>OX421952.2:18999399-19746899 GCA_949128155.2 Xanthia icteritia | reverse complement strand
AGCGTACTTAGAACCGCAAAAAATAATTTGTATCAATAAATTCATTAACTGACGAAATCCACCTTAGGTATACAGCAATTTCATAAAACCGTTATAACTTTGCATCCAGGTGACGCATTTCGAAGCTGTTTTCAGCTGATTTGATCTTTTATAGGCTCCGTCCTACTATCTGACTATTTAAAATTGACAATAACACGAAAATATTTTTTCGTTCTGGGACTTAGAAAAAATTTCAACATTTTCTTTACGAAAATCTAAATTTAATTTTATCTCAAAATATTTTCTTCAAAATCATTTCAGATCTTAGTTTCAATAGATAATTACCTGCCTTACCTGTATTCTGGTGCGCGTTCCGCGAGCTCGAGTCCCGTTTGGTAGTCGTAATTCCCGGTTTTCACGTACATTTCGGTCGAAAAATACGTTTTTTGTCCAAAAGTCAAAATTTTTGTTCAGCTGAAATTTCAGTAATCACATAACTCGCTAGCCCGCGCGGAGACGCGTCTTTTGACACCTCGCACGTGCGCCTAGCGTACTTAGAACCGCAAAAAATTGCCCCCCCACCCTCCCTTTTGTCACTAGCCAGGTAAACTTTTCAGTTCTTGGCAAAATATAAAAATTTAATTTATTTCTCGTTTATTTACATCTTGGTCCCCTTAATTAAGACTAGGCCGAAAACAAGGTGTCTTGACGGAGCTCTTTAATTTTACTACTTAATAGTGACCGTATGGTCGTCCGACCGTAGGACAACTTTATTTTAAATTAGTTTTGGTTGCTTTTTGTGCTTGTCCCCCCTTTACAGGGACTCAGAAGTAACATCAGTGTCCTCTGACTGGCCTTTTATTTTTATCAATAACACTTTTACTAAAGTCAACATCATGTTACGTACACCGGCCAAAGACGTAAGCTCGTCGGGTTCTAGGGGCTCGCCGCGTTCAACGGAGAAGGCTGGACCCTCGCTTCCCAGCGTGAGGCGTAGCATCGGGGAATGGGAGGCCGGGAAAGCTGAGCCCCAGGCAAAGTCCCCGGTCAACCCAAAACGTGACGCCACACCACCTGCCACCAGCACTCTGGAGACGCGCCGGGGACACATGGACACCGCAAGACCGCCAAAGAGGACTGAGCCCGGGTACCCCAGTCTCACAGCGGAGGCGAGAGCTTGCCTAAATAAAGCTAAGCTTCATTTGGGCAACTCTCGCAACCTCAAGACTGAAATTAAGACGGCGGTACTCGACGCCATCAACAGGCTCTATGAACTCGTTAAAGAGTCAGAGCGAAACAAATCTCCTGTCGCACCCGCACCTGCGGTGATACCAGCAGCAACATCGACAGTCGTACCATTGAGCCTGACCACGGATGAGCCGACGGAGCTGATGAAGAGCCTTGTGGCAGGTCTCAAAGAACACAAACAGGCATTGGAGGAGTGCCAAGAGCATACCCAGGCTCTGTCGGTGCATCTCCAGCAGGCCCCTCGCTACGTTGCAGCCCAGGGTCCGACTTTCGCAGAGATAGCCGCCGGCACAAAGCAGCACGTCCAAGGGCCTCTTCACTCGGTGGTCGTATCATCTGTCAATGATCAGGACACCGGTGAAGAGGTTATTGAGAAGCTGAGAACCGCGGTTGATGCCAGAAATGAGGGCACTAGGGTAGAACGGCTGCGAAAGGCGAGGGACCAGAAGGTTGTGGTTGGGTTCAAGACCAAGGAAGAGATGACCAGAGTGACAGAAAGAATTAGGAAAGCGGGTAGTCTAGTGGTTGAAGAAATGAGAAACAAAGATCCACTAGTAATCATTAAGGACGTCCTCTCCTGCCACTCGGATGTGGAGGTTATCCAAGCCCTGCAAAGGCAAAACACCCACCTGATAGGAGACATGCCTGCGGAGGATTTGAGATTGGGGGTGAAGTACCGTCGCAAGACGAGGAACCCCCACATGTGTCACGTCATCTTGCAGGTGTCCCCTGCGGTGTGGCAGAGGCTGACATTGGCGGGTCGAGTGCACATTGACCTACAGCGAGTGCGAGTGCAGGACCAGTCACCACTGGTGCAATGCACTCGCTGTCTGTGCTTTGGCCACAGCCGTAAACTGTGCACGCAGCCCGCCGACCTCTGCATCCACTGCGGTGACCCCCACATGAGAGCTGATTGTCCGTCACGTCTGGCGGAGGAGGCTCCAAAGTGTCACAACTGCACATTGGCCAAAATAGAAAAGACTGGTCACAACGCTTTCGACAACGAGTGCCCGGTACGTCTAAAATGGGATGCGTTGGCACGCCTTTCGGTAGCGTACTGCTAAGGTGCAGCCAGCCTTTCCCGGAAGTAAGACCCGAACAGACCGCAACGGTATTGCTTTCAAAATTAACCTACAAAAGCTTAATACAACATACATTTTTAGAACCTCAACAAATTATAACACAACACAAGCGAATTGGAGCCAACTTCATGAGAAATTGGCCCAATTAAAAGCCGACTTCAAATTAAACACTTCAAAACTTGACACAGTTAACTACAAAATAGATTTAGAAATTAGTTTATTCGAAAATATTAACACAGGAAATATAGCAAAAATTAGCGACAAACTTACCTTACCGTTGTGGTCCAACGAGCCCGTTGACGCACCAGTCTGGAGTGCGCAGGTCGTCAATCAGTACCTGAAACCAAAACAAAATTATAATTACGAGGTAGTGGCAGTATCGTTCGAGGCTTGTAAATACCCTAGAGGAAAGCAAGTACTTCAAATAGCAGATGTGAGTCTGCCAGGATTCTTAGATAGTAAATACAGAAAATTTAATGTAAAATTAGTAGCTAGAACACATAAGATAGGAAATAAATGTAAGCAAGTAGATTATGAAATTATGTCTATATGATATATTGTTTATATATTAGCATAGGCATATTATAAATATAGTATAGATTAAGGAAAAGATATTAAATATTATAGGTATTAGCATAAGTAGACTCATAAATGGACAAAAACAAATAAAAAGAAAAACAAAAATAATATAGAGAAATAAGCTGATAAGTTATAAGGTAGTTATGTAAGATGCTGTCTTAAAAATTAATAGATACGCAAAAATAGGCACATTTAACGAGGCAATTGCTTCCAGGAACTTTCCACTTCCTAAAACAGGACTGACATAAATAAAAGTAAAAATGAACGACTTTAATCATTACATGTCAAATAAGGTCTCTGATCATGTCAGAGGGACACTGAGCAAAGGCAGGAGTGGGTTTTAGCCGGTAAGAGTCCGGCACTGCCCAGACTGGCTCACCAGTGAGGCAGTCTGGGCGTCCATGAGGATTTCCCACTCCTGCTAAAAAAAAAAAAAAAAAAAAAAAAAAAAAAAAAAAAAAAACCTAACCTAACCTAACCTAACCTAACCTAACCTAACCTAACCTAACCTAACCTAACCTAACCTAACCTAACCTAACCTAACCTAACCTAACCTAACCTAACCTAACCTAACCTAACCTAACCTAACCTAACCTAACCTAACCTAACCTAACCTAACCTAACCTAACCTAACCTAACCTAACCTAACCTAACCTAACCTAACCTAACCTAACCTAACCTAACCTAACCTAACCTAACCTAACCTAACCTAACCTAACCTAACCTAACCTAACCTAACCTAACCTAACCTAACCTAACCTAACCTAACCTAACCTAACCTAACCTAACCTAACCTAACCTAACCTAACCTAACCTAACCTAACCTAACCTAACCTAACCTAACCTAACCTAACCTAACCTAACCTAACCTAACCTAACCTAACCTAACCTAACCTAACCTAACCTAACCTAACCTAACCTAACCTAACCTAACCTAACCTAACCTAACCTAACCTAACCTAACCTAACCTAACCTAACCTAACCTAACCTAACCTAACCTAACCTAACCTAACCTAACCTAACCTAACCTAACCTAACCTAACCTAACCTAACCTAACCTAACCTAACCTAACCTAACCTAACCTAACCTAACCTAACCTAACCTAACCTAACCTAACCTAACCTAACCTAACCTAACCTAACCTAACCTAACCTAACCTAACCTAACCTAACCTAACCTAACCTAACCTAACCTAACCTAACCTAACCTAACCTAACCTAACCTAACCTAACCTAACCTAACCTAACCTAACCTAACCTAACCTAACCTAACCTAACCTAACCTAACCTAACCTAACCTAACCTAACCTAACCTAACCTAACCTAACCTAACCTAACCTAACCTAACCTAACCTAACCTAACCTAACCTAACCTAACCTAACCTAACCTAACCTAACCTAACCTAACCTAACCTAACCTAACCTAACCTAACCTAACCTAACCTAACCTAACCTAACCTAACCTAACCTAACCTAACCTAACCTAACCTAACCTAACCTAACCTAACCTAACCTAACCTAACCTAACCTAACCTAACCTAACCTAACCTAACCTAACCTAACCTAACCTAACCTAACCTAACCTAACCTAACCTAACCTAACCTAACCTAACCTAACCTAACCTAACCTAACCTAACCTAACCTAACCTAACCTAACCTAACCTAACCTAACCTAACCTAACCTAACCTAACCTAACCTAACCTAACCTAACCTAACCTAACCTAACCTAACCTAACCTAACCTAACCTAACCTAACCTAACCTAACCTAACCTAACCTAACCTAACCTAACCTAACCTAACCTAACCTAACCTAACCTAACCTAACCTAACCGTTATAACTTTGCATCCAGGTGACGCATTTCGAAGCTGTTTTCAGCTAATTTGATCTTTTATAGGCTCCGTCCTACTATCTGACTGTTTAAAATTGACAATAACACGAAAATATTTTTTCGTTCTGGGACTTAGAAAAATTTCAACATTTTTCTTTACGAAAATATAAATTAATTTTTATCTCAAAATATTTTCTTCAAAACCATTTCAGATTTTAGTTTCAATAGATAATTACCTGCCTTACCTGTATTCTGGTGCGCGTTCCGCGAGCTCGAGTCCCGTTTGGTAGTCGTAATTCCCGGTTTTCACATACATTTCGGTCGAAAAATACGTTTTTTTGTCCGAAAGTCAAAAATTTTGTTCAGCTTAAATTTCAGTAACCGCATAGCTCGCTAGCCCGCGCGGAGACGCGTCTTTTGACACCTCGCACGTGCGCCTAGCGAACTTAGAACCGCAAAAAATAATTTGTATCAATAAATTCACTAACTGACGAAATCCACCTTAGGTATACAGCAATTTCATGAAATCGTTATAACTTTGCATCCAGGTGACGCATTTCGAAGCTGTTTTCAGCTAATTTGATCTTTTATAGGCTCCGTCCTACTATCTGACTGTTTAAAATTGACAATAACACGAAAATATTTTTTCGTTCTGGGACTTAGAAAAATTTCAACATTTTTCTTTACGAAAATATAAATTAATTTTTATCTCAAAATATTTTCTTCAAAACCATTTCAGATTTTAGTTTCAATAGATAATTACCTGCCTTACCTGTATTCTGGTGCGCGTTCCGCGAGCTCGAGTCCCGTTTGGTAGTCGTAATTCCCGGTTTTCACATACATTTCGGTCGAAAAATACGTTTTTTTTGTCCGAAAGTCAAAAATTTTGTTCAGCTTAAATTTCAGTAACCGCATAGCTCGCTAGCCCGCGCGGAGACGCGTCTTTTGACACCTCGCACGTGCGCCTAGCGAACTTAGAACCGCAAAAAATAATTTGTATCAATAAATTCACTAACTGACGAAATCCACCTTAGGTATACAGCAATTTCATGAAATCGTTATAACTTTGCATCCAGGTGACGCATTTCGAAGCTGTTTTCAGCTAATTTGATCTTTTATAGGCTCCGTCCTACTATCTGACTGTTTAAAATTGACAATAACACGAAAATATTTTTTCGTTCTGGGACTTAGAAAAATTTCAACATTTTTCTTTACGAAAATATAAATTAATTTTTATCTCAAAATATTTTCTTCAAAACCATTTCAGATTTTAGTTTCAATAGATAATTACCTGCCTTACCTGTATTCTGGTGCGCGTTCCGCGAGCTCGAGTCCCGTTTGGTAGTCGTAATTCCCGGTTTTCACATACATTTCGGTCGAAAAATACGTTTTTTTGTCCGAAAGTCAAAAATTTTGTTCAGCTTAAATTTCAGTAACCGCATAGCTCGCTAGCCCGCGCGGAGACGCGTCTTTTGACACCTCGCACGTGCGCCTAGCGAACTTAGAACCGCAAAAAATAATTTGTATCAATAAATTCACTAACTGACGAAATCCACCTTAGGTATACAGCAATTTCATGAAATCGTTATAACTTTGCATCCAGGTGACGCATTTCGAAGCTGTTTTCAGCTAATTTGATCTTTTATAGGCTCCGTCCTACTATCTGACTGTTTAAAATTGACAATAACACGAAAATATTTTTTCGTTCTGGGACTTAGAAAAATTTCAACATTTTTCTTTACGAAAATATAAATTAATTTTTATCTCAAAATATTTTCTTCAAAACCATTTCAGATTTTAGTTTCAATAGATAATTACCTGCCTTACCTGTATTCTGGTGCGCGTTCCGCGAGCTCGAGTCCCGTTTGGTAGTCGTAATTCCCGGTTTTCACATACATTTCGGCCGAAAAATACGTTTTTCGACCAAAAGTCAAAAATTTTGTTCAGCTTAAATTTCAGTAATCGCATAGCTCGCTAGCCCGCGCGGAGACGCGTCTTTTGACACCTCGCACGTGCGCCTAGCGAACTTAGAACCGCAAAAAATAATTTGTATCAATAAATTCACTAACTGACGAAATCCACCTTAGGTATACAGCAATTTCATGAAATCGTTATAACTTTGCATCCAGGTGACGCATTTCGAAGCTGTTTTCAGCTAATTTGATCTTTTATAGGCTCCGTCCTACTATCTGACTGTTTAAAATTGACAATAACACGAAAATATTTTTTCGTTCTGGGACTTAGAAAAATTTCAACATTTTTCTTTACGAAAATATAAATTAATTTTTATCTCAAAATATTTTCTTCAAAACCATTTCAGATTTTAGTTTCAATAGATAATTACCTGCCTTACCTGTATTCTGGTGCGCGTTCCGCGAGCTCGAGTCCCGTTTGGTAGTCGTAATTCCCGGTTTTCACATACATTTCGGTCGAAAAATACGTTTTTTTGTCCGAAAGTCAAAAATTTTGTTCAGCTTAAATTTCAGTAACCGCATAGCTCGCTAGCCCGCGCGGAGACGCGTCTTTTGACACCTCGCACGTGCGCCTAGCGAACTTAGAACCGCAAAAAATAATTTGTATCAATAAATTCACTAACTGACGAAATCCACCTTAGGTATACAGCAATTTCATGAAATCGTTATAACTTTGCATCCAGGTGACGCATTTCGAAGCTGTTTTCAGCTAATTTGATCTTTTATAGGCTCCGTCCTACTATCTGACTGTTTAAAATTGACAATAACACGAAAATATTTTTTCGTTCTGGGACTTAGAAAAATTTCAACATTTTTCTTTACGAAAATATAAATTAATTTTTATCTCAAAATATTTTCTTCAAAACCATTTCAGATTTTAGTTTCAATAGATAATTACCTGCCTTACCTGTATTCTGGTGCGCGTTCCGCGAGCTCGAGTCCCGTTTGGTAGTCGTAATTCCCGGTTTTCACATACATTTCGGTCGAAAAATACGTTTTTTTGTCCGAAAGTCAAAAATTTTGTTCAGCTTAAATTTCAGTAACCGCATAGCTCGCTAGCCCGCGCGGAGACGCGTCTTTTGACACCTCGCACGTGCGCCTAGCGAACTTAGAACCGCAAAAAATAATTTGTATCAATAAATTCACTAACTGACGAAATCCACCTTAGGTATACAGCAATTTCATGAAATCGTTATAACTTTGCATCCAGGTGACGCATTTCGAAGCTGTTTTCAGCTAATTTGATCTTTTATAGGCTCCGTCCTACTATCTGACTGTTTAAAATTGACAATAACACGAAAATATTTTTTCGTTCTGGGACTTAGAAAAATTTCAACATTTTTCTTTACGAAAATATAAATTAATTTTTATCTCAAAATATTTTCTTCAAAACCATTTCAGATTTTAGTTTCAATAGATAATTACCTGCCTTACCTGTATTCTGGTGCGCGTTCCGCGAGCTCGAGTCCCGTTTGGTAGTCGTAATTCCCGGTTTTCACATACATTTCGGCCGAAAAATACGTTTTTCGACCAAAAGTCAAAAATTTTGTTCAGCTTAAATTTCAGTAATCGCATAGCTCGCTAGCCCGCGCGGAGACGCGTCTTTTGACACCTCGCACGTGCGCCTAGCGAACTTAGAACCGCAAAAAATAATTTGTATCAATAAATTCACTAACTGACGAAATCCACCTTAGGTATACAGCAATTTCATGAAATCGTTATAACTTTGCATCCAGGTGACGCATTTCGAAGCTGTTTTCAGCTAATTTGATCTTTTATAGGCTCCGTCCTACTATCTGACTGTTTAAAATTGACAATAACACGAAAATATTTTTTCGTTCTGGGACTTAGAAAAATTTCAACATTTTTCTTTACGAAAATATAAATTAATTTTTATCTCAAAATATTTTCTTCAAAACCATTTCAGATTTTAGTTTCAATAGATAATTACCTGCCTTACCTGTATTCTGGTGCGCGTTCCGCGAGCTCGAGTCCCGTTTGGTAGTCGTAATTCCCGGTTTTCACATACATTTCGGTCGAAAAATACGTTTTTTTTGTCCGAAAGTCAAAAATTTTGTTCAGCTTAAATTTCAGTAACCGCATAGCTCGCTAGCCCGCGCGGAGACGCGTCTTTTGACACCTCGCACGTGCGCCTAGCGTACTTAGAACCGCAAAAAATTGCCCTCCCACCCTCCCATTTGTTACTAGCCAGGTAAACTTTCGGTTTTGAATAAATATTTAAAAATTATTTTCTTTCTGTATAATCTACATCTAAGTCCCCTTACCTCAGACCAGCCCTTAAACAACGTGTTTTAACGGCAGTAGACATAATTTTGACGGAGTTTTAATTTTTTTTACCACTAAGTGACTTTATGGTCGTTCGACCGTAGGACAAATTTATTTAAATTAGTTTTGGTTGCTTTTTGGCTTATCCCCCCTTTACAGGGATACAGAAGTAACACCAGTGTCCTCTGACTGACATTTCATTTTTATGAATAACACTTTTACAAAAGTCGACACCATGTTGCGTACACCGGCCAAAGAAGTAAGCTCGTCAGGTTCTAGGGGCTCGCCGCGTTCAACGGAGAAGGCTGGACCCTCGCTTCCCAGCGTGAGGCGTAGCATCGGGGAATGGGAGGCCGGGAAAGCTGAGCTCCAGGCAAAGTCCCCGGTCAACCCAAAACGTGACGCCACACCACCTGCCACCAGCACTCTGGAGACGCGCCGGGGACACATGGACACCGCAAGACCGCCAAAGAGGACTGAGCCCGGGTACCCCAGTCTCACAGCGGAGGCGAGAGCTTGCCTAAATAAAGCTAAGCTTCATTTGGGCAACTCTCGCAACCTTAAGACCGAAATTAAGACGGCGGTGCTCGACGCCATAAACAGGCTCTATGAGCTCGTTAAAGAGTCGGAGCGTAACAAATCTCCTGTCGCACCCACGCCAGCGGTCATACCAGCAGCCACAGTCGTGCCATTGAGCCTGACCACGGATGAGCCGGCGGAGCTCATGAAGAGCCTTGTGGCAGGTCTCAAAGATCACAAACAGGCATTGGAGGAGTGCCAACATCACACCCGGGCTTTGTCGGAGCATCTCCAGCAGGCCCCTCGCTACGTTGCAGGCCAAGGTCCGACTTTCGCGGAGATGGCCGCCGTCGGCCCGAAGCAGAACATCCAAGAGCCTCTTCACTCGGTGGTCGTATCATCTCTCAATGATCAGGACACCGGTGAAGAGGTTATTGAGAAGCTCAGGACGGCGGTCGATGCCCGAAATGAAGGCACTCGGGTGGAACGGCTGCGCAAGGCCAGGGACCAAAAGGTGGTGGTTGGATTCAGGACCCGGGAGGAAATGACCAAGGTGACCGAAAGGATCAGGAAAGCGGGTAATCTAGTGGTAGAAGAGGTCAAAAACAAAGATCCGCTTATTATCCTTAAGGACGTCCTCTCCTGCCACACAGACGAGGAGATTACCCAGGCTCTGAAACGGCAAAACACCCACCTCATCGGGGACATTCCTGTGGAGGACGCGAGGCTTGGGGTGAAGTACCGTCGAAAGACAAGGAACCCTCACATGTGCCACGTCATCCTGCAGGTGTCCCCTACGGTATGGCAGAGGCTGACTACGGTGGGTCGCGTGCACATCGACCTACAGCGAGTGCGAGTGCAGGATCAGTCACCACTGGTGCAGTGCACTCGCTGTCTGTGCTTCGGCCACAGCCGGAAACTGTGCACGCGGCCCGCCGACCTCTGCATACACTGCGGCGACCCCCACATGCGGACTGATTGCCCGTCACGCCAGGCAGGGGAGACGCCAAGGTGTCATAATTGCCTATCAGCAAAAATGGAAAAGACTGACCACAGCGCCTTCGACACCAAATGCCCGGTTCGCGTGAAGTGGGATGCGTTGGCGCGCCTGTCGGTGGCGTATTGCTAAGGTGCAGCCAGCCTTTCCCGGATGTAAGACCCGAACAGACCGCAACGGTATTGATTTCAAAATTAACGTACAAAAACATAAAACAACATACATTATTAGAACCTCAATAAATTACAACACAACACAAGCGAATTGGAGCCAACTTCATGAGAAACTGGCCCAATTTAAAGCCGACTTCAAATTAAACACATTTGAACTTGACACAATTAACTATAAAATAGATTTCAAAATTAGTTTATTCGATAATATTAACAAAGATAATAAAGAAAAAATCTACCTTAGTGACAAACTTACCTTACCGTTGTGGTCCAACAAACTCGTTGATGCGCCAGTCTGGAGTGCGCAGGTCTTTGATCAGTACCTGAAACAAAAACAAAATAATATAATAGCAGATGTGAGTCTGCCAGGATTGATAGATAGTAAATACAAAAAATTTAATGTAAAATTAGTAGCTAGAACGCATAGGATAGGAAATAAATGTAAGCCAATAGATTATGAAATTATGTCTATATGATATATTGTTTATATATTAGCATAGGCATATTATAAATATAGTATAGATTAAGGAAAAGATATTAAATATTATAGGTATTAGCATAGGTAGACTCATAAATGGACAAAAACAAATAAAACTAAAAAAAGAAAAACAAAAATAATATAGAGTTAAAAGCTGATAAGTTATAAGGTAGTTATGTAAGATGCTAGCTTAAAAAATTATTAGATACGTAAAAATAGGATTTAACGAGGCAACTGCTTCCAGGAACTCTCCACTTCCTAAAACAGGACTGACGAGAATAAAAATAAAAAAATAAAACTGAACGACTACAATCAGATCATTGTCAAAAAAAAGGTCTCTGATCATGTCAGAGGGACACTGAGCAAAGGCAGGAGTGGGTTTTAGCCGGTAAGAGTCCGGCACTGCCCAGACTGGCTCACCAGTGAGGCAGTCTGGGCGTCCATGAGGATTTCCCACTCCTGCTAAAAAAAAAAAAAAAAAAAAAAAAAAAAAAAAAAAAAAAAAAAACCTAACCTAACCCATATAACTTTGCATCCAGGTGACGCATTTCGAAGCTGTTTTCAGCTAATTTGATCTTTTATAGGCTCCGTCCTACTATCTGACTGTTTAAAATTGACAATAACACGAAAATATTTTTTCGTTCTGGGACTTAGAAAAAATTTCAACATTTTTCTTTACGAAAATATAAATTAATTTTTATCTCAAAATATTTTCTTCAAAACCATTTCAGATTTTAGTTTCAATAGATAATTACCTGCCTTACCTGTATTCTGGTGCGCGTTCCGCGAGCTCGAGTCCCGTTTGGTAGTCGTAATTCCCGGTTTTCACATACTTTTCGGTCGAAAAATACGTTTTTTGTCCGAAAGTCAAAAATTTTGTTCAGCTTAAATTTCAGTAACCGCATAGCTCGCTAGCCCGCGCGGAGACGCGTCTTTTGACACCTCGCACGTGCGCCTAGCGTACTTAGAACCGCAAAAATATTTTGTATCATTAAATTCGTAAACTGACGAAATCCACCTTAGGTATACAGCAATTTCATTAAACCGTTATAACTTTGCATCCAGGTGACGCATTTCGAAGCTGTTTTCAGCTAATTTGATCTTTTATAGGCTCCGTCCTACTATCTGACTGTTTAAAATTGACAATAACACGAAAATATTTTTTCGTTCTGGGACTTAGAAAAAATTTCAACATTTTTCTTTACGAAAATATAAATTAATTTTTATCTCAAAATATTTTCTTCAAAACCATTTCAGATTTTAGTTTCAATAGATAATTACCTGCCTTACCTGTATTCTGGTGCGCGTTCCGCGAGCTCGAGTCCCGTTTGGTAGTCGTAATTCCCGGTTTTCACATACTTTTCGGTCGAAAAATACGTTTTTTGTCCGAAAGTCAAAAATTTTGTTCAGCTTAAATTTCAGTAACCGCATAGCTCGCTAGCCCGCGCGGAGACGCGTCTTTTGACACCTCGCACGTGCGCCTAGCGTACTTAGAACCGCAAAAAATTGCCCCCCCACCCTCCCTTTTGTCACTGGCCAGGTGAACTTTTCAGTTCTTGGCAAAAAAGTTTATTTAGTTTTTAGCTCTTCCAGCTACATAATTTCCTTTCGGTAACAGTAGGTAGGGAATTTGACGGTTTTCAAGACCTTTTAGCGCCTCTTGAAGGCTTTTTATTGACAAATTTTATATTTCTTGACCGAGTTCTTGCTGAAGGGCTCGTTTTAATACTTACAACTGACTGATCCCCCCTTTACAGGGATTCAGTACAGATACTAGTGTCCCCCTGAAAATTTAGTCGTTCTGCGGTCCCTAACTCGTAATCCCACCATGATGTCTGGCATAAGGACACCGGTAAACAAGCAAAAAGTCCCGGAGGAGAGTTCGAACACAGGGAGGCCGCGACTGGCACAGGCTGGCCCGTCAGTGAGGCGTAGTGTTGGGGAGTGGGAGGCTGATAGACCAAGTTCGGGACAGCCTCTCAAAACACCAACGCCTCCAAGGAATGCTCCACTGGCTTCTCCCCGAAAAATTAAGCCAAATGTAATGCTCGTACAACAGAGCAAGATCGATAGACCGAATAAACCGGAGGTGATCGAAGACAGCTCGCCGCAAAAAGCACAACCCGTGAGGTACTTAAACCGAACCACGGAGGCAAAAGCATGTCTTCAGAAGGCGAAAATCCAACTCTTAAGTTCCCGTAACTTGAAAAAAGAAATAAAGGATGAAATCACAAAAGCGGTGGAAAGACTATACCAGCTGGTGAAGGAGGCTGAAACCGAAAAAGAAAGGGGAGTCGAAGAGGGAGGTAATTTGGAAATCCAAAAGGAACCCAGACCAACAACGGATCAACCGACGGAGCTGATGCAGAGCCTTGTGGAAGGCCTCAAACAGCACAAACAGGCACTGCAAGAGTGCCAACACCATACCCAAGCTCTGTCGGAACATCTCCAGCAGGCTCCTCGCTACGTCGCAGGCCAAGGTCCGACTTTTGCGGAGATGGCCGCCGTCGGTCCGAAGCAGAACATCCAAGAGCCTCTTCACTCGGTGGTCGTATCATCGGTCAATGATCAGGACACCGGTGAAGAGGTTATTGAGAAGCTCAGGACGGCGGTCGATGCCCGAAATGAAGGCACTCGGGTGGAACGGCTGCGCAAGGCGAGGGACCAAAAGGTGGTGGTTGGATTTAAGACCCGAGAAGAAATGGCCAAAGTGACTGAAAGGATCAGGAAAGCGGGTAATCTTGTGGTAGAAGAGGTCAAGAACAAAGATCCGCTTATTATCCTTAAGGACGTCCTCTCCTGCCACACAGATGCGGAGATTACCCAGGCTCTGCAACGGCAAAACACCCACCTCATCGGGGATATTCCTGCGGAGGACACGAGGTTGGGGGTGAAGTACCGTCGAAGGACAAGGAACCCCCATATGTGCCACGTCATCCTGCAGGTGTCCCCTACGGTATGGCAGAGGCTGACCATGGTGGGTCGCGTGCACATCGACCTACAGCGAGTACGAGTGCATGATCAGTCACCATTGGTGCAATGCACTCGCTGTCTGCGCTACGGCCACAGCCGTAAACTGTGCACGCAGCCCGCCGACCTCTGCACTCACTGTGGTGACCCTCACTTGCGAGCTGACTGCCCGTCACGGCTGGCAGCAGAGGCACCCAAATGTCATAACTGCGTTTCGGCCAAAGGGGACAAGAGTGACCACAACGCCTTCGACAGCGAGTGCCCAATACGCCTTAAATGGGACGCGTTGGCTCGCCTGTCGGTGGCATATTGCTGAGGTCCATCCAGCGTATCCCGTTAGTAAGAACCACAACGATATAGTGTTCAAAATTAATGTCCAGATCCTCCAAAATTCTAAAATTTGTAGAAACAAAAGTAATTTTAATAAAAAACAAGCAAATTGGAGTCAATTTCGTGAGAAATTGGCCCAATTAAAAGCAGATACTAAATTAAATTCATGTATAATTCAGAAAGAAAAACTTACCTTATCGTTGTGGTCAAACGTGTTTGACGTTATGAAGAAGCAGGATGCCACGTTGAGAAGCCGCATCAGGAGCGCTGCACCAACACGGAGTGCACGGGTAGTCGAGCAGTACCTGAAACAGAAAGAAGTACAGGTTAAGAGCCGGAAGTGCCTTAGAGAGAAAAGAGACGAATTAAAATTAAAAACTGTGTCACAAACAGCAGCCCTGAGTCTGCCAGAATTAACAAAAAGTGAACAAGGACAACTTGTTATAAAATTAGTATTAAAAATTTATAGGATAGGAAATAAACATAGGTATAGAATAAGAAAATATGTCTATATGATATATTGTATATATATTAGGATAGCCATAGCATAAATAAAGTATAAAGATTTAGATATAGACTAAAAATATAATAGTAAGCAAACGTAGACTCAAACAACTAAAAACATATAAAATAAAAATAGAATAGAGAAATAAGTTAATAAGTTTTAGGTATAAGATGGTAGATATTATGTACGGTATTAAATAAGTACTATTATTAAGACACGGAAATAATTAGACGCTGGCGATTACTTCCAGGAACTCTCCACTTCCTAACAATAGGACTGCCATAATTTAAACAAAATAAATGACTGCAATCAGAAAACAATGCCAAACAAGGTCTCTGATCATGTCAGAGGGACACTGAGCAAAGGCAGGAGTGGGTTTTAGCCGGTAAGAGTCCGGCACTGCCCAGACTGGCTCACCAGTGAGGCAGTCTGGGCGTCCATGAGGATTTCCCACTCCTGCTAAAACAAAAAAAAAAAAAAAAAAAAAAAAAAAAAACCTAACCTAACCTAACCTAACCTAACCTAACCTAACCTAACCTAACCTAACCTAACCGGCTCTCCAACGGCAAAACACCCACCTGATCGGGGACATTCCTAAGGAAGACGTAAGGTTGGGGGTGAAGTACCGTCGAAGGACGAGGAACCCTCATATGTGCCACGTCATCCTGCAGGTGTCCTCTACGGTATGGCAGAGGCTGACTACGGTGGGTCGCGTGCACATCGACCTACAGCGAGTGCGAGTGCAGGATCAGTCACCACTGGTGCAGTGCACTCGCTGTCTGTGCTTCGGCCACAGCCGGAAACTGTGCACGCGGCCCGCCGACCTCTGCATACACTGCGGCGACCCCCACATGCGGACTGATTGCCCGTCACGCCAGGCAGGGGAGACGCCAAGGTGTCATAATTGCCTATCCGCAAAAATGGAAAAGACTGACCACAGCGCCTTCGACACCAAATGCCCGGTTCGCGTGAAGTGGGATGCGTTGGCGCGCCTGTCGGTGGCGTATTGCTAAGGTGCAGCCAGCCTTTCCCGGAAGTAAGACCCGAACAGACCGCAACGGTATTGATTTCAAAATTAACGTACAAAAACATAAAACAACATACATTATTAGAACCTCAATAAATAACAACACAACACAAGCGAATTGGAGCCAACTTCATGAGAAACTGGCCCAATTTAAAGCCGGCTTCAAATTAAACACAATTGAACTTGACACAATTAACTATAAAATAGATTTCAAAATTAGTTTATTCGATAATATTAACAAAGATAATAAAGAAAAAATCTACCTTAGCGACAAACTTACCTTACCGTTGTGGTCCAACAAACTCGTTGATGCGCCAGTCTGGAGTGCGCAGGTCTTTGATCAGTACCTGAAACAAAAACAAAATAATATAATAGCAGATGTGAGTCTGCCAGGATTGATAGATAGTAAATACAGAAAATTTAATGTAAAATTAGTAGCTAGAACGCATAGGATAGGAAATAAATGTAAGCCAATAGATTATGAAATTATGTCTATATGATATATTGTTTATATATTAGCATAGGCATATTATAAATATAGTATAGATTAAGGAAAAGATATTAAATATTATAGGTATTAGCATAAGTAGACTCATAAATGGACAAAAACAAATAAAACTAAAAAAAAGAAAAACAAAAATAATATAGAGTTAAAAGCTGATAAGTTATAAGGTAGTTATGTAAGATGCTAGCTTAAAAAAAAAAAAATATTAGATACGTAAAAATAGGATTTAACGAGGCAACTGCTTCCAGGAACTCTCCACTTCCTAAAACAGGACTGACAAGAATAAAAATAAAAATAAAACTGAACGACTACAATCAGATCATTGTCAAATAAGGTCTCTGATCATGTCAGAGGGACACTGAGCAAAGGCAGGAGTGGGTTTTAGCCGGTAAGAGTCCGGCACTGCCCAGACTGGCTCACCAGTGAGGCAGTCTGGGCGTCCATGAGGATTTCCCACTCCTGCTAAAACAAAAAAAAAAAAAAAAAAAAAAAAAAAACCTAACCTAACCCAACGGCATAGCTTTCAGCATTCACTTACACAAATCAAAAGGTATAGCAATTGAACGGACCACTAGGGTATACAACACCAGAAAAGCTAACTGGAGGCAGTTTCATGAGAAACTGTCTCAAATTATGCTGGACAAAAAGTTAAACCTGGTGGATTTGTCAAACATACACACCACAGATCATTTAGAATTAGAAATAAACACATACACACAAGCTATTACCGACACATGTAGAGACACAATACCACACAAAAAGAACACAGAAACACTCACCATGCCGTGGTGGTCCGAGGAACTCGCGGAGATGAAGAGGCTGGTCGCCACCAAGAAAGTGAGAGTCAGGAGCGCAGCGCCGGTCCGAAGAGCGATGGTTGTGAACCTGTACCTAAAAGCAAAAGAGGAATACGAGACAGCGGTGATGAATGCCCAAACAAAGAGCTGGAAGGAGTTTTGCGGGAAGCAGGACAGAGAGGGGGTCTGGGAAGGGATATATAGGGTTATGGGGAGAATAGCTAAGAGAGAGGAAGATCTGCCGCTGCAGATGGAAGGGGTGACACTAGACGCTAAAGGCTCAGTGAGGTTGTTGGCCGAGACGTTTTATCCCGAGGACCGAGAGGAAGACGACAACATGGATCATCGCCAAACCCGACAACTGGCAGAGATGGTAAACGCATGGAGTCATGATGAACGACATGACCCACCGTTTACCCAAAGCGAGCTAAGCAGATCTGTGATGTCGTTCAACCCTAAAAAGGCCCCGGGAGCCGACGGCTTCACAGCTGATATCTGCTCTCAGGCGATAAATTGTGACCCTGCCTACTTCCTGGCACTGCTGAACAAATGCCTGGCGCACCACCACTTCCCGAAGATCTGGAAGGAAGCTACGGTGGTTGTACTCAGAAAGCCGGGTAAAGACTCGTACACCGTCCCAAAGTCGTACAGGCCGATTGGGCTTTTGCCTGTCCTTGGGAAAGTGTATGAAAAGATGCTGGTTGCTCGTCTCAAATTCTACTTGCTACCAAGGATCAGTACTCGCCAATACGGCTTTATGCCCCAAAAAAGCACGGAAGACTCCCTCTTTACTCTCGTTCAGTATATCCGCGCAAAGTTGACACAAAAGAAGATCGTCACACTTGTGTCGCTGGATATCGAGGGGGCATTCGACAGTGCGTGGTGGCCCGCTATCAAGGTACGATTGGCAGAGGAAAAATGTCCTGTAAATTTGAGACGAGTCGTCAGCAGCTACCTCAGTGACAGGGTGGTCACCGTGAGGTACGCCGGGGAGGAGAGCAGGAGAAAAACCAGCAAAGGGTGCGTCCAGGGATCCATAGGGGGGCCCATATTCTGGAATCTGCTGCTCGACCCGCTCCTGAAACAGCTGGAGAATAGGGGTGACCACTGCCAGGCATTTGCCGACGATGTGGTGATGGTGTTTTGCGGCGATACAGCACTCGAAATCGAGGGACAGGCCAATGCCGCTCTCGAACATGTTCGGGCGTGGGGTGTCAGAAATCGGTTGAAATTCGCACCACACAAAACCTGTGCGATGGTGCTAACGCGGAGGCTCAAGTATGACACGCCGCGCCTGAGCATGGGGGGGATCGACATTGGAATGTCCCAAGATGTAAAAATATTAGGGCTAGTCATAGATGCCAAACTCACCTTCAACAAACACATAGCTATCGTCTGTAAGAAGGCGATAGCTATGTACAAGCAGCTGGCCAGAGCAGCCCGGGTCAGTTGGGGTTTACACCCAGAGGTGATAAGGGCTATATACACCGCAGCAGTGGAGCCGACTGTGCTGTATGCCGCAAGTGCATGGGCACCAGCTGTCAACAAGTTGGGGGTCAAAAAGCAGCTAAACGTTGTCCAGAGAGGGTTTGCCCAGAAGCTGTGCAGAGCCTACCGCACGGTCTCCCTGAACTCGGCACTGGTTCTGGCTGGGATACTCCCGCTCGACCTCCGTATCCGGGAAGCTGCTGCGCTCTACGGAGCCAAGAGGGGAGTGCCCCAGCCCATACTGGGAGACAGGGAGGTTGAGCGGATGGTCCTGGCGATAGAGGCCCCACACCCCGCGGAGCAAATCAGTCTGGAGTTTGGAAGCCTGATAGACGAGGAACATTACAACAACCACAGCCATTTCGATGTGCGCATCTTCACCGACGGCAGCAAAATTGAGGGCAGAGTCGGAGCAGCGCTATCCCTGTGGAATGGCACTGCCGAGACAAAGGCCGTCAAGCTTGCCTTGCCGTCCTACTGCACCGTCTATCAGGCTGAACTCCTGGCCCTGCAAAGAGCGGCAGGGGAAGTGCTCAAGTCCCGTGAAACCACGTTCGGCATCTTCAGCGACTCTATGGCGGCTCTTCAGTCGGTGATCAACGTTAGTTCCCCCCACCCCTTGGCCGTGGAAACCAGAGACACCATACGACGCTGTAAGCTCCAAAACAAGTGTGTCTCCTTGTTTTGGATCAAGGCCCACGCAGGTTTGGTGGGAAACGAGAGAGCCGACCAGCTCGCGAAGGAAGCCGCCCTGGGGTCGAAGAAGAGGCCGGACTACGATCTGTGTCCCGTATCATTCGTCAAGCGAAGAATCCGGTCGGAAACGCTTGACGAATGGAACGGGAGATATAAGTCGGGCGACACGGCTTCTGGCACCAAATATTTCTTCCCTGACGCGGTGGTGGCGTACGGCGTGGTAAGCAAGATGGCCCCCACGAGTATCACCACGCAAATCCTGACGGGACACGGTGGGTTCTCTGCATACCTGAAACGCTTCAAGTGTAAAGAGAATCCATCGTGCGCTTGTGAGCCCGGCGTGGAGGAGACCGTGCTGCACATACTGCTCGATTGCCCGATCACCGAAAAACTGCGATCTGAAACAGAGCAGCAACTCGACGTCACACTAGTCGCTCAAAATCTACCGGATCTAATGAAAGGCAAAAAGAGACAAGCATTTTTAAATTATTGTTGCAAAATAGCAAATATAGTCGTTAATAGAAATAAATAGCTTAAGAAAAAATGATACTAAATATATAATGAGTATATAAGGTGTATCTATTCATACACGAAATATTTTAAGAGATATACCTATAGCTGGCACAGAAACTATAAACACAAAAATAAAGATGATATCTCAAGGTTTTTTATTTTACGTAATTATTATAATTTTAAAACTGCTTGAGACATTTGGCATAAAACCTTTACTCCATGTTCTATGAATGACCCGCTCGCCGCGGTAAAGCCCCGCGCGTCGAGGCGCAGGGATGCCAGACGTACGATAATTATCGTACATGTACGATAATTTCGACACCGTTACGATGTATGATACAATTTGTATTATCTTACGCAAAAGTACGATAATTTGCAACCCTCTTCCGAAGTGGCTATTCAGCAAAAATTATGCGACGAAACAAAAAATAAGAAACAAACTTGCAACAAAAACTTTAAAGGGGCTTTACTTTCAACGCAATGCGTAAAAACTCAATCAAAATAATGCTGTTATGGTTTTAAAACAACTGAAAAAATAATGTTACTTTTTTAATTTCATTCATATTTCACAACTTCCTAAAATTCCTATCTTATTTCCAGTTTTGCGAACTAGCTACGCGTTTAGCGCGAGTCTGGCAGTTGTAGTACGAAAAATGTTCATTTGGTACGATCATTTTCGATTATTAATACGATAATTCACTCACACTCGTCTGGCAACCCTGTCGAGGCGTCTCGCACCTCGTTACATGGGACCTAACAATATCACTGGTAAACTGTAGTGGACGTACGAAAATACACCTCTGCCTATCTCTACGGACAATGCAGGCGTGATGATGTAAAAAATAAACCAACGTAGGTAGACTTCGTGACTTGTTGTAGTGTTATTTTAATAGCCTATCGCTTACAATGATAATAAATGTGAATTTAAAATACAATACCACCTAAACCTAAGTAGGTAAATGATTAAATTCCCTCCTTTAAAGTTTTACGAAAAGGAACGTAGAGGCGATTAAAACAAATTTTAATCCTAATCTACAATACCTACACATCTGTAAACTAGGTACCTAAATACCAATAAACAGCTGATAGGAGCAACTCGAATTCGCATGTTAATGACCTCTGTCCGTCTGTGTGTGCGGGTCCTATCCGTCAGCTGATTGTTAGTTGCGTCAGAGATTAGCAGACGTGCACATACCTACTGTTGTAGGTACACGCAGTTTGTCGCCTCGCAGTGGTCAAAAGATAAACGGGATAAATGGCTTGTCAATTTGTCATGTTATCGTCACAGGTTTACGACTGATTCCGTTAGTCGGAAACCTGTCTATTTTACACGAAATTCAGTTATCCCATTGCATCAGGTATGCAGGTGCCTTTTACGAATTATTGTTACAATAATTTAAAATGTAAGTACATACCTAATACTTGCGTAGTTTTTATTTACACTATTTACACCAATTGTTGTACATATTCGCCCTGTTGTTGGACGCAGATGGCTGCACGTTTTCATATGTATCCTTGCACTTTTAATAATGTGTCTCTATCACTAGCCATCACTGCGAAAGCGTTCACAATTCGCGTTCCTAAGGGTCTATCGCCTATTAACCCAGCCCACACATTAACACTGAACCGCGTCTGGAAATGATCCGGCCTAACAACACGTGGATTTTCTGATGCCCGCGTTGTGGATGTTAAGCAAACCAACTCCTGGTTGGTATACCTGTAGTTAGGCATTGTTAAATATCTTGCCCGAGCGAGCCCGATGTGTGTCAGCTAAGGCGCGCGCTAGCGACACAACACGCGGATTGTGTGGGACTGCTGAACACATTCCGTGCGCGAGGCGAGGCGCGGGCGCCGGGCGGGGGAGGCAGGCGCCCGCGCGGCGCGCTCACGTGTTTCTCTCTCTTTGTTTATCATTCATAAAAGCCGCGCGCCGTCTCAAATACCGCCGCCCGCGTAAACTAGCGTAATGGATGTTAAAAAATAAGAAGGAACCAGTATTTATTATGTGTGTCAAGTAATATTAAACTATTTAATTTTTTTTATAATATACCTTAATATATTTTTTTTTTGTTGCTATGGTTTCTTTACCAGCTATAGGTATATGTCTTAAAATATTTCGTGTATGAATAGATACACCTTATATAGTTTATGTATCATAACAAATAAAACAAGAGAAAAAAAAAAAAAAAAAAAAAAAAAAAAAAAAAAAAAAAAAAAAAGTATAAAAAAAAAAAAAAAAAAAAAAAATAGATTTGGTACGTCAAAACTAAAATAGGTAAAAGTACAAGATAGGATATACAGAATAGATATAATGATGAAGTTAGTATAAAAAATAGAATAGAAAACAAATTTGTGTTTGTGATGTGGTTTTCTTTTGGTTGTTTAGACGAGAAAATTCTCCGTAATTGTTTGTTGTCAGAATTAATATGAAGTTAACATAATTATGTAAAAAGCAGAACAAAGGCTCTGATCACGTCAGAGGGACACTAGGCAAGGCAGGAGTGTGGTTTTAGCCGGTAAGAGTCCGGCACTGCCCAGACTGGCTCATCTGTGAGTTAGTCTGGGCGTCCATGAGGATTTCCCACTCCTGCCAAAAAAAAAAAAAAAAAAAAAAAAAAAAAAAAAAAAAAAAAAAAAAAAAAAAAAAAACCTAACCTAACCTAACCTAACCCATACAACATTTTCATGAAACCGTTATAACTTTGCATCCAGGTGACGCATTTCGAAGCTGTTTTCAGCTAATTTGATCTTTTATAGGCTCCGTCCTACTATCTGACTATTTAAAATTGACAATAACGCGAAAATATTTTTTCGTTCTGGGACTTAGAAAAAATTTCAACATTTTTCTTTACGAAAATATAAATTAATTTTTATCTCAAAATATTTTCTTCAAAACCATTTCAGATTTTAGTTTCAATAGATAATTACCTGCCTTACCTGTATTCTGGTGCGCGTTCCGCGAGCTCGAGTCCCGTTTGGTAGTCGTAATTCCCGGTTTTCACATACATTTCGGCCGAAAAATACGTTTTTCGACCAAAAGTCAAAAATTTTGTTCAGCTTAAATTTCAATAACCGCATAGCTCGCTAGCCCGCGCGGAGACGCGTCTTTTGACACCTCGCACGTGCGCCTAGCTTACTTAGAACCGCAAAAAATTGCCCCCCCACCCTCCCTTTTGTCACTAGCCAGGTAAACTTTTCAGTTCTTGGCAAAATATAAAAATTTAATTTCTTTCTCCTTCATTTACATCTTGGTCCCCTTAATTAAGACCAGGCCTAAAACAAGGTGTCTTGACGGAGCTTTCTAATTTTACCTCCTAATAGTGACCGTATGGTCGTCCGACCGTAGAACAACTTTATTTTACATTAGTTTTGGTTGCTTTTTGTGCTTATCCCCCCTTTACAGGGACACAGAAGTAACAGCAGTGTCCTCTGACTGGCTTTTTATTTTTATGAATAACACTTTTACCAAAGCCAACATCATGTTACGTACACCGGCCAAAGACGTAAGCTCGTCGGGTTCTAGGGGCTCGCCGCGTTCGTCGGAGAAGGCTGGACCCTCGCTTCCCTGCGTTAGGCGTAGCATCGGGGAATGGGAGGCCGGGAAAGCTGAGTCCCAGGCTAAGTCCCCGGTCAACCCAAAGCGTGACGCCACACCACCTGCCACCAGCACTCTAGAGACGCGCCGAGGACATATGGACACCGCAAGACCGCCAAAGAGGACTGAGCCCGGGTACCCCAGTCTCACAGCGGAGGCGAGAGCTTGCCTAAGTAAAGCTAAGCTTCATTTGGGCAACTCTCGCAACCTCAAGACCGAGATAAAGACGGCGGTGCTCGACGCCATAAACAGACTCTATGAACTTGTTAAAGAGTCGGAGCGGAACAAATCCCCTGCCGCACCCGCACCTGCGGTGATACCAGCAGCAACATCAACAGTCGTGCCATTGAGCCTGACCACGGATGAGCCGGCGGAGCTCATGAAGAGCCTTGTGGCAGGTCTCAAAGATCACAAACAGGCATTGGAGGAGTGCCAACAGCACACCCGGGCTCTGTCGGAACATCTCCAGCAGGCCCCTCGCTACGTTGCAAACCAGGGTCCAACTTTCGCAGAGATAGCCGCCGGCACAAAGCAGAACATCCAAGAGCCTCTTCACTCGGTGGTCGTATCATCTGTCAATGACCAGGACACCGGTGAAGAGGTTATTGAGAAGCTCAGGACGGCGGTCGATGCCCGAAACGAGGGCACTCGGGTGGAACGGCTGCGCAAGGCGAGGGACCAAAAAGTAGTGGTTGGATTTAGGACCCGGGAAGAAATGACCGAGGTGACCGAAAGGATCAGGAAAGCGGGTAATCTAGTGGTAGAAGAGGTTAAAAACAAAGATCCGCTTATTATCATTAAGGACGTCCTCTCCTGCCACACAGATGTGGAGATTACCCAGGCTCTCCAACGGCAAAACACCCACCTGATCGGGGACATTCCTAAGGAGGACGTAAGGTTGGGGGTGAAGTACCGTCGAAGGACCAGGAACCCCCATATGTGCCACGTCATCCTGCAGGTGTCCCCTTCGGTATGGCAGAGGCTGACTACGGTGGGTCGCGTGCACATCGACCTACAGCGAGTGCGAGTGCAGGATCAGTCACCACTGGTGCAGTGCACTCGCTGTCTGTGCTTCGGCCACAGCCGGAAACTGTGCACGCGGCCCGCTGACCTCTGCATACACTGCGGCGACCCTCACATGCGGACTGATTGCCCGTCGCGCCTGGCAGGGGAGACGCCAAGGTGTCATAATTGCCTATCAGCAAAAATGGAAAAGACTGACCACAGCGCTTTCGACACCAAATGCCCGGTTCGCGTTAAGTGGGATGCATTGGCGCGCCTGTCGGTGGCATATTGTTAAGGTGCAGCCAGCCTTTCCAGGAATTAATACCCGAACAGACCCTAGTGAATGTGCAAACTACTTGAGGGTTGAGGAAGACATCACGAGCTCGGACCACTACAATAATATTTTTAAAATAAAGGTACAGAAGAACAAAATGACATTAATTATTAGAAGAACAAGAAATATCAAAACAAAATATGTGAATTGGAACCAACTTCATGAGAAATTGGCCCAATTAAAAGTAGAAATCAAATCAAATCCGAAACCAGATAAAATTAACAATAAAATAGGTTTAGTAAATAGAACAAATGAATACATTAGAACAGACGCCATAAGCAAAATTAGAGACAAATTTAACTTACCCTGGTGGTCAAACGAGCTTGTTGATGTAAAGAAAGAGGCAAACATCTTGGGAAATTGCAGTCGAGGTGCTGCACCAGTCTGGGGTGCGCAGGTTGCCGAGCAAAACCTGAAACAAAAAGGGAACCATGAGCAAGAGGCGGTGGAAGCACTGGCAGAGATCTGGAAATGCCTTAGAGAGAAGCAGGCCAAAGAAGAAGTAAAAATCGCAATAAGATTAGCAGCTGTGAGGGGCAGACTCACAGCTGCTAATCTGTACGAATTATCTAAATTAAATATAAGAGAAACATATACTAAACTAGTAGTAAAAATTGTTAGACTAAGAAATAAATGTAAACAAGTAGAATAAGAAATTATGTCTATATGATATATTGTATATATATTAGAATAGCCATATTAAAAATTTAGTAGAGATTAAGATATAGATAAAAATATTATAGGTATTAGCATAAGTAGACTCAAAAAGGAAAAATACGAAAAATAATAAAGATAAATTAGAACGTATTGCAAGATGTATGTTGAGATGTTAGTTGTTAGAAGATAAGAAACATTGGAACTACTAACATTAAGATATTCTTTTGAAATGTAGAAATAAGGGTTGCAAATGCTTCCATGGAACTCTCCATTTCCTAAAGCGGGACTGATGAATAAAATAAAACTAAAAAACAATAGAACGAATAAAATGAGAAATACTGCGAAAAAGGTCTCTGATCATGTCAGAGGGACACTGAGCAAAGGCAGGAGTGGGTTTTAGCCGGTAAGAGTCCGGCACTGCCCAGACTGGCTCACCAGTGAGGCAGTCTGGGCGTCCATGAGGATTTCCCACTCCTGCTAAAACAAAAAAAAAAAAAAAAAAAAAAAAAAAAAAAAAAAAAAAAAAAAAAAAAAACCTAACCTAACCTAACCTAACCTAACCAAACCTGGAGACTCTACTCAGTGACAAATAAATAAGATAGAATAAGGAATTAGGCACAACCTGGGTTGTAAAGAAAATGGAAATCGACATATGTAGAGATAGGCACAAGCGGTTCTAGAATGTTTTAAAAAAGAACCGCCTGTAAAGAAAATGTTAATCTGTAGAGACGGTAGAGTCGGAAATAGTAATGAGTGTAGGACCCACCGAGGGTAGATTGTTTGTAATTATTAATAGCGTAGCTTAATAAATAGAGGGATAAGATCTGTGAAATTTGATAAAGTCACAGGGAGCAGTTAATAAAAAAAAAAAAAAAAAAAAAAAAAAAAAAAAAAAAAAAAAAAAAAAAAAACCTAACCTAACGTAACCTAACCTAACCTTTTTTTTTTTTTTTTTTTTTTTTGTCGCTGAGAAATGCTTTATGCATTGCCGCTCGTGGGGGACGAGACGGGGTATGTGGGACTCCTGTCGGAATGACAGTATACCCACTAAAACTCAGCGGTGTTCCCACATCGCCGTCAGGGAGGGCCATGGGAAACCGGCTCAGCCTTTACATCCACAACCCTCCCGGCGCATGCCCGCCTAGCTGGCGGGCCCCGCATGCCTCCCTGGTTGGGGGGCTACGGGAATGGCCGGGAACACCTGGCCATTCCCGTCCGACACTGGTGGAGGCCTGTGCAATACAGGCAAGGGAGCCCCCGCATCCGTTGCCTGCTGGCCTCCACCTGGGAGGAGTCGGAGATGACTATCAAATTGACGTCTTCTTCGACCCCTCCTCCGCCTTCGGAGCGGCGCCGCGTGAGGATCGTCCTCCCGCGCGCGCTCTGTCGACTCCTTCTGGGACATGACATGTTCGCAGAAGGAGGCGACTGCCGCCCAGGACCTCTCATTCCCCAGCATGGCGTTGACCAAGCCGGGGAGTGAGAGGTCCGGTCCTATCACCGCGATAAGACCTTGGCGCGTATTGGTCCACGACGGGCACACCTCGAGGGTGTGCTGCGCCGTGTCCTCCACCGCACCACAGTCGTGGCACGACGGTGTCTCCTCCCGTCCGATTCGGTGCAGGTACGATCCGAAGCAACCGTGTCCGGACAGCACCTGCACCAGACGAAAGGAGAGGAACCCGTGCGACCGCTCGAGCCAGCCTCGCAGGACAGGCCCAATCGCGTCGAGGGTTCGGCGGCCGAAGGCTGCGGTGGCGAGTTCCCCCGTCCAATGGACGACGATGGCGTCCCTCGCCTCCCGCCGGACGGCTTCCCGCTCTTCCGGGGCTGGACGTTCTCCTCTCGCCCTCCACCCCGCCGTCCATTCATACACTCTGGCGAGCACCCACGCCTCGAGTTCCCAAGGAGGGGTGCTGGCCAGAGCACATGCTGCCGCGAAGCCCACCGTGCGGTAGGCCCGCGCCACCCGCTGGGCTATGGCCCTTTGGGGCGCCCGCAAGGCGGTGGCGTTCTCCCTCCTCTGGAGGGAGTCCTCCCAGATAGGAGCCCCGTAAAGGGCCATACTCCTCAAGATGCCGGCGTAAAGTTGCCGGCATCGCGCGCTGGGCCTCCCCAAGTTGGGAAGCAGCCACGAGAGCGTACCTGCGGCCTTCAGCAGGCGTGACGACAGCCCGCTAAAATGCGGACCGAAGCGCCACCTGCTGTCGAGTACAAGGCCCAGATATTTCATCTGGGCCTTCACCTCTATTCTGACGCCCTCCACGAAGATGTGGGCGTCAGGTGGGGGGCGCTGCCGAGGTCCGTGGAAGAACACGGCCTCGGTCTTGTGCAGCGCCACCGTTAAACCTAGGCGGCGGATCCTCCCCGCGACCAAGGATCCGCCCGCCGAGGCCAAGTTGGCCGCCTCCCTGAAACTCCCCCCCCGGGCGGTGAGGAGAGTGTCATCCGCATAGCAGATGACACTCGTGCCTCGGAGGAGAGTTCCCCGCAAGAGCCAATCATAGGCGATGTTCCAGAGGAGAGGTCCTATGACTGACCCCTGCGGCACGCCGGCCTCAACGGCGTATCGCCGGACTTGGCCAGTCCTATTTACCAGGACGATCGCCCGATCCTCCAGGTAGCTGGCCAGTAGATCGCGCATGTATCGAGGCACTCCATGGAATCGGAGCGCCTCTAGGATGGTGGAGTGGGGAACGGAGTTGAAGGCATTGGCTATGTCGAATGACACGGCCAACACTCCGTCCCCCACCTCCATCGCCCCCTTCACTTGGCCCTTAAGGCGGGCCAGCGCGTCCACCGTGGAACGCTCAGCCCGAAAACCGAACTGAGCGTCCGACAAGTCCGGCCCGATACACCGCAAATGGCTTTTTAGGCGGGCAGCGATTATCCCCTCGAACATTTTTCCGACCTCATCGAGCAGAACGATGGGCCGGTATGCCGAGGGGGAGTCTGCTGGGCGGCCCTCCTTGCGAAGGAGGCACAACTGTCCCTCCTTCCACGGTTTCGGGAACCTCCCAGACGCAAGACATGCGCTGAAGAGGTCCCGAAACCTCTCCTCCATTTGAGTGGCAGCGATCGCCACCACTCTTGCCGGAACACCGTCGGGGCCCGGAGCTGTCTTCTTTGCGCGGATATGGAGAATCGCCGCGCCAAGTTCCGACTCCGTGACAGGAGGGGCCTCCTCTTCTTCCTCAGCTGGCGGAGCTATCCCCAGCGGTGGGTCCATCACTGGTGGGGTAAAGTTGTCCCTGCACGGGAACAGGGACTGAACCACTCCATCCAGTAATAAGGGCTCCAGGGTCTCGGCCACTGGGGGACCAAAGGGGCGCAGTTTGTTGCGCGCCGCCTTATACGGTCTCCCGTATGGGTCGTTGTCGAGACCCTCCAACATCTCCGCTCTCGCCGAGTCTCTGGCGGCGGCGATGGCCCTATCGAGGACCGCTTTTGCCTCTATGTAAACCTCATAGAGGTGGTCCTCGTCGGCGTGGTCTCGTCGACGCCGCCGCCGGCTTCGCGTGTAGGCCCTCCTTGCCTCCACACACGCTGCTCGAAGCCCCGCCAGCTCCGCCGACCACCAGTACACGGCGCGTTTTGGTAGTGGTCGGCAAGACCGAGGCATGCTAGAGTTACATACCTCGGTCAGAGACTCCCTCAGGTGCCCCGCTACGGTGTCCACATCCAGGCCGGCGGAAGGTGGTGAAAACCAGTCCTGGATGAACGCCGCCTCCCCCGCTGCCCCCCTGTCCAGGCGGGTGAGAGCCCACCGCGGGAACGGTGATCGCACCGAGAGGGGCCGCGTCTCTCCGGGGCCACCGGCGGAGATGTCGAACCGTACGTAGCGGTGGTCCGACATAGTCTCCACCAGGTCCACCCGCCAGTTCGACACGCGCGCGGCCAACGCAGGGGTGGCGAAAGTGACGTCAACTATTGAGCCACCCTGCCGCCGCACGCATGTCTGGACGCTGCCTCTGTTCAAGAGGGAGAGTCCAGAGGAGGCTGCCCACATCTCCACTGCCCGCCCACGTGCGTCGGTGGCCCGGTTGCCCCAGGTCACCGACTTGGCATTCAGGTCTCCGAGTACGGAGACCTGACGCGGCGCCGCCCTGCCGACCACGGCGGCCAGGACTCCGAGATAGTTCTCGAAGTCCTGTAGGGGGCGGTTTGGGGAGAAATAGACGCCCACAAGGGCTAATTCTCCCCACGCGGCGGCCACGTATCCCGGTCCCTTCTCTAATAGCGAGAGGGGAGGGGAGTCTGTGGAAGACCGCGCCGCTAGTGCCACCGAGCCGTCCTCGTCACCCAGCCAGCTGCCGGGGATTGAGTAGGGCTCGGCGACCACCGCTACGTTCACCAACCACTCGGCCATAACCTGCACCACCAGGTCCTGGGCCGCTCTGCAGTGGTTGGTGTTCGCCTGGAGGATGCGGTAGTTGAAAGTCATTATTCCAACATCGCACATCCCTCCTCGGCTACCGCCGCTGGAGCTACAGCGGCGACTTCGGCGGCGGTGGTGGCGGCAGGGCGAACCTGCGCCGGCACTATGCCCTTCCTCGCGGGAGGCTTGCAGCTCCTGCCCGTCATCTTGTGGTCCGCGGGGCGGCCACTGGCGGCACACGCCGCGCAGCGAAGCGTGGCGGCGTGGCAAGTGGCACTCCTGTGTCCCTCCTGCCCGCATCGGAAACAACAGTCTCCCCAGTCGAACTTGGAGGGACACGTGGTTCGGGTGTGGCCGAACGCGAAGCACTTGAAGCAACGCATAGGCTGGTCTTCAAGTGGCCGAACCACAGCCGAGCTGAAGCCCACAAGCAGCCGTCCTTTGGTCGCAGTAAGGACGGCCCCGGCCGCAGCGACTGGGCACTCGATGCGGATGGTGCCCATGCCGCGGCGGCCGAGCCTGATGGCTCCACCCTTCACCGCGCCAGCATCGCAGCCTCCAGCCACTGCAACGGCCGCGACCACGTCCTCTTTGGTGACCGAATCATCCAGATCGGCCACCTCCAAGGCTGCGGTCTTTACAGGTCTGACGACCGTTGCCGCATCCGCGATGACCTCTTGCAACTTTTTTGCGAAGAGGTCCGCGTTTGCGCCGCGCTGCTCCCCCGAGAACTCGAAAATTCGAGCCCCGGCTAGGGTTCGGCGGCACGTGATGTTGCCGATCCCCAGCCGGGAAGGATCCGCGTTGGTACGAGCCCGTCTTAGGACGGACTCATACGTCTCGCTCCGCTCCACGGCCTCCGGGGTGATGGTCACCACGACGGCCGCGGTTTTGGGAGGAACCAGCTTCCTCCCGCCGGCTGGACCCTTTTTGGCTGCGGCTGTAGGAGCAGTCGCAGTGGGCTTGGGGGTCGATTTTTTCCCTTTACCCCCCCTGATCACTTCCGTCCACGACTGGTTGGACGGGGTGGTGGAGGGAAGAAGGACGTCTTCGCCCTGCGAGTTCCGGGGGGCTGCTGGAGTGGCAGACGACCCAGGCGCTCCGTCCACGCTCATGGTGGGTGTTTGAGGGGCCACCGTGGTCCTCTTGCCCTTGCCTTTGGACGGCTTCGGGCCCCGGGGCTGCTCGCCTGATGCCGGGCCTCCCAGAGGCGCAGGTTCTGGCTCCGTCAGTGGTGGACTCAAATCCGCGGCTAGCGGCGGGCGGAGCCGCTTTTCTGGTAGGAGCCGGTCTTCGATTCCTGCGAAGCAGCCTCTGATGAAGGCCCTCTCCTCCATGACGACACCGCGGATTATTGCCTCAAGGCTGGCAGGGGAGGAGGAGCCTCCTACTACCGCATCTGGGGCAGATTGGGCAGGCCGGGCCGTGACCTCAGCCAGCTTCTGGTGTAGCTGGCTGACCTCCGCTTGCAGACGATCCACCTTCGCCTGCAGCTGCCGCGTCTCGTCTGTGGCCGTCCGCTTCACCAGCTCCACGACAATGCCGTGCATGCTGGCGGCCCGGCATTTGAGGGCCTTTTGGAAGGTCCCCTTCAAATTGGAGGACTTTGAGGCGACCTCCAGAACCTCCTCCTTGTCTTCCTGCGCCATGCGCTCCAATTCCGCCAGGGAGTGGTCAGCATATAGTACATTGGATGCACCATAGCCAGCCCTCGACCTGGCGGCTTGCGCCTGCCGCTCCTTGGCGGCGACCCTCTCCTCCAGGTCCACCTGGAGTTGCGCCCTTTTCGCCAGGTTTAGCTGGCGCTCGGCGTCCACCAAGCCCACTTCGTGAGCCAAAGACGGAGTAGAAGTCGAAGCCTTTTTAGACTTCGACTTCTTCTTCGCCCTACTCCCGACCGACTCCGAGGAGCCCCCGGACCCGAGCCTCAGATCGGCCCTCTTCCGCTTGGGGCGGTCGTTTTCGGCCGCCGACGTGTCCATATTGGACTCGTCGGCGTCCGACAAGTCGTCCGGCCTGCTGAACAAGCTGGCCGCGGACGGTGCGCGGTCAGCTTCTGACGCCAAAGCGCCGCCGGCGTGGCCCTGAGAAGGGCCATTGGATTGGCCCTGAGAAGGGCCGTTGGGTTGGCCCTGAGAAGGGCCGTTGGGTTGGCCCTGAGAAGGGCCGTTTGAATCGCCCTGTGAGGGGCGATTAGATAAAAAACGCCCAGAGGCGTCACGGCTTTGAATTTTCGACATATCCGCAGACAATCGCGTATTTGGTCTGCGAATCACAGCGCACTTTAGCCGCCGGTCTGCCACTCCGTTACGGTGGTCAGACACGGCGTTGCCCGGGGGAAACTACGTGGAAGTATGCGCTGTGGGGGATCCCCCAACCTAACCTAACCTTTTTTTTTTTTTTTTTTTTTTTTTTTTTTTTTTTTTTTTTTTTGTTCCGGGGTGGAAAATCCTCATGGATGTCCTCCGCCCTGGGGGGGGCAGAGGGGTCTGTCAGACTTACTGACTAAAAACCACCCCGGTGTTCCCAACCCACACCTACGCCGGGGATCGCGGGAACAAAAGCGACTTCCGCAATCCCCGACTGGTGCCGGCCCGCCTCTGCGGGCCTCTCCTCAGGTCAGCGGAGGGAGTGAGGTGTTTGACTCCCTCCGCGACGTCCAAGAGGGGCGCGCGTGGAACACTACGCGCCGCCGCCTCGGGTCCTGTTGAATGGGGGGCGACGGACGTCCCCATGTCCGTCACCCCTGGACCCATTTAGGGGGGCTGGAAGAGGGCGTTGTCCGCCCTCCGCCGACGCCCGGTGCGCCTGCTGCGGATCGGGAGTAGAGTCGTGATCTCCCTCTCCCTCTCCGCGTCCCAGGACTCCTCGCTGCCGACCATTGAGTTGACAACGACACCTGAGATGAGGGCACGGCGCGGCTCCTCCCAAGCGGCACACTCTGCCAGCGTGTGCCGAGCCGTGTCCTCCCGACAGTCGACGCAGTGGTGACACCGAGCGTCCGGCTCCCTGTTTATGCGACACAGGTACTTCCCGAAGCAACCATGCCCCGAGAGCACCTGCGTCACCCGAAACGACAGGGAGCCGTGCCTCCTCCCGAGCCAGCGCTCGAGCACCGGCCGGACCGCCCCGATAGTGACGGGGCCGGCGGTAGGGCGTGAAAGCCTGTCCCGCCATTCCGCCACCAGGGCTGCGCGAAGCTGTGACCGACGCAGCTCCAAATGTCGCTGCGTCAGCCTCTCGCCTCGCGCCCTCGAGTCCTCGCGCCACCGATACAGTGACGCGAGTACCTTCGCCTCGAGGTCCCAGGGCGGGGATCCGGCCAGTACACAAGCCGCCTCGTAGGAGATCGTGCGATACCCCCTGATGACTCTGACGGCCATCGCTCGCTGCGGCTTCCGCAGGACAGCGATGCTGCCGGCCGTCAGGTCAGCCGCCCAGATCGGAGCCCTCGGGCGCTCGGGCCCCCCAGATTGGGAAGCAGCATTGACAGCGCCCCAGCCGCGCTCAACAATTTGGGCGCCAGCCGCTGAAAGTGGGGACCGAAATCCCACCGGCTGTCGAGCACCAATCCCAAGTACTTCATGGTGGACTCGACAGCGATTCGAGACCCCCCGACCACGATATGTGATCCCAGCGGCGGCGCCCGCCGGGGGCCATGAAAGACCATGGCCTCCGACTTGTTGAGGGCCACCTCTAAATCTAGGCGCCGTATGCGGGTCACGACCTGTGACACCGCAGCCGTCGCCAGCAACGCTGCCTCCCTGTACGAGCTCCCCCGGGCCGTGACCAGCGTGTCATCCGCATAACACGTCAAGTCCACGCCCGGCTGGAGCTCACCCCTCAGCACCCAGTCGTACCCGATGTTCCACAGGAGCGGTCCCACGACCGAACCCTGTGGAACACCGCACGACATGCGGCGCTGGGTTCCACCATCACGTCCCGTGTAGGTGACACACCTTTCCGCCAAATAAGCCCCAACAATGCGGCGGAGGTAGGGAGGCACCCGATGGTAACGCAGTGCCTCCCGAATGCAGCTCCAGGGCAGGGTGTTGAAAGCGTTGGATATGTCCAAGGACACCGCCAACATCACCCCGCCCCGGGACACCGCTTCCTCCGCCAGGACTCTCACCCGCGATATCGCGTGGATGGTGGAGCGCCCGTGCCGAAAGCCGAACTGGCTCTCGGCCAGGTCAGGCCCCTCCCTGCACAAGTGGCCGACGAGGCGGGCAGCGATTATCCGCTCAAACATTTTACCCACCTCGTCAAGCAGCACTATCGGCCTGTACGCGGACGGCGAGTCCGCAGGGCGCCCCACCTTCTTGAGCAGGACCAGACGGCCAGATTTCCACAAAGTGGGAAACTGGCCCTGCTCAAGGCACGCGGTGTAGAGTCCTCTTAGTTGGGGCTCTAGCTCCTTCAGAGCGAGGGCTAGGACAATGCCGTGAATTCCGTCGGGCCCCGGAGCCACATTCTTGGCCCGGAGCCGCATCACGGCCGCCCTCATCTCTGCCTGTGTCACCTCTGGGACGCTGATGGCGTTCTCTTCAGTAGGCTCTGCGGCTGTGGGCAAAGCCATCGGCGGCGGAGTGTACTCCGCTCTTGCCGGGAAGAGGGCTGTTACTACCTCCGCCAGCAGCTCAGGTTGGAGACTCTCTGTGAGTGGAGGCGCCGCGGCTCGAAGTTTCCCTCGAACCGCACGATATGGGCGCCCCCACGGATCTCCGTCGAGAGTCTCCAGCATCTCCTCCCTGGCTCGCGTCCTCGCTTCGCCGATGGCCAGCCACAGAGCCTCCTTGGCCGCGCGGTACACCTCATACCGCGCGGCTTCTTCGTCAGGGACCCGACGACGTCTTCTTCGGTATCGGGTGTACTGGCGTCTGACCGCCACGCACTCGACACGTAGTCGCGCGATCTCGGCAGACCACCAGTACACCTGGCGTCTTCCTGAATGCGTGTGGACGCGGGGCATGGACGCGTCGCTGATTTGCGTCATCGCCCCGCGGAACCACAGCGCCTCCTCTTCGACGTCGACGGGTCCGATCGTCGCCGACTCCCGGCTCCAGGCCTGGACAACAGCGGCCTCCTCGAGAATCTCCCTGTCGATGCGCTTACGCGCCCAGCGCGGGCCGTCCGTTCGCGGGGCCGATGGGCTGCGGCCGCCAGTGGTATGGGTGGTGACGTCGAAGCGGATATATCTGTGATCCGACAACGTCTCCACCTCCACAGCGACACGCCAGTCGCGGACACGGCTCGCAACAGCAGGGCTAGCGAACGATACGTCAACTATCGAACCGCCCCGCTGCCGCACGCACGTGTGAACCGAGCCCCGGTTTAGGACGACCAGGCCAGTTGTGACCGCCCACTCCTCCAGCGCCCTACCCCTGGCATCAGTCACCGGGGATCCCCACGCCGAAGACTTGGCGTTGAGATCCCCTAGTAACAGCACGGGGCGAGGTTGGAGTCGGCCTACGACGGCACCCAACTCGACAAGGAAGTTCTCGAAGTCGGCGAGGCTCTTATTGGGCGAGAAATACGCCCGAACCGTGCCAATACCGTCCGCGAGGGCGGCTACCCAGCCGTGACCTCGTGACGGACTGACGAGAGCCCCGCCAATGATGGCCACCGAGCCATCCAGATCTCCCACCCAGTTATCCCTGGGGGGGACAAAGTACGGCTCGGCGACCACAGCCACGTCAATCGACCACTCTGCCATGCTCTGGATCAAGAGATCCTGAGCTCTGGCAGCGTGGTTGATGTTGCCCTGGAGGAAATGGTAAGGCGCCATTATGCGCAGTCCATTCCCTCCGTCGCACCATCCGTAGGCCGGGAGTCGGCCGTAGAGCACCTAGGCTGCGGGGGGGGTAAAGAGCCCCCGGCAGTTTTGGCACCCCTTTTCTTTTTCTGGGCGGGTGCGCCACAGGCCTTTCCACCTGCCCTGTGCCCAGCGGGCCTCCCTGCAGCTGTACAGAGGCTGCAGTTTGGCGCTGCTAAGCACTGGGCGGACTTGTGGCCGGGCTGACCGCAGCGAAAACATTGCTCGCTGCGGTCAATTGCAGCAGTGCACCTCGCCCGGACATGCCCAATGTCCAGGCACCGGTAGCACCGCAACGCCCTGGGTTGCAGCAGCTTAACCCTTTTTTTTTTTTTTTTTTTTTTGTTCGGGGTGGAAAATCCTCATGGATGTCCTCCGCCCTGGGGTGGGCAGAGGGGTCTGTCAGACTCTTACTGACTAAAAACCACCCCGGTGTTCCATCTCACACCTACGCCGGGGTCGCGGGAACGTTCAAATCTTCCGCGACCCCGACTGGTGCCAGCCCGCCTCTGCGGGCTCCGTCTCGTCGGGCGGGGGGAGTGAGGTGTTTGACTCCCCCCGCGACGTCTAAGAGGGGCGCGCGTGGAACACTACGCGCCGCCGCCTCGGGTCCAGATGTATGGGGGGCGACGGACGTCCCCGGGTCCGTCGCCCCTGGACCCATTTAGGGGGGCTGGAAGAGGGCGTTGTCCGCCCTCCGCCGACGCCCGGTGCGCCTGCTGCGGGCCGGGTGAGAGGATGAAATCTCTCTCTCCCGTTCCGCAGCCTCCTTCTGCGAGATTACTACTTCGCAGAAGGATACCACCGCGTCCCAGGACTCTTCGCTGCCGACCATCGCACTCACTACGGCCGGCAGCGACAGGTCACTGCCTACTTCACTGATGAGGGCACGGTGCGGCTCCTCCCAAGCGGCACACTCTGCCAGCGTATGCCGCGCCGTGTCCTCCCGGCAGTCGACGCAGTGGTGACACCGGGCGTCCGGCTCCCTGTTTATGCGACACAGGTACTTCCCGAAGCAACCATGCCCCGAGAGCACCTGTGTCACCCGAAATGACAGGGAGCCGTGCCTCCTCCCGAGCCAGAGGTCGAGCACTGGCCGGACCGCCTCGATGGTGACGAGGCCGGCGGTAGGGCGTGAAAGCCTGTCCCGCCATTCCGCCACCAGGACCTCGCGAAGCTGCGACCGACGCTGCTCCAAATGGCGCTGCATCGGCCGCTCGCCCCGCGCCCGCGCTTCCTCGCGCCACCGATACAGTGACGCGAGTACCTTCGCCTCCAGGTCCCAGGGCGGGGATCCGGCCAGTGCACAAGCCGCCTCGTGGGAGATCGTGCGGTACCCCCTGATGACTCTGACGGCCATAGCTCTCTGCGGCTTTCGCAGAACAGAGATGCTACCGGCCGTCAGGTCAGCCGCCCAGATCGGGGCCCCGTAAAGGGCCATCGATCGCACGATCCCCACGTAGAGCCGCCTACAAGCGGCGCTCGGGCCCCCCAGATTGGGAAGCAGCGTTGACAGCGCCCCAGCCGCGCCCAACAACTTGGGCGCCAACCGCCGGAAGTGGGGGCCGAAATCCCATCGGCTGTCGAGCACCAGTCCCAGATATTTCATGGTGGGCTCGACAGCGATTCGGACCCCCCCGACCACGATGTGTGATCCGGGCGGTGGCGCCCGCCGGGAACCATGAAACACCATGGCCTCCGACTTGTTGAGGGCCACCTCCAGGCCGAGGCGCCGTATGCGGCTCACCGTCTGTGAGACCGCAGCCGTCGCCAGCAACGCTGCCTCCCTGTGCGATTTCCCCCGAGCCGTGACCAGCGTGTCGTCCGCGTAGCACGTCAGGTCCACGCCCGGTGGGAACTCGCCTCTCAGCACCCAGTCGTACCCGATGTTCCACAGGAGCGGCCCCAGAACCGATCCCTGTGGAACACCGCACGACATGAGGCGCTGGTTTCCGCCATCACGTCCCACGTAGGTGACACACCTCCCCGCCAAATAAGCCCCAACGATGCGGCGGAGGTAGGGAGGCACCCGATGGTACCGCAGTGCCTCCCGAATACAACTCCAGGGCAGGGTGTTGAAGGCGTTGGAGATGTCCAAGGACACCGCCACCACCACCCCACCCCGGGACACCGTTTCCTCCGCCAGGACTCTCACACGCGCTATTGCGTGCAGCTTAACCCTTGCCGCAACCCACCCAACCAAGAGTCGTCCATCGTTGGCGACTTTATTGCCCGCCGCCACCGGACACCGCACCCAAACGACGCCGAGCCCGGAAGCGTCGGTGCGAATCTCGCCCACCCGCACATCATCGGGCGGACATCCACCGACTTTGGCGACGGCTGCCACAACCTCGGCCGAGGTTGTCGACTCGTCCAGGCCGTCGACGCGCAGCTCAGCGGTCTTCATAGGCCTGGACACTCGAACATCCTCGGGGTTGAGTACCGCCCTCAACTTGGCGGCCAGGATGTCCGCCTTCTCGCCGCTAGAGGCACCCGGCACCTCCAGCAGCCGCGCCCCCGTAATCGCCGGCCTCAATCTGAAGCCGGACGGTATGCCAAGGTCGGGGAACGCGACTTTGGCTTTGGCCTCCAAAAGGACCGCCTTATATGAGACGCCCCTCTCGACGGCTCCGGGCTGCAGTGTTATTACTTCAGCCGCAGAGCGTGGAGCTCTCGCCCTAGGCGGTCTCTGAGTCCTCGGAGAAGCCGCTGCCTCAACGGGTAGAGGCGGCGCTGCCTTCTTCCTCTTCTTGCGCCCCCTCTTGACGACCGTTGTCCAGGCCTCCGTGGAGGGCCCGGAAACGGTCGCCGGGGGAGCGGTCGCCGGGGGACCGGCCGTCTGGGAAGTGGGAATGGACGCGGTCGCCGGGAGAGCACCCGTCTGGGAAGTGGGCGCAGACTTCGCCTTCGCAGGCTGACTGGCCCCCTTCCCGGACCCGCTCGGCTCAGCCGCCACGACCGTCAATCCCGATTTGGTGGGGCCAGCCAATCTCCGCTTGTCCGCAGCGAGCGGTGGGCGGCAGGTTTCGGCCGGGAGGAGCCTCGACTCGATAGCCTCCAGCCGAGCCCCCACCATTTGCCCGCACTGCATCATGCAGATGCGAACAATCTTCTCGACCTCCGCATCCACGAGTGCAGGGGCCGATGATGGGGTCGTCGATGGAGGCGACGGCGGGGCCGGCGATCCGGTGGCCGCGGGAACTGCCCTCTGAGCGGCAAACTGCCTCTTGAGGTCCTCCAACTCGGATTGGAGACGGCGGTTCTCCTCCCATAACTTCGCCGTCTCCTCCGTGCTTGAACGACTAAGGAGGACCTCAACGGCCTCCTTGATGCCGTCAGCCGCCTCCTTTAGGGCGCGTGTGAAGGTGCCCTTCAGGTTGCCCGATTCGGTGGCCACCTTCAGGACGACATCCACGCCATCCAAAACTTGGCGACTGAGCGCCACCGCCGAAACGCTACCCCCAGCAGCCATTCGGGTTGAGCGCCGCTCCCGCGCTTGACGGGCCAGCTCGCTGACCTTGTCAGCCGCTACAGCCTTCCGCTGAGCCCGCTTGGCAGCATTGGCCTCCGCCTTGTTGGACCCCAGCTGTAAACTTTCGCTGAGGTCCGAGATCGTGGCCCCGGAGTCGGTACCCACGCTCTCCATACTCTCCGCATGTTCCACTAGCGCCGGTGTATCGGGTCGGGATACCGACACAGACCGATCCCGCCCACCGCGCCCCGGCAAACGAGCAGAGGCTCCGCTCACCACTGCACGACCTCGCCCACTCCTGCCCGTTGGCACTTTAGCGGCCGGCAAGTTCTCCTCACTATGTGAGCGGGGCGAGCGCTTCCTCCCTCCTTTGGAGGGTCGCCCGGCCATTCCCGCTTCAGGCCGCGAGCGCTCCGAGCCGATGCTCGAAACGCTCGCAACGCAGTTCTTCTCGGACGCGGTATCGGATTCCGACACCGCACCCACACCCATCCGCTCGACCAAAACGATCGGCACCTTCTCTTTTTTGTTTGGTTTTGTATTTGTTTTATTATCCATATCAAGTCCCACGAGTATGGGGGATCTAAAAAGTCCACCTAGGGTTACCCCCTGTCCCTAGGTAAGTGTACATTTATAACCCAACCAGGGGGTCCACTAATCCCTGGCTGGAGGTGCGCTCGCGACTGATGCGCCACCTACAACTAAAAGGCTGCAGATGACACTACTCCTCAGCCATTCGTACCCTCGCCGCGCACCAAAACTTGGTATTAGAGGATTTTTTTTATAGAGGTTATCTTCCTCGCGATCCGGGCGATCAAGCCAAGATCCTCGTCCCGTTCCGAGTCATAAAACATGACCATGATCTCATTACGGATTACGATTTCGACGGTTGCAGTCGGGAAGATCAGATCCCCCGCTGCTAGCTCGTTGGCAGGGTGAGTACACAACGAGCGCCGCCCATGTTTCTCCACCATGTCCTCTGTTTGAAACAGACAGACATGTGGAGAAACGTCCTACGCCCACTCTACCCACCCTCTGTAAGCAGAGGGGTGAGTGGACGACCAGGAGCATAATGCTCCCCCCCCCCCCGCAGAAATTCGCCACAGTCAATACCCTCTCCGATATGGAGAGACTATTGACCGTACCCAGGATGCACCGGCCAGATGACTGCCCTTTCCCCCGAACGTATTCGAAAGGAACGAGCAGCACTCAGGCACACGAGGAGGTTTTCTGCACGCACCCCAACCTAACCTAACCTTTTTTTTTTTTTTTTTTTTTTTTTTTTTGTTCCTGGGTGGAAAATCCTCATGGATGTCCTCCGCCCTGGGGGGGGCAGAGGGGTCTGTCAGACTCTTACTGACTAAAAACCACCCCGGTGTTCCCAACCCACACCTACGCACCCATTTAGGGGGGCTGGAAGAGGGCGTTGTCCGCCCTCCGCCGACGCCCGGTGCGCCTGCTGCGGATCGGGAGTAGAGTCGTGATCTCCCTCTCCCTCTCCGCAGCCTCCTTCTGCGAGATGACAGTTTCGCAGAAGGAGACCACCGCGTCCCAGGACTCTTCGCTGCCGACCATCGCACTCACTACGGCCGGCAACGACAGGTCACTGCCTACTTCACTGATGAGGGCACGGCGCGGCTCCTCCCAAGCGGCACACTCTGCCAGCGTATGCCGCGCCGTGTCCTCCCGGCAGTCGACGCAGTGGTGACACCGAGCGTCCGGCTCCCTGTTTATGCGACACAGGTACTTCCCGAAGCAGCCATGCCCCGAGAGCACGACGCCCGAAACGACAGGGAGCCGTGCCTCCTCCCGAGCCAGTGGTCGAGCACTGGCCGGACCGCCTCGATGGTGCCGAGGCCGGCGGTAGGGCTCGAAAGCCTGTTCCGCCATTCCGCCACCAGGACCTCGCGGAGCTGTGACCGGCGCAGCTCCAAATGTTGCTGCGTCAGTCGCTCGCCCCGCGCCCGCGTTTCCTCGCGCCACCAGTACAGTGACGCGAGCACCTTCGCCTCCAGGTCCCAGGGCGGGGATCCGGCCAGTATACAACCCGCCTCGTAGGAGATCGTGCGATAACCCCTTATGACTCTGACGGCCATAGCCCGCTGCGGTTTCCGCAGAACGATTAAGCTGTTGGCCGTCAGGTCAGCCGCCCAGATCGGGGCCCCATACAGGGCCATCGATCGCACGATCCCCACGTAGAGCCGCCTACAAGCGGCGCTACGTGGCTGCGAGTATACGCTCGAACAGCTTACCCACCTCGTCTAGCAGCACTATGGGCCGGTACGCGGACGGCAAGTCTGCAGGGCGCCCCGCCTTCCTGAGCAGGACCAGACGACCACTTTTCCACAAAGTGGGAAACTGGCCCCGCTCCAGGCACGCTGTGAAGAGTCCTCTTAGCTGGGGCTCTAGCTCCTTCAGAGCGAGGGCTAATGCTAGGCCGTGAACTCCGTCTGGCCCCGGAGCCACATTCTTGGCCCGGAGCCGCATCACGGCCGCCCCCATCTCTGCCTGTGTCACCTCTGGGACGCTGATGGCGTTTTCCTCCGTAGACTCTGCGGCTGTGGGCAAAGCCATCGGCGGCGGAGTGTGCTCCGCTCTTGCCGGGAAGAGGGCTGCGACTACCTCATCCAGCAGCTCGGGTTGGAGACTCTCCGTAAGTGGGGGCGCTGCGGCTCTTAGTTTCCCTCGAACCGCTCGATAAGGGCGCCCCCACGGATCCCCGTCTAGAGTCTCCAACATCCCTTCCCTGGCTCGCGTCTTCGCCTCCCCGATGGCCAGCCACAGAGTCCCCTTAGCCGCGCGGTACACCTCATACAGCGCGGCTTCTTCGTCAGGGACCCGACGACGTCGTCTTCGATAACGGGTGTACTGGCGTCTCACCGCCACGCACGCGACTCGTAAGTGCGCGATTTCGGCGGACCACCAGTACACCTGGCGCCTTGCGGACTGTGCGTGGACCCGGGGCATGGACGCGTCGCAGATTTGCGTCATCGCCCCGCGGAACCACAGCGCCTCCTGTTCGACGTCGACGTCGACGGGTCCGTTCGTTGCCGACTCCCGGCTCCAGGCCTGGACAATAGCGGCCTCCTCGAGAAGTTCCCTGTCGATGCGCTTGCGCGCCCAGCGCGGGCCGTCCATTCGCGAGACTGATGATCTGCGGCCGCCAGCGGTTTGGGCGGAGACGTCGAAACGGATGTATCTATGATCCGACAACGTCTCCACCTCCACGGCGACTCGCCAGTCACGAACACGGCTCGCGACAGCAGGGCTAGCGAACGAGACGTCGACAATCGATCCGCCCCGCTGCCGCACGCACGTGTGGACCGAGCCCCGGTTCAGGACGACCAGGCCAGTCGTGACCGCCCACTCCTCCAATGCCTCACCCCTAGCATCGGTCACTGGGGATCCCCACGCCGCAGATTTGGCGTTGAGATCGCCCAGCAACAGCACGGGGCGAGGATGGAGTTGGCCCACGACGGCACCCAACTCGACAAGGAACCTCTCGAAGTCGGAGAGACTCTTGTTGGGCGAAAAATACGCTCCAACAACGCCAATGCCGTCCGCGAGGGCGGCTACCCAGCCGTGACCTCGGGACGGGTTGACGAGAGCCCCGCCAATGATGGCCACCAAACCGTCAAGGTCTCCCACCCAGCTATCCCGGGGGGGGACAAAGTACGGCTCGGCGACCACAGCCACGTGAATCGACCACTCTGCCATGCTCTGTATCAAGAGATCCTGAGCTCTGGCACAGTGGTTGATATTGCCTTGGAGGAAATGGTAATGGTGTATAGACATTATGCGCATTCCATTCCCTCCGCACCATTCCTAGGCCGGGAGTCGGCCGAAGGGCAGCCAGGCTGAGGGGGGGGTAAAGAGCCCCCCGCAGCCTTGGCATCCCTTCTCTTCTTTTTGTTGTTGGCGGGCACGCCACAGGCCTTTCCACCCGCCCTGTGTCCGGCGGGCCTCCCTGCAGCTGTACAGAGGCTACAGTTTGGCGCCGCCGAGCACTGAGCCGCCCTGTGGCCGGGCTTACCGCAGCGATAACACTGGTCGCTGCGGTCTATTTCGGCGGTGCACCGTGCTCGGACATGCCAGAAGTCCAGGCACCGGTAGCACCGCATGGCCCTGGGCTGCAGCAGCTTAGCTCTCGCTGCAACCCACCCCACCAACAAACGCCCACCGTCAGCGACTTTGTTCGCCGCCGCCACCGGGCACCGCACCCAAATCGTGCCGAGCCCGGAAGCGTCGGCGCGAATGTCGCCCGTCCGCACGTCTTCGGGCGGACATCTACCTACTCGGGCGACGGCCGCCATGACCTCAGCCGGGGTCGTCGAGTCGTCCAGACCATCGACGCGCAGCTCAGCGGTCTTCATCGGCCTGGACACCCGGACGTCATCCGGATTGAGGACCTCTCTCAGCTTGGCGGCCAGGATGTCCGCCTTTTCGCCGCTAGAGGCACCCGACACCTCGAGCAGCCGCGCTCCCGTGATCGCCGGCCTCAGTTTGAAGCCGGACGGTGTGCCGAGGTCGGGAAACGCGACTTTGGCTTTCGCCTCTGCCAGGACCGCCGCGTAGGTAACGCCCCTTTCGACGGCTCCGGGCTGCAGCGTGAGCACTACAGCCGCGGAGCGTGGTGCTCTGACCTTAGGCGGTCCCCGGGCCTTCTTCGGTGCCGGTGCTCCAGCGGGTGCCGGTGGCGGTGGTGCCGTCTTCGTCCCGCGACGGCGGCCCCTCTTGACGACCGTCGTCCAGGCTTCCGGGGTAGGCCCGGGCGCGGCCGCCGGTGGCGCAGCTGCCCGGGAAGTGGGGACACGCGTACCCTCCGTGGGCCCCCCGGTCCTCCCTCCCGACTGGCTGGACCCAGCCGCCGTGGTGGTATTGGGCCCCTGAAAAGCGGCCCCCTCCTTCCTCCGCTTGTCCGCAGCGAGCGGTGGGCGAAGGGTTGCCGCCGGGAGGAGTCTCTCCTCTATGGCCTCCATCCGGGCACCCAACATTGCACCACACTGCATCATGCAGATGCGTGCGATCCTCTCGACCTCCGCATCCGCAAGCGCAGGCGCCGACGACGGGACCGATGGAGCCGACGACAGGGCCGCGACGGTAGACGAGCCGGAGGCCGCAGGGGCTGCCCTCTGGGCGGCGAACTGTCGCTTGAGGTCCTCCAACTCGGATCGGAGACGGCCATTCTCCTCCCATAGCTTCGCCGTCTCCTCCGTGCTAGTGCGATTAAGGAGGACCTCAACCGCCTCCCGAATCCCCTCAGCCGCCTCCTTGAGAGCACGCGTGAATGTGCCCTTCAAGTTGCCCGATTTGGTGGCAACCTTCAGGACAACATCCACGCCGTCCAAAACTTGGCGACTGAGCGCCACCCCAGTGATGTCCCCTCCAGCAGCCATCCGAGCAGAGCGCCGCTCACGGGCCTGTCGGGCCAACTCGCTGACTTCGTCAGCCGCGACAGTCCTCACTTGAGCCCTCTTTCCTGCATTAGCCTCCGCTCGGTTGGCTTCTAGCAGGGACGCAGTGCTGCCCCCACCTTGTTCCTCCACCATTGGCTCGGGGTCACTCTCCGCCGAAACTGGCACAAAGCGACCCCGCTTGTCGCGCTCCGGCAGCCGAGCGGGGACTCCACTCGCTACCGCGCGACCTCGCCCACCCCGTGCCTTTGGCACCTTAGCCGCCGCCACGTTGACCTCGACCGGGGAAGGACCGCGCTTCCTCCGCGACTCCCCCCGGTCGGACGATTGGTCCCTTTCGGGACTTGAGTCTCCTCGACTCGCGTTGCCGTCAGTGACGGCAAGTGGTGCGACCACAACGCGCGGGAACTCCGGGTTCTTTTGGAGCTCCCTTTCTCGCTGGCCGGCGGTGCCGCCCATTCGACGACCCGACAAATCTGGATTTGTCAGGTCCTCGAACGACCGAGACCGCGATGAGCCTCCTCGACTCTTGTTGCCATGGGCAAGTGGTAGACATTCGTTGCCCCCCCCAGAATACGAATGGGGGCTTGACGTTCCCGAAGGGAACGTGGCGGACTCTCCAGCTGCAGAGCAGCCGGTACCGCCCTGGGGTAGTTTTTTTTCGTCTGTCTTTTTCATTTTTTCATTTTTCCTTTGAAGGGTATGGTCCCATTTCCCCTGTATCCCCCCCCAGCGCTAGCGACCGGATACCCCCGGCCATTCATCCCCTCGGCACGCTCGACCTTGAGATTGGGGTAATTTTTTATAGAGGTTGTCTTCCTCTTCCCTCCCCACTCTACGCCCACTAGACTCACCCTCTGTAAGCAGGGGGGGTGTGGACGTGAGATGGCCACCAGGCCTATCCCCATGACGGACTAGCCGTCCCGCCCCTAGCCCGGTTCCCTTCCTCGACCATCAAAGATGATCGGTGAATGGAACCGCGGCCCTTCCCAGTTTGTTGAAGATTAGCCGCCAGCCCCAATTGTCCACCAAAAGCAGGTGGGCAATTGGAGCTGACGTTGCCCAGGGTGCGCCACGTGGAGGCTCTTCAACATGCACCCCAACCTAACCTTTTTTTTTTTTTTTTTTTGTTCGGGGTGGAAAATCCTCATGGATGTCCTCCGCCCTGGGGTGGGCAGAGGGGTCTGTCAGACTCTTACTGACTAAAAACCACCCCGGTGTTCCATCTCACACCTACGCCGGGGTCGCGGGAACGTTCAAATCTTCCGCGACCCCGACTGGTGCCAGCCCGCCTCTGCGGGCTCCGTCTCGTCGGGCGGGGGGAGTGAGGTGTTTGACTCCCCCCGCGACGTCTAAGAGGGGCGCGCGTGGAACACTACGCGCCGCCGCCTCGGGTCCAGATGTATGGGGGGCGACGGACGTCCCCGGGTCCGTCGCCCCTGGACCCATTTAGGGGGGCTGGAAGAGGGCGTTGTCCGCCCTCCGCCGACGCCCGGTGCGCCTGCTGCGGGCCGGGTGAGAGGATGAAATCTCTCTCTCCCGTTCCGCAGCCTCCTTCTGCGAGATTACTACTTCGCAGAAGGATACCACCGCGTCCCAGGACTCTTCGCTGCCGACCATCGCACTCACTACGGCCGGCAGCGACAGGTCACTGCCTACTTCACTGATGAGGGCACGGCGCGGCTCCTCCCAAGCGGCACACTCTGCCAGCGTATGCCGCGCCGTGTCCTCCCGGCAGTCGACGCAGTGGTGACACCGGGCGTCCGGCTCCCTGTTTATGCGACACAGGTACTTCCCGAAGCAACCATGCCCCGAGAGCACCTGTGTCACCCGAAATGACAGGGAGCCGTGCCTCCTCCCGAGCCAGAGGTCGAGCACTGGCCGGACCGCCTCGATGGTGACGAGGCCGGCGGTAGGGCGTGAAAGCCTGTCCCGCCATTCCGCCACCAGGACCTCGCGAAGCTGCGACCGACGCTGCTCCAAATGGCGCTGCATCGGCCGCTCGCCCCGCGCCCGCGCTTCCTCGCGCCACCGATACAGTGACGCGAGTACCTTCGCCTCCAGGTCCCAGGGCGGGGATCCGGCCAGTGCACAAGCCGCCTCGTGGGAGATCGTGCGGTACCCCCTGATGACTCTGACGGCCATAGCTCTCTGCGGCTTTCGCAGAACAGAGATGCTACCGGCCGTCAGGTCAGCCGCCCAGATCGGGGCCCCGTAAAGGGCCATCGATCGCACGATCCCCACGTAGAGCCGCCTACAAGCGGCGCTCGGGCCCCCCAGATTGGGAAGCAGCGTTGACAGCGCCCCAGCCGCGCCCAACAACTTGGGCGCCAACCGCCGGAAGTGGGGGCCGAAATCCCATCGGCTGTCGAGCACCAGTCCCAGATATTTCATGGTGGGCTCGACAGCGATTCGGACCCCCCCGACCACGATGTGTGATCCGGGCGGTGGCGCCCGCCGGGAACCATGAAACACCATGGCCTCCGACTTGTTGAGGGCCACCTCCAGGCCGAGGCGCCGTATGCGGCTCACCGTCTGTGAGACCGCAGCCGTCGCCAACCTAACCTAACTGTTTAACCGCACAGAGACCATATCTGATTAAACCGATTGTAGTATTAAATAAGCAATATTTGTTTAGTAACTTGTCACTAGATGGCGTTGTACGATTTTGATAGATTTGTGAATCGCGGTGTCAAGATTTTCCGTCTATAATATAGGGTCTTAGAATTTAAGAAATTTAAATAAACCAAAACAACTTGTATTCTATGGTGTAATCACTACATCTACGAATAAACTAGAATTAAAGTGAAAAGTGAATACCTTTTTTTAATCTCAACCCCCGGTAACTAACCCCCACTATAGCGAGGGTTATTCATGGTCCTTCGAACCGGACGTGGCTTGACTGGCTAGGGCTGTTCCAGTCCAGCTAAAACAGGTGTGTTCTCCTAATTGGACGGAGAAACATCAACCCCATACGCTCCTGCTGGGGTGATCTTGGATGGTGAGAGAGGGAGAGCAATACCGGATCCAGTTGCAGGAGGTACGGAGGAAGGAGTACCAATCAGCAGCAAGCAAGCTGCAAACGACTAAGGTCGTAAGGAAGTGAGTGATAGTGCCGAAAATCGTGAGTACTTTGTGATTTCTTATGTGTCAAGCAAAAGTGAACTTTATTGCCTAGAAGATTTAAACTTTAACTTTGGACTAGTAAATTTAGAACTTAGAATAATTTTGTGTGCATGATTTGACTTAGTTAGATTTAAGCCAAAGTGTGTTCAGACGGGGAACCTATGCCCGATTTTTGTAAATTTTAAAGTGTCAAACACTTAGAAAAAATCGTTTGTTTACATCGACTTGTAAAATTTTCGACAACTTTTTGAACTTGTAAAATTTTTGGAACTTAAACTATCAAACATCGACTTGTAAAATTTTCGATAACTTTTGAACTTGTAAAAATTTTTGGAACTTATACCATCAAACATCGACTTTTAATTTTTTTTAAATTATTTTTTTTTGTAATTTGTTTGGATTACTAACTTCAAAATGTCTTTGCAATCACATGTTAAAGTACAGAATGACATTCACACTCGGTTGTTAAGATGTAAAAGTAATTTTAAAAAGTCCCCAAAGGATAGGATTACTAAACAATATATAGAAACCAGGTTAGAAATGGTTGAAGAGTTGTGGGCGCAATTTAGTTTAACACATACACAAATTGTGAAGGATTTTGAACCTGCGGAATTGATATCTTCACCCTACACTGTAAACGAAGTTTATTTTAATGCTGAAGAATTATATTTAGATTTAAAATGCGAGTTAAAAACTACATTAAATAACATTAAGGGTAGTGATGTTTCTCCGATTGCGGAGTCATCATCAAATAGTGTTTCCGAAGGTAAAGGCACATACATAAATTTGCCTAGAATTACTATCCCAACATTTTCGGGGAAGTATACGGAATGGCCGACTTTCCGAGATTTGTTTGTATCGGCAATACATAAAAATAGCACTATTGATAATGTGCAAAAGTTACACTATTTAAAAAGTTATTTGTCAGGGGAAGCCGAACAGCTCTTACGGCATATACCAATATCGGAATCAAATTATGACAGATGCTGGACTCAATTAGAGACCAGGTATAACAATAAGAAATATCTGTCTCACTGTATTTTGAAAACATTGCTCAGTCAAAAGAACATAGTACAAGAGTCAGCCAGTGCTTTAAAGGAATTAATGGATACAACATCCGACTGCCTGAATGCACTTTCTAATTTAGATATTGATATAACTTCATGGGATATTTTGATCATTCATATCATAACATTGAAACTAGATTCAGACACTAGAAAGGATTGGGAACTAAAGGTAACTAGCAACACTGATTCAGATAAGCTGCCTACATTTGAACAGTTCAAAGAATTTTTAACAAGCCGGTATAGGGCATTTGAATTCCTAGAAACTAAGTCAACTAAAAATAATGTTAATGTTAGTAAGGCAAAGGTTTTTCACACGGCAAACAATGATAATGCGGCCAAGATTTGTCCGCTTTGTAAGAACGAGCATAAAATAAGAAATTGCAAGCAATTTGTTAGCCAGGATGTGGATACTCGGCGTAAGTTTGTGCAAGATCACAACTTATGTTTTAATTGTTTGGGACACAACCACTCTGCCAGGTTTTGTAAATGTACAGCCTCTTGTCTTGTATGTAAGCGGAGACATCACTCCTTGTTGCACCCTAAAGGTGAGCAGGAGCCTAAGGGAGAGACGGGAAATTTGTCTAGCGATAGTGTTCTGCAGACGAAAAAACATACACACACGGTTGCAGTAGAAGCTGAAAACAAGGTAGTAACTTGTTTTTCAAAAGGTACAGCAAATAGCCAAGTACTATTAGCCACGGCTCTAGTGAGGGCTGTGTCAAAAAATGGGGCAATGTATACAATTAGGGCCGTATTAGACCAAGGCTCACAGGCATCTTTTGTTACAGAACATACTGTCCAGAGTTTAGGGTTACAGAAAAAACCAGCTAAAGGTTTAATAACTGGTATAGATGCTAATAACAAATTAAACTTAAATTCGGTTGTCGAGGTTAAAATTCAGTCTAGGGTCGATCCATCGTTTGAACTTGTAGTCAAAGCATACGTTCTCAAATCGATTACATCTTTATTACCTGGTAGAGAAACGGTATATTTAGATTGGGCACAAGTTAACGATATTCAATTAGCGGATCCTAAATATAACACACCGAATAAAGTAGATATGTTATTAGGAGCAGAAATTTATAGTCAGATTCTACAAAATGGGTTTAAGAAAGCTCCTGGTGGTAGCACTGTAGCTCAGTGTACCTCATTGGGATGGATTTTATCAGGAACGGTTGCTTCCGCTGCTCAGAGTACATCAAATATTACAGTGATGCATGCTCACCTTGGTGATGATGAACTCCTGAAAAAATTCTGGGAATTAGAAAGGGAACCACAAAATAAGAAACCTATACTTACCGAAGAAGAAACAAGATGCGAAGAGATATTTAAGGCTACAACTGTAAGAGACAATGATGGTCGTTACGTAGTTAACTTACCATTCAGAAGTCAAGATCCGAGTTGTAAATATGGCGATGCAAGAAAGGTGGCAGTTAACAGATTTTACGCATTAGAAGCTAAACTTAGTAAAAACACAGATTTAAAAATAAGATATGAGGAAGTTATCAACGAATATTTGCAGATGGGACACATGAGGCCAATAACCAAAGTAGAAGAACAAAATCAACATGCAGTGTACTTGCCTCATCATGCGATTATACGGGACGATAAAGATACGACTAAGGTTCGGGTTGTCTTTGATGCTTCCTGCAAGGGAAAAAATGGAATATCGCTCAACGATGACCTAATGGTTGGTCCAGGGCTGCAACCAGATCTGCGACATTTACTGATTCGTTGGAGAACTCACCGCATTTGTTTAGTTTCGGACATTATCAAAATGTACCGAATGGTGCGCGTGGCCGACCATCATACAGATTTTCAACGCATCGTGTGGAGAGACAACAAACAACTGCAATTAAGGATTATAAATTACTTACTGTTACCTTTGGTACCTCTTCAGCGCCCTACTTAGCAGTTCGATCGATGCAACAAGTAGCGCACGATGAAGGGGTCAAGTATCCACTAGCAGCTGAGAGAGTACTTAAAGATTATTACATGGATGATCTTATGACTGGTTGTGATTCGATAGAAGAAGGCATACAGATCTACAGCCAAATGAATAAGTTATTAGCAAAAGCAGGATTCACCCTACAGAAATGGTCAAGCAACAGCAGTGAATTACATGCAAAGATCATCGGTGAAATGCACTCGTACAAGGAACAGGATGGTGTACAAAGGGAGATCAACATAAAACAGGATGAAATATTTAAAACGTTGGGACTTACCTGGAACCGAAGCTGCGACACCTTCCAATATTCTGTTCAGTTACCTCTGCTGCAGGAACCTGTAACTAAAAGAAAAATGTTATCAGATATAGCAAGACTTTTTGATCCTTTGGGATGGGTCGCTCCTGTGATCGTATTAGCAAAAATTTTAATCCAAAAATTATGGATTTCTGGAGTTGGCTGGGATGAAGAAATTCCAAATGAAATAAAAAAGGAATGGTTTACTTACCGGCAGGAGTTGTCAGGTTTAACGGAATTTTCAATACCTCGATGGTTGAACATGAAACCCGGTAACAAGCAAGTTGACTTGCATGGATTTTGCGACGCGTCAAAATCAGCATACGCTGCGGTAGTTTATGTACGGGTAGTCGATACTGACGGTAGCATTCATGTAACTTTGCTCACGGCGAAAACTAATGTCGCACCAATAAAAACGGTGTCAGTGCCTCGATTAGAGTTGTGCGGAGCAGTCCTTTTAGCAAAGCTGCTCTCTGAAGTCTCCGAAGTGATGGGCATCGGTAAATCTAATTTGTACTATTGGACCGATTCAGAGATCGTGTTAGCGTGGTTAAATAGTCATCCCAACAAATGGAAGACATTCGTGGCAAATCGCGTTTCTGAAATTTTAAGCATTAGTGAACCACAGCAATGGAATCATGTTCAGTCGAAAAGCAATCCTGCGGATTGCGCATCACGTGGTTTATATGCGTCGGAATTTGTAAATTTTAAGTTGTGGGTAGAAGACCCTGGGTTTCTAAAGGGTAAAAATAATCTATTTTGCAAACGTAAAGCGGTATCATCAACTAATATAGAAGAAATAAAGGTACATGTAGTAACAGACGATAATTTTATTTGGAATAAATATTCATCATTTACCCAACTAGTTCGAATGATAGCATATTTAAGACGTCCTTTGGAGTTGAGAAAACCGATATCTGAAAGAAGGAGTCATAAATTTATAACTGCAGAAGAATTAAGATTAGCATTGGAGACATGCATTAGGGTATGTCAAGGTCAAAGGTTCGAAGCAGTAATTCTGGATCTGCAAAAAGAAAAGCCTAAAAGAAAGATGTTTAGGTCCTTAAATGTATACCTCGACTCCGTTAAAATCATTAGGGTGGGCGGTAGATTGGAACGGTCCGATCTTAACATGGATCGTAAAAATCCAATGTTGATTCCAAGTGATACTCCTTTCACCAATCTTCTAATCGCCGATGCACATCATAGGAATCTCCATGGCGGTCCTCAATTAATGCTTAACTACTTAAGCACGAAGTATTTTATTCAGGGAGCTAAGCGGTTGGTTACTGCATACGTGCAAAAATGTGTAATTTGTATGCGTTATGCAGCATCTACAAAACCTCAATTAATGGGTCAATTGTCACCTGCACGGGTTACACCAAATAGGCCGTTTAGGAGCAGTGGTGTAGATTATGCTGGTCCTATTCAGTTAAGAGCATCAAAGGGCAGGGGTCACCATGCGTATAAGGGATACATTTGCTTATTTGTCTGCATGGCGACTAAAGCGGTCCACATTGAAGTTGTAAGCGACCTAACAACAACGGGGTTTTTGGCCGCTTTTAAAAGGTTTGTGGCAAGACGCGGTCAATGCAAGGATATATGGAGTGATAACGGTACAAATTTTCAAGGTGCTTCTAAGGAATTAGACAGATTACTTCGCTCGGAAAATTCCGGTATAGCTAAGGAAATTGCTGCGGCCCTAGCTACTGAGGGTGTGACATGGCATTTCATTCCACCACATGCTCCGAACTTTGGCGGATTATGGGAGGCCGGAATAAAACCATGCAAGAAACATTTAAACAGGGTAATAGGTAGCTCTACTTTAACTTTCGAAGAGATGTCCACCTTATTAAGCCAAGTAGAAGCATGCTTGAATTCACGTCCCTTGTGTAGACTGACCGATTCGAACACTTTTGACGCCTTAACGCCAGGGCATTTTCTTGTGGGCGAACCAATTGTAAACGCGCCTGATCATAACTACGAAGAGGCAAAAATTTCTAGCTTGAAGAGGTGGCATTTAGTCCAACAGATGACACAACATTTCTGGCGTCGCTGGTCCAACGAATACTTGACCACACTGCTCCATCGTTATAAATGGCCTAAGAAAAATCCTGAACCAAATGTAGGGGATATAGTTTTAATTAAAGAGGACAACTTACCTCCTTGTCGATGGCTTCTTGGCAGGGTGGTTGAAAAACATCCGGGGTTAGACAACCTTACACGAGTAGTCACACTTCGCAGTAACGGTTCCATATTTAAAAGACCAACATCAAAACTGTGTGTCTTGCCTATTGCCTAAGAATGTTGCTGTATTAGTAGTTTAAGTGATAATTTTAAGCATTGTTTAGATATGTAAGTAATTGTTTATGTTTAATATTAGATGTGTATGGCATATTGTAAGAGTAACTGAAACTGTTTGATTATCAAAATATAAATAGCTATGTAAAATTTAACATTGGAAGGACATAATGTTGCACAACATGTCCTTGGTGGGCGGAATGTTTAACCGCACAGAGACCATATCTGATTAAACCGATTGTAGTATTAAATAAGCAATATTTGTTTAGTAACTTGTCACTAGATGGCGTTGTACGATTTTGATAGATTTGTGAATCGCGGTGTCAAGATTTTCCGTCTATAATATAGGGTCTTAGAATTTAAGAAATTTAAATAAACCAAAACAACTTGTATTCTATGGTGTAATCACTACATCTACGAATAAACTAGAATTAAAGTGAAAAGTGAATACCTTTTTTTAATCTCAACCCCCGGTAACTAACCCCCACTATAGCGAGGGTTATTCACTAACCTTTTTTTTTTTTTTTTTCCGGGGTGGAAAATCCTCATGGATGTCCTCCGCCCTGGGGGGGGCAGAGGGGTCTGTCAGACTCTTACTGACTAAAAACCACCCCGGTGTTCCCAACCCACACCTACGCCGGGGATCGCGGGAACAAAAGCGACTTCCGCAATCCCCGACTGGTGCCGGCCCGCCTCTGCGGGCCTCTCCTCAGGTCAGCGGAGGGAGTGAGGTGTTTGACTCCCTCCGCGACGTCCAAGAGGGGCGCGCGTGGAACACTACGCGCCGCCGCCTCGGGTCCTGTTGAATGGGGGGCGACGGACGTCCCCATGTCCGTCACCCCTGGACCCATTTAGGGGGGCTGGAAGAGGGCGTTGTCCGCCCTCCGCCGACGCCCGGTGCGCCTGCTGCGGATCGGGAGTAGAGTCGTGATCTCCCTCTCCCTCTCCGCAGCCTCCTTCTGCGAGATGACAGTTTCGCAGAAGGAGACCACCGCGTCCCAGGAGTCTTCGCTGCCGACCATCGCACTCACTACGGCCGGCAGCGACAGGTCACTGCCTACTTCACTGATGAGGGAACCTAACCTAACCTTTTTTTTTTTTTTTTTTTTTTTGTTCGGGGTGGAAAATCCTCATGGATGTCCTCCGCCCTGGGGCGGGCGAAGGGGTCTGTCAGACTCTTACTGACTAAAAACCACCCCGGTGTTCCATCTCACACCTACGCCGGGGTCGCGGGAACGTTCAAATCTTCCGCGACCCCGACTGGTGCCAGCCCGCCTCTGCGGGCTCCGTCTCGTCGAGCGGGGGGAGTGAGGTGTTTGACTCCCCCCGCGACGTCTAAGAGGGGCGTGCGTGGAACACTACGCGCCGCCACCTCGGGTCCAGATGTATGGGGGGCGACGGACTTCCCCGGGTCCGTCGCCCCTGGACCCATTTAGGGGGGCTGGAAGAGGGCGTTGTCCGCCCTCCGCCGACGCCCGGTGCGCCTGCTGCGGATCGGGAGTAGAGTCGTGATCTCCCTCTCCCTCTCCGCAGCCTCCTTCTGCGAGATGACAGTTTCGCAGAAGGAGACCACCGCGTCCCAGGACTCTTCGCTGCCGACCATCGCACTCACTACGGCCGGCAGCGACAGGTCACTGCCTACTTCACTGATGAGGGAACCTAACCTAACCTAACCTAACCTTTTTTTTTTTTTTTTTTTTTTTGTTCGGGGTGGAAAATCCTCATGGATGTCCTCCGCCCTGGGGCGGGCGAAAGGGTCTGTCAGACTCTTACTGACTAAAAACCACCCCGGTGTTCCATCTCACACCTACGCCGGGGTCGCGGGAACGTTCAAATCTTCCGCGACCCCGACTGGTGCCAGCCCGCCTCTGCGGGCTCCGTCTCGTCGAGCGGGGGGAGTGAGGTGTTTGACTCCCCCCGCGACGTCTAAGAGGGGCGTGCGTGGAACACTACGCGCCGCCACCTCGGGTCCAGATGTATGGGGGGCGACGGACTTCCCCGGGTCCGTCGCCCCTGGACCCATTTAGGGGGGCTGGAAGAGGGCGTTGTCCGCCCTCCGCCGACGCCCGGTGCGCCTGCTGCGGGCCGGGTGAGAGGATGAAATCTCTCTCTCCCGTTCCGCAGCCTCCTTCTGCGAGATTACTACTTCGCAGAAGGATACCACCGCGTCCCAGGAGTCCTCGCTGCCGACCATTGCATTCACAACGGCCGACAGCGACAGGTCACTGCCTATTCCTGAGATGAGGGCACGGCGCGGCTCCTCCCAAGCGGCACACTCTGCCAGCGTATGCCGCGCCGTGTCCTCCCGGCAGAACCTAACCTTTTTTTTTTTTTTTTTTGTTCGGGGTGGAAAATCCTCATGGATGTCCTCCGCCCTGGGGCGGGCGGAGGGGTCTGTCAGACTCTTACTGACTAAAAACCACCCCGGTGTTCCGTCTCACACCTACGCCGGGGTCGCGGGAACGTTCAAATCTTCCGCGACCCCGACTGGTGCCAGCCCGCCTCTGCGGGCTCCGTCTCGTCGAGCGGGGGGAGTGAGGTGTTTGACTCCCCCCGCGACGTCTAAGAGGGGCGCGCGTGGAACACTACGCGCCGCCACCTCGGGTCCAGATGTATGGGGGGCGACGGACTTCCCCGGGTCCGTCGCCCCTGGACCCATTTAGGGGGGCTGGAAGAGGGCGTTGTCCGCCCTCCGCCGACGCCCGGTTCGCCTGCTGCGGGCCGGGTGAGAGGATGAAATCTCTCTCTCCCGTTCCGCAGCCTCCTTCTGCGAGATTACTACTTCGCAGAAGGATACCACCGCGTCCCAGGACTCCTCGCTGCCGACCATTGCATTCACAACGGCCGACAGCGACAGGTCACTGCCTACTCCTGAGATGAGGGCACGGCGCGGCTCCTCCCAAGCGGCACACTCTGCCAGCGTATGCCGCGCCGGGCAGAACCTAACCTAACCTAACCTAACCGTTATAACTTTGCATCCAGGTGACGCATTTCGAAGCTGTTTTCAGCTATTTTGATCTTTTATAGGCTCCGTCCCACTATTTGACTAATTTAAATTGACAATAACACGAAAATATTTTTTCGTTCTGGGACTTAGAAAAAATTTCAACATTTTTCTTTACGAAAATATAAATTAATTTTTATCTCAAAATATTTTCTTCAAAACCATTTCAGATTTTAGTTTCAATAGATAATTACCTGCCTTACCTGTATTCTGGTGCGCGTTCCGCGAGCTCGAGTCCCGTTTGGTAGTCGTAATTCCCGGTTTTCACATACTTTTCGGTCGAAAAATACGTTTTTTGTCCAAAAGTCAAAAATTTTGTTCAGCTTAAATTTCAGTAACCGCATAACTCGCTAGCCCGCGCAGAGACGCGTCTTTTGACACCTCGCACGTGCGCCTAGCGTACTTAGAACCGCAAAAAATTGCCCCCCCACCCTCCCTTTTGTCACTGGCCAGGTGAACTTTTCAGTTCTTGGCAAAAAAGTTTATTTAATTTTTAGCTCTTCCAGCTACATAATTACCTTTAGGTTACAGTGGGTAGGGAATTTGACGATTTTCAAGACCTTTAGCGGCTCTTGAAGGTATTTTATTAACAAATTATTAAATTTTTGACCGAGTCCTTTCTGTAGGGCTCGTTTTATACTAACAACTGACTGATCCCCCCTTTACAGGGATTCAGTACAGATACTAGTGTCCCCTGAAATTTTAGTCGTTCTGCAGTTCCTAACTCGTAATCCTAACATGATGTCTGGCATAAGGACACCGGTAATCAAGCCAAAAGGCCCGGAGGAGAGTGCGAACACGGAGAGGCCGCGACCGGTACAGGCTGGCCCGTCAGTGAGGCGTAGTATTGGGGAGTGGGAGGCTGACAGACCATCATCTAGTCAGCTTCTCAAAACACCAACGCCTACGAAGAAGACCCCACTGTCTACTCCCCCAAAACTCAAGTCCAAAGCATCGCTCTTGCAGCAGAGCAAGTTTGATGGACCAAAACAGCCAGAGAGGACTGAAGATAGCTCGCCGCGAGAAGCACCACCCGTGAGGTACTTAAACCGAACCACGGAGGCAAAGGCGTGTCTTTCCAAAGCTAAAATGCAACTTTTAAGCTCTCGAAATCTGAAAAAAGAGATAAAAGATGAGATAACTAAAGCGGTGGAAAGACTTTACCAGCTGGTGAAAGAAGCCGAAATCGAAAAACAGAGGGGAGTCAAAGAGGGAGGTAAAGTTGAAACCCGACAGGAGCCCAGGCCGACAACGGAAGAACCGACGGAGCTAATGCAGAGCCTTTTGGAGGGCCTTAAAGAGCACAAGAAGACATTGCAGGAGTGCCAACAGGATACCCGGGCTCTGTCAGAGCATCTTCAGCAGGCCCCACGCTACGTCGCAGGCCAGGGTCCGACGTTCGCGGAGATGGCCGCCGTCGGTCCGAAGCAGAACATCCAAGAGCCTCTTCACTCGGTGGTCGTATCATCAGTCAATGACCAGGACACCGGTGAAGAGGTTATTGAGAAGCTTAGGACGGCGGTCGATGCCAGAAACGAAGGCACCAGGGTCGAACGGCTGCGCAAGGCGAGGGACCAAAAGGTGGTAATCGGTTTCAAGAACAGGGCAGAGATGATACAAGTAACCGAACGGATACGGAAAGCCGGTAATCTGGTGGTAGAAGAGGTGAAGAACAAAGATCCTCTTATAATAATTAAGGATGTCCTCTCCTGCCACTCAGATGTGGAGGTAACTCAAGCCCTGCAAAGACAAAACACCCACCTGATCGGAGACATACCTGCGGAGGATTTGAGGCTGGGGGTGAAGTACCGTCGTAGGACGAGGAACCCCCATATGTGCCACGTCATTCTGCAGGTGTCCCCTTTAGTGTGGCAAAGGCTGATTATGGCGGGTCGTGTGCACATTGACCTACAACGAGTGCGAGTGCAGGACCAGTCACCACTGGTTCAGTGCACTCGCTGTCTGCGCTACGGCCACAGCCGTAAACTGTGCACACAGCCTGCCGACCTCTGCACTCATTGTGGTGACCCTCACCTGCGAGCTGATTGCCCGTCACGGATGGCAGAGGAAGCGCCAAAATGTCACAACTGTGTATCGGCCAAAGGAGACAGGAGTGACCACAACGCCTTCGACAGCGAGTGCCCAATACGCCTTAAATGGGACGCGTTGGCTCGCCTGTCGGTGGCGTATTGCTGAGGTCCATCCAGCGTATCCCGTAAAGAAGAACCACAACGATATTGTGTTCAAAATTAAAGTCCAGAAACTCAAACATTCAAAATTTTTTAGAACCAAAATTAATTATAATAAAAAACAAGCTAATTGGAGTCGATTTCGTGAGAAATCGGCCCAATTAACAGCAGACACAAAATTAAACTCATACTCGTACATAATTAAAGGAAAACTTACCTTATCGTTGTGGTCAAACGTGTTTGACGTTATAAAGAAGCAGGACGCCAAGTTGAGAAGCCGCATCAGAAGCGCTGCACCAACACGGAGTGCACGGGTAGTCGAGCAGTACCTGAAACAGAAAAAAGTGCAGGTTAAGAGCCGGAAATGCCTTAGAGAGAAACAAGACAAATTAAACTTAAAAACTGTGTCACAAACAGCAGCTCTGAGTCTGCCAGAATTAATAAAAAGTGAACAAAGACAACTTGATATTAAATTAGTATTAAAAATTTATAGGATAGGAAATAAACATAGGTATAGAATAAGAAAATATGTCTATATGATATATTGTATATATATTAGGATAGCCATAGCATAAATAAATATAGATTTAAATATAGACTAAACATATAATAGTAAGCAAACGTAGACTCAAAAAAACCACTAAAAACATGTAAAAGAAAAAATAGAATAGAGAAATAAGATAATAAGTAAGTTTTTTAGGTATGTAAGATTTTAGATTTTATATACGGTATTAAATAAGTATGACACGAAAATAATTAGACGCTGGCGATTACTTTCAGGAACTCTCCATTTCCTAACAGCAGGACTGCAATAAATTAAATAAAACAAAACGACTGCAATCAGAATTTATTGAAAAACAAGGTCTCTGATCATGTCAGAGGGACACTGAGCAAAGGCAGGAGTGGGTTTTAGCCGGTAAGAGTCCGGCACTGCCCAGACTGGCTCACCAGTGAGGCAGTCTGGGCGTCCATGAGGATTACCCACTCCTGCTAAAAAAAAAAAAAAAAAAAAAAAAACCTAACCTAACCTAACCTAACCCAGCCCTGGTGCTGTCTGGAGTACTCCCCCTTGACCTCCGAGTTCGTGAGGCGGCGTTATTGTACGAAGCCAAGCGAGGGGTGCCCCTGACGTCGCTGGGAGGCAGAGAGGTCGAGCGAATGACCGCTGCAACAGAGAGTCCCCATCCCGCGGCACGCGACATCTTGCAGTTCGACAGCCTGGTAAACCAAGAACAACTGGACAACAACTGCAATTTTGACGTCCGTATTTTTACGGACGGGAGCAAAATCGGAGGAGGGGTTGGCGCTTCATTGTCCATATGGAGTGGTGAGGTTGAGACCAGAGCCCTCAAACTTGCTCTTTCAAACTACTGCACAGTTTACCAGGCTGAACTCCTGGCAATAACAAGGGCGACTAGGGAACTATGTAAGCTCAAGGCATCTTCTTTCGGAGTTTTCACTGCGACTCAATGGCGGCTCTCCAAACAGTTACAAATCCCGGTGCGCTCCACCCTCTTGCTGTAGAAGCTAGGGATAATATAAGATCCGCATCTCGTCAGAACAAGGTGGTAAACTTGTTCTGGATTAAAGCTCACGTGGGGCTACTGGGGAACGAAAGAGCTGACCAGTTAGCAAAAGAGGCCGCTGGAAACTCCAAAAGAAAACCTGACTACGACCAGTGTCCGATTTCATTCATCAAGCGAAGCATACGTATGGAGACGCTTGATGAATGGAACCGTAGATACGAAACCAGCGACACCGCATCCGTCACTAAATTATTTTTCCCGGATGTGAGGGCAGCTTACAGTGTAGTTCGCAAAATAGGAATAAATGCTCTACACACGCAAATAATGACGGGGCACGGTGGATTCTCCGAATACTTAAACCGCTTCAAGTGCAAGGAGAGTCCATCGTGCATCTGTGACCCGGATACAAGCGAAACGGTCCCGCACATACTACTCGACTGCCCACAATTTGTGAAACACCGCTATAACGTCGAGAATATATTGGACACGAGAATAACGCCGAACAACATAAAGGACATAATAAGGAGTAAAAATGCAGATATATTCCTACAATACTGTAAATACGTTGTTCAAAAAGTAATAGATCGAAATAAAACCACATAAGCAAATATGCTGTCATAATATAGTATATTATATTAGAGACTAGCATAGCAATAAATATCAGTAAAATATTTTTAAGGTAAAATAGGAAGTAAATATAACATGTGAAAATAGAATAAGCTTAGATCTAAAATGTGTTTGTAAGAGTAACAATATTGCAATTGTTCTCCTGTCCCTGGAAGACTAGAATAAGAATAGAAATAAGAATTGTAAAATAATTTAAGACTAGAAAGTAATTATTCCAAAACCGTAAAATAGACATAAGCTTAAATTAAGTAAAAAGTGTTTTTTGTAAGGAAGATATATATTAAAAAGTTGTCTCCCTGCTTCTTTATAACCCAAACAAAGAGTAAATAAATAAAGTATGAATTAGATAGTTAGTTAAAAAGAAAAGGATAGTTGGGAATCCCACCCATAAAGACACAAATGAGGATGAATGATAGAAAGACAAAGTATGAGGAATGAAATTACGAGAGGCATAAATGCGAGAACTGGAATGATAAGTACAGCTGACAGGCATAGGCTCCGATCACGTTGGAGGTAGAAGTAAAAAAAAAAAAAAAAAAAAAAAAAAAAAAAAAAAAAAAAAAAAAAAACTAACCTAACCTTTTTTTTTGTTCGGGGTGGAAAATCCTCATGGATGTCCATCCTTATGGATGTGGGTCTGTCAGACTCTTACTGACTAAAAACCACCCCGGTGTTCCATCTCACGCCGGGGTCGCGGGAACGTTCAAATCTTCCGCGACCACGACTGGTGCCAGCCCGCCTCTGCGGGCTCCGTCTCGTCGAGCGGGGGGAGTGAGGTGTTTGACTCCCCCCGCGACGTCTAAGAGGGGCGCGCGTGGAACACTACGCGCCGCCACCTCGGGTCCAGATGTATGGGGGGCGACGGACTTCCCCGGGTCCGTCGCCCCTGGACCCATTTAGGGGGGCTGGAAGAGGGCGTTGTCCGCCCTCCGCCGACGCCCGGTGCGCCTGCTGCGGGCCGGGTGAGAGGATGAAATCTCTCTCTCCCGTTCCGCAGCCTCCTTCTGCGAGATTACTACTTCGCAGAAGGATACCACCGCGTCCCAGGACTCCTCGCTGCCGACCATTGCATTCACAACGGCCGACAGCGACAGGTCACTGCCTACTCCTGAGATGAGGGCACGGCGCGGCTCCTCCCAAGCGGCACACTCTGCCAGCGTATGCCGCGCCGTGTCCTCCCGGCAGTCGACGCAGTGGTGACACCGGGCGTCCGGCTCCCTGTTTATGCGACACAGGTACTTCCCGAAGCAACCATGCCCCGAGAGCACCTGTGTCACCCGAAATGACAGGGAGCCGTGCCTCCTCCCGAGCCAGAGGTCGAGCACTGGCCGGACCGCCTCGATGGTGACGAGGCCGGCGGTAGGGCGTGAAAGCCTGTCCCGCCATTCCGCCACCACCGCCGGTCCACCCGGACCTCGCGAAGCTGCGACCGACGCTGCTCCAAATGGCGCTGCATCGGTCTCTCGCCCCGCGCCCGCGCTTCCTCGCGCCACCGATACAGTGACGCGAGTACCTTCGCCTCCAGGTCCCAGGGCGGGGATCCGGCCAGTGCACAAGCCGCCTCGTGGGAGATCGTGCGGTACCCCCTGATGACTCTGACGGCCATAGCTCTCTGCGGCTTTCGCAGCACAGAGATGCTACCGGCCGTCAGGTCAGCCGCCCAGATCGGGGCCCCGTAAAGGGCCATCGATCGCACGATCCCCACGTAGAGCCGCCTACAAGCGGCGCTCGGGCCCCCCAGATTGGGAAGCAGCGTTGACAGCGCCCCAGCCGCGCCCAACAACTTGGGCGCCAACCGCCGGAAGTGGGGGCCGAAATCCCATCGGCTGTCGAGCACCAGTCCCAGATACTTCATGGTGGGCTCGACAGCGATTCGGACCCCCCCGACCACGATGTGTGATCCGGGCGGTGGCGCCCGCCGGGAACCATGAAACACCATGGCCTCCGACTTGTTGAGGGCCACCTCCAGGCCGAGGCGCCGTATGCGGCTCACCGTCTGTGAGACCGCAGCCGTCGCCAGCAACGCTGCCTCCCTGTGCGATTTCCCCCGAGCCGTGACCAGCGTGTCGTCCGCGTAGCACGTCAGGTCCACGCCCGGTGGGAACTCGCCTCTCAGCACCCAGTCGTACCCGATGTTCCACAGGAGCGGCCCCAGAACCGATCCCTGTGGAACACCGCACGCCATCACGTCCCACGTAGGTGACACACCTCCCCGCCAAATAAGCCCCAACGATGCGGCGGAGGGGAACCTTTTTTTTTTTTGTTTTTTTTTATCGCTGAGAAATGCTTTATGCATTGCCGCTCGTGGGGGACGAGACGGGGTATGTGGGACTCCTGTCGGAATGACAGTATACCCACTAAAACTCAGCGGTGTTCCCACATCGCCGTGATGGGAGGGCCATGGGAAACCGGCTCAGCCTTTACATCCACAACCCTCCCGGCGCATTCCCGCCTAACTGGCGGGCTTCGCATGCCCCCCCGTTTGGGGGGCTACGGGAATGGCCGGGAACACCTGGCCATTCCCGTCCGACACTGGTGGAGGCCTGTGCAATACAGGCAAGGATGCCCCCACATCCGTTGCCTGCTGGCCTCCACCTGGGCGGTTTGGGGAGAAATAGACGCCCACAAGGGCTAATTCTCCCCACGCGGCGGACACGTATCCCGTTCCCTTCTCTAATAGCGAGAAGGGAGGGGAGTCTGTGGAAGACCGCGCCGCTAGTGCCACCGAGCCGTCCTCGTCATCCAGCCAGCTGCCGGGGATTGAGTAGGGCTCGGCGACCACCGCTACGTTGACCAACCACTCGGCCATAACCTGCACCACCAGGTCCTGGGCCGCTCTGCAGTGGTTGGTGTTTGCCTGGAGGATGCGGTTGTTGAAATCATTATTCCAACATCGCACATCCCTCCTCGGCTACCGCCGCTGGAGCTACAGCGGCGACTTCGGCGGCGGTGGTGGCGGCAGGGCGAACCTGCGCCGGCACTATGCCCTTCCTCGCGGGAGGCTTGCAGCTGCCCGTCATCTTGTGGTCCGCGGGGCGGCCACTGGCGGCACACGCCGCGCAGCGAAGTGTGGCGGCGTGGCAAGTGGCACTCCTGTGTCCCTCCTGCCCGCATCGGAAGCAACAGTCTCCCCAGTCGAACTTGGAGGGACACGTGGTTCGGGTGTGGCCGAACGCGAAGCACTTGAAGCAACGCATAGGCTGGTCTTCAAGTGGCCGAACCACAGCCGAGCTGAGCCCCACAAGCAGCCGTCCTTTGGTCGCAGTAAGGACGGCCCCAGCCGCAGCGACTGGGCACTCGATGCGGATGGTGCCCATGCCGCGGCGGCCGAGCCTGATGGCTCCACTCTTCACCGCGCCAGCATCGCAGCCTCCAGCCACAGCAACGGCCGCGACCACGTCCTCTTTGGTGACCGAATCATCCAGATCGGCCACCTCCAAGGCTGCGGTCTTAACAGGTCTGACGACCGTTGCCGCATCCGCGATGACCTCTTGCAACATTTTTGCGAAGAGGTCCGCATTTGCGCCGCGCTGCTCCCCCGAGAACTCGAAAATTCGAGCCCCGGCTAGGGTTCGGCGGCACGTGATGTTGCCGATCCCCAGTCGGGAAGGATCCGCGTTGGTACGAGCCCGTCTTAGGACGGACTCATAAGTCTCGCCCCGCTCCACGGCCTCCGGGGTGATGGTCACCACGACGGCCGCGGTTTTGGGAGGAACCAGCTTCCTCCCGCCGGCTGGACCCTTTTTGGCTGCGGCTGTAGGAGCAGTCGCAGCGGGCTTGGGGGTCGAGTTTTTCCCTTTACCCCCCCTGATCACTTCCGTCCACGACTGGTTGGACGGGGTGGTGGAGGGAAGAAGGGCGACTTCGCCCTGCGAGTTCCGGGGGACTGCTGGAGTGGCAGACGACCCAGGCGCTCCCTCCGCGCTCATGGTGGGTGTTTGAGGGGCCACCGTGGTCCTCTTGCCCTTGCCTTTGCCCTTGGACGGCTTCGGGCCCCGGGGCTGCGCGCCTCCCAGAGGCGCAGGTTCCGGCTCCGTCAGTGGTGGACTCAAATCCGCCGCTAGCGGCGGGCGGAGCCGCTTTTCTGGCAGGAGCCGGTCTTCGATTCCTGCGAAGCAGCCTCTGATGAAGGCCCTCTCCTCCATGACGACACCGCGTATTATTGCCTCAAGGCTGGCAGGAGAGGAGGAGCCTCCTACTACCGCACCTGGGGCAGATTGGGCAGGCCGGGCCGTGACCTCAGCCAGCTTCTGGTGTAGCTGGCTGACTTCCGCCTGCAGACGATCCACCTTCGCCTGCAGCTGCCGCGTCTCGTCTGTGGTCGTCCGCTTCACCAGCTCCACGACAATGCCGTGCATGCTGGCGGCCCGGCATTTGAGGGCCTTCTGGAAGGTCCCCTTCAAATTGGAGGACTTTGAGGCGACCTCCAGAACCTCCTCCTTGTCCTCCTGCGCCATGCGCTCCAACTCCGCCAGGGAGTGGTCAGCATATAGTACATTGGATGCACCATAGCCAGCCCTCGACCTGGCGGTTTGCGCCTGCCGCTCCTTGGCGGCAACCCTCTCCTCCAGGTCCTCTTGGAGTTGCGTCCTTTTCGCCAGGTTTAGCTGGCGCTCGGCGTCCACCAAGCCCACATCGTGAGCCAAAGCCGAAGAAGAAGTCGAAGCCTTTTTAGACTTCGACTTCTTCTTCGCCCTACTTCCAACCGACTCTGAGGAGCCCCCGGACCCGAGCTTCAGATCGGCCCTCTTCCGCTTGGGGCGGTCGTTTTCGGCCACCGACGTGTCCATATTGGACTCGTCGGCGTCCGACAACTCGTCCGGCCTGCTGAACAAGCTGGCCGCGGATGGTGCGCGGTCAGCTTCTGACGCCAAAGCGCCGCCGGCGTGGCCCTGAGAAGGGCCGTTGGGTTGGCCCTGAGAAGGGCCGTTGGATTGGCCCTGAGAAGGGCCTTTGGGTTGGCCCTGAGAAGGGCCGTTTGAATCGCCCTGTGAGGAGCGATCCGAATAAAAGCGCCCAGAGGCGTCACGACTTTGGTTTTTCTTCATATTCGCAGACGACCGCGTTTTTGGTCTGCGAATCACAGCGCACTTTAGCCGCCGGTCTGCCACTCCGTTACGGTGGTCAGACACGGCGTTGCCCGGGGGAAACTACGTGGAAGTATGCGCTGTGGGGGATCCCCCGGCGGAGGGGAACCTAACCTAACCTAACCTAACCCGCAGGTCTTTGATCAGTACCTGAAACAAAAACAAATTAATATAATAGCAGATGTGAGTCTGCCAGGATTGATAGATAGTAAATACAGAAAATTTAATGTAAAATTAGTAGCTAGAACGCATAGGATAGGAAATAAATGTAAGCCAATAGATTATGAAATTATGTCTATATGATATATTGTTTATATATTAGCATAGGCATATTATAAATATAGTATAGATTAAGGAAAAGATATTAAATATTATAGGTATTAGCATAGGTAGACTCATAAATGGACAAAAACAAATAAAACTAAAAAAAAAAAAAAAAAAAATAATAATATAGAGTTAAAAGCTGATAAGTTATAAGGTAGTTATGTAAGATGCTAGCTTAAAAAATTATTAGATACGTAAAATTAGGATTTAACGAAGCAACTGCTTCCAGGAACTCTCCACTTCCTAAAACAGGACTGACAAGAATAAAAAATAAAAATGAACGATTCCAATCAGTACATTGTCAAATAAGGTCTCTGATCATGTCAGAGGGACACTGAGCATAGGCAGGAGTGGGTTTTAGCCGGTAAGAGTCCGGCACTGCCCAGACTGGCTCACCAGTGAGCCAGTCTGGGCGTCCATGAGGATTTCCCACTCCTGCTAAAACAAAAAAAAAAAAAAAACCTAACCTAACCTAACCTAACCGTTATAACTTTGCATCCAGGTGACGCATTTCGAAGCTGTTTTCAGCTGATTTGATCTTTTATAGGCTCCGTCCTACTATCTGACTATTTAAAATTGACAATAACACGAAAATATTTTTTCGTTCTGGGACTTAGAAAAAATTTCAACATTTTCTTTACGGAAATCTAAATTTAATTTTATCTCAAAATATTTTCTTCAAAATCATTTCAGATCTTAGTTTCAATAGATAATTACCTGCCTTACCTGTATTCTGGTGCGCGTTCCGCGAGCTCGAGTCGTAATTCCCGGTTTTCACATACATTTCGGTCGAAAAATACGTTTTTTGGCCAAAAGTCAAAATTTTTCTTCAGCTTAAATTTCAGTAACCGCATAGCTCGCTAGCCCGCGCGGAGACGCGTCTTTTGACACCTCGCACGTGCGCCTAGCGTACTTAGAACCGCAAAAAATTGCCCTCCCACCCTCCCTTTTGTCACTAGACAGGTAAACTTTCGATTTCGCATAAATATTAAAAAATTAATTTCTTTCTATATAATCCACATCTAAGTGCCCTTACCTCAGACCAGCCCTTAAACAACGTGTTTTAACGGCAGTAGAAATAATTTTGACGGAGCTTTCAAATTTTACTAATAAGTGACTTTATGGTCGTTCGACCGTAGGACAAATTTATTTTAAGTTGGTTTTAGTTGCTTTCTGTGCGTATCCCCTCTTTACAGGGACACAGAAGTAACACCAGTGTCCTCTGACTGGTCTTTTATTTTATGAACGTAACTTTTACTGTAGCCAACACCATGTTACGTACACCGGCCAAAGATGTAAGCTCGTCGGGTTCTAAGGGCTCGCCGCGTTCAACGGAGAAGGCTGGACCCTCGCTTCCCAGCGTGAGGCGTAGCATCGGGGAATGGGAGGCCGGGAAAGCTGAGCTCCAGGCAAAGTCCCCGGTCAACCCAAAACGTGACGCCACACCACCTGCCACCAGCACTCTGGAGACGCGCCGGGGACACATGGACACCGCAAGACCGCCAAAGAGGACTGAGCCCGGGTACCCCAGTCTCACAGCGGAGGCGAGAGCTTGCCTAAATAAAGCTAAGCTTCATTTGGGCAACTCTCGCAACCTCAAGACCGAAATAAAGACGGCGGTACTCGACGCCATAAACAGACTCTATGAACTCGTTAAAGAGTCAGAGCGAAACAAATCTCCTGTCGCACCCGCACCTGTGGTCATACCAGCAGCCACATCGACAGTCGTGCCATTGAGACTGACCACGGATGAGCCGACGGAGCTGATGCAGAGCCTTGTAGAAGGCCTCAAAGAGCATAAACAGGCAATGCAGGAGTGCCAACACCATACTCAAGCTCTGTCGGAGCATCTCCAGCAGGCTCCTCGCTACGTCGCAGGCCAGGGTCCGACTTTCGTGGAGATGGCCGCTGGCTCAAAGCAGCACATCCAAGAGCCTCTTCACTCGGTGGTCGTATCATCGTTCAATGATCAGGACACCGGTGAAGAGGTTATTGAGAAGCTTAGGACGGCGGTCAATGCCAGAAACGAAGGTACCAGGGTCGAACGGCTGCGCAAGGCGAGGGACCAAAAGGTTGTGCTTGGGTTCAAAACCAAGGAAGAGATGACCAGAGTGACTGAAAGAATCAGGAAAGCGGGTAGTCTGGTGGTGGAAGAAATGAGGAATAAAGATCCGCTAATAATTATTAAAGACGTCCTCTCCTGCCACTCGGATGTGGAGGTTATCCAAGCCCTGAAAAGGCAAAATACCCACCTGATAGGAGACATGCCTGCGGAGGATTTGAGATTGGGGGTGAAGTACCGTCGCAAGACGAGGAACCCCCACATGTGCCACGTCATCTTGCAGGTGTCCCCTGCGGTGTGGCAGAGGCTGACATTGGCGAGTGCGAGTGCAGGACCAGTCACCACTGGTGCAATGCACTCGCTGTCTGTGCTTTGGCCACAGCCGTAAACTGTGCACGCAGCCCGCCGACCTCTGCATCCACTGCGGTGACCCCCACATAAGAGCTGATTGTCCGTTACGTCTGGCGGAGGAGGCTCCAAAGTGTCTCAACTGCACATTGGCCAAAATAGAAAAGACTGGTCACAACGCCTTCGACAACGAGTGTCCGGTACGTCTAAAATGGGATGCGTTGGCACGCCTATCGGTAGCGTACTGCTAAGGTGCAGCCAGCCTTTCCCGGAAGTAAGACCCGAACAGACCGCAACGGTATTGCTTTCAAAATTAACCTACAAAAATTTAAAACAACATACATTTTTATATAGAACCTCAACAAATTACAACACAACACAAGCGAATTGGAGCCAACTTCATGAGAAATTGGCCCAATTAAAAGCCGACTTCAAATTAAACACATTAGAACTTGACACAGTTAACTACAAAATAGATTTAGAAATTAGTTTATTCGAAAATATTAACACAGAAAATATAGCAAAAATTAGCGACAAACTTACCATACCGTTGTGGTCCAACGAGCTCGTTGACGCACCAGTCTGGAGTGCGCAGGTCGTCAATCAGTACCTGCAGTACCGTTCGAGGCTTGGAAATACCCTAGAGGAAAGCAAGTACTTCAAATAGCAGATGTGAGTCTGCCAGGATTTATAGATAGTAAAGACAGAGAATTTAATGTAAAATTAGTAGCTAGAACACATAAGATAGGAAATAAATGTAAGCAAGTAGATTATGAAATTATTTCTATATGATATATTGTTTATATATTAGCATAGGCATATTATAAATATAGTATAGATTAATTATTATTATTAATTAATTTATTACAGACAATACAATCCAATTTGTTAGTATAAATCTTACATACTAGTGTTAGTAAATTATATTTGCACATTCTTAAATCATTAATAAAATCATAATCACAATACAATACAATACATAACATTACAATAATCCATCACTAAATCGTACCACTACCACATCACTTCAAGGCACGAGTTGAAGGAAAAACTATGGTCTTAGTCCAGTGCCTAGGTATAAGACCTTCCGCCCTATCGGCCACAGTGACCAAGAGGCTGTTAGCGCTGCCCCGCACCCGCCGCACCAGGGAGGCGACACGCTTTCGCATGATTGCGTAAAAATCGTCTATACGTGCTTCTGCGAACATCCCCGATGCACTACAGTGTCGTGGCAACCCCAACAGCGCCCTGTATGCGTTGTTGTACTGGACACGTAAGGCGCTGTAAGCCGCTTGCGTGTAGTCAACCCATAGACTGCAGGTGTAAAATGATTGGCAGTATGCCCTAAACAGAGTAGTTTTTACACCCCCCGAGCACTTTGCAAACCTACGAATCAACATATTGCTCCTGACTGACAGCGCCCTACGCTCCCTCTCTATGTCAACATTATCCATCTGCGTTGCGGTGACCCAGTGCCCCAAATATTTAAAGGAGTTCACCCAATTTAAAGGAGCTCCACCGAGAGTGACTGGTGGCACTTGACTATAGTCTTTAGTGCCTGCCTTGAACAGCAGACACTCACTCTTTTTTGCATTATATCTGAGGCCGTGGGCCTCCGCATATCGCTCACAAGCAGATATAAGTTTTCTGAGGGCACTGATCGATGGGGCCAGCAGCACCATGTCATCAGCGTAACTAATGTTATTGACGAACGTTCCGTCAATGGAACAGCCTGCCATAGTGCCGCTGAGCTCACGAATCAGCCGATCCACGTACAAACAGAAGAGTTTCGGTGAGGTCAAACCTCCCTGTCTGACCCCGCACTCCAGCCCATACGAATCGGAAAGTGAGCCTGCCCATTTCACCATATTAGTCTGATGACCGTACCAATATTTAAGCAACTCAATCGTCTCTCCCGGAAGTGTTGTCTCATTATAAAGCTTCTTCCATAAAACACCGTATGACACCAGATCGAAGGCTTTTGAAAGATCTAGAAAACACGCGTATACGGGGGTTTTCCTGTCCGAGTAGTGTCTGACAGTGTGCTTGAGACAAAGAACAGCCTGCTCTGTTGAAAGACCAGCTCTGAAGCCAAATTGGGCATCGTGAAGAGACAGATGTTTATTTAACTGCTTGTCAAGCACACTGTCCAACACCTTAGCAATAATCGTAGCCAACGAAATGGGCCTATAGTTATTTATGTCCGACGCGTCTCCAGTTCGATTTTTTATAATCGGCACAACCAAAGTTTTCATAAGGTTTTCAGGCAGATACGTATGCAAGAAGCAGAAATTGAAAAACATTGCCAGCACTCTGGGCATGTGAACACCTGCATTTTGTAGATGCTCTATGCTGAGAGAATCGTGCCCAGGTGATTTACCACGCTTCATGTTTCTCAACACTGCAGCTACTTCTTTAGCCGAAACCCTTACCAAGGAATCTGTTGTTGGCTTCCTTCCTGGCAGTGGCTCGTCCATTAACCCTAGAGGGGACTTCATTGCAAAGTGATTTTTAAAGAGATTAGCTATGGAGGCAGACTCACTAACACCCTCCACACTCGCTGGAAGGCTCGACCTGCTGCTCAGTTTATTAGTGAGCTTCCAAAATTTATTAAAATCCTTCTCTCTGTGACACGAAGCTATGATGTTCATTTTTATTTGTTCTCTGTTTTCCTGACACCACCTTACTTTACTTTTAAAAACCCGTTTTGTTTCTCTCATTTTAGTGTACACAGATCCCACTTTCGGTTTACCCCATAACTCCCAGTTCTGAAAAGCAAGTCGCGCCTCCGAGTGCGCCTGTCGAACATGTTTGTTCCAACCTATCACTGGTTTTCTTTTGTTTTGATCCGGCCCACAGTAACAATCACTTGCCGCTTCGCTTAATATGTCAACAATTTCATAGTACATTCTATCAATAATGGATCTATGTTCTACATTAGTGCACCATTTATTACTACATTTTATAAATTCCGAAGGAAAATCAACCGCTCTTAGTCTCGTCGTACATAATTTGTTATATAAGTCAGCTTGTCGCACGTCTCTATCCCCCCATATGACCCTGTTGCGTTTTCTAACAGCTCCTTTGTTGGGCTTAATTCTAAGTACACTCAAGTTACAAGTTATTTGTAATGGAATATGGTCCGACCAATAAACGTTGTGTAATATCTTCGCATCGACCACTGACTTCCACGCCGCTTCAGATACCACACAATGATCTAACCAACTCTGAGAACCATAAATGTCACTTACGTACGTATATGAGTCCGAAGATAGTAGTTCAATATCGGCACAACGCCATTGCTGCTCATCACAAAAGTCCAGAAGTTCAACTCCAAACCGCCTGCCAGGCTGCGCATTATAATCACCCAATATAAACACAGAGTCTACACTATAGTCCTCAACAATCGCTGCAATCTCGCTCAAACATTCCGTGAACTCGGCAAGGTTTTCGGCCGAATTCGTCGGCATATAAACTAAGAACACTAGTACCACACTTTCATGTAAAGTCACCTTTATCGCTGATATACGCGCACTTGTACACTGTATGACCGATACCGCTTGAAACGTATTTTTCCGCCACAGTAAGGCGACACCTCCGTATGGTCTTCCACGTAACACACCGACGCCGGTGTCTATCGCTGACTTTCCCGTAAACTCGAACTCTGCGTCAATAGTGCCCAAGAAAGGGATATCTTGCGGTTGCAACCAAGTCTCTTGCAAAGCTACAATGTCAGCTGATCTGCATAAACCTCTCACGCATTCGATTGAGCGAGTGATTGATCTACAATTGAACGAAACAAGTTTTGTGTTTTTACTGGTCATGTTGTTTATTTTGATATTTCTATCCATCGTCATTTAATTTCTCGTCATTGCGTATTATCCTAATTTCATTGTTCATGTCATAAGATTTTCTATTATAGTAGATAAACTTCCGAAATTGAATATCCTCCGGCCAAAAACCATCATCTAGAAACATTGACAGTTTCGCGTGTGGTACAAAGATCTTGTACGCATCATAGCGTTTTTGTTTAGCCATATTAATTTTCTTTAGAGTCACCGATACATTCGTCTTTTGTTGTATATACTCAATAATATCGGTTGGCTTGGTCGCTGTGCTTACATTATTAATGAAAAGCGGAACTCTAATTTCGGCTGCTCTAAACTTTACATCGGGCTGTGTTACAGCCTTGCCTTTGTATCCCTGTATGCGATTTCTCGACCTTTTTCGTTGAGCAGTTTGCCATTCTTCAGAAACCTTCTCTTTTCTCCATTCCCCGTCAGCAACGACAATTTCCGCTAGCGTTTGTTGCTTAGACCACCCGCTACTCGCTGTACCGTTAGTCGTCGTCGTAGTTAATCGTTGCGTCTCGCTCGCACTTGGTGCGCTTGCGTCTCGGTCCCGTTCGGACTCGGGCGCCGCCGCCGTCGCCGACTCATCTTGACGAGGTTCGCTTGTGTTGCTAATAGGTGAAAACGAGACAGGCATTTTAGAAACACGTTTGGGCGAGCGAGATGCTTGTATCTTACAAGTATTCTTTCCACTCTCATCAGCTGTTGTCACATTGTTGATGCATTGTGACTCACTATGTCCTTTATTTTGTTGAACTTTTTCAATAAAGGGGGGTAGGCCCATCGGTCCACTGTCAAAACAAAAACTCTCAATTCCACCACCACCGCCTCTTTTTTGATTAACATTCAAATCAAAGTTATTAACGATCGATGTTTTCTTTAAGTTTTGCAATTCATTTCTAATCTCACTTAATTGTTTCTCCGTGACATATGTATCCTTCATAATTCTTATTTCATTTTGAATAGTCAGAATATCCCTTAATGTCCTGGTTGCGTCAATATGATCGAATGTCACTGGAGGGAGTTTGTGCAAATCTTTTGCTACAAATATTGGTACCTGCTCAGGATCCGTTTAAGGAAAAGATATTAAATAAAATCCGATTAAGGAAAAGATATTAAATATTATAGGTATTAGCATAAGTAGACTCATAAATGGATAAAAACAAATAAAAAGAAAAACAAAAATAATATAGAGAAATAAGCTGATAAGTTATAAGGTAGTTATGTAAGATGCTGTCTTAAAAATTATTAGATACGCAAAAATTGCAATTAACGAGGCATTTGCTTCCAGGAACGTTCCACTTCCTAAAAGAGGACTGACATAAATAAAAACAAAAAATGAACGACTCTAATCATTACATTGACAAATAAGGTCTCTGATCATGTCAGAGGGACACTGAGCAAAGGCAGGAGTGGGTTTTAGCCGGTAAGAGTCCGGCACTGCCCAGACTGGCTCACCAGTGAGGCAGTCTGGGCGTCCATGAGGAATTCCCACTCCTGCCAAACAAAAAAAAAAAAAAAAAAAAAACCTAACCTAACCTTTTTTTTTTTTTTTTGTTCGGGGTGGAAAATCCTCATGGATGTCCTCCGCCCTGGGGCGGGCGAAGGGGTCTGTCAGACTCTTACTGACTAAAAACCACCCCGGTGTTCCATCTCACACCTACGCCGGGGTCGCGGGAACGCTCAAATCTTCCGCGACCCCGGCTGGTGCCAGCCCGCCTCTGCGGGCTCCGTCTCGTCGAGCGGGGGGAGTGAGGTGTTTGACTCCCCCCGCGACGTCTAAGAGGGGCGCGCGTGGAACACTACGCGCCGCCACCTCGGGTCCAGATGTATGGGGGGCGACGGACTTCCCCGGGTCCGTCGCCCCTGGACCCATTTAGGGGGGCTGGAAGAGGGCGTTGTCCGCCCTCCGCCGACGCCCGGTGCGCCTGCTGCGGGCCGGGTGAGAGGATGAAATCTCTCTCTCCCGTTCCGCAGCCTCCTTCTGCGAGATTACTACTTCGCAGAAGGATACCACCGCGTCCCAGGACTCCTCGCTGCCGACCATTGCATTCACAACGGCCGACAGCGACAGGTCACTGCCTACTCCTGAGACGAGGGCACGGCGCGGCTCCTCCCAAGCGGCACACTCTGCCAGCGTATGCCGCGCCGTGTCCTCCCGGCAGTCGACGCAGTGGTGACACCGGGCGTCCGGCTCCCTGTTTATGCGACACAGGTACTTCCCGAAGCAACCATGCCCCGAGAGCACCTGTGTCACCCGAAATGACAGGGAGCCGTGCCTCCTCCCGAGCCAGAGGTCGAGCACTGGCCGGACCGCCTCGATGGTGACGAGGCCGGCGGTAGGGCGTGAAAGCCTGTCCCGCCATTCCGCCACCACCGCCGGTCCACCCGGACCTCGCGAAGCTGCGACCGACGCTGCTCCAAATGGCGCTGCATCGGTCTCTCGCCCCGCGCCCGCGCTTCCTCGCGCCACCGATACAGTGACGCGAGTACCTTCGCCTCCAGGTCCCAGGGCGGGGATCCGGCCAGTGCACAAGCCGCCTCGTGGGAGATCGTGCGGTACCCCCTGATGACTCTGACGGCCATAGCTCTCTGCGGCTTTCGCAGCACAGAGATGCTACCGGCCGTCAGGTCAGCCGCCCAGATCGGGGCCCCGTAAAGGGCCATCGATCGCACGATCCCCACGTAGAGCCGCCTACAAGCGGCGCTCGGGCCCCCCAGATTGGGAAGCAGCGTTGACAGCGCCCCAGCCGCGCCCAACAACTTGGGCGCCAACCGCCGGAAGTGGGGGCCGAAATCCCATCGGCTGTCGAGCACCAGTCCCAGATACTTCATGGTGGGCTCGACAGCGATTCGGACCCCCCCGACCACGATGTGTGATCCGGGCGGTGGCGCCCGCCGGGAACCATGAAACACCATGGCCTCCGACTTGTTGAGGGCCACCTCCAGGCCGAGGCGCCGTATGCGGCTCACCGTCTGTGAGACCGCAGCCGTCGCCAGCAACGCTGCCTCCCTGTGCGATTTCCCCCGAGCCGTGACCAGCGTGTCGTCCGCGTAGCACGTCAGGTCCACGCCCGGTGGGAACTCGCCTCTCAGCACCCAGTCGTACCCGATGTTCCACAGGAGCGGCCCCAGAACCGATCCCTGTGGAACACCGCACGCCATCACGTCCCACGTAGGTGACACACCTCCCCGCCAAATAAGCCCCAACGATGCGGCGGAGGGGAACCTTTTTTTTTTTTGTTTTTTTTTATCGCTGAGAAATGCTTTATGCATTGCCGCTCGTGGGGGACGAGACGGGGTATGTGGGACTCCTGTCGGAATGACAGTATACCCACTAAAACTCAGCGGTGTTCCCACATCGCCGTGATGGGAGGGCCATGGGAAACCGGCTCAGCCTTTACATCCACAACCCTCCCGGCGCATTCCCGCCTAACTGGCGGGCTTCGCATGCCCCCCCGTTTGGGGGGCTACGGGAATGGCCGGGAACACCTGGCCATTCCCGTCCGACACTGGTGGAGGCCTGTGCAATACAGGCAAGGATGCCCCCGCATCCGTTGCCTGCTGGCCTCCACCTGGGCGGTTTGGGGAGAAATAGACGCCCACAAGGGCTAATTCTCCCCACGCGGCGGACACGTATCCCGTTCCCTTCTCTAATAGCGAGAAGGGAGGGGAGTCTGTGGAAGACCGCGCCGCTAGTGCCACCGAGCCGTCCTCGTCATCCAGCCAGCTGCCGGGGATTGAGTAGGGCTCGGCGACCACCGCTACGTTGACCAACCACTCGGCCATAACCTGCACCACCAGGTCCTGGGCCGCTCTGCAGTGGTTGGTGTTTGCCTGGAGGATGCGGTTGTTGAAATCATTATTCCAACATCGCACATCCCTCCTCGGCTACCGCCGCTGGAGCTACAGCGGCGACTTCGGCGGCGGTGGTGGCGGCAGGGCGAACCTGCGCCGGCACTATGCCCTTCCTCGCGGGAGGCTTGCAGCTGCCCGTCATCTTGTGGTCCGCGGGGCGGCCACTGGCGGCACACGCCGCGCAGCGAAGTGTGGCGGCGTGGCAAGTGGCACTCCTGTGTCCCTCCTGCCCGCATCGGAAGCAACAGTCTCCCCAGTCGAACTTGGAGGGACACGTGGTTCGGGTGTGGCCGAACGCGAAGCACTTGAAGCAACGCATAGGCTGGTCTTCAAGTGGCCGAACCACAGCCGAGCTGAGCCCCACAAGCAGCCGTCCTTTGGTCGCAGTAAGGACGGCCCCAGCCGCAGCGACTGGGCACTCGATGCGGATGGTGCCCATGCCGCGGCGGCCGAGCCTGATGGCTCCACTCTTCACCGCGCCAGCATCGCAGCCTCCAGCCACAGCAACGGCCGCGACCACGTCCTCTTTGGTGACCGAATCATCCAGATCGGCCACCTCCAAGGCTGCGGTCTTAACAGGTCTGACGACCGTTGCCGCATCCGCGATGACCTCTTGCAACATTTTTGCGAAGAGGTCCGCATTTGCGCCGCGCTGCTCCCCCGAGAACTCGAAAATTCGAGCCCCGGCTAGGGTTCGGCGGCACGTGATGTTGCCGATCCCCAGTCGGGAAGGATCCGCGTTGGTACGAGCCCGTCTTAGGACGGACTCATAAGTCTCGCCCCGCTCCACGGCCTCCGGGGTGATGGTCACCACGACGGCCGCGGTTTTGGGAGGAACCAGCTTCCTCCCGCCGGCTGGACCCTTTTTGGCTGCGGCTGTAGGAGCAGTCGCAGCGGGCTTGGGGGTCGAGTTTTTCCCTTTACCCCCCCTGATCACTTCCGTCCACGACTGGTTGGACGGGGTGGTGGAGGGAAGAAGGGCGACTTCGCCCTGCGAGTTCCGGGGGACTGCTGGAGTGGCAGACGACCCAGGCGCTCCCTCCGCGCTCATGGTGGGTGTTTGAGGGGCCACCGTGGTCCTCTTGCCCTTGCCTTTGCCCTTGGACGGCTTCGGGCCCCGGGGCTGCGCGCCTCCCAGAGGCGCAGGTTCCGGCTCCGTCAGTGGTGGACTCAAATCCGCCGCTAGCGGCGGGCGGAGCCGCTTTTCTGGCAGGAGCCGGTCTTCGATTCCTGCGAAGCAGCCTCTGATGAAGGCCCTCTCCTCCATGACGACACCGCGTATTATTGCCTCAAGGCTGGCAGGAGAGGAGGAGCCTCCTACTACCGCACCTGGGGCAGATTGGGCAGGCCGGGCCGTGACCTCAGCCAGCTTCTGGTGTAGCTGGCTGACTTCCGCCTGCAGACGATCCACCTTCGCCTGCAGCTGCCGCGTCTCGTCTGTGGTCGTCCGCTTCACCAGCTCCACGACAATGCCGTGATTGGAGGACTTTGAGGCGACCTCCAGAACCTCCTCCTTGTCCTCCTGCGCCATGCGCTCCAACTCCGCCAGGGAGTGGTCAGCATATAGTACATTGGATGCACCATAGCCAGCCCTCGACCTGGCGGTTTGCGCCTGCCGCTCCTTGGCGGCAACCCTCTCCTCCAGGTCCTCTTGGAGTTGCGTCCTTTTCGCCAGGTTTAGCTGGCGCTCGGCGTCCACCAAGCCCACATCGTGAGCCAAAGCCGAAGAAGAAGTCGAAGCCTTTTTAGACTTCGACTTCTTCTTCGCCCTACTTCCAACCGACTCTGAGGAGCCCCCGGACCCGAGCTTCAGATCGGCCCTCTTCCGCTTGGGGCGGTCGTTTTCGGCCACCGACGTGTCCATATTGGACTCGTCGGCGTCCGACAACTCGTCCGGCCTGCTGAACAAGCTGGCCGCGGATGGTGCGCGGTCAGCTTCTGACGCCAAAGCGCCGCCGGCGTGGCCCTGAGAAGGGCCGTTGGGTTGGCCCTGAGAAGGGCCGTTGGATTGGCCCTGAGAAGGGCCTTTGGGTTGGCCCTGAGAAGGGCCGTTTGAATCGCCCTGTGAGGAGCGATCCGAATAAAAGCGCCCAGAGGCGTCACGACTTTGGTTTTTCTTCATATTCGCAGACGACCGCGTTTTTGGTCTGCGAATCACAGCGCACTTTAGCCGCCGGTCTGCCACTCCGTTACGGTGGTCAGACACGGCGTTGCCCGGGGGAAACTACGTGGAAGTATGCGCTGTGGGGGATCCCCCGGCGGAGGGGAACCTAACCTAACCTAACCTAACCCGCAGGTCTTTGATCAGTACCTGAAACAAAAACAAATTAATATAATAGCAGATGTGAGTCTGCCAGGATTGATAGATAGTAAATACAGAAAATTTAATGTAAAATTAGTAGCTAGAACGCATAGGATAGGAAATAAATGTAAGCCAATAGATTATGAAATTATGTCTATATGATATATTGTTTATATATTAGCATAGGCATATTATAAATATAGTATAGATTAAGGAAAAGATTTTAAATATTATAGGTATTAGCATAGGTAGACTCATAAATGGACAAAAACAAATAAAACTAAAAAAAAAAAAATAATAATAATAATAATATAAATAGCTGGCAACACTAGCAAGTCAACAAACGTTAAAATTTTCATATCTTATATTTTCCATATTTATTTATTTCCTCTGCTGTATATAGTCTCAAAAAGTACGAAAAATTATAATAAAACCTTTAGGAATAACAGCACAAGAAAAAGATAGTTAACAACATCAAAATGAAAAAAGCAAAGAAAAATCGAAATAGCAAGAATGACGGCTGTCAAATTCGGCCTATAAAACAATAATTATGAAATTCAAAACGGAATGTTGACTAGATCAGCTACGAGACGAGCACGCCTACCACCTCCGGACTCTTCGCTCAGCTCCGCCTCGCCGCCGCCGGTACCCAGCCCCACTGTGAGCGCTGGGACGACACCGGCCGCGGCAGTTGCGTCGAGCTCGAGCGACGAGTATTTCTCCCCGCCCACGACACCACCACCTGCTCGTCGACGGGGAGGACGCCGGCCGCCGGATGGTTTAGGACCTCGAGGCCCACCGGCCTCTGATAGGGTCCCAGCTCCCGGCGGAAGTGTGCAGCGCATGAGATGGACACGATCCATTAACGAAAACGTCATGCGCTCATACTATGGGGCTACAGAGGGGGGAAACAACCTGACCGCGTACCGTGTCCGGATGCTCTCTCTTTTTCAGGTGCTTGAGCCAGCTGTCAACGTTTCGGCTCAACGACTATCGGATCAAGTGCGGGTCATCCAGCGTAATCATATGTTGGATGACACTGTGCTTGATCGCCTGCGAAGTGAAATGCGGAGTAGCCATGTCATCGCCCCCCCGTCGCAGAGTGTTATAGTGCCACCACAGGTCACTCCAAGTCAAGCTGACGAGAGGATTGATGACAGGGCTACAAACGTAAGTACCCAATACAATGAGGAATTGAGGAGTGCTTTGGAAGGTGCGATTCGGGAATATCGGTTCATGTCGCCCGAACTTAGACCACGTTTACCTCGTTTGCCCATGCATAACAAAAATAGGGTGCTGGTGGCGGCTCTGGATTCGCAGCTATCAAACTATTTTGATAACTGCGAAGACCTCACCGATACTCATTCGATTCTGTATTGCTCGGCTGTAGCGGCATGTCGTGTAGCTCACGTCAAATTTGCAAATGACTCTAGAGCTACACGACCGAAACCAGCCGTACCAGCTTGGCAATGCAGAATTGAACGCCGTATTGGTGGGGCCAGAGCGCTCATTGGCAAACTTATCTGCTTCAGGGAGGGCAATACTCGCCCTAGAGTGATGCGCTTTGTGAGGCGGGCGTTCTCAGGGACTGATATCGGCCCTGAGGACTATGTATCCCATGTCACAGAGCGCATCGACTTCCTGAAGCAGAAAGTGTATGCATGGGCAAACCGTATTCGTAGGTATAAACGGCGAGTAGAGCGATACACTCAGAATCGCACCTTCCAGAGTGATGAAAGGTGGGTTTATAGGGCTTGGGAGCGACCGGACCAAGGTGTGGTTGACACGCGCCTTCCGGATGATGATGCCATGTGTTCTTTCTGGCGAAGTATCTGGTCGGCGCCTGTCAGCCACACCGAAGGTGATTGGACTCGGGAAGTCGAGCGAGCCTGCGATCCAATACCAGAAATGGGGGCTATTACCATCTGCCCCCAAGATGTAGCTCGTGCAGTTCGTCCGTTGCCCAACTGGAAGTCTCCAGGGCCGGACGGGCTGCACAATTTCTGGATTAAATGGTTCATAAGATCGCACGCTCGCTTGGCGGCTCAGTACCAGACTGCTTTGGAGTCTGGTTCGCTACCCCAGTTCCTAACAACAGGAATTACCCACCTGCTCCATAAATCGGGTAGCACCGCGGACCCCAAAAATTATAGGCCGATCACATGTTTACCGACGGTCTATAAAGTTCTTACATCCATTTTGAGAACTAAAATTAACAAACATATAGACACCAACTCCATCATGTCTGCCTCTCAAAATGGATGTAGGAACGGGGCCCGCGGTACTAAGGAGCTACTCCTCATTGATATGGCCATTAGCCAACAGGTTCGCCGTTCCCGAAAAGATCTGTCGACATGCTGGATAGATTATAAGAAGGCCTATGACTCGGTGCCACATACATGGCTCATGAGGGTGTTGGAGTTGTATAAAGTAGATGCAACTCTGCGCACCTTCCTGATGTCGTGTATGAGGCAATGGAGGACGGTCCTTCGCTATCCAGGAAGTCGAAATATCCAGAGGAATAGCGAACCGATAAGGATCGAGCGAGGCATATTTCAGGGCGATAGTTTAAGTCCACTTTGGTTCTGCTTAGCCCTGAATCCTCTTAGCACACTGCTGGAGTATTCAGGCCTAGGCTATCGGCTGAGGAGAGGTGGTCAGGTAATATCTCACCTCCTCTACATGGATGACCTAAAACTCTTTGCCCCCAACAACTTGCAACTGATGGAGCTACTGAAAGTAACTGAAACTTTTAGTAGAGCCATCAGGATGGAATTTGGTGTGGACAAATGTGCGGTCATGCATGTAAAGCGAGGGGAGATTGTGGAATCCGTGGGAACTCAGCTCGCGGATTCCATAAACCTTAGAGCCCTCTCCGCATCCGAAACCTACAAGTATTTGGGTATGTCGGAAGCGTTGGGCATCAATGTTACTGACATGAAGCAATCGTTGAAGGAGCGCTTCTTTGGCCGCCTGAAGAAAGTATTTAATAGTCTTCTATCAGGCGGAAACAAGGTGCGCGCCTTCAACGGTTGGGTCATGCCGGTTTTGATGTACTCTTTCGGCATACTCAAATGGACTCAGACCGAACTCGACGCCCTGGATAGGAGGGTCCGTACGCTGCTAACTGCATATCGAATGCATCACCCACGGTCATCGGTAATGAGACTGTATATCCCGCGAAAATGTGGAGGTCGAGGCTTTTTAAACGCTAAGACCCTCCACAATCGCGAGGTATGCAGTCTCAGGGAATATTTCCTAGAAGCCGACGTGGGGATGCATCGAGATGTGGTCGCGGTGGACAAGGGCCTTACCCCGCTCTCCTTGGCTAAAGAGAACTGGCGCAAGCCTGTAGTGCTTGACATTAATGATCGCAAGGAGGTATGGCAGAGTAAGGAGCTTCACGGACGCTACTTCCGGGCCCTACATGGACCCGATGTAGATTCACTAGCGTCCGTAGCCTGGCTGCGTTTTGGTGACCTCTTTGGGGAAACCGAAGGTTTTGTCTGTGCAATTATGGACGAAGTTATGATGACGAACAATTACCGGAGATTCATTGTGAAGGACGGCACGGTTGACATCTGTCGGGCATGCCACCGTCCGGGAGAATCAATCCGACACATTATCTCCGGGTGTTCTCGTCTAGCTAACGAAGAGTACTTGCATAGACACAACCTTGTAGCCAGGATTATCCATCAGCAACTTGCTCTGAAATACAGCCTTGTGGAATCGGAAGTACCGTACTACAGGTATGTGCCCGACCCAGTTCTCGAAAATGGAAATATCACATTGTACTGGGATCGATCCATCATCACTGACAGGACTATTGTTGCCAATAAGCCTGATATAGTGGTGGTGGATCGAGGAGAGCGGCGCGCAATGATTATTGACATAACGGTCCCGCATGACGGGAACCTCGTGAAAGCCGAGAAAGATAAACAGATTAAGTATCTTGACTTGGCTCGCGAGGTTGTCGACATGTGGGATGTGGACTCAGCGATCATTGTGCCGATAGTCGTATCAGCCAATGGCTTAATTGCCAAGAGCCTCGACCAACACCTTAGGAGGCTCTCGTTGGGCAGCTGGATTAAGGGCTTGATTCAGAAAGCGGTACTCTTGGACACGGCTCGTATTGTTAGGAGGTTCCTCTCTTTGGAGCCCTGACCGCCGGTAGCTTGGACCCTGTTCCCGATACCGGTGGGCTACTATTTTTTATATTTTTAAATGTTTTTATATGTTTTTATTCTAATATTTAAAAATATAATTTATATGTAAATATTTAAATAAAGGAAATAATAATAATATAGAGTTAAAAGCTGATAAGTTATAAGGTAGTTATGTAACCTAACCTAACCTAACCTAACAATGCTGCCGCGAAGCCCACCGAGCGGTAGGCCCGCGCCACCCGCTGGGCTATGGCCCTTTGGGGCGCCCGCAAGGCGGTGGCGTTCTCCCTCCTCTGGAGGGAGTCCTCCCAGATAGGAGCCCCGTAAAGGGCCATACTCCTCAAGATGCCGGCGTAAAGTTGCCGGCATCGCGCGCTGGGCCTCCCCAAGTTGGAAAGCAGCCACGAGAGCGTACCTGCGGCCTTCAGCAGGCGCGACGACAGCCCGCTAAAATGCGGACCGAAGCGCCACCTGCTGTCGAGTACAAGGCCCAGATATTTCATCTGGGCCTTTACCTCAATTCTGACGCCCTCCACGAAGATGTGGGCGTCAGGTGGGGGGCGCTGCCGAGGTCCGTGGAAGAACACGGCTTCGGTCTTGTGCAGCGCCACCGTTCAACCTAGGCGGCGGATCCTCCCCGCGATTAAGGATCCGCCCGCCGAGGCCAAGTTGGCCGCCTCCCTGAAACTCCCCCCCCGGGCGGTGAGGAGAGTGTCATCCGCATAGCAGATGACACTCGTGCCTCGGAGGAGAGTTCCCCGCAAGAGCCAATCATAGGCGATGTTCCAGAGGAGAGGTCCTATGACTGACCCCTGCGGCACGCCGGCCTCAACGGCGTATCGCCGGACTTGGCCAGTCCTATTTACCAGAACGATCGCCCGATCCTCCAGGTAGCTGGCCAGTAGATCACGCATGTATCGAGGCACTCCGTGGAATCGGAGCGCCTCTAGGATGGTGGAGTGGGGAACGGAGTTGAAGGCATTGGCTATGTCGAATGACACAACCAACAATCCGTCCTCCACTTCCATCGCCCCCTTCGCCTGGCCCTTAAGGCGGGCCAGCGCGTCCACCGTGGAACGCTCAGCCCGAAAACCGAACTGAGCGTCCGACAAGTCCTGGCTTTTTAGGCGGGCAGTGATTATCCCCTCGAACATTTTTCCGACCTCATCGAGCAGAACGATGGGCCGGTATGCCGAGGGGGAGTCTGCTGGGCGGCCCTCCTTGCGAAGGAGGCACAATTGCCCCTTCTTCCACGGTTTCGGGAACCTCCCAGACGCAAGACATGCGCTGAAGAGGTCCCGAAACCTCTCCTCCATTTGAGTGGCAGCGATCGCCACCAATCTTGCCGGAACACCGTCGGGGCCCGGAGCTGTCTTTTGGCGCGGATATGGAGAATCGCCGCGCCAAGTTCCGACACCGTGACAGGAGGGGCCTCCTCTTCTTCCTCAGCTGGCGGAGCTATCCCCAGCGGTGGGTCCATCACTGGTGGGTTGTCCCTGCACGGGAACAGGGACTGAACCACCCCATCCAGTAATGAGGGCTCCAGGGTCTCGGCCACTGGGGGACCAAAGGGGCGCAGTTTGTTGCGCGCCGCCTTGTATGGTCTCCCGTATGGGTCGTTGTCGAGACCCTCCAACATTTCCACTCTCGCCGAGTCTCTGGCGGCGGCGATGGCCCTATCGAGGACCGCTTTTGCCTCCATGTAAACCTCATAGAGATGGTCCTCGTCGGCGTGGTCTCGTCGACGCCGCCGCCGGCTTCGCGTGTAGGCCCTCCTTGCCTCCACACACGCTGCTCGAAGCTACGGTGTCCACGTCCAGGTTGGCGGAAGGTGGTGAAAACCTGGATGAACGCCGCGTCCCCCGCTGCCTCCCTGTCCAGGCGGGTGAGAGCCCACCGCGGGAACGGTGATCGCACCGACAGGGGCCGCGTCTCTCCGGGGCCACCGGTGGAGATGTCGAACCGTACGTAACGGTGGTCCGACATAGTCTCCACCAGGTCCACCCACCAGTTCAACACGCGCGCGGCCAACGCAGGGGTGGCGAAAGTGACGTCAACTATTGAGCCACCCTGCCGCCGCACGCATGTCTGGACGCTGCCTCTGTTCAAGAGGGAGAGTCCAGAGGAGACTGCCCACATCTCCACTGTCCGCCCGCGTGCGTCGGTGGCCGGGTTGCCCCAGGTCACCGACTTGGCATTCAGGTCTCCCAGTACGGAGACCTGACGCGGCGCCGCCGCCGCCCTGCCGACCACGGCGGCCAGGACTCCGAGATAGTTCTCGAAGTCCTGTAGGGGGCGGTTTGGGGAGAAATAGACGCCCACAAGGGCTAATTCTCCCCACGCGGCGGCCACGTATCCCGGTCCCTTCTCTAATAGTGAGAGGGGAGGGGAGTCTGTGGAAGACCGCGCTGCTAGTGCCACCGAGCCGTCCTCGTCACCCAGCCAGCTGCCGGGGATTCAAAAAATTCAAAATTCAAAAGTCATTTATTCAAACTAGGCTGAGAATCAGCACTTTTTGAACGTCAAAATTACATAAGACAGTCCCCCAAAACGCCCACCCTTCACCACTTCCTAGTGCTTTAGCTGGGAAGAAGAAGTGGCGCAACAAACTCCCCAGCAGCACAGCTGTCTGTTCAGTTAGAAAAAAATTAATCTATATAATAGTATGCAAAATGATATTTACATTTGCGTAATGTAAATATCATTTTGCATACTATTATATAGATTCATTTTTTAAATTACACAACACAAAACATAATTTAAATTATAAAATTAATAGCCATATGAAAGCTAGCACACGCCAATATACCAACCAAAAACATCGAGAACTATACTCAAGCAGAAATAAAAATAACTTAACGAAAACAATATCTAAATAAAAGCCTCCAGGCATAAAGGGCGTGCCCGCTTACAAATAGCTGTAACTAGAAGTTATAATTGATAAACTAGGACCATCGAGGTAAATTAAAAAATTATCGAGGTCGCTAGCTAACATATTGCAATACAACTCATTAAAAAAAACATTGTAATGAGTAGATTATGTCAACAATAAATTAAAATAAAATAAATTGACTTATAAAGTAAAATTATAAACTCATATAACCTGTCAGTAAGTAAGCTAATTCTGGAGAAAGAACATTTAAACACTGTCTTGAGTTAATCACAGCGACCAACTATTCTTATCATTTAAGTAGTCGTTGATAGAATAGTATGCCTTTGAACAGAGGTTGGATTTTACTTTAGTTTTGAACGCATTAAAAGGCAAATCTAGCAAAGAAGAAGGTAGCTTGTTATAAAAGGTTATACCAAGCCCAACAAATGAGTTATGAACCTTATGAAGCCGGTGAAAGGGAGTACGTAGTTTGTCCTTATTTCTAGTATTAACATTGTGATTGAGTAGGGCTCGGCGACCACCGCTACGTTCACCAACCACTCGGCCATAACCTGCACCGCCAGGTCCTGGGCCGCTCTGCAGTGGTTGGTGTTCGCCTGGAGGATGCGGTAGTTGAAAACCATTATTCCAACATCGCACATCCCTCCTCGGCTACCACCGCTGGAGCTACAGCGGCGACTTCGGCGGCGGTGGTGGCGGCAGGGCGAACCTGCGCCGGCACTATGCCCTTCCTCGCGGGAGGCTTGCAGCTCCTGCCCGTCATCTTGTGGTCCGCGGGGCGGCCACTGGCGGCACACGCCGCGCAGCGAAGCGTGGCGGCGTGGCAAGTGGCACTCCTGTGTCCCTCCTGCCCGCATCGGAAGCAACAGTCTTCCCAGTCGAACTTGGAGGGACACGTGGTTCGGGTGTGGCCGAACGCGAAGCACTTGAAGCAGCGCATAGGCTGGTCTTCAAGTGGCCGAACCACAGCCGAGCTGAGCCCCACAAGCAGCCGTCCCTTGGTCGCAGTAAGGACGGCCCCAGCCGCAGCGACTGGGCACTCGATGCGGATGGTGCCCATGCCGCGGCGGCCGAGTCTGATGGCTCCACCCTTCACCGCGCCAGCATCGCAGCCTCCAGCCACCGCAACGGCCGCCACCACGTCCTCTTTGGTGACCGAATCATCCAGATCGGTCACCTCCAAGGCTGCGGTCTTTACAGGTATGACGACCGTTGCCGCATCCGCAATGACCTCTTGCAACATTTTTGCGAAGAGGTCCGCGTTCGCGCCGCGCTGCTCCCCCGAGAACTCGAAAATTCGAGCCCCGGCTAGGGTTCGGCGGCACGTGATGTTGCCGATCCCCAGCCGGGAAGGATCCGCGTTGGTACGAGCCCGTCTTAGGACGGACTCATACGTCTCGCCCCGCTCCACGGCCTCCGGGGTGATGGTCACCACGACGGCCGCGATTTTGGGAGGAACCAGCTTCCTCCCGCCGGCTGGATCCTTTTTGGCTGCGGCTGTAGGAGCAGTCGCAGTGGGCTTGGGGGTCGATTTTTTCCCTTTACCCCCCCTGATCACTTCCGTCCACGACTGGTTGGACGGGGTGGTGGAGGGAAGAAGGGCGTCTTCGCCCTGCGAGTTCCGGGGGGCTGCTGGAGTGGCAGACGACCCAGGCGCTCCCTCCGCGCTCATGGTGGGCGTTTGAGGGGCCACCGTGGTCCTCTTGCCCTTGCCTTTGCCCTTGGATGGCTTCGGGCCCCGGGGCTGCTCGCCTGATGCCGGGCCTCCCAGGGGCGCAGGTTCCGACTCCGTTGGTGGTGGACTCAAATCCGCCGCTAGCGGCGGGCGGAGCCGCTTTTCCGGCAAGAGCCGGTCTTCGATTCCTGCGAAGCAGCCTCTGATGAAGGCCCTCTCCTCCATGACAATACCGCGGATTATTGCTTCAAGGCTGGCAGGGGAGGAGGAGCTTCCTACCAAAGAAAGAAAGAAAGAAAGAATAATATTTATTTGGACACAGTTCGTGAAACACATAGTACAAAAATAAAAATAAAAAGTGAAAATAATCATAAAGCGACAATTGTGTGCCTCACGGCTGCGCCAAAAAGGTTCATTTCAGCATTAATGCCAGACAAATGCTGTCTGACGCTGGTTTTCTAATGAACCCTTATGGACAAGTGACGGGGAGTACCAACAGTTTCAACATACCTAATACATACTTTTTATACCTCTAAATAAATAAATAAACTACATAAGGTCTATTTAAATAATTGTTTCGAATCAATGTTATTTCCACCCAAACAAACATCAACTTTATGTAAGTGTAAACAAAATTGATTTTAGACTGACTAGTACTGTTGAAAAACTCATAAAAAATAATATGAAGTTGTAGCGCAAACTGAACCTTATGTGTAGGTTATTACAGTTGTTTTTCCCAAAATTCGTGTTTGCTTACAAGTTTGGCAAACAAATTACGAACGCAGATTAGTAATCAAAATGTGAATTAAAAACCAAAGAAAAAACAATCAGGAAACAACAGGAACTGTCCACGCAAAAACCTGTTCTTAGCGATGAGCTAAATAGTGCGCAAACCACCCACATACGCAAAATATTTTTGGCTCAACAGGAATTATGTTTTAAGCTAAGTATTGTAGGCAAGTATTGTAGGCATTTCATATAAGTGAAACATTTAAGGTGACCATGTCTAGTTTCTGTTGCGAATCTATCAGATATTGCCGTAAACGTGTTCTGAACGTATGGATAGTGCCCAGTACCCTTAATGGTGGTGGTATGTTATTCCACACCTTAGATGCAGCGTAACGGAAAGTGCCTCTGAAAGCTGCTGTTCTATGAGACTGTGTTGAAAGTTGTTGTGCACATTGCCTGGGCGCGCAATCCCGTCTACTAGCCATCCAACTAAGCTTATCGTACAAATACTTCGGTTTTTGGGACTTAACGACACCAAAAAGCAGGCACGCTAGATGTAACTTTCGTCTCGATTTCATCTTGAGAATAAAGTGTTTGTTAAGAAAGGGGGTGACATGATTTCTAGGTGGGATAGAGTAGCAAAAGCGTGCGCATGCATTTTGGACTCTTTGTATAAGTCGATCGGTACGAGCCAGCAAGCGTGGGCCGTAAACCGTATCAGCGTAGTTTAATTTAGAAAGAACAAGGGTTTCGACTAGCTGTTCGCGAAGCTTTTCAGACAAGAACGGCCTCATCTTGTAAAGCAGTTTCAGACGATAGAAGCAGTTTCTTACGGAGTTAGCAACGTGTTTCTCAAATCTAAGGCTGTTGTCCATAAATAACCCAAGGTTCCGCGCCTCATTCACACGGTCAATAGGCTCACCCATTAGAGTTAAATTGAGGCTTAAAGGTATCTTCTTCAACTGCTGTCTCGTACCAAACAACATATACTTAGTTTTCAATGGGTTCAATGCCAAACAATTCTCATCAGACCAGGCGGCGATTCTTACTAGGTCGTCGTTTAGGTCTCTAATGGCTGATTCATAATCATCTGGTCTGAAAGACAAATACAGTTGGACGTCATCGGCATAAATATGATACTTGCATTTCTGAAGGCACTTTATTATGTCTGCACAATAGAGAATAAAAAGAATCGGACCCAAAATTGATCCCTGTGGAACTCCTCTTTCTATAGAAGTAAGGGCTGAAGTTAAGGTAGTACCATCCGACAATCGCAATTCTACAAGTTGTTTTCTGTTACTGAGGTAGCTGTGGACCCATTGAATGGCATTGTCGTCAAACCCGTAGTATTTTAACTTTGACAGTAATAGCGAGACGTTAATGCAGTCAAATGCACGGGAAAAATCAAGTAGCACCATCAGTGAACACATGCCTTTATCTTGGGCTGATAGAATATTGTCCGTAACATCTAGTAACGCCGTAGAAGTGCTACGTTGTTTTCTAAAACCGGATTGTAAATCAGGTAGCAGTTCGTTCTCTTCCAAAAACCGAGTTAATTGCCGGCACACTACCCTTTCCATTACTTTTGAGAGACAGGGCAGAATACTGATTGGCCGCAAGTCTTTAACTTCTGTAGGGTTTGGACTCTTAGGTAGGGGTCTAACTGTGGCAATTTTCCATTGGTAAGGAAACTTTGATGTCCATATGGAACAATTAATAATGTAGGTAATAGTTGCTAAAGTGTGCGGCAAAGTTAGAGTAAGCATACTTAAGGTTATGTTATCGTAGCCTTCTGCATTTGACTTTAGGTCAGAAATAATGCGGGAGATATCATTTTGGTCCACCGGAGCAATTGTGAAAATTGCGTCACAATATCTGTGGGTCTCATAAAATGATATAAGCGATGTGCTAGCTACCGGGTTGCCAGGAACATTCAAAAAAGTGTTATTTATTAGGTCTGGGTTCCTAAAATGTGGGGGAAGGTCTTGTCCTTGCTTTGAGGGTGCAAACGTGGATTTGATGTTCTTCCATAGTAATTTTGCCCACGGTGGCCGGTACGCTGTACCAATGGCAATTTTTTTGCCGCTTAACGATATTGTCAGCCACATCTGTTCGACGGAATCGAACCTGGGATCAGCCGTGCCAGTACAGATACGCGCGCTCAGACCCCGCCGCAGATAAAACCCAACGCCCCCACCTCGTCCCGCGCGAACAGCTGACGGCCGCGGAGTGTGACACAGACGATAGCCGGGCACGACCGGCGCGCGCCCCTCCTCCCCCGGCCGGAGCCAAGTTTCGTTTATAGCCATTATGTCAAAACTGTATCTGTCAATTGCACAGATCAAATCATCATGCCCTGTACCCAGAGACCCTGCGTTAAGGAAACCAACCTTAAGATATTTCCCACTTTTAGGCATCATGACTATAATGTAAAATTGCAACTACAGTTATCACTTGATTTGCTAGCACTTTCAATAAGAATTTATTCAAAATCATATCAGTTTTTATAATAGTCCTAAATAATATAATTGGTATGGCATTAAATAGAAAAATTCTACAGGTATTTGCAAATATTGGATAGTTAATACCTAATGTGAATATGTATTATAACAATAATAAGTAGAAATGAAAAATGGATTGGAAATATTTCTAGTTGTAGGATAATGTTGTAAATAATAAATATAATAATACGAGTATGTTGAAACTGGTTTACGAGCCCAATGAGATGCGCGTGTGCCGCCGCCGTGAAACAAACAACATAACAAAACATAATATCACGCCTGTTTCCCTGGAGGGTCGGGCAGAGCGAACACAACAGATAATAATTATAGAACCATGACACTTTTACAACATACAATAAAATACGTGTCATCGGTATGTTAAAAACTAAAAATAGACAGTACAAATTGAAACAAAAAATGGAGAAATAATAAAAAATAATGGCAATCGTGAAAAGAAAATATTTAAGCCATTTGGCCGGCGGTAACCGGTACAGGTATGGGTACAAAGATGCGCTGTACATCTGCCTCGCAGCGGATTTGGCAAGTGACGTCCCCGGGTTTGTATCGGGCAAGAATACGGGCACGTTTGCACCACACAAATTGCCAACCAAGTCGGCCCCCGGCCTCCCGCGCCATCCGAAACAACTCACGATTCTGCTTCGTAAGGCGTTCGTTGACGTAGAATCGCGCTGGCAGACCGGGCATGTCGAGATCAGCAGAAGTCATGCCACGACGTACTCGTGCGGCCTCCAACATCTCGTCGCGTAGATCGCGGCGCGCAAGGCGCACCACCGCATCTGGGGCAGATTGAGCAGGCCGGGCCGTGAACTCAGCCAGCTTCTGGTGTAGCTGGCTGACCTCCGCCTGCAGACGATCCGCCTTCGCCTGCAGCTGCCGCGTCTCGTCCGTGACCGTTCGCTTCACCAGCTCCAAGACAATGCCATACATGCTGGCAGCCCGGCATTTGAGATTTCCCCTTCAAATTGGAAGACTTTGAGGCGACCTCCAGTACCTCCTTCTTGTCCTCCTGCGCCATGGTTGGCCCTGAGAAGAGCGATTCGAATAAAAGCGCGCAGAAGTGTCACGGCTTGGCTTTTTCGTCATATCCGCAGACGACCGCGTTTTTTTGGTCTGCGAATCACAGCGCACTTTAGCCGCCGGTCTGCCACTCCGTTACGGTAGTCAGACACAGCGTTGCCCGGGGGAAACTACGTGGAAGTATGCACTGTGGGGGAACCCCCAACGTAACCTTTTTATTGATTACGGGGGATATCCTCATGAATGTCCTCCGCCCTGGGCAGAACAAAAACAAACTGTTCGATACAGAGCTTCAGTTAGCCAACGAAGTCAAATACCTCGGGGACACTCTAGACAGTAAGTTAAACTGGAGTAGTAATTTAGACAATAAGCTAATCAGGGCCTGCATCACCTTCTGGCAGTGCAGCTCCCAAGCTCTATATACCCACCTCTCATCGCTCTGGAACATGCGATTCTGCGTGTATCGATCAACTCGCCGCTTATATCGCCGAATACGGCTCGCCCATGCACAAACTTTCTTCTTCAGGAAGTCGATGCTTTCTGTGACACGGGACATGGTATACTCGAGGGCTGATTCCAGTCCCCGAGTACACGACCACGAGTGATGCGCTTTATAAGGCGGGCACAAAGCGCATCACTCGTGGTCGTGTATTGCCCTTCCTCCTTCCTGAAGCAGTATAGTTTGCGGATGAGTACCCTGGCCCCATCGATACGTCGCTCGATCCTGCACTGCCAGGCTGGTACGGCTGGTTTTGGTCGAGTAGCTCCGTCACTGTTTGGAAACTTGACGTTAGCTAAACGACATGCCGCAGCAGCCGCGCAATACAGGATCGAGTGTGTATCAACGAGATCCTCGCTGCTCTCGAAAAAATTCCTAAGCTGCTAGTCCAGGGCACACACCAGCGCCTTATTTTTTATCCTAACATGGTACGCAGTGAGGTTAGTTCCTCCCTCTGTAGACCCGTAATAATATGCGCGCATGATGTTCTCGTTCATTGGTATATTGGCGTGTGCTAGCTGTCATATGGCTATTTTTATAATTTAAATTATGTTTTGTGTTTCGTAATGTAAATCATTTTGCATACTATTATATAGAATCATTTTTTTCTGACTGAACAGATACCTGTGCTGCTGGGGAGTTTGTTGCGCCACTTCTTCTTCCCAGCTAAAGCGCTAGGAAGTGGTGAAGGGTGGGCGTTTTGGGGGACTGTCTTATGTAATTTTGACGTTCGAAAAGTGCTGATTCTCAGCCTAGTTTGAATAAATGACTTTTGGATTTGAATTGAATAGACTGAGTCCATCTCATGCGCTGCACACAACCACCGGCAGCGGGGACCCGGCTCGGGGCCGGTTGGCCCCTAAATCCCAAGCTTTTCGCCGGCCTCTCCCCTGCCGATGTACAGGTGTTGGCGACGTCGGCGAGGAAAAATACTCGTCACTCGAGCTAGACGCAACTACACAGCGCTCACGGTGAGGCTGGGTACCGGCGGCGGCGAGGCGGAGCTAAGCAACTAGTCCGGAGGTGGTGGGCGTGCTTTACGTGCGGCAGATCATGTCAACATTTCTCTTTATTTCATTTTTTTGAGACATGACAGCTGATGTCACCTCTTGTTCGGCAATTTTTGATTCATGTATTTTGCTCTTTTTTGAAATAAATGAGATTTCAGCTTTGTTTCCGGATTCTTTTTTACATATAACACTATTAAATTGCGTCGAAAAATATTGATACGATTAAGTACATACATACTTAATAATATGATGAAAAATCAGAAAAATAAAATTTCAATATGTTTTGTTGTTGTTGGTGTTGCCATTATTATTATTTCCTTTATTTAATATATATATATAATTATATACATTATAATTTATATTTTTATAAAAATAAAGAAAAACAAAAACGTTTAAAAATATAAAAAATAGTAGCCCACCGGTATCGGGAACAGGGTCCAAGCCAGCGGTGGTCAGGGCTCCTGAGAGAGGAATCTCCTAACGATACGCGCCGTGTCCAGAGGTACCGCTTTCTGGATCAAGCCCTTGATCCAGCTGCCTAACCAAAGCCTACTCAGGTGTTGGTCGAGGCTCTGAGGCTATTATGCCATAATTGGCCGTCACGACAATCGGCACAATGACTGCTGTATCCACATCCCACATGCCGAAAACCTCGCGAACCAGATCAAGATACTTCTGAATCTGCTTATCTTTTTCAGCTTTCACGAGGTTCTCGTCATGCTGGACCACTTTGTGCGATTGTGCGAAGCTCTAATCGATCTATCACCACTGTTGGAGCCCCTACGCAATTAGTCTTAGCATTAAGTGTTCTGTCCTATGTAAACTATTATACTTTTGTTATGTGCTTGTACGCACATTCATGTGTCATTATTCTCTCTAAAATTAAAACTCATACACGTTACATGTGCCTGCTGCCTTTTTTATTTAAATCACGCTAATATTGCACATATTGGTCCATTACGAGCCGGATTGATTAAATAGCAAGGATCCAACACTCAATCAGGTAGTATATAACGCCAATTAAGGATCTATAAGGTTAGTCTTATTAATTGGGAATCAAACGAGCTTACCTGTTAAGCGAAGTCTTGATTCTAATTTTATGAACGGCGATCTGAAATATAATAATATTCACAAAGTAGTATTCCTACTCACACCATCTAACATCGTGTATTTTTAGAGATAAAATATTGTAAATATTTTTTTAGATAGAATTATCCCCGTCGTTGGCAACCCATCACTGTCACTTATTTTAGAGATCCTTAAGGTAAGGAACAAGCTCTGTTTTCTGTACAGAGTAGTTCCGCATACTTACATTCACTAGGTTTTCCTGAAAGGATGAGTGAATTAGGTAGATTAATTATTGCAGCTTTGGGGCTGTTAGCTAGTGGCGGGTGGGTAATTATATTTCAGATCGCCGTTCATAAAATTAGAATCAAGACTTCGCTTAACAGGTAAGCTCGTTTGATTCCCAATTTTACTTCACGGCGATCTGAAATATAATAATATTCACAAAGTAGATGTTTAGAGTTGTCTGCAATAATTCAATTAGTTAATAAATTGTCTGATTATGAATATTCTGGTTTATTGAATAGGTATTACTTTTATTTTCCTTCATTATCATTGGTTATTAAGGAATGATAAGCTATTGTTAATCAGCATAAAAGCATAATCAACTACAAGGAACCCCACATTGTGCCTGTCTCGATTGATGCCAGTTCTAAGTTGAGCTGTTGTATGTCCTGTGAAAGGAAGAATTAAATCACTCTCACTTTTATTATACCTACTTAGTTATAAACTTTAGGGTAACTTTAAAACAGTATTTGTTTTATTAGTCCACAGAGTCGACATTAGAGCCAACTTCTTTGTAGGTTTTCCTTAAGTTTGTTCTGTATTTGTATTCAGGTCAGGAAGACATTTCTTGGATTGCATACTTTTGAAGGTTTCCATGGCAGAGAAAAGGTACCAGTCGTAGATATCTCCGTAAATGTAAGCGTTCACTTATTTCAGATGCAGCGTGGAACTGAATGCGTGAGTTTACGACGAGCTCGTAAGCTCTATAGTTATATTTTGTATTTATGGCCGATTCTTATAATTTGTAGGCCGCGTCACGTGGTGTTCCCAGGCGGTCACCCAAGTACTGATCACGCCGATGTTGCTAAACTTCGGTGATCGGACGAGAACCGGTGTATTCAACGTAGTATGGGCGTTGGCTCATCGGTCAGAGTTAAGGCCCTTGTATCTTTACCGATTATGGAGCAAAAAACCCCATAGCTTCACATAGGAGGCCCTCCCATACGGAGGTACCTATCACAGAATCTATTTGTTAGAATTTATTTATCTATTTATTTATTTATTTGTTTGGTATATAAAATGCTACCATTGGTAGGCAAAAGGATTCATTTTTGTTTATAGTAACCAGGCATTAGTCACTAAGATAGCATCTATCAGAATCGGTAGGAATCCTTATGTATTTTACACCTCTACACCAATACGATTATGCCACCTTCAGGAATACAATGTCAATCCCCCCCGCATGGTCTATGCATGGGTAATTATCTAACTAATTATCTAATTATCATCTTCTTTTAGATTCAGCGACCTGGTATGGAGTTTTTGCAGCTTTAGCTTACGCGTTTGCTGCGAGTTTCAAGCACAGAATGAGCTTTGAATTTGATCGATTTTAAGTTATGCAAGCACCATTTAATTGGTTAATTTGTCTGATTTGCCTTTGTGGCCTCGCACAGGTCTCTTCTTCTTGCTGTTTGTTACCATTTTGCCTGTTGTGTGTCCGAAATAAGGTATTTTTAACCGACTTCAAAAAAAGGAGGTTATATGTTCGACTGTATGTATTTTTTTTTTTTTTTATGTATGTTCACCGATTTCTCCGCCAATTGTCAACCAATTTTGAAAATTCTTTTTTTATTCGTAAGGGTATACTCCTGAGGTGGTCCCATATTAATTTTGTGAAGATTTGATGTATACTTTGGGAGATAAACGAAGGAACTCCTCAAAAACAAACAGTACACGTAATGTGATTTGGATATTGTAGTAAAGATCAAAAATAATTGCTGGTTCTATCTATCCATCCGTGGTGAACTAATTATAGTCTTCGAAGATACCGCATGGAACTCCTCATCGGTGAACAGTACATATAGGAACTTACAGTGAAAGGTTAGAAGGTTAGGGGATAAGCTCGTATTTTATATTTGTTTGGAAAAGAAAGAAATGTATAGTTAAGTAAAATATATATTTTTTGGTAATTTAATATGTTATGATGGCCCAGAGGTTAAGGCCTCGCCTCTCATGCATGAGGTTGTGGGTTCTAATGTGACTTTTTCAATTCATATGAACTTTCTGAGTTTATCTTGGACATTATTGACATCAGGGAAGGAAAACATCGTGAGGAAACATGGACTTATAGTTATTTCTAAGGTGCCAACCCTAGTGGGGCAGAATCCATAAAGATTTTAGACTAGTGGAATCTGCCCCACCAAGTCGAACTAGTGGGGCATATTCCACTGAAAATTTGTAGGCATTCCTCTTTGCCCCATCAGCGGGGCGCTTGGAATGATTCGTTAATTTTTGAAAAATCTTTTGTTATGTTTCCATTATTCGACTGGTATACGAATTTGTGCGGGGTAGGTATAAACACAACTAAAAAGTGAAAAATAAAAACTATTTTACAAAAAAAAAACAACCGACTTCCAAAAAAAACACTTAAAAGAGAAAAATAACTTGAATTTCGGAAGTCGGTGGCAAAAACAATAGTATTTTATTAGATACATATATAGTAAAATATACCTACCGTAATATATATGAAAGCAATTCATAACTATTTCCCTAGGGATATAACTATATCACGGCTTCAACTATGCGAACTGCGAACCATCTTAAAATATAACTATATGGATCTGTATTTTCGTTTTTGCCACCGACTTCCGAAATTCAAGTTATTTTTCTCTTTTAAGTGTTTTTTTTGGAAGTCGGTTGTTTTTTTTTTGTAAAATAGTTTTTATTCTTTCATGATTTACATAAAGTGAAAGTGTCTGTTTCAGATTTATAATTGTCATGCGTAGTGCAAATCGAAAAAAGTGGGTTCATTTTAGAAGGATAAAAGAATGAAACTTTTTTCTCTGACCTCATAATATATCCAGAATGAATGAGTTATATACCTAGTTTAAGTGAGGGAGTTTTATAATTAGCTATAGTGTGCACTTGGTGAGCAGTGGTTATAGTGTACAATAATTTGTAGTTAATTAATTCATGTTGCCTACATTGATTATATGGTACCTGATCTTGTTCATGTTCTAATCACAATCCATCAATACTTTATCCTCACATCACAATGCGCCCCCCCCCTCTTTGTTTTTTTCGACAGTTTCATTTTAGTGATGTAATTATCACTGAAATCTTGTATAAGTATTTGGGCTAGTAGTTGGAATGGTTGAATGTTTAATTAGATGTTTGGTTTTATAACCTTTGAGTAAGGTCACACATCTCTGCCCAGCCCTTTGGGAAATACAGGCCTGGTGTTATGTAATGCGACTAGGATCGCTAATACTTTAACTTTTGTTTTGACATAGGTATTTCAAGGCACATGTTTTGTGTAAAATTGGCTTAACAATAGAGCCTGGCAATTCACATAAGTTTGTCAGGTGTTAGGTCTCCATCCCCAACATTTAGGTACATTTAGTATCATTAGGTATTATTTGACGGATCAGGTTAGGTTGATAGAAAATATTGTTTCAGTAAGTAAGTAAGTAATGATGGGAAAAGTCTTGCAGGTAGCCCTAAGTGATAAAGGTACCTGTAGGATGAAATCTTGCATCTATCTGTTTTGGTATGTTGAACGATAATGATTGGATAGTGTACAAATTGTCAGTATAGAGTACTAGAGTTAGTACTGGGAATTTTATTTGTGATTTTCTTTTTCTTTTTTTTTTTTTTTTTTATCTTGTTGTATCTGCCACATGGCAATCTGTTCTAGGAACAATAAGCCACTTCCTTGGCTGATAAATATCTGTTATTAGTGTGATCTACGAGAGCCATAAACTGATGAAAATTTTCTTTCCAACAAACTCTCTTTTTGTCTCATTGTGGGAATCTTTTGTGCCGATAAAATGGTGGGATTCTCACTGCCCTAGAAGGAGTTAAGTAATAGTTTTAGATTCAGAGAGAAACTGAATTTTCTATTTTGTTTGATACCGAAATATATAATTAAGTTATTTGTGAATTTTAGTTCATCTCAGTATTTACTTGTAATGGGGTTAAGAAGTTACAAGTATTGAGTTTGATAGGTATCAAGTATGTAGTTTATTGTATCTTTGTACCCACAACTAATGACAAGATCAGTGGCACGTAAATATTTTGTCAGCATTTGGTTGGTGCATTCCAGTATCAGTCTTGAGTGAGTGTCTTGTGGTTTTAATATTTATTTTTATTTTTTGACCATCATTATTCTGTTAAGTGCCTGGTACTTGTTGAAAGACCTACGCTGTCCTCCCATGCCTAATAACACTGTTATTTGAAAATATTGTAAAAGCCCATTATTTTTAGAAGAGTAACTGTGGAGTTTCTTGCCGGCTCTTCTTCATAGGAAACAACCAATTGGGACTGTGCACCTGGCTTCTGACGTTTCATAAGTGCCCATGTAGGTTTATATGAAATAAAGATATTTTGAAATTTGAATTTGGATTGATTAATTGTTATTGTTTGTAGCTATAAAGTGGTATGCTCGAGTTTGTTAAATGTATCTGTTTGTTTATCGAATTTTCCTTGCGATGTCAGAATGCGCGCGAAAAGAAAAGTGACAGTGATGGGTTGCCAACGACGGGGATAATTCTATCTAAAAAAATATTTACAATATTTTATCTCTAAAAATACGCGATGTTAGATGGTGTGAGTAGGAATACTACTTTGTGAATATTATTATATTTCAGATCGCCGTGAAGTAAAATTACCTATTGTATTTTGCGTAATTAGTTTGTTCCGTTGTTTACCCTACCATTTGCATTGTGATAGTTTTATTGTCATTATTGTGTATTCCCAGCAATTAAATTGGAAATCATACTTAGTTAAGTGTAGTAATATTGATTTATTACATTATATTGTTTTAATTTAATTGTCTTGGCCAAAGTGATTACTAATCACGTTAAGTATTTAGTATAGGTAGTAGTAGGTAGGTGCTTAGGAGCAATATAATTAAAGAGTGTTAGATATTGTTAATTAGTGTTTACTGTTAGTGTTATTACCGTATTATTTAGTTATTGTGTTGTTGTACTTTATTATACAAGTCATTGTTAGTTTATTGAGTTTTGTATAAGAATAGAAACGAGTTGTATTATTTAGGTAGGTATTCACTAATTAGCGCCCGTAGTCATTATAGATAATTATCAGTTACCTACACCAGTATATTTATCACCTGTAGGTTGAATCATAAGATATACGTACTTATAATATTACTTAAACTTTGTTGTATAAATTCCAGATTTGCGCTCGAATCCCAGAATGACTGACGAAAGGGAGTTAATAAAGAAACGAGGTAGCTTCAAGGGCCGATTAACTGCTTTTGTCAATTATCTGGACGCGCTGGAAGATAAAACGTTATCCAGTTCCAATATAACGGAACTACAGCTGCGTATAGGCAAGATGGAGTCGTTATACCAACAATATGATGAGGTACAGTTACGTATGGAGTGTATTGCTGATGATATCAAGGCACAGTTTTCTGAGCGTTCAGATTTTGAGTCCCTGTATTATAAATCACTGTCTAAGGCTCGGGAATTTGTAAAAAACTTTAATAAAGATAATGAGTCTGTCAGTAGCAATAAAAGTAATTTTGGTAGTACTTATAAGCCAGTTAAGTTGCCCACAATCCAATTGCCAAAGTTTAGTGGATCTTACAATAACTGGTTGGAGTTTCATGACACCTTTACGAGTCTCATTCATTCCAATGATGCAATAGACGAAATCAACAAATTCCACTACCTCCGAACGTCTCTGGAAGGATCCGCTGCCGTAGTGATCCAGTCGATTGAGTTTTCGGCTACTAATGACTCTGTGGCATGGAAAGTATTATGCGAGCGCTATGACAACAAGAGATTATTAATTCACAATCATGTTTCGGCTATTTTTAACATGGAGACAATTATAAAAGAATCCTCTGTCACTTTAAAGAATTTTATTGACCAAATAAATAAACACTTACGAGCATTAGACACCTTAGGTGAGCCTGTTAAGTACTGGCATACTCTTTTAATTTACATATTTACTCGCAAGTTGGATAGCAGAACGTTCCGTGAGTGGGAGGAGTACAAAGGTCGTATTGACAGGGATAGAAAGATTACCTTCGATGCATTACTTGAATTCATACGTGAGCGCGCTGATTTAATTGAAACTTTAGAAATGTCACGTAATAACCAGCCTCAATCTGTTAATAAATCAGGGGCTAAGCTGAAGTCTATGGTTACCGTCCAAAGTGGTGGTAATTCTAGTTCAGAGTCAGGTACAAAGGTCTGTCCCAAATGCAAACGTGACCATAACTTGAGTGATTGTGTACAGTTTCTCGCACTAAGTAACGAAGCACGTATTAAATTGCTGCCAAATTTTAAAGTGTGTTATAACTGCTTTCGTTCGGGTCATTTCGCGAATCATTGTAAAAGGCCAGGTTGCAAGCTGTGTAAGCGCAGACATTATCCATGTCGCTGATTTTAAACCTAGTGCAAATAGCCATAATAATACAAATAATAACTCGTGTGATACCTTGTCGCAATCGCCTTCGACGTCTTCTGTGACTGAGACGAATAACGTCGCGTTGTCGGCCAACGTCACATCTTCGCACAGTAGTGTGAGTCATGATGTGTTATTGTCAACCGCATTAATTAAATTACATGATTGTAATGATCGAGAACATGTTGTTCGTGCAGTTCTTGACAGCGGTAGTACATCATGCTTTGTGACGGAAAGACTATGTCGACAGTTAAATTTAGAGACTAGGCAGATAGACAGCTCGATATCCGGCATTAATAACGTGACCTCTCACGTAGGTAAAACGTGTCGCATTAACATGACGTCATTACACAATAGTTTCAGTACTGAACTTTATTATTTCGTTTTACCATCAATAACTAGTGATGTGCCATGTCGTGAAGTAAATCTATCTATTCTGAACATTCCGTCTCATATCTGTTTAGCAGACCCTACTTTTTACAAGCCCGCTCATGTGGATATTCTGATTGGTGCTGATGTCTTCTGGGACTTGCTAGGGTCACAAAGAATCAAGTTAGGTACTGGTAAGCCAATTTTATGTGAAACCAGGTTAGGCTGGATTGTCTCCGGTCCTGTCAGTCGTAATTACGTTGCATTGCTTTCTAGTAACATTAGGTGTAACTTTACTAAAATCAATTCTTCATCTGTCGACGATTTCGATAAAATTCGAAGTGATTTAACTCGCTTCTGGCAGTTAGAAGAAATAAATAAGAAGTCTTCTCATTATTCGCCTGAAGAGAAGTTATGTGAAACGCATTTTCTCGATAATACGAGCAGATTGTCTGATGGTCGTTTTTGTGTTCGTATTCCTCTCAAACAAGATCCTTCTATTTTGGGAGATTCAATTAATAAAGCTACTCATTGCTTACAGTCGTTAGAACGCAGGTTAAAAACGAAATCTGATTTTAGTAAAATGTATCACGAATTCATGTCTGAGTATGAGCTGGTCAGGTCATATAATGACTGAATGCAACCAATTCGATTTAAGCCATTCTGGCTATTTTATTCCGCATCACGGCGTAATACGTGAAAGTAGTACCACCACGAAACTTCGAGTGGTATTCAACGCAAGTTGTCCTTCTTCAACTGGCGTTTCATTTAACGATTTACAGATGGTTGGCCCTACCATTCAGGACGATCTATTGTCGATTCTTCTCCGTTTCAGACAAGTATGTCTTGTCAGCAGACGTCGAGAAGATGTACAGACAAATAGTCGTCCATCCGTCTGACAGATATCTGCAGCAGGTATTGTGGCGAGGTAAGGCATCTGGCCCCGTTAAATTTTATAAATTAAACACCGTCACCTACGGTTAGTGCGCCATTTTTAGCTTTTCGGTGCCTTCATCAATTAGGGCTCGATTGTAAGAATCAGAAGGTTGCTGAGGTCATAAAGCACGATTTCTATGCTGATGATCTACTATCTGGCGGTGATGATTTAGATGAGGTTAGATTTATCCGTCAGGAAGTCACAAATGTATTGCATGCCATTGCGTAAGTGGAAATCAAACGAACCCCAATTATTGTCTGAAATTGCTCAATCTTCGCTTGGCTTAAATATAGGTTCTAGTGAACCTGACAAGTTGCTCGGGCTAGGTTGGTGTGCAAGTTCAGATGAATTAGTATTTTCCATAGGCTCAACTATATCCTGCAATAGTAATACTAAACGTGATTTACTTTCTGTGATTGCAAAGAACTTCGATCCTTTGGGGCTGTTGTCACCATTTGTAATCACTATGAAAATGTTACTACAGAGAATGTGGTTGGATAATTATCATGGGATGGTCCATTGACCCCTGAAATAAAATTACAATGGCAGACCATTATTAAATCTCTGCCTGTTTTAAATGAAGTTCGTATTCCTCGAATTGTTGTGTGTCATTCAAATATATGTAGTTCCAACTCCTTGTAGAGTTGGAACTCCATATATTTACTGATGCATCTGAGCGCGCATATGGTGCGTGCGTTTATGTTCGCAGTATTAATGATGCAGGTGAGTGCATCGTTCGGCTACTGATGGCTAAAAGTCGAGTGGCGCCAATTAAACCCACTACAGTCCCAAGGTTGGAGTTGTGTGGCGCTGTAGTGGGAGCTCGTCTGTATGAGAAGGTGTTAAACTCACTTCGTCTTAAGTTCTCGCGCGTCTTTTGTTGGACTGACTCGACCATCGTGTTGGGATGGCTACAGATATTGCCTTCGAAACTTCAGCCATTTGTACGCAATCGTGTCGCTGACATTTTAGACCAGGCGGGTCACTGCATCTGGCGGCACGTCCCAACCAATGAAAACCCAGCAGACCTACTATCTCGTGGTGTGGATAGTAGTCATCTGCAGGGTTTAGGTATGTGTGTGGTCTGGTCCTGACTTTCTCCAACAAGACTCAAGTAGTTGGCCTTCGCAATTTAAATGCTTAGAGTTAGGCTCACTCCCCGAAACTCGAATTGATGTCACTTTAAAATAGTTGTCCTTGACACTAACGATAAGGCATTTATTACGGATTTTAATCGTTTTTCTAATTATTTAAGACTTTTACGTTCCATGGCATACGTGTTGCGATTTATTAAGGTGTGTAAACACCAATCGCCACATAGTAAATTTTTATCTGATGCCGAATTAAAGAAAGCATTAAATATTTTACTCTATCAGAGTCAACAAGAATCATTTCCCGAACATAAATTACTTTTAAATAAGCATAGTTTGCCAAAAAAGAGCGTCCTATTAAAATTTAATGTACATTTAGATGACAACAATCTAATGCGTGTCGGAGGATGTCTCGATAATTCAGATTTTACATATAATAAACGGCACCCTATAATTTTACAGTCCACTCATCCTTTTACTAAATTATTATTTGATTTTGAGCACAAAAGGTTAATGCATGCAGGCCCACAACTATTGTTAGCATCGATCAGAAAATCCTATTGGGCTATAGCAGGACGAAATTTAGCTAAAGCCTGTTACCATAGATGCGTTCTGTGCCAACGCATGCAGGGTAAGGTTGTTACTCCATTGATGGGTAACCTACCGCGGCAACGCCTTCTTCCAGGTGGGTACCCATTTGAAAGTACCAGTGTTGATTATGCGGGCCCTATTATGTGCCCTAGTCGTCAAGGTCGTGGATGTAGACTCGTCAAGGTGTATATGGCAATTTTTATCTGTTTTACCACAAATGCTGTGCATTTGGAGCTTGTGAGTGACTTGACGAGCCATAATTATTTATTAGCCTTGTATCGATGTAAGGCCAGTTCACATATACTCCGATAACGGTACCTCGTTTGTTGGTGCGTATAACGAGCTATCTAAATTTTTGGAAATGAATTCTGATGCTTTGAGTGAAAGCATAGCTAATGATGGAATCAAATTCCATTTCATTCCTGCGTATACTCCGCATTTTGGCGGTCTCTGGGAAGCGGGTGTCAAATCGGCAAAATATCACTTACAGCGAGTGTTGGGACAATGTAATTTAACTTTTGAGGAACTTAACACCACATTAGCCCAAATTGAGGCTATATTAAATTCACGCCCACTAACGCCGCTGTCTTCAGATCCTGCCGATTGCACTCCACTGACACCAGGTCATTTTTTCGTCGGCCGGCCGCTCACTTCATTGCCACAGAAGAATTGTGAGGACAGATTGGTCCTCACAATTTTTCTGTGGCAACCCATCTCAGTCGTTACCATCGTATTGAGCAACTCCGCCAACACTTTTGGACTAGATGAAGTAAAGAGTACCTACGTTGTAGAATTGCAACAACGGACAAAGTGGCGTTCTTGCAAGGATGGCTTGAAGTTGGATTCCTTGGTGGTCATCAAAGAACCTTCCACCTCACAGGTTATGCCCATTACCTGTATCTTCAGAATAGAAGTCTGGTTGAAAGCACGACTTTCAACGCCCGGGGGCATGTTGGAGCGCCTACGCAATTAGTCTTAGCTTTAAGTGTTATGTCCTATGTAAACTATTATACTTATGTTCTGTGCTTGTACGCACATTCATGTGTCATTATTCTCTCCAAAATTAAAACTCATACACGTTACATGTGCCTGCTGCCTTTTTTATTTAAATCACGCTAATTTCCGCACAACCAATATGCCTGGCTTATTGGCAACAATAGTCCTGTCAGTGATGATAGATCGATCCCAATACAACGTGATATTGCCATTTTCGAGAACTGGGTCGGGCACTTACCTATAGTACGATACTTTCGATTCCACAAGACTGTATTTCAGAGCTGTTGTTGCTGGTGGATAATCCTGGCTACAAGGTTGTGCCTATGCAAGTAGTCTCCGTTAGCCAGACGAGAACAGCCGGAAATAATGTGTCGGATTGATTCCCCCGGACGGTGGCATGCCCGACAGATGTCAACCGTGCCGTCCTTCACAATATATTCCGGTAGTTGTTCGTCATCATAAATTCGTCCATAATCGCAAAGACAAAACCGTCGGTATCTCCAAAGAGATCACCGAATCGCAACCAGGATACGGACGCTAACAGGTCTACATCGGGCCCATGTAAAGCCCGGTAAAAGCGTCCGTGAAGCTCTTTAGTCTGCCATACCTCCCTGCGGACATTAGTATCTAATACTTTAGGTTTGCGTCAGTTCTCGTTAGCCAAGGATAGCGGGGTAAGGCCCTTGTCCACTGACTGAGACCACATCTTGGCGCATCCTCAATCATTTCAGTGTTCTCCGTGTATTATTATATACTTAGTCCTTTTTCTTGCATCCAGGTTGTGGTTATACGTTTCGGTTTTGATGCCATAAGATCAAATTTATTTTCCAACATTTTTGGATGTTTATTGTGTAAAAATACTAAAAAACACCACGAAGAAAAAAAAATCTGACCGTCATTTTGACAGTCGAGCCACACATTATTATTATTATTCATTAATTTATTAATACAACGTCCATAATTGTAAGTCACAAAAAAATATCTTTCAAATTATGTTAGGACAGACATTATTACAAACGGTAGGTACATAAAAAGTGAGTAGTCATAAAACCTCTCGCTCGGGTTCAGGATAGATTGCTACGCTATCTGAACAGAATCCGAACGAAAGCTTTCATGACTGCCGAGTCATACCTTTCAGAAATTACTTGAAGAATACTGTTAGTGCTGCCCCGCACTCTGCTTAGTAGGAAGGCGGTTCGCTTGCGCATTATAGCATGTAAGCTAGATTATTATTTCGTTTATTAATTTTCTTACATTTTATAAATATTTCTTCTTAATATAAAAAGCATATAAAATTTATAAAGAATATTATTATTATTTCCTTTATTTCATTATTATTACCAACTGAATCAGTCAGAGTTAGGAAATCAGTCATGGACAGAATATTAATTCAGATCCCAACACAAGAGCTGTATGATAAAAATCAAAGTCAAAAGTTATAAAAATGAACAATTTATTTATAAAACACAATACATTTGTGCAGATCTATACAATGTTTGGAGTTGTTGGGTTCGGTGTCTAAGATCGCAGGTAGTGACGCGGCGTGTAGATGCGCGTGAGGTCGCGCTCGCTCATCGTGGGCACGCGCGGCTTCAGCTCTGGAATGATGGCGCTGCCCAGCACCGACAGACCGTTACTCGGCCTGCACACACAACACAAATACTCTTCAACCATTACTTCAATCTTAACTAATATTATAAATGCGAAAGTGAGTTTGTTCGTTTGTTACGCTCTCACGCTAAAACGGCTGAACGGATTTGGATGAAATTTGTCACAGAGGTAGACCTTGACCTGCAGAAGAACATAGGCTACTTTTCATCCTGGATCGCAGACGAAGTCACGGGCAACAGCTAGTGCTATATAAACAATAAAAAAACCCTCCCCCTTGTATTAAAAAGTAAATAGCCGGCTCAGATAGATCGAGCAAGCAAGCTCGGTTAGATCGAGCAAGCAAGCTCGGTTAGATCGAGCAAATCGCCTTGCGAGACTGCCACACGAGGTAAAGCAAAAGGTTGCTTCGCTCGATTAGAAGCTGACTGATTTTGACTGTTACCAACAGATAATTCTAAGTTACAGCCTGGAGCCAGACTTTGTCACTGTTGGCATTGGGCTAGCCGGGGAATTTAACGTACCTTGCAGGCGAAATAGGCAACCCCTTTGAGGAATATTATACAGGGAGGTCCGAATAGTAACGTTATAAAAAAATAATAGATTCCTTATGCCCAGGGGTATCCGAAAATACCCCATGTATGTTCCGCGAAACTTGATACTTTACGAGTTATAATTTTTTATTTCTTGAAAATCTATATTTTACTATATACGTATCTAATAAAATACTATTGTTTTTGCCACCGACTTCCGAAATTCAAGTTATTTTTCTCTTTTAAGTGTACTTTTGTTTTGTAAAAAAGTTATTTTAGTGTTTTTTTTGGAAGTCGGTTGTTTTTTTTGTAAAAAAGTTTTTATTTTTCACTTTTTAGTTGTGTTTATACCTACCCCGCACAAATTCGTATACCAGTCGAATAGTGGAAACATAACAAAAGATTTTTCAAAAATTAACGAATCATTCCACTTTGCCCCATCGGGTGCAACTTGGCATAGGCTCTAGAGTTATGTTGAGACGTAACATTTCTGTTACTGAGGGTCTGGTTAACGGGGCAATGGGGATTGTCTCTAAGTTTAAATGGCCTGCCTTTCGTCGCGATAAAATAAAACAGGCGAGTTACCCGATTCAGTTTTTATAAAATTTGATGATGACACTATTGGCACAAAAGTGAAAGACACTGAGGGGTTAGTTGCCATAGCGCCTGTTTCAACAACATATCAGGCAACAAAAGGTTATGGGGATGTTGAACGGAGGATGCTGCCGCTGATCCTTAGTTGGGCGGTAACGGTGCATAAACTTCAGGGCACCACCCTAAACAAAGCCGTGATTAACTTAGGCAAGAAAAATTTTGCTAAAGGCCAAGTTTATGTTGCGCTAAGTCGTGTAAAGACTCTGGATGGTATTGCTCTTTGCGACTTAGAGCCAAACAAATTGCTCAAGAAACCGCATGACGAAAGAGCATTGCGTGAAATGCAACGATTAAGGCAATTGTAAATTTGTATAAAAATATAATAATTGGCCAGGCCAAAATGATTAAGGCTGCTTTTTTTTTTATTAAGCAGACAGTAGAGTGGGTAAGAGCCCACTCTAGTGTCTGCTGAGGAATCAATTCTCGATGTCAACGAGTATGTCTATCTAGGACAAGATATCTTCTAACTCCTGATCGATAAGGAGTTGTACCTTCCATCATCAGCTCAACGGAATATAAGAATACAAGTAACGGTCTAAACGTGCCTATAATATTCAAAGAATTATCCCCTAACCTTCTAACCTTTCACTGTAAGTTCCTATATGTACTGTTCACCGATGAGGAGTTCCATGCGGTATCTTCGAAGACTATAATTAGTTCACCACGGATGGATAGATAGAACCAGCAATTATTTTTTATTTTTAGTACAATATCCAAATCACATTACGTGTACTGTTTGTTTTTGAGGAGTTCCTTCGTTTATCTCCCAAAGTATACATCAAATCTTCACAAAATTAATATGGGACCACCTCAGGAGTATACCCTTACGAATAAAAAAAGAATTTTCAAAATCCGTTGACAATTGGCGGAGAAATCGGTGAACATACATAAAAAAAAAAAAAATACATACAGTCGAACATATAACCTCCTCCTTTTTTTGAAGTCGGTTAAAAAGAGGAACTTACGTTCGAGTGATACTAACAGATTCGAAATTTCAATTTCAAATAACATTTAATAAAAATAATACTTGGTTCCTAAGGTCATTCACACACGAGGTGACCAACATAAAACCAATTTTCCACATACATTAATTTCTACTGTGGTGGTTCTCACACGACGCAACCAGTCACACTCACGCGCGACTGCAGCATGGCAGCAGTGCAGGTCGCTCAGTCTTTGCCAACGCATTTTTTTTTAAATTGCCACGTTAACGTGGTTAATGTCGTCGGAGCAAAATAATGATAGTATAAAATTCATACAACTTGGATTTCATGTGTTTCGGCAACGCTCGTTGCCAACCAGTTTAGGTTGTGTTGCTGTCAACTCGTGGACCCCGTTTGAGAAAGGTCTTAGTTACACGACTGCCCAAAAAGGAGTGTAATGTTTTCATGGTTCATGTATGTGTGTATGTATGTGAGTTTCTTTGTTCCACGATAACTTTTAAAAATATGCCTGAATTGATTTGGATGTATAGGGTATCGTTAGAATCCTCACATCCTCCCGAGTGACATAGGCTATTATCACCTCTTGAATTAATGATAGGAAATGATTATTTTATGTCTGAAAGAATATTTCATAATAATGAAAATTGCAAAAAAAGAATGTGAAAAGCCGTCTAATAAAAATAAAGATTCACATTACTTACGATTATTTCCGTGCCTGGCGTGAAGAACTTGATAACTCGACTTACACGTTTTTTTTTAATCGTCGCAATGGCTTCCTACGGCATTGGTTTTGTAGGAAAAAAATTGACAAAGAACTACGTTACTTTTAGAGATATTGCCTGTGACAGTATATGAATATATTCATATTCTAGCGTAGGTATTTTATTTATCGAAACGAGATATGTACGCGATGAGTCACAAAAAAAATAAAAAATATCGTAATATATCCTATCAACTTATACTAAAAAACCGACCTAATGTACGTAAATTGACAAAACAAGATATCAAAGCGACGACTAACCTATTACGTTAACAAATGAATATATCGTTTTATCTACATAGTTATATTCAACTACCGATAAAACGAACGTAACTTGAATGTCAATTTATACTTACACACTACAACGTTAACAATGAATATATCGTTTTATCTACTTATACTCAATTACCGATAAAAACGTGCGTAACTTGATATGTAAATTTATATTTTGTCAGTATCGGAAAAATACTATTCAAACAGCCTACAACGGCTATGTTGCACCTACTCTAAAGTTTTGTGTTATTTTTTGGGGTAATTCTACTAATAAAGAAGCGGTATTTAAAGCCCAGAAGAAATGTATACGAGCCATGACTAGTATAAAAGTAACTGACAGCTGCAGACCATCATTTTTAAAATTAAATATTCTCACGTTACCATGTATATATATATTAGAGGTTATAATGTTCGTTAGGAAAAATACAAACTACTTTAATAAGTTACAAAGCAAAAGATACAAATTCAATATATGTTTACCAAGCAATAAAACAGCTTTATTAAATAAAAGTATATTATGTATGGCTCCACGCATATATAACCATTTACCAAAGTCACTTCTGGAGACAAGTGATATAAATATATTTAAAAACAACATAAAAATACTGTTACTAAAAAAAGCGTATTACTCTGTCACTGAATATTTACAGGACAGACTTATATAATGTTACTCCATACGGAATTTTAAATAATGTCTTCTATTTTTAAACTGTACTTTCATAGATACCTGTGTGTTTGTAATTTTGCATGCCTTATGGTAGGATATGGTTAAAGGACACGATTGTTTGTATAAGACCTTTTCTTTTGTACCCATATTCGCAAATTAATAAATGATTATGATTATGATTATGATTATTATGATTACAACCTTGATCGTGAAACTCCTTTTAAATCTGTCAATATTAAGAAAAGAGGGAAGATTACTGTAGATTCTTTCAAATTGACTCAGATATCTACTTACTCAGCAATTGCCAATCAGTGCAGAAAAGAAAAAGATTTAATGGTTTTGATGCAATTAATTGATGAGCCGTTTCGTGAGTTCTATTTGAGCCTCAAGATCACGAACTGTGTTCCCACGGATCCTGATCTCGACGTGGATAATCCAGATATGGAATATTCATATATATGAGAATTTATTTAGCCAATTACATTAATTCCACACAATCATATTTCACGTGATAATGTCGCATACTATTTTTTCCCGAGTTACATGAGAACAGATGAAGTCGTTCAAATTTTTCTTTTTCTTTTCTAATTAGGTTGTAAAAAATATTTAAAAAAACAAAAAACCCGATTGCAAAAACACCGTCTATTTTGGTATAGATAATGCTTGTTTTCAGCTTTTTAGTTTTATATAGGGTATATATTAGGTCTTTACCTATGAAATTGCCGTTTTGCAGTACTGGCCATTTCAAATCAAAATAATTTTTGGCTAAGAATTCTAATTTCAAATTAATTTTATTTTAAAAACATGGAATTTTTTATCCAAAAGTAGTCATTTGTTTATTGATTAGTGTTACATTTTCATCGCATTTCAATCTTTTTCATCATCATGGATACGTTAAAAATTCGAGTAATTATGGAATATGAGTACCATCGTGGCAGCAACGCGGCACAAGCGGCACGCAACATCAACGACGTTTACGGAGCTAACACTACAAACCAACGCACCACCTGTTATTGGTTTGCTCGCTTCCGTTCTGGAAATTTCGACCTGAAAAATGAACCTCGCGGTCGTCCGAAGACTTTGGTCGACAATGACGAATTAAAGGCGATTGTGGAAGCTGATGATACACAATCTACGGCTGAATTAGCAGCAGCTTTCGACGTTAGCGTCAAAACAATATTGGTCCATTTGCGTCAAATTGGCAAGGTAAAAAAGCTTGACAAATGGGTGCCCCACGAACTCAATGATCGCCAGCACGAAGTACGCGTCCCGACGTGCCTTGCACTGCTCAACAGACACACAAATGAAGGAATTTTGAGCCGCATTGTTACCTGCGATGAAAAATGGATTCTGTTTGATAACCGCTCAGCAAGTTGGTTGGATCCTGGTTCAGCACCTAAACAATATTCTAAACGAAAACTTACCCCTAGAAAAGTGATGATCACTGTTTGGTGGTCTAGCGCCGGTGTGATTCATCACAGCTTCTTACCAAACGGGGTGAGCATTACTGCAGATGTGTACTGTGAAGAACTGAACACAATGATGGAGAAGCTGGCACATCTCCAACTAGCATTGGTCAATCGCTCGGCTCCGCTGCTCCTGCACGACTACGCGCGACCTCATACTGCACAGCAGACGGTCTCCAAGTTGCAAGAACTGGGGTTGGAAGCTCTCCATCATCCGCCCTACTCACCAGACCTTGCGCCTACAGACTACTACTTTTTCCAGAATTTGGATAACTTCTTGGCAGGAAAAAAAAATCAATACCCGAGAGGCAGTACAAAATGCCTTTGAAGAATTTGTTGCCTCCCGTCCAGCTGATTTCTTTAAGAAGGCCATCAATAAACTGCCACTGCGTTGGCAAAGATGCATTGATTGCATGGGTGATTACTTCGATTAATACAAATAAAAAATACATGAAAAAAATTCGTTTAAATTTTTTCATACAAAACGGCAATTTCATAGGTAAAGACTTATTATATATGTCGGCGCGAAAGCGTCTACCTGTAAAGATTATAGCATAATCTTATGCGTAACTACTTATTATAATTGTTATTCACCATAAAGTTTTGATCCTGCCCTCTATGGGTAACTGTGGAATACTGTTACAACCATTTGCGTGCATCTGTGAATGCTATCGATTCCTTTGAAATCAAACGCCATCTATTGCCCACCTTGTGAACTCAGTCAATATATTGTGAGTTCGACTGAAAGAGAAACTATAACTAATTCGATGTTGGGGCAAAAACTAAAGTTAAAATTAAAAGGGAACATTTATTTAATGATTTATGGGTTTTTTTTTAGACATATTAACAAGTGGTCATTTGACATAGTAAATTTGTTTATGACAAAGCGGTACCTGAGATGCGCGGTTTGCGAATATATTATAACTGAATGTAATAATTTAATACGAGAACTAAATAAGTTTTAATTATAGAAAACCAACTATAAAGTAATAAGATTATTTTACACTGCAATCTACTAATGAATCACAGGAAGTGTTGTCAAAATAGCAATAGTGAAGTTGTAGAAAGTAATGAAGCTTCTAATTCAACTTTAATCTGAATAACCTTTGTATTTGTGAATATGAACATTGTTTAATTATAAAAGAATTAACTGATAAGCATTTTAGCATTGTCTGTAAGTTTTATTGAACAAACTTAGTAATAAGATATTGTATTGAAAGACGGAGTTTGTCACCCGACTTTGAGAACAGCGACGCGCACCGAATGGCGTGTGTGGGTAATAAATATGAAAAGAAAACTTGTGTTAGAAAGGACTGAGATTGTAATTGTTAAACAAATAACCTCTGTAACATAATGTTTTGATTGAAAAGAGTGTCCATGGAGTTTCTTGCCCGTTCTTCTTCATCAGGAACCTACTTCGTTTGGAATGGGCGACTAGCTTCAGAAAATAACTCAAACTGAATGACTCCTTGATAAGTGATAACTCAAGTGCCTGTAAATGTTATAATTGAAATAAATGCTTTGAGTTTGAGTTAAGAGTTGTGTGTGATTGAAAACCAACTACCTATATCTACCATCAACGAAGAATTATAGCGGAAACTGGTCAGAAACGGCACAGGGTAGATACCCCGTCGTATATTTATATTTGGAATTGAAACATTACTAGCTTTTATCTGATACCTAAATGGCGGTTTTTTTTGTTAAACCTGCCCCTCCCTTTTTTGTATTTGTAGATGCAATATATAAATATTATATAGCTTATGTCACTCCCACAATTAAGACAAATCTAACGACACCTCATATATTGAAATCCATCACGCCGTTTAGGCTACAGAGCGTGCCAAAGAAATAGACATACATACATACTCCCAAAAACATTACCCTCGTTCTGGAGCAGTCGGGTAAAAAGTGCGCTTGCATTCCCGAATGATTGAAATTTCATTACGAACATTTTTATTACAATTATTTTGATTACAAACGATAAATGTGTATTATTGATGCCCAATTCTATGGTAAATAAGTTGATAAGTCATCGGTGAACATGTTGATAAGTTAATATGAATAATAAGATAATAAGAAAAAAATAACCATATTTGAAAAACCATCTAAAATTACTCTTAAATCAATATAGACCTTTCAATTACACTGAAAAACTGATTTTTAGGAATTAAATTAAACAATGTTTTCACTGGTTTGAGCACTAATGTATGGGGAATAAGTTGATAAGTCTCTAGGTAGTATGTTGATAAGTCTCTAATATCTTACAAAATAAGCAGATTTTACGAGAATACGTAAAATAATTTGAAACATCAAATAAAATTATCCATAAATCAAGCTATAAAGATCAGTTCAAGATGAAAACGGATTTTGGAGAAAATGTTACAACTTTAAACTGTAAAATTGCCATTTTGGACTTATCAAGTTCTTCACGCCATGCACCGATTTTTCGTACTGGACCTTATACAGCTAGAACCGACTGATTATGTATAAATTGGAGACCAAAGTCTTAATATTTTAATAGCGACACACGGGGTTGCGACCATCGTGAACAGAATCCGGCAATTGGGACTCGAGGTGGCCCTGCACAAGTCCGAGGCCATGTGTTTTCATGGTCCTCGGAACGCGCCGCCGTCGGGTTCCCAAATAACGGTAGAAGGATTTCAAATAGGTGTCGAGTCGACGATGAAGTACCTAGGACTCGTCCTCGACAGCCGGTGGAACTTCGTGGAACATTTCCGACGTTTGGCTCCCAGACTGGAGCGGGCCGGGGCTGCTTTGAAGCGGCTCCTGTCCAATCTAGGGGGTCTTGCCTCCTGCCGGAGGCTCTACGTGGGGGTCGTGCGATTCATGGCCCTTTACGGGGCACCGGTGTGGGCGCGCTCATTAAGGCGACGGCCAACCCACCGGTTGAACGCGTCTCAGATGGTCATGGCCACCCGGCTGGTCCGGAGATACCGCACGGTCTCCGGTGAGGCGGCGAGCCTCCTTGCCGGATTAGCGCCATGGGATCTGGAGGCAAAAGCCCTCGCGCACATTTGGGAGTGGTGCGAGGAGGCGAAACGCCGGGGCGTAACTCCGCTGTCGCGAGAAATCGCGGCACAGCGGACAGGGCTCCGGCGGGATCTCATGTCGTCATGGAGAAACCAGCAACCCAGTGCTGGGCTTGGCACGCCACTATTGCGGCGATAAGTCCCCTCTTTGAGGAGTGGCTAGAGAGGCGCCACGGCGTCCTCACCTTCCGCCTGACGCAGGTCCTCACCGGACACGGTTGTTTCGGGAGGTTCCTGTTTCGTATCAGGCGGGAGGAAGCGCCCGGGTGTCATCACTGCGTGGATCGCCCGGAGGACATGGTTGAGCATACGGTGAAGGTCTGCCCGGCTTGAGCAGAGCATCGCCGTGTCCTCGTGGAGGCGATCGGTGGCGGGAATCTCTCGCGTCCGGCCATGGTCCAGGCCATAGTACGGAGCAAGAGGGCATGGAAGGCTGTCACCTCCTGCGAAGCAGTAATGCTCGCGAAGGAGGAGGCAGAACGCGTGAGGGAGAGGCAAACTTCGCGCCCTCACGCCCCTAGCCGCCGCAGTAGACGCCCTGGGCGTCGGGAATCACAGGCAGATTCCCGGCCACCGTAGGCGCGAGCTTGCGGATGGTGAACAGTGGGTAGCACGCCGTCCGATAAGGACGCGCTTCAAAGAGATGTCAGCAATTGAAGGGGTCCAATAGGACCGATGCCTGCCGGGGTTGCGGAAAAGTCCGAAGCGATACCGTGGCCCCTGGCAACGTATAGGCAACTGAAGGAACACGGGTGGGTTTTAGTCAGTAAGACTCTGACACGCCCTCCCACTCCACCCAGAGCGGGGGAAGTTATTTGATAATTCCACCCAAAAAAAAAAGTAATATATTAAACTTTTTTCAAAGCTACCTACTTTAAAATTGTAATCCTTACATTTTATAAAACATCAAAAACCGTCTTTACGCCATAAACTCAAAAACTACCGAACAGATTTTCAAACGGACTGATTCATGAGAAAGGTTTAGGTGTATAATTTATTAAGGTTTTGTGTAAATTGGCTGTAATATGATGGTTATTGTTGAAGATTTCGGAAAAAATCATGCCGACTGGGAGCTTTAGTGGCGCGTGCAGAGTAATCCGTATGAGATACATAAAATAAATGTTCTACAGGATTGTAAATCTTACAAAGTTCAACAAAAATGTCTGTGATGGTATATGTCTATCTTCTACGGATGACCTACAGTAACCATTTTTATCTATCAGAATTTGATAAAAATTGCATTGCTATTTCCGAAGCTATGTTGACCGGTATTATATTAATATTAGGTCTTTACCTATGAAATTGCCGTTCTGCAGTACTGGCCATTTCAAATCAAAATAATTTTTGTTTGGCTAAGAATTCTAATTTCAAATTAATTTTATTTAAAAAACATGTTTAAAAAACAGTTTTTTTCCAAAAGTGGTCATTTGTTTATTTATTAGTGTTACATTTTCATCGCATTTCAATCTTTTTTGTCATCATGGCTACGTTAAAAATTCGAGTAATTATGGAATATGAGTACCGTCGTGGCAGCAACGCGGCACAAGCGGCACGAAACATCAACGACGTTTACGGAGCTAACACTACAAACCAACGCACCACCTGTTATTGGTTTGCTCGCTTCCGTTCTGGAAATGTCGACCTGAAAATTGAACCTCGCGGTCGTCCGAAGACTTTGGTCGACAATGACGAATTAAAGGCGATGGTGGAAGCTGATGATACACAATCTACGGCTGAATTAGCAACAGCTTTCGACGTTAGCGTCAAAACAATATTGGTCCATTTGCGTCAAATTGGCAAGGTAAAAAAGCTTGACAAATGGGTGCCCCACGAACTCAATGATCGCCAGCGCGAAGTACGCGACCAGACGTGCCTTGAACTGCTCAACAGACACACAAATGAAGGAATTTTGAACCGCATTGTTACCTGCGATGAAAAATGGATTCTGTTTGATAACCGCAAGCGCTCAGCAAGTTGGTTGGATCCTGGTTCAGCACCTAAACAATGCCCTAAACGAAAACTTACCCCTAGAAAAGTGATGGTCACTGTTTGGTGGTCTAGCGCCGGTGTGATTCATCACAGCTTCTTACCAAACGGGGTGAGCATTACTGCAGATGTGTACTGTGAAGAACTGAACACAATGATGGAGAAGCTGGCACATCCCCAACCAGCATTGGTCAATCGCTCGTCTCCGCTGCTCCTGCACAACAACGCGCGACCTCATACTGCACAGCAGACGGTCTCCAAGTTGCAAGAACTGGGGTTGGAAGCTCTCCGTCATCCGCCCTACTCACCAGACCTTGCGCCTACAGACTACTACTTTTTCCAGAATTTTGATAACTTCTTGGCGGGAAAAAAATTCAATACCCGAGGGGCAGTACAAAATGCCTTTGAAGAATTTGTTGCCTCCCGTCCAGCTGATTTCTTTAAGAAGGGCATCAATAAACTGCCACTGCGTTGGCAAAGATGCATTGATTGCATGGGTGATTACTTCGATTAATACAAATAAAAAATACATGAAAAAAATTCGTTTAAATTTTTTCATACAAAACGGCAATTTCATAGGTAAAGACCTATTACTTCTTATCCAATAAAATGTTATTTAAATTAGGCATTTAATTTAGATTAAAATATCATTTAAATTAATAGTTAAGTCAATGACCGTTTCCTCGGCTATTAGGTATGCGATCATTGCTTCGCTTCCTTTTAATCCGGGAAGTACTTTCCCGTGGGATATTTACCGATATGCACACGGGCAAAATCTAGTAGAAAAAAATAAAACGTTTTCACTAAACTTCAAGTAGCCCCACATCCCCCGTCCCATTCTACACACATTGACGTACTGACATCATGCGTGGCATATGTGGCTGTCGCGATGGGTCTGTTTTACTATACCTATTATGATGTTATATTTCTTATAATAATATGTAAGTAAATAAAATTACACCCTTATAGTCTTCAAGAGTAGGCAATTCGCCCACTCAAACTTACGAATTAGTTAGCGTTTGAATACAAACAACATAGAAAGAAAACCAGAGTTGTTGGGTAGGAGTTAGGTTCATGCAATCAGGCATGAGCGATGTACCTGATGGGCGCGGCTTCGGCGTCTGGCAGCCAGCAGTGCAGGGAGTACCCCCGACGCGTCTGAAACAACCGCCTTCTAGGTGTAAATGCTTGCCAACGACAAACACTGACCGCTACGCGACTGTCTGCGGAGCGAGTGCACGACGATCAACAAGTGGATGAACCGCGAGGCAAGCAGTCTGCATTGGGAGTGTTATACCTTGACGGAGCTCTTGAGCTTGCTCCGCGAGGCGCGGTACGTCTCCACGTCGGGGAGCGGCTCGCCCGACTTCTTCGAACTCTTGGAGGCAAGAATGGAAGAGTCTGCAATTAGAAACCAATTCATCTGGTTATATGTAGGTAGCTCCACTCAAAAATCTCAACTATAACATGTAGTGGCTTTTATTAGTGATATAAAATTGGGAATCAAACGAGTTTGCCTGTTAAGCGAAGTCTTGATTCTAATTTTATAAATGACGATTTGAAATATAATTAATTAACAAGGTAGTACCTATATTATACACACAGGTCTAACATCGTATCCTTTTAGAGATAAAATACTGTAAATATTTTAAATAGAATTATCTTCATCGTTGGCAACACAGGAATGTCACTTACTTTAGAGATCCTTAAGATAAGGAACCAGCTGTTTTCTGTACAGAGTAGTTCCGCATACTAGAAATTCACTAGGTTTTCCTGAAAGGATGCGTGAATTAGGTAGACTTATTATTGCAGCCTTAGGGCTGTTAGCTAGTGGTGGGTGGGGAACTTTTTTTCCTGTGGCAACACTACAGCTGATTGAATTAGCCCTTGTAATTTTAATCTTAAATATTAAATTTCTTTGTTTTAAGGCCTATTTCCAATTAAACTACTTACTCATCAAGTAAATAGGATAATATTGTATTTTTTATTTTAGATTCACATACCAAGTGCAAAATAAAGCTTTGTGCAGACTAGCGCGACGCAACAAGGGTTATTTGTATACCATGAAGTTATCTTAGAAATTGTATTGTTCGAGTCGCGTCACGTTGTCGCGTTGCGCTAGTCTGCACAAGGCTTTTGTGTAAATTTTTCAATTGAATCGGTGACAGTTACCGGCTCAAGTGAATTTTGCATTATCATCTTGATATCAGATACAATTCTTTATATTTTACTTGCTATTCGTTTGTTTACGTACTATAATTTCACCAGCAATTACATAGTTAATTTTTAATAAGGCTACTTATTGATGCTAATGACCTTTAAACGTAAACATAATCTTAGTTTGGTTTGGTGGCAGACCTTCTTTATTTACTTACATCTAAATTATTTTTTTTCCTTTTAAACTAATCATCTATTAAACTCCTGCAAAACTATCTTCTCTTTTCCCATTTTTTGTCGCTTCCTTATTAAACTTATTAAGTTATAATCCCGATTATGGCTCGCAGCGCCCGTGCTCACCTCGAAGAGTCCAAACTCAATCAGGCTTTGAGCGAATTAAAGGTTTGAAAGGAGTACTGTGACCAACTGAATAAGGAAATAGATGACAATGAAAGGGTGCTCTTTGTGCCCTTGAAAAGAATAGGAAGTTGAAAATTGAAATGGCTCAGATATATACTCAATACACTGATGCCATAGTAGAACGGGACAGACTTCAGCTTGTTGTGGACGGGTTCAGCCAGTGTAGCATAGAGTATGAACAAGTTCTTAGTCACAAAAAATTATTACAACAGCAGCTAAATGAGGCTCAAAACAGAACTTCAGACTATAAATCATAACATCACCGCCTCGCTGAACCTAAGTCAATGAGTTGATGCCTATTGCCCCGATAATGGTTTCTGCCATAAACCCCTCTTACACTTGAATCCTCATCACCTATTAAATCTAACAGGTGATGAGGATTCAAAGTCATGTCATTCAGTAAAAACAAACTTAAAAAACACATTAAAATCAATAAATACATTGTTAAAACACAAAAGATGGTTAAAAGACAAAAGTTCTTTATTAAAAATGTTAAACTCAATAGAGAAAGGCTAAATTTACTTAAACAATTACATTATGTATTCTTTTAATTTGGAACAAAGTAGGTACTAGGCAATACAACATCGACACAGAGTACTTGCAATCTGAACTTGACCATTTACAGGAGAAACTTAGTTCGATGACTAATAATTGAGTTTATTCGCAGATAGATGGGAGTCTCCAATGCTGCGACATTGGATGAAACTCCACACAGAGTAAAACATGTACCTATGTCTACTAACACTAGTATTTAAGACCATAGTTACTAACACTAAGGGCGTAGCCCGAAATAAATGCTATAATAATAATAATAATGTCTGCCTCTCAAAATGGGTGTAGGAACGGATCCCGCGGTACTAAGGAGCTACTCCTCATTGATATGGCCATTAGCCAACAGGTTCGCCGTTCCCGAAAAGATCTGTCGACATGCTGGATAGATTATAAAAAGGCCTATGACTCGGTGCCACATACATGGCTCATGAGGGTGCTGGAGTTGTATAAAGTAAATGCAACTCTGCGCACCTTCCTGATGTCGTGTATGGGGCAATGGAGGACGGTCCTTCACTATCCAGGGTGTCGAAATATCCAAAGGAATAGCGAGCCGATAAGGATCGAGCGAGGCATATTTCAGGGCGATAGTTTGAGTCCGCTGTAGTTCTGCTTGGCCCTGAATCCTCTTAGCACACTGCTGAAGGATTCAGGGCTTGGCTATCGGTTGAGGAGAGGTGGTCAGGTTATATCTCACCTCCTCTACATGGATGACCTAAAACTCAAACCAGCAGTACTTGATACTAACGATCGTAAGGAAGTATGGCAAGGCAAAGAGCTTCACGGATGCTTTTTCCGGGCCCTACATGGGCCTGATGTTGACTTTTTAGCGTCTGTATCCTGGCTGCGTTTCGGCGACCTCTTCGGGGAAACCGAAGGTTTTGTCTGTGCGATTATGGATGAAGTTATCATGACGAATAATTATCGGAAATACATTGTCAAGGACGGTACGGTTGACATCTGTCGGGCATGCCACCGTCCCGGTGAATCAATCCGACATATTGTTTCCGGTTGTTCTCGTCTTGCTAACGGCGAGTACTTGCACAGACACAATCTAGTGGCTAGGATTATCCACCAGCAACTTGCCATGCAGTACAACCTTGTGGAGTCCGAAGTACCATACTACAGGTATGTGCCCGACCCAGTTCTCGAGAATGGTCACGCCACATTGTACTGGGATCGATCTATTATCACTGACAGGACTATTGTAGCCAATAAGCCTGATATTGTGGTAATAGATCGACGAGAGCGCCGTGCAATGATTGTTGATATCGCTGTCCCTCATGACGAGAATCTCGTGAAAGCTGAGAACGATAAAAAAATCAAGTATCTTGACTTAGCACACGAGGTTGTCGACATGTGGGACGTGGACTCTGCAATCATTGTACCGATAATCGTTTCGGTTAATGGCCTAATAGCGGAGAGCCTCGATCAACACCTCAGGAGGCTCTCATTGCGCGGCTGGGTCAAGGGCTTGATTCAGAAAGCAGTACTTCTGGACACGGCACGCATAGTGAGGAGGTTCCTTTCTCTAGAGCCCTGACCACCGGCAGCTTGGACCCTGTTCCTGATGCCGATGGGCCACTATTTTTTATATTTTTAAATGTTTTTTTTTTTTTTTGTGTTATTTATAAAAATATTTAAAAATGTAAACGATATGTATTAAAAATGAAATAAAGAAAATAATAATAAGCTATACTGATCACGCCATTAGACGTGGCCAGAGCAGTCCGTCCGTTACGGAATTGGAAATCTCCGGGACCGGACGGACTGCACAACTTTTGGTTAAAATGGCTGATTAGTTCACACACTCGCCTGGCATCTCAATTCCAGTCATCTCTAGAATCTGGGTCGCTACCGCAGTTTCTAACAACAGGCGTTACCCACCTGCTCCATAAGTCAGGTAGTCCCGCGGAACCCAAGAAATATAGACCGATCACATGTTTGTCAACGGTCTATAAACTTCTTACATCTATTTTGAGAGCGAAAATTAACACACACATTGACAGTAATTCAATCATGTCTGTCTCTCAAAATGGATGTAGGAATGGGTCCCGTGGTACTAAGGAGCTACTCCTCATCGATATGGCCATAAGCCAACAGGTTCGTCAATCCCGTAAGAATCTGTCGACATGCTGGATAGACTATAAGAAGGCCTACGACTCGGTGCCACATACATGGCTCATGAGGGTGCTAGAGTTGTACAAAATAGATGCAACTCTGCGCTCCTTCCTGATGTCATGTATGGGGCAATGGAGGACGGTCCTTCGCTATCCAGGATGTCGACAGATCCAGGGGAATAATGAACCTGTATGGATTAAACGGGGAATATTCCAGGGTGATAGTTTGAGTCCACTTTGGTTTTGCTTAGCACTGAATCCTCTAAGCACACTGCTGGAGAATTCAGGACTGGGCTATCAGCTGAGGAGAAGTGGTCAGGTCATATCTCACCTCCTCTACATGGATGACTTGAAACTCTTTGCCTCCAACAAATTGCGACTGATGGAGTTACTGAAGTTAACTGAAACATTCAGTAACGCCATCAGGATGGAATTTGGTGTGGACAAATGTGCAGTCATGCATGTAAAGCGAGGGGAGATTATGGAGTCCGAGGGAACTCAACTCACGGACGCCATACACCTTAGATCACTCTCCTCAGCCGAAAGCTATAAGTATTTGGGTATGTCGGAAGCGTTAGGCATCAACGTTGCTGACATGAAGCAATCGTTGAAGGAGCGCTTCTTTGGTCGCCTGAAGAAGGTATTAATTAGTCTTCTTTCGGGCGGAAACAAGGTGCGCGCCTTCAACGGTTGGGTCATGCCGGTTTTGATGTACTCTTACGGCATACTCAAATGGACTCAGCCCGAACTCGACGCCCTGGACAGGAGGGTCCGTACACTACTGACCGCAAACCGGATGCATCACCCACGTTCATCGGTGATGAGACTGTACATCCCGCGGAAATGCGGGGGTCGAGGCTTTTTAAATGCGAAGACCCTCCACAACCGCGAGGTGTGCAGCCTCAGGGAATATTTCTTAAAAGCCGAAGTGGGTATGCACCGTGATGTGGTCGCAGTGGACAAGGGGCTCACCCCGCTCTCCATGGCTAAAGAGAACTGGCGCAAACCTGTGGTACTTACTACAGAGGACCGCAAGGAAGTATGGCAAAGCAAGGAGCTTCACGGGCGCTTCTATCGGGCTCTTCATCAGCCCGGTGTAGATTTCCTAGCGTCCGTATCCTGGCTACGTTTTGGTGACCTTTTCGGGGAAACTGAAGGTTTCGTCTGTGCAATTATGGACGAAGTTATCTTGACGAATAACTACCGAAGATATATTATGAAGGATGGGACGGTTGACGTGTGTCGGGCATGCCACCGTCCGGGTGAGTCCATCAGACATATTATCTCTGGTTGTTCTCGTCTGGCTAACGGCGAGTACTTGCACAGGCATAACCAAGTGGCCAGGATTATTCACCAGCAACTTGCTTTGAAATATAAACTTGTGGAGTCTGAGGTACCGTACTACAAGTATGTGCCCGACCCAGTTCTCGAAAATGACCATGTCACGTTGTACTGGGATCGGTCTATCATTACAGACAGGACTATTGTTGCCAATAAGCCTGATATAGTAGTGATAGACCGATTAGCGCGCCGCGCAATGATAGTAGATGTTACCATTCCACATGACGAGAACCTCGTGAAAGCTGAGAAAGAGAAACAAATAAAATATCTCGACTTAGCACACGAGGTTGTCGACATGTGGAACGTGTGCTCCGCTATCATTGTGCCGATTGTCGTAACGGCCAATGGCCTGATGGCCGAAAGCCTCGACCAACATCTCTCGAGGCTCTCATTAGGCGGTTGGATCAAGGGCCTGATTCAGAAGGCAGTACTCCTCGATACGGCTCGTATTGTGAGGAGGTTCCTGTCTCTGCAGCCCTAACCACCGGTAGCTTGGACCCTGCTCCCGACACCGGTGGAACACTATTTTTTATATTTTTAAATGTTTTTAATTTTTTATTCTAATATTTAAAAATATAATTTTTATGTATATAGTTAAATAAAGGAGATAATAAAAATAATAAATATAATACCTCTGAACATCTAATGAGGGAATATGTGTTTGCAATGAATGGTAAACTCACAAATAAACCACTGTGAGCAGTGTCATACACCACCCAAATTATGCTTCTGTGTTTCGTTCTCGACATTAGATATATATATATGTCGCCGCGAAAGCGTCTACCTGTAAAGATTATAACATAATCTTATGCGTAACTACTTATTATAATTGTTATTCACCATAAAGTCTTTGATCCTGCCCTCTATGGGTAACTGTGGGTCAACTGGAAGAGAAATTTACTAACTTCGATGTTGGGGCAATAAACTAAAGTTAAAATTAAAAGGGAACATTTATTTAATGATTTATGGGTTTTTAGTCATATTAACAAGTGGTCATTTGACATAGTAAATTTGTTTATGACAAGGCGCTACCTAAGATGGCGCGGTTTCCGAATATTATGATCAATAACCGAATGTAATAATTTAATACAAGAACTAAATAAGTTTCAATAATAGAAAACCAACTATAAAGTAATAAGATTATTTTACAATGCAATTTACTAGTGAATACCTGTTGTTTGATTAAATTAATTGAACCACAGGAAGTGTTGTCAAAGGAGCAATAGAAAAGTTGTAGAAAGTAATGAAGCTTCTAATTCAACTTTAATCTGAATAACCTTTGTATTTGTGAATATTAGCATTGTTTAATTATAAAAGAATTAACTGATAAGCATTTAGCATTGTTTGTAAGTTTTATTGAACAAACATAGTAATAAGATATTGTATTGAAATTCGGGGTATGTCGCGGGACTTTGACAAAAGCGAGGCGCACCGAATGGCGGGTGTTGGAAATAAACATGAAAAGAAAAGTCGTGTTAGAAAGAACTGTGATTGTAATTGTTGAACAAATAACCTCTGTACCATAATGTTTTGATTTAAAAGAGTGTCCATGGAGTTTCTTGCCCGTTCTTCTCCATCAGGAACCTACTTCATTTGGAATGGGCGACTAGCTTCAAAAAATAACTCAAACTGAATGACTCCTTGATAAGTGATAACTCAAAAGTGACTGTAAATGTTTTAATTGAAATAAATGCTTTGAGTTTGAGTTAAGAGTTGTGTGTGATTGAAAACCAACTACCTATTCTACTATCAACGAAGAATTAAACCGGAGACTGGTTAGACACGGCACAGGATAGATACCCCTCCGTGTTATACACTTGTAGTCACACATACAATGTCGCCACTTGGCCGGTGGTTGTCGCAGTGGTTAAGCAATTGACTGCTACGCTGTGTGTCGCAGGTTCGATTCTCGCGCGGAACAAATATTTGTATGACTTACAATTCGTTGTTCCGGGTCTGGCTGTTTGTGTATGTGAGTTTAAATGTTTGTAATCGCACCCACATTACAGGAGAAATTCCCAGCGTGGGGCAAATAAACAGGAATGGACCCAATGTTGAACCTTGAGGCACATTGGACATTGCCATTTCAGACCCCAATGAGTTTACGCCGTTTACTTGAACTTTAACCTTTCTATCTTTCAGGTATGATTTTAGTAAATCAAGAGCTGTGTTCCTAATCCCATAGTGCTCCAGTTTCAGTAGAAGTGTCTCATGGTTCGAGAGGTCGCAAAAGATTCCAATGGCATCTTGTGCTTCTTCCCAGGCATTAAAAATGTTCTTTATTAGGGTGACACCGGCGTCAGTTGTACAACGCCCTTTGGTGAAACCGTACTGTTGTTCATGAAAGATGGAATTTTTATTAAAGTGACATAACATTTGATTGAGTATCAACCTTTCAAACACCTTACTGAGAACTGGTAGAATTGATACAGGCCTATAATTGTTGGGTTCTTTACTATCACCGGATTTGAATAATGGAATTACTTTACTGTGTTTCATGAGATCCGGAAAGACTCCTTGGTCTATACTGGTGTTAAATATGAAAGCTAAATAGGGCGCAATGGTTTCGATAATAGATCTACAGACTTTTACAGACATTCCCCAGAGATCTGTTGATTTAATTTTAAGATCTTTAAAAGCTTTTATAACAGCCTGGGGGTTTGTATGCTGAAACCTAAACTCCAAAGAGCATGCCTTCACATTCTGTCTAAGTAAGGTAGCAGAAAGCGCTGGTGAGGAATTTAAAGCTTCAGTAGTTTTATTAAGGGGAATATTAGCAAAAAAGTTTTCAAATTCCTGAGCTATTTCTTCATCTGAGTTGATAGTGCCATGTGCAGTCTCTAAATTAAATTCAGTATTTCGCTGTTTATTCCTACCTGTTTCATTATTTATTATTTGCCAGGTAATTTTTATTTTATCTTCAGCTTTTTTTATTTTATTGCTAATATAAAGAGCTTTGGCTATTTTGCACACACTTTTAAAAGTTTTTGAATATAATATTTCATACTTATGAAAGCTTGTATTATTCGTATGTTGCTTTAGGCCATAAAGTTCAAATAGTTTCTCCCTGCTTTTACGAATACCTGGAGTCACCCAATCACTAAATAAGAACTTTGCGTAAATATTTTTCGTCTTTAGTGGAAAAGTGTGCATTAAATTGCGTGTTTAATAGTGAAAAGAACTCGGCGTAGAACTCATTTGGGTCGCCTATATTATTATAACTCTGAACACATAATCTACTGACCAAAGAATTATTTAATTTCTCTAAACTTTTACATGTAATTGCCATAAACATTATTTGAATTTTTTGTAGAGGTATGTAGGAGCAAAATGTTATTGTTTGTCCACTGTGATCTGATGGCATTGTTTACAATTTGTTTGTGTAAGTAATCACAATTACAAAAAATATTATCTATACAGGTGGCAGAAGAAGCTATCACTCGGGTTGGTTCAATAAAAACATTTGACAAATCAAATGACCTAAAAAGACTTAATAATCTGACAGTATTCGATATTATTCTATAGTCAGATCCGGGCTATGACCTTCGGTTTGGGGAAAAGCAAATAAAATTAGTCTTAGTGGTATTAGGGGTTAAAAGGTTTGTTTTAAGTCAGCCAGCTATCTCAGTCAGACCCTCTTCAGCAACAGTTTTTACACGTGTCCATGACGTTCCCGAGAAAACAGCTGCAGTGTCGTCTGCGTATGAGAAGATTTGCCCTCCATTGATCTGCATATTGCATAGGCTGTTAATATAAATTAAAAAGGTAGAAGCTTAGAAAGGTATTTAATACAATAACTAAGCGTGAGTTTAAGAGTCTTTCTAGGATTTTCGAGATTGATGGCAGTATTGAAATCGCCCTATAGATTGACGGGTCTAACTTGTCCCCACACTCTTGTACACAGGCGTTATTACGGCTACTTTCAAGGCGTCCGGGAAAAGTCCCTGCTCAAAGCATAGGTTTGTCAAGTAACTTAGTATTGGGACTATTTGTTCATGTGCAGCTTTTAGAAATTTAACTGGAATGTTGTCCCGTCCTGGGGCGCTGTCTAGTTTTAGGCCCATTAGTGTAGCATGAACTTCGCAAGGGTATGTGTCAAGTAGTGCAAACGAAGAAGTCGATGTGTCGTCAGATAAGAATGGGTTATTGACTGTGGCAGACGGAGGTGGTGAGATATTATCCGCTAGAAGCTTACCTATGTTAGAGAAAAAGCTATTCACCTTGTTAATAGATTTCTGCGCGCTATGGGATAGCTCTCTAGGAGATCCAAGTTATTTGTTTTTTTTAGGCCTTCGCTGTGTGATGTTGTTACTAATCTCCCACGTTTTTTTATGATTTTTGTGTGATTTAGCAAGTTGGTCTCTGTCATGTTTACGCTTTTGTTTTTTAATGATGTAATTACAGTAATTTCGGTATCTTTTGTAGGTAATTTTTAGTATCTCGTTGTACGGGTCAAGTCTCAGTCTACGTTGCATGTTATTTCGATTGTGGATACAGCGCAATTAACCAATTGTCATCCACGGTTTTAGGGTTCTATTTTTAATCGGGATCATTCTAGTGATAGTACCTACTAAGCGTGATGAAGTTGTGAAGAATTTCGATTAAATTATTAGTAAGAGTGTTAGGGTTAGTTAGTTTTAGCAGGTATGTCAGATTACTATCTTTTAATAGGGCGAGTCCCTTCTCGAAGTTAAAAACAGATTTTATTTTAGTAGGTTTTATTACGTGTCTATGGTCCGTAATTTTTAGGAAAGTTTTCGAAAGTGTCCGTAATTTTTAGGAAAAATGATCTGTGATAGTTGTGTGAATAATTGCAATGACCGCGGATTTACTAGCAGGTTTGAGCTTTATAATAAAATGGTCTAGACAATTTTTGTCTCTTGTGGGTAGCGAGTGACCAGGAAGAAGCCCATGCATAGCCAGCATGTTGAGATAATTAAGTCTATTTGTGCGTTCGTGTGATTGCTCGCTTAGGTTTAATATCAGATTAATATTAATGTCACCAGTGACAATTACATTATTAGCTGATGCAAGGGTAGTGAGATGATTATGAATTGAAAAATAGGAATGGACAAATTCGTCAGCGTTACCTGTAAGTTTAGTTCTATTATAATTATGTGAGGTGTTTCGTTAGAAGATATTAGTATCCCGCCCCTATTTAAACATCCTAAAATGTGAAATGAATATCTTATCTCTGAACTAAATGAGGTATTGAACGCAGTAAATTTATAAGAAGTGTCAGTGTACCCACAACTATTTTATTTTTTCTCTCTGAACTTAGTGCATTAGTGGCGACATTGTATATGTGATTACAAGTGAATATATATCTAATCTCTTCGAACGAAACACCTAACAATAAGTACTTAATGTGCTTACGCCGGATCATTCATTGACAACTTGCAATACCATCTTACCGCAGCCCTATGTTTATTTGACATATCTTGCTATCAATGGTTCAAATAAACAATCTAAACAAATTGTAAAAAATTATGTAGTATTATTTTGCGATGAGATTGAAAAGGACTTAGGCCACTTGTTGACAGATGAATATCCAGGACACTCCATAATAAATTACTGTATGCCTGGTTGCTTTATACTTGACATTATGAAAGAAATGATTAAATTTAACTGACACTACATTATTAGGTTTTATGGGTAATAGGGGAAATGTGAATATTTGAATGTAGAACTTTGTGTAATCTCAGTTTAAGAAAAATTGTGTTGTTTACATTCCCATATATAGCAAAAGTTTGCCACAGGAAGAAAATAACTTAAGATTTGAAATAAATATGACTTTGTATAATTGGACATTCATAATCTGCAGCCTAATTGCGCAACACATTTTATTTCTGATTGCAATTCTGAATCGCGTCCCAGAGGGTCATGGCCATCCGGCTGCTCCGGGGATTCCGTATGATCTCCGGTGAGGCGGCGAGCCTTCTTGCCAGATTGTCGCCATGGGATCTGGAGGCAAAAGTCCTCGCGCACATTTGGGAGTGGCACGAGGAGGCGAAACGCCGGAGTGTAACTCCACTGCTGCAAGAAATCACGGCACAGCGGACAGAGCTCCGGCGGGATCTCATGGCGTCATGGAGAGTGCGATTGTCGCAACTCAGTGTTAGGCACGCCACAATTGCGGCGATAAATCGCCTCTTTGAGGAGTGGGTGGAGAGGCACCACGGCGTCCTCACCTTCCACCTGACGCAGGTCCTCACCGGACACGGTTGCTTCGGGAGGTTCCTGTTCCGGATAAGGCGGGAGGAAACGCCCGGGTGCAATCATTGCGTGGATCGTCCGGAGGACACGGTGGAGCATACGGTGGAGGTCTGCCCGGCTTGGGCAGAGCATCGCCGTGTCCTCGTGGAGGCGATCGGTGGCGGAGATCTCTCGCGTCCGGCCCTGGTCCAGGCCATGGTATGGAGCGAGAGGACATGGGAGGCCGTCACCTCCTTGCTCCTAATGCTCGCGAAGGAGGGGGCGGAACGCGTGAGGGAGAGGCAAATTTCGCCGTCCGATAAAGACCAGACCCAGGTCCACGGCGCGGGTAGCGAGAAAGTCCGAAAGGGATACGATGGCCCCGGGCAACGTACAGGCAACTGAAGGAACATGGATGGGTTATAGTCAGTAAGAGTCTGACACGCCCTCCCGCACCGTCCAAAGTGTGAAAAGTTATTTGATGATTACACACCCATAAAAAAAGGGTTAAACAGTTTTAGGTTCAGAGTGAAACCGAATTTTCTATTTTGTTTGAGTCAATAAAAATATATATTTAAATTTTTAAATCTGTAATGCGTTTTAATACATCTTAGTATTTGGATCTGCGAAGCAGTAATGCTCGCAAAGGAGGAGCTCGTACTTGTAATGGTATTAAGAAGTTAATATATTGAGTTTGATGGGTATCAAATATGTAGTTTATTGTATCTTTGTCCCCACAACTAATGACAGGATCAGTGGCATGTAAATGTTTTGTCAGCATTTGGTTAGTGCATTCCGGTATCAGTCTTGTTGCGTTGTTGTTTTGGAGTGAAGATACAACCTGACTTTATTGTTGAGGTCCACCACAAATATTCATTTTTGTTTTCAATATATCAATAAATATTCCTGTTATTGAGGGATTGTTGGATGTTTTAACTTGTTATTTATTATAAAATTCGACTCCTTTTGTACTAGTTTTGCAATTTCTCAATAGGACCGGTAAGTTTTCTCTATTATCCTAAGAGTGAATGACTTGTGGTTTTAATATTTATTGATTAATGGTTATTCTTAATAGCTATAACCTTATAGCTACAAACAAGAAGCATTAATCAATCAAATAGAGTAAATTGAAATTCATGTCAATTAGATATTATATTACTTTTATTCTGGTTCTAGTTTGGTGGACGTGAACATTGACATTGTCAGGTATTTTGTTGCATCGGCCAAGTCAGTCAACAGTTTGTGTTTGTCTTATGTTCTTCATAAGCATAGGATCAGTCATTGCTTTCCCTATGGTAGAGGTAACCAGTGCAATTTGTTTTTGGAAATATCTCAATCCCTTGTTCCCTCAGTTTATGCTCTCCGCCTTATGAATGAATATGAGCATGGAATAATACTTTGTAGGGGTTTGGTCCATGAAGCATTTGTCATCAGCCATAGTCACATAATCATGTTAACATAGTATCTTGAACTAGTATTTGAATGTATGAATGTAAAATTACACAATTTTGCTTAATTGTTTTAATTTGCAAAAATAGATATCATTTTATCATTTTTTATCAGGGTAATTACACCACCTAGTTCTTCAATAAGTCACTGAGTATCTTGTACACGATGATTTATTTTAATTAGGTATATTTGTTTATTAAAAATAGCAACTCAGCGGTATAGTCATGAATATAAATATAATTATAAATGGGCTGGTGTTTTTATCAGTTACATTGTAACATTAGCTGATAAAAAGTTATCAGTCAAAACGAAGTGTGCTTCTATAATATCATCCTTGATGTGAAGCTAGATCACATAGTACTGTTTTAACATGCTATGAGCATCACGTGCCAAGCATATGCACACCATTCCAAATATGTACCACCTAGCAACATAGAGTCAATGTTGTTAAGAGTACCTCGAACTCGCTGATTACAATCCAATTAGCGAGGTAGAATTCCACGCTCACTATAGGGAGGATCATGCTGTTGCAAGTTTATGACACACAGACAACGTGCCAGGTTAAGTAAGGCTGATGCTCGTAAATTAAAGGCATATAGAACCACTTTTTTATAATTTCTTAATCAAAATTATAGAAATGAGACTTACCTCTTATGAAGCGTACATACCAGAATTAGTTATGTAGAATAACATCACTAAGTGCATCACATGCCACATTGATAGTTTCTCATCCAGCTAGTAACGTGGAAATATTACTGAGAGCATCGAGTACTCGCTGCGGTGGTAATATTGACAGGCGCATACTAGCTAGCTATGTTTAGCAACATTGCTAAGGGCATCACATGCCTCTCTGGCCGCTTCTCATCCAACTAGTAACGTGGAGGTAACGTTACTAAGGATATCTCGTGTCCACCGGAGATATAATGCTTTAACAAATTGTGTTAGTGTCCACCATAGTGCTTTTAAAAACACTGTCTGTATCACGTACAAGGTGGTCAGTTAAAGGCCTAAGGCTAAGTACATCTAATGTGGGTCAGGAACTCAGGACTTAGGGTGCTTCTGATTAGTTCTGATGTAGGTATTTATCAGCTTTCTGTTGATGATATCTGTCTTTGACGGACTCGTCGCGGCCGTCTCAGATTTCCACTAACGATATACCTAATACACTTCCTATCACTTAGCATAGTTAACATTTGTTATTTTAGTAAAGAAAGTACCGTAAACTTATTTTAAAATAATAATTTCACGAAAAAAAAATCTTGCAATGTCAGAACGCGTGCGAAAAGATAAGTGACATTCCTGTGTAGCCAACGATGAGGATAATTATATTAAAAGGACGCAATGTTAAACCCATGTGTACTATATTTCAGATCGCCGTGAAGTAAAATGGGCAATAAATACCAAGTGCCTCCTTTTTCATGGTGAGGGTCAGTTTGCTGGAGTCAGTGCGCGCGAGTTGCGTGAGTGCAACGGGAGCGGCCGGCGGTAGGGGCGGCGCGCTCCGTCCCGCGCCACGGGCGCCAGCCCCCGCTCCGTGCGCCGTTCGCGCTGAGCACGCGCACGTTGCGCAGTGACGACACGTGCATTCCTGACAAATATTATAATAATAAAAAAGAGCGAGTCGGACTCACCCACCGAGGCTTCCGTACCTTGAAAGGATCGCAGTATTTTCAAAGTCAAATATTTTTTGTGAACGAAAAATGTAAAGGATTTTTGCTAATTACTAAAATACTGTGCTAGTTAGAGACATTCGCAGAGGGCACGCTCCACGGAGCGCGCGCTTCACCGCATGTGCTTGGATCGTGCGTGGAACGTCCACACCGACAGCGCATTTGGATCTTGCTCCTGCCGCGAACGATCGGAGCGCACTGGATCGTCCGGTGTGGACCCGACTATTGACGTTACGTACAGGGTTAAGAATGTGTTAAGTAAAGTGTCGTGTAAAGCACCTGACAGGGCCCGTTGGCAGCAGCGTGGGTGTCGTGCGGGAAGCGCAGGCGCATCTCGACGTCAGCGGGTAGCGTGGCGCGGCACGAGCCCGCCACCGTCACCGACCACCCGCCTGTCGCACACACATAAGTGCGGTCAGCAACACACATGGTGCACAACTCGCGGCACGTACCACACGGCCTGCGCCGCATGGCATAGCTCATCTCTTTCATAAGTACTATGCACGCAAGAGAGTCGGAAATCGGAATGCTATTCATCTATAACTTATACATGAAGAAGAAACATGTGGCCTGCTCGGCGCTCAACTCAACATTTTAATGTGATAAATTCACTTAGACAGCCCATTCTCACACGGGGTGATGGCAACTCAACCTAAACGGGTTGGCAAAGGGCTTTGCCAACTATGCTGCAACTGGTACCCTCACATGGCGAAACTCAAGTTGTATCAATTTTATTTAAAAAAAATTGTTCCGGCGAAATGACACGATAACGCGCCAATTTTATGAAAGTTTGCGTTGGCGACGACCGAGCGAACTGCACAGCCATGCCAATCGCCGATAGAACTTTTCTTAAAAATTGTTTTACCAGTCGCGTCGCGCTGTCGCGTCGTGCCTGTCTGAGGGATACTTGACTGGTTGCATCGCCGTTGAAATGTAGTTTTCGACAAGTTGCGTCGTGTGAGCACCACCATAGAAATGTAGGTGCTAACGCGATTGTTTGCGTCGGCGCGCGGCGTTGAAAACTGGTTTTACGTTGGTCATCTCGTGTGAGAATGGCCTAATGCTCCCGAATTTTGCTAGACATATTAGCGCGAAGGCGAACTATGCATGTCCTTTACCTGGGGGTTGCTGGTCTGGCATGACGGGGTCGGGAGCGGAGGTGGCGGCGGGCGCGGGGCGTTCTTGTTCGCGGCGGCGCGCGGCTCGTCGGGACCGCCCTTGTGACAGCCACTTCGGCGCGAGGGAGCACAACAGACTGCCGCCAGACTCGCTGCTGTCACTGGAGGTCGCACCACCGCTATCACCACCGCCCTTGAATTCGGGCAGCTTTATGGAGGGGGCGTGAATTCTCTCTTCTTCACTTCTTTCCAGAGAGAAACTCCTGCGATGATTATCACCGATGATGTGTGCGATGTCGTGCGGGGAGCGGTCAGAGGGCTCGTCGGTGAACAGTGCAGGCGCGCGCTCAGCGGAGGGAGAGCAGGCACGTGGCGGACGGCGCGGCGCGGGTTTTGGCGGCCGCTCCAAGCGCTCAGTGCGCTCGGGCCGGGAGCCGCGCTCTGCGCGTGGTCGCGCATCCTGTGTGTGGTCTTGCTGGGTGACCACTGGCCTGCGCGGCCGCACTATACCAGACTCTGCCCTCTCTTTGTAACCTTGGTGTGAATAAAACAACGTTTAAAAACATAATATTTTAATATTCAAACTCTGGTTTACATAATAAATGCTCTCCTAACGCAGAACCAATAAATATTACTTATTACAACGACGGATGCCACTCGCGAGTGATGGCATAATCTTCTACAACACAAGCGCGAATGACGTGCAGGGAGGAGTGCTCTCTCCATTCCGCAGTGATACGCGTCTACGTAACAATAACTACTGTCTTATTAAAAATATATTTGAATTATTTTGGTGCTGGAGTATTCAGGTGATAAAAATGAAACTACGAGACGGTGGTTGTCTAGCTGGTGTTGAGCTAATGTAAGCGTCGCAAGTGTGGCACGGGTGTTGCGCGAGTGTGGCGCGAGTGTGACGCACGTGTGGCACTACTCGACGGGCACGGAGGAAGCGGTGCGGTGCGGCAACAGCAGCGGTGCGCACGAGACCGACAGTGAGATACCTTCGTCGTGAGGCGTGCGCGCATCGGGCCGTGTGAATCCCAGCCAGGCGCGCCCCCGCGCCGCTTTCCCCCGCCCGCCCGCCAGCCCCACCTCTCCCCTCAACCCGCTCTCTGTTGCTGAGGCTCTCATGGGGCTGGTCGCCGCCGATTTGCTGCCCGGGGATGTCATCGTTGTTTGGTTTTTGGACCTGAGCGCCCGCTTATCTCCATCACTTTCCGTTATGGGAGAGGTGCCTGCACTTTTCATATCATTGCACCGTCTCGGTGAATCAGGTTGAGGCTTTAATTTGTGCGGCGGGCTGCAGCTGGCTAGGGGCGTAGGTGCGGGGGCCGCGGGTGGCGCATCATTGCACTCTGTGTCGGTGGACTCGCGGTACTGGTTGGCGATGTCGGGCGCGGAGGCGCGGCGGTTGTGGTTGAGGTCCTCGTTGCCAGAGTCCAGGCTGAGGCTGCTGCGCTCCTCGGGGATGATGTCGAACATCTGCTTGAAGCGCAGCGAGTTGGAGCGCGAGCGCGGCTCGGCGTGTGGGACAGAGGCGCGACGTGGGGCGGGGGGCGCGGGGGGCGGGCTGGTTGGCTCGGCCAGCGCGCCCATCAGCATGTCTGCGATCAGTTGGTTGGTGTTGCCATTGCGCTCGGCTCGCACTGAGCTGCGTCTGCTGTTGTTCTTGTTTGACTCGTTGTTGGGGGACCTATGAATTTTTTCGTAAATAGGAATAGGAATACGTGACTTTTTGTTTTTCATACTATTATTTTGATTTTCGTCAGAAGTCGTAGTTTCCGGTGAGCTCTGTGAGCCGTTAACGTATTCTAATATTTCTAATATTTCGATACATTTGTTACCGTCGTGTATTTCAGACTTTTGGTATATCCTTTTGGAGGCTCGGTCGTCAGAAGCAACCGAGGGTCGCGTCACAAACGACAATTTGCCGTGTATTTGGTGCCGCTCGCCCTTATGTTTCCTCGAATTATACGAGTCGTGAGAAGTATTGTTCTTTAAAGATTTGAATGGATCTCTGTCATCGATTGGCTCTAGTTCCTTCTTCCAAGTCCGCTTGGCTACATTGTTGTCAGACTTGGAGGTGACAATCTTGCTCGGTCGGTGCTTGATCCGCATGCACTTGTACTCCTCCTGCGTGATCTTGTTGGTGACGTCATCAATGAGCGCGTTGACAATGGCGACGCACTCTCTCTCCACGTCACGGCGCGAGCGGCAGTGCTCGTCGTGGCGCCGCTCATCATCTCTGTCTCGCAGCCGCTGCTTGCCGCGCGTGCGTCGCGCGCACTCCATGCGGATTTCTCTCTTGCGATGTCGCCGGTAAAGTCTCTGTTTTATTTTCTCGGGCATTCGGTCGGCGACGTTTACATTTTCTTTATCGCAGTCACATTCGTTATCTTTTATTTTAATAAAAAAGGACTCGCCCTTGTCCTTGGGCATGATTACATCCTCGTTGTAAGCGTTCTCAGGCAGTAAGTCAAGGACGTCTATAGCGGAGCGCACAAGCTCGCTGCGCCGCCCGGTGCAGGCTCTGCGCAGCAACACCGAGCGCGGCGAGTTAGGGTCGTCGAGACTGTCCACGAGGCTTGTGCAGTCGGAGCCCATCAGTTCCGCGTCGTCGGAGGATGAGGTGTTCACTTCCATGGAGTCGGTGTGCGGAAAGGCGGAGAAGCGCGGCACCACAGGCTGGTCGTCCACGTCAGGGTAGTAGCTGCCGGTACCGACTCCGCTGATGAGCTCGTACTCGCGCACCTGTCCGCTTTCAGTTCCCATCTGACCTAGCTCGTTTTCGTTGTCTATGAACACATCCGTCACATTCGATATTTCGATATGTGATATTTCAGGCATCGTCTTTCCGGAATAGTCCATATTGGGGTCTCGGTTGTGCAGTTCGTCCTGGAACAACTTCTGTATTTGCTGCAGCACGGCTTGGTTGACATTGTCGTGCTGTAGGTCGAAGGAGTCGCACGGACAAGGGCCTGGAGAGCCCGCCGATGTCAGGTTGTTATTGGACTCGACACTGTGCACCTCATTGCGGATGGCAAGCGCGTCGTGTGCTCCGTGAGCGTCGAGTGCATCGTGCACATCATGCTGGTTGTTGCAGCAATCCTTGCGCTCCTCGTTAATGCACAGCTCCTCGTTACCGAATATGATCTGGTTGTTGGAGGTGGGGCTTAAGTGTACTATCGTGTTCACTCCTGTATTTTGTAACTTTACTTTTATTTCTTTTTCAACGATACTGATTTTTCTATCGTTTCCCATGGACGCGTTCATGCACTCCAATTGATCGGTCAATGAATTCAGGCTTTCCACTAAAATATTGGATACGTATTCGTCGATATTAATATTTTGAGCGCATTTTTGGTTCATAGTTCTTACGTTGTGCGTAGTTTTGTCTGGTGGGAGCGTGCGCGCACTGACAGCCGGCACAGAGCTGACGTTGAGTGTCTCCGACACAACGATCTCCAGAAGTTCATAGGACGGCGTATGGATAGAGAGCGGCTTGTCGTAGGGCACTGCGTCGTTGTCGTCGCGCAGCAGGCTGGCGGAGCGCTCGCACACGCGCCCAGCGAAGTGCGCGCTATGCGTGAGCTGCACGCTCTCCTTCGTGGTGGGGTACGTCGCCGAGCACGTCTCGGACGAGTCGGACAGCGAGCGCTCATCACTGAGGGTGAACGGCGCAGAGTGTTCACTCGTCACGTTCACGTCGTCCACCGTTGTTGATTTAACTTCTAGCGTAGTCGTGTCCGACGATTGCCGCTCTGAGTATTGCGTGAATGCATTTCCCTCGCCTGTGGTATCGAATTTAGAACCATCGCTATCAGTGAACGTGTCAGTTACCGTCTCTAGATAAGACGACGAGGGCTCGTGGACATGGGAACGATACGTAGAGTCTGAAAATTCAGCTCTCGTGGCGCGGTCGTTGCGCGACTCTTCAGCGCGGTCGTAGCTGTTCTTCATGGCGGCGCGGAGCATTTCGTCGCTGCCGCGGAAGTCTCGCGAGGAGTCGAGGCGCTGGCGCTTGGGCGTGGCCCACCCGGCGGCGGCGTGCGAGTACCGCGAGGATGCCAGGCCACTGGACAGCTGTCGCAGCTCGGAGCGGCTGCCGTCCAGCGAGCGCGTCTCGTGGCCACCGCAGTGCGCCGAGTCGCAGGGTTCGGCGCCGCAGCAGCAGCAGGCGCGGCCCGGCTCGCATGGTCGGCCCCACATGCGCCGCATGAGCGCCGATTTGCGCATGAGCTCGCGGTCGCGGCGCGCGAACCTCTGCGGCGTGTCACTGGGTGAACCACTCGCGTCCCGGGGCGGCGACGCCGACGCCACCGAACGGTTCGTTGGCGGCGCGCTCTCCTCTGAGTCTGATCTCTGCTGCGCGAGACGATACCTGCAACGTAACGGGACACAAGTGAAAACTGATACTTATCACGACCTGATGAACACGAGAGTAGAAGGAAGCGGAGCTGGAAAACTCACTTCCTCATGATAGTCTCGGGAACGGAGTAGCGGCGGCGCAGCAGGCCGGGGGAAGCGCCCGGCCGTGGTGGCAGCTCGGCGGCAGCGCGCTCCATGACGGAGGGCGCGGGGTGCGGTGGGGGGCTGCGGGCGGCGGCGGGCACTCGCTCGCACACCACGCACGAGCGGTGCACCGTGCGACTGGAAGATATCGGAGAAAAGCGCATCATTTTACATACTCTGGTACAGGGCCCCATCAGTATATTTATTCTTTTAGCAACAAAATAAGGTGGACCGCGGTGGCGCGGGTGTTACAAAGGAATCAAAGTTCACATATTAGTCCAATATTTCGGCAAGTATTTTTTATTTATTTTTTGTATTGTGGGTGCGTTTACAAACATTTAAACTCACATACACAAACAGCCAGACCCGGAACAACTACATGTAAGTCATACAAATATTTGTTCCGTGCGGGAATTGAACCCGCGACACGCAGTGCAGCAGTCAATCGCTTAACTGCGCCAACCGTGCCGTCATGCGCCACGCGGAGTATATTCGGGTAGAACGGTATTTATTTATTTATTTATTGTTCTATCTACAATTGTTACACTGTTCGGACAGTGCACTATATTAGGCGATAGACACATTATGCAAAAACATTATTAAATCATAAAACACATAACAAAAGTACAGAAATGACACATAATTGTTACACAATTTAATAAAAATTGAATAACAACACAGTAATTTACAATAGTTGGTAATAATTTTGTGTTATTGACTTTCAATGATATGGATGCACATGTTGGAAAGAAAGTGGACCACAAATGCTGAGCTCGATGTGATCATGTGAATATTAAGTGCATTCCGATGAGCCTACCTAGACGGACAATATAGTGCGCGTCGAACACGATCGCGTTGAGCACATAGCATTACCGTAAACAGTACAACATGCGACTCATTAATATACAACACCGCCATCGAGCGCAGCAAACGGAGCGCATCATAGAAAATATCGTAAAGAGCTTGTGCGGCGCGCTCGGAGGGGCTCGTGCCACCGGCGCGGCGCCGCCGGGGCTCCGGCGCTCGGGCGCTCGGGGTAGTAGGGCTGCAGGCAGCACAGGCTGGTACCCTTTGTTGTGACTAGCACAAAGGATAACACCCTGCGCTCGCCCTCGTCGTCGTCGCGTGCCAAGCTGTTGAGTTCTCGAGACCTGGACCACCAGCGACGGTGACAAGAGCTCGTCCGATGATGTCGTTATATTCGCGTGCCGCACTAAGCGACTCGCACTTCGGTTGCAAATAAGGCTGTGATATCCGAGGCTGTTGACAACTTCGCTACAGTGGCAGCGATGAGGAGAACAAATTGGAGGTCCTAGTCGTAGGGAAGCAGCGAGCGGGGCGGAAACTACTGTCGTAAATCAAAGTGACGACAGGGTTCGACGATGGTAGTGCATGAAATCAAAGACCCGACTCCCACTTACCCACAGTCAGCAGGCTCCACAATATTAGCAAACGTGTTAAGTAAATTGTTCTGTACTACCCTATAGAGCGGCTCGTCCTACCTTGTCTGGGAAGACATCCACAGGTGAAGCACAGCACAAAACTAATCAGTGTGGAGGCTGGGAACGGAAAAGGAATTCTCGAAGATTGGAGACCAAAGGAGAAGAACTTAACTTTTTTCAATAATTTCGATTTCTGGAGCTATTGCGTTAAATTTGGGAAGTGTCAGGTCTTCTGGTGTCCATCAGGACTGTCCGCCAAGTGTAGTTCACATTTCGAAAGGTTGAGATGAAGGCCAAAGGAAAGAACTTCATTTTTAGGGTTTCGTACCCGAAGGGCGCCAAACGGAACCCTATTACTAAGTCTCCGCTGTCCGCCCCTCCGTCCGTCCGTCTGTCAGTGGTATCTCATGAATCGTAATGAGTAGACAGTTGACATTTTGTCAGATTGTATATTGCTATTGCCGCTATAAACAACAAATAATAAATTAAATTAAGTTAATAATTTAACTTGGCCAGTTTTTTAATTGGACATCATCAAGATATCAAACGTTAAAATTTGAAATTTTGCAGTCGAATAATTGGGTGAATGGCTAAACAAAAGACGACTGGCCCGAGCGGGTGAACTTGTTGACGGTTGCCCCGATACAGTAATTTGGATGGTATTGTATCATTGCCAAAGGAATGGAAGAAAGCACTAAGGAAGGATTTTTGAAAATGTATCCCCTAAAGGAGTTTGTATGGAATTTTGTCATTTAGCCGATGGGTAATCCCATCCGGCACGTGGCTAGTATTATTATAATTTGGGCTTGTTCAACGTTTCATTCTTTTGGGTAGTGGAAAATGTGTTAAAAGTTTTTGGAATCACACCTTGGTTAATGAATAGCTGGCGCATGGCGGCTGACTGAGACAACGCGCGCACAGCGCTGGTCCTGCGTCATCATGGTCCACGGATGCCCGAGAGCAACACTATCACAAAAACGCGGGACTCAGTGCCACACAGTACTTAAATAGTCATATCGTGGGCTAATTTTTAATTTAAACTACCTACTGTATGTTATAAATAAATAATTTTCCTTGCTGACAGGGTAATATGTTACCACAGCATAGCATGAAGTATTCTTATTTCCAAGCAACAGCTTGTAGTTGGCAGGCAGGTGCTTAGCTGCGTACAAACGAGACACTGACACAAACTCTCACCTGTCCGTGGACGACGCAAGTGCGACGACGAGCCACCCTCACCCAGCACACGTCACGTGCTTCATTAGATAATCATTCATTAACTATTTTGTACATCGATATCAAAATTCGTTTCGTTTTCTTAATTCGTTGAACTCATTCATAAAAATGTATAAGAATCGTAACGCACATGTATCCGCAAGCCGAGTCTGCGGTCGACTGCCAGCGGCGGTGCGGACACAAATATATATTCCATAATTATTTCAGGCGAAGTGTATCATGAAAGCACGCGGCGCGCGGCGTTTCATTGCGCGCGGCGGGCGGCGCGGCGCGGCCGGCCCCGCACCGGAGCGGCAAGCTAGCGGCTGTGCACATACTCGACATATTTGCGGCGCTGCAGCCGGCAATGAGCCGTGCAACGCGCGCTGCATTGTGTGCGGCGTGCGAGGTGGCACTCACCACTGTGCTCATGCTATCCATACTTAAAACTAACTCAACTTTATCTACGTCGCATTGAACTTAGATCTCATAAAAATGTCTCAACATCCTATAATATTATATAAGGTCCCATTAAAATAGATGGACAAACTTTTAGAAATCATTCAGACCACCAGAACAAGAACAATGGTAAAAAAATATAAGATAAACGCATTAGATACTTACAAGAAAAATAAATCAGCTAAATAAAATACACTAAAAATGTTGGTTACCCAATGCCATTTATTATTTTAAATCAAAATAAAATCACTTTAATCAGTGTTTTTTTTTTGCTTGGATATCTTTTATTAGACGTAGGTACTGAACGCTGTGTTAAAATTTGTCCATCTATTTTAATGGGACCTTGTATTTATATCCATACTAGATTATATATATTATATTATCTTACATTACGTTATTACTATATAAATTCGAAAGTAACTGTCTGTCTGTCTGTATGTTACCTTTTCACGGCTAAACCACTGAACGGATTTCGATAAAATATGGCTGGAGATAGATGGCATCCTGGAGAAGGACGCAGAGTTCTTTTTGCTTTTAGTAAGAAATACAGAATTACGCATTTCAGCGATTTTGTAAAATCATCCCCCAAGGGGGTAAAATAGGGGTGATTTTAAAGTTCACAAGTAATATTGATTTGTGTGTCTTCTTTTCAAGAGATTTAAGGGATTGGAAATATTGTCATAGTCCCTATCTTGAATTAACATTTAGTATTTATTTAATTAAAATTGGCCCACACGGTCAAAAATTATTACAATTTAAAGTCATAAACTAACCTTTCTAACATGTAAGTATTGATATGTTCAATGGCGGCACTAGAGTAGGTATTACAAATTAATGGTGATAATTATATTTAAAAGAATAATTAGTACTTATTTTAAGTAAGGCATTTACACAACCGGACAAGTGTGAGTAGGACTTGCGCCCTGAGGGTTCCGTCTCAAAGCTGTGCTTGCTCGCATGCCCAAATTTTCAAATTCGGATTGAAGGACTAATTTAATTTTTCGATTGAAAAAGAACTTGATGAACTAAATGTTACTTCAAGACAGGACCTATGAATTATTGATCCCAGATTGAAGAACAAACTTAACTTTGCAGTTCATTATATAAATAACCAATTTTCGAATTTTTCTCTTAACTTGACCTTGCTTCTCGCCAAACTTCATGCTAGGCCAACGGGAAGTACCAAATAGACTGGTTTATTTGCGAGAGTCAAAATATGCGGCATAAACGGCCGTTTTTTTTATTGCGTTAACTTGGAAGTTTGATTTTCGTTACAGCTCCGAGAGACCGTAGATCTAAGTTTCTGATATCTATTTCAACTTGATACCTCCACGCGTTCCTAAGAACAAGGTTCTTGACAGACAACGAAGTCATCCTTTAAGGTTTTCAATTTTTCATATTGAACCCTACAAACAAGTTTATTATCTGCCTGTTACCTTGTCATGCCGTAAAGGCTGAACAGATTTAGATGAAGGGTATACGGATAGGCCCTGACCTGGGCTAGGACATAGGATACTCTGACCCCCGGCAGCAAGTTCCTGTGGGATATTCTCCGACATCCACGCGGGCGAAACCGCGGGCAAAAGCTAGTTATATATATAAATGCGAAAATGAGTTTGTTTGTTACGCTTTCACACTAAAACGGCTGAATCAAACTCAAACTCAAAGCATTTATTTCAATTAACCCATTTACAGGCACTTTTGAATTGTCAAGGGGTCAGTCAGTCAGAAATATGAAGCTAGTCGCCCATTCCAAAGCGTAGGTTCCTATGGAGAAGAACGGGCAAGAAACTCCACGGACTCTCTTTTAAATCATAATGTTGTTACAAAATAGTGGTTACATCATTCATGTTGAAGTTATACATGTGAGAACAATGTAGAAAGACGTGCACCTAAAAAGCGTCCGTAATAATAAAGATAAAAACAATTCAAAAATTAAAATAAGCCGTGGCAGATAAGAGATGACCAGTCCCTACTGACGGCGCCCGTTCACGAACATGACGCATGGATCAGCACCGTTTAGCTCAACCATTTTGAAGGGAACTTAACGATCCAACACACACGCCACCAGCGAGACATTTGAGTGAGCATGACATACTCTCAGCCGCCAGGGCACATTCAAGTCAATGAAAGACGTACCCAGTAAATGGTAGCTTCATAGAAGGTACATGGTCACAGTGCTCACACATGTGCTATGCAATTATACAATACTACGAGATAACGAGATTGAAGTTATACAATTCAAAGATAATTTATGCAATCTTCAGCAGCTCCAACAATATTTTCGAATGCTAAAATTAAATTAGCTTATGCGCCCTTGTGGAGCTGGACCAGCGTTGGAATGGATTTGGATGAAATTTGCCACATGCGTAGACCATGTCCAGCAGGGCTAACATGACAAGCGCGAGAACGCTCTTTTTCTCGTTTTGTCGAAATTTGTCTACGATTCTGACGTCATTCTAAACCCTAACATGACCGTAAACGACGAGTAAACTCGAAAAAGGCATTTCGACACTTCTATATCTCGCCACGAGAGACCGATGTTGCAAGTTATTAAAAACAAATGATTTTTATGATAGCAACATCGGCTTGAGATTTCGTTTCATTCATTCAATGGTGCCGATTTGAGTAAATACAACTTAATGACAGAAGAATCGGTGATTATCTCGTCTTGAATTGTCAAAAATCGAGATAACTAAGGTGCCATGTTAGTGTTTGTCGACAAAACATAAAGTTTGACAGAAGGAGTCGACTATTATACTATATTCTATTATATATATATAGACTAGAAAACGAGAAAAGACACAAAATAGATAAAAATTACTCACGCGAGAGCGAGAAATTGTCGCGTGCGTCATGTTAGGCCTGCTGGGTTAGGACATAGAATACTTTTTATCTCGATATTCCCATGGGATCGCGACTTATACGGGTGAACCGCGGGGCGCAGCTAGTTTAAAATACAATTGTATCGTCTTACCACAAGATAACTCTTTTGATAAGTAGGTGCTGAAATCACCTCAATTTAGGGTTACCACAGACAGGTTTATATTAATTCTAGGGTAGCGGAGTCGAGCCGTAGTAAAATATATGAAAATAAATAAGTGTATTAAGCCTCAATACTTTTTTAACTTGTTGTTTAGCTTATAAAACTCTTTACAGACTTTTAAATATTTATCAATGGCTTTTATATCCGTCAAGTGCTTTGCAAAACTAATAAAATTACTAATATATACAAGACACGTCAATATTGATACTGATTTTGAATCAAATCCATGGACATTTTGTTTCGCTCTTAAGTCCATAAACAATTCAGCGGGCTAAATTTTCTTTCGCACAAGGAGAAAAAAGTAATAAGTGCTTATTACTGGACACGGGACAAGACGCAATATTCATTACATACAACTATCATCACGGGCTTACGTAATACAATAGTGTAGTTATAGTTATAATACAAAGATGAGACGTACAATTATATTATTATAAACAACTAAGAGTAACTTTACAAAATGCGGCCCGTGTGACATCTGGCAACCCTACCTCAATTGCAGTTTGACTCGTTTTCTGTAACGCAAAATTACCTTTACGAGTGCAAACTGTCAGACCGGTCAACTTTGCTACCAATAAAGAAGAAAACTACTTGCATAGGTGCAAGTCCAGTAAGCTCCGCTCGCAAAACTGAAAATGTAAACAGCGTAGTGTCAGCGGCAGCAAGCGACTCACCGCGAGCGACTCGATGATGTGCTGTCGGCAAACGGCGTGTCGCTGAGCTCGCCACAGTCACCACCTACACCTACGCACTTATATATATTTATTGCTATTTACGTTAACCTCATTAGCGTGCCTACATAAATAGGTGCCTACCAAAATATAATGATATATTTAAAATCAAAATAGTGTCACACAAACACAATACAGAATAAACAGAATGCTTTTTATGCTTTACTGCGGATAGAAATGTGCGAATTGTTCATGGTTGAGTCGAGAGCTACCTACCTAATATTAACCTTCTAGCTAGTGGAGTCCGACGTAAGCCGGAGCCAGCGCGCTTGCCGAGCGGAGTGCGTCATGTGCCAACAATAATATTGACCAAAACGCAGGCGCGCGCGGGCCGCCGCGCCGCCACCACGTGACCACGGAATGCCTCACAAACAATGTCACGATGTGACACGATCATAGTCAAAGAGTATAATGATCATAGTTTTATTGCAAGTTTTACCTATAACGTGTGTGTGAGTTTAACCCTAGATTATTATTCTTATTTATCGCCGCTTATTACCAATGGTTGCCTGGGAGGCAACTTGGAACCACTGCACATGACTCAACGCTATATTATAGTAACTTAGCTTTTCTTTGGGTAGTATAGCCCCTTTTCATTGTATATTTGAAAACCACAAAGTGCGTAAACCATAGGCGCAAGCCATACCATGCCATACATAACCATAGGAAGAAGCACACGATGCCATTGGAATCTTTTGCGACCTCTCGAAGGCGTTCGATTGCGTAGACCATGAGACACTTCTACTGAAACTGGAGCACTATGGGATTAGGAACACAGCTCTTGATTTACTAAAATCATACGTAAAAGATAGAAAGGTTAAAGTTCAAGTAAACGGCGTACACACATTAGGGTCTGACTTGGCGATGGGCGCTCCTCAGGGATGATTTACCCAAATACTTCAAAATCAACCTAAGGTGGTGTTATGTGCAGATGACACAAGATTGATCTTTAAAAGAAACCGACGGTCACAAAATCTTCACAAAGTGAATAGCTCTATTCTTCAAGTCCAAGATTGGTTTACGGTAAATAATTTGGTACTACATTTGCTTTAATGCATTAGATTAAAATTACCTAATCTAAGTGAAGTAGCGATTTTTTTCTAACTGAACAGACAGCTGTGCTGCTGATTCTCAGCCTAGTTTGAATAAATGACTTTTGAATTTTTTAATTTTTTAATGAATCTGCCCCAGCCTTTACCCAACTATGTTGGGGTCGGCTTCCAGTCTAACCGGATGCAGCTGAATACCGTATTTTACATGGAGTGACTGCTTATCTGACCTCCACAATCCAGTAACTGGGTAATACGATACCCCTTGGTAAGACTAGGTTGTTAGACTTTCGGGCTTCTGACGACCCGTAACGACCGTCAAAGATCCACGAATAACCTGCAAATTGCAAAAAACGTAAATAAATTTCGCGGGCTACCTTTGCGCATCCACCGTAATATTAAAAAAAACACGGCAACTGTCAAACGTTAGCGTCACTTACATTCGATTACGTTTCGTTTCCCACGATCTTTTAAGAGTACCTACAAATAAAACTTTATTATTTAATTAACCATATTATTTGCTGCGTCAACCAACTCATAACTCCATTACGAATCTGGCAAACGACCCAAGAGCTAGATTAACCCGACACTATACCGAAGATATCTCGGACGTCATCTTGTAAGAGATTAGGATGGCTCTAAAGCAGCTTAAAAACAACAAGGCGACGGAATTACGGCCGAACTCCTAAAGGCCGGTAGAAAACCCGTTTGTAAGGCTCTCTAGAAGCTGTTCGATTCCGTCATACTCGAGGGTAAAACGCCACAGGCATGGAACAGAGGAGTGGTGGTACTCTTCTTTAATAAAACTTTTTTACAAAAAAAAAACAACCGACTTCCAAAAAAAGACACTAAAATAACTTTTTTACAAAACAAAAACCACCGAATTCCACAAAAATACACTTAAAACAGAAAAATAACTTGAATTTCGGAAGTCGGTGGCAAATATATGTTTACTTAGAATTTTATTTTATTTGTAACAAATCGTGTATCGTGTAATCGGCATTTGCCCACCAGTGGGGCATGTTGGTGGGGCAAAGTGGAATGATTTAAATTAACCCCTTTGTGGGTGAAAAGGGGGGGTACAGTTTGTATGAAAGATCTTATTAATTTGGTTTAGAAAACGTGGTATAAACTTATCTAGGTAATAATAAAGATGGAATTATAAAATTTTCAAAACTGGCTTGAAAGTGTAGAAAGGGGGTTACAACATTTTTTGCATCTCAATGACATCTATTGGCCCAAAATGGTTCATTTTGGAATACATTTTTCTACATTCAATTTAACAGAAATAACATTTTTGAAATTTAATTACAGTCCTATTAAAATTGTAAATAGAATATAATCACGATGTAACATTGAGTTTTTGTTTCATTGCAATCGTCTCATCTAATAAAAAGATATGCTAATTTAAAGTTTTCAAAGTGATACCCATACCACCAACAAGCACTACGTTCCAGGCGGCAAGGGGTAACGGAGATGTGGAGCGTATGCTGCCTCTAATATTAAGCTGGGCGGTCACAGTCCATAAATTACAGGCTACCCTCGAAAGAGCTGTGATCGACTTTGGTAAAAAAAACTTTGCAAAACAGCAAATATACATCGGAATTTTGAAGGCATAGTTTTATCAGAGTTGGACGCCAACAAATTATTAAAGCGACCACACGGCCACAGATCATTGACGGAAATAACGAGGCTACAAAATCTGTCTTCTGACTATCAAGGCCACACATAACATAAGACTCAAGTAGCGCAATTTGATGCCGGGATATTACCATTAAAATCATTTATAGCCAGAGTACATCTCATGGCAATTCGAATAAGCCCAAACACGACTAGGATACATTGTTTTATGACGGAGTTCCGGTGCCGTCCTTCCGGCTTCAGCTTCAGATCAGTTCGATGGTCATCAGAATTATTTATTTAAACGTGCTTCATTGTCGCTTAACTATCTTAATCGAGACATCTTATCGCCACCCGTGAAATACTTATCATTGAGTAGTTCCGGTGGCCATCTGTCTTCTTCATCAGTTCCATTTCACCAAATGATACTTTCTGAATGCACATGCTTAATTTTTTGCTGAAAATACCTAAATCGCTATGTGTACCTATGCCTATAATATTTGAGGAGTTCCTTCAATTCGTCATGGATTCCGTCATCAGAACTGGTTTTTTTGTTAATGGGACCATTCTGGGCGTATATCCTTTCAAATCAGAAAATAATTTTCCAAATCAGAGCAGATCAATTTCCCAGGAACAGGCGGGACCAAACCCAACTATGTGTACCTCCCTGTAGGACTGCACTTATGCGTAAAAGTGTTTTTCATATGGCTCCAATTGTTTACAATAAGTTGCCTAAAAGTTGGAAGGAGCTTAATAATGTACACTTAAAAACAAAACTGAAGACATATTTAGTAAATAAAGCATACTATAACATTAACGAGTTTCTAGAGGAAAGATTTGTATTGACATAATAGCTTATTTGATTTGATTTTCATTTTCTGTGTCGTTAATTTACAATGGAATAGTTTAATTATTTTGGATCTTTTATTATTTTTTATTGTTGACCTGATTATTGTTTAACAGTCTCAATAACTTATTTTTTGTTTTTAATGTTCTGTTTGATTTTTATTATTTTAAATTTATTACAATATTGTTATTAGGTTCTCTTTAATTACTTAATTTATTGTTATTTTATTATTTCAAAAGAATGTTTAAATTAATAATATTTCTTCACATTTGCACGTCACATCATGTGGCAAACATGGCCTGTACCTAAATATTGTTACCACCCTGCATGCATGTATTTTCTTGTATGTATGACACATGTTTAAGCAAATAAATATTATCTTATCTTATCTTATCTTAAATCGGTTCATAAATGGCGCCACCCGTGAAATACCTATCATTGAGGAATTCCGGTGGCAATCTGTGGTCTTCTTAATAAATAAATAAAAATAAATAAAATTTCTTTATTTCAGACCATAAATAGTCCATAAATTGTTAGTGTGTTAGTGTTAATCAGTTCCACTTCACTAAATGATACTTTCTGAATGCAAATGCTTGTTGCTAAAAATACATAAATTGCGGATCGGTTCATAAATGACGGAGATAATTATGAGGTAACATATAATAAAAAAATAAAAAAAATACAACCGAATTGATAACCTCCTCCTTTTTGGGAAGTCGGTTAAAAAGGGCGACAATGCTCTGCTTAGGAACTATAGGCCCATCACACTTCTCAGCTACGTCTACAAGCTGTTTTCAAGAGTCATCACGAACCGTCTCGCACGCAGGTTTGTCGACTTCCAGCCTCCCGAACAAGCTGGATTCCGTAAAGGCTTTAACACCGTAGACCACAGACATACGCTGCGACAGGTTATACAGAAGACCGAAGAGTATAATCTGCCTCTCTGCTTAGCGTTTGTGGATTACGAGAAAGTCTTAGATTCGATCGAGACATGGGCTGTACTGCAGTCTCTTCAACAGTGCCAGATCGACTATCGGTACATCGATGTGCTAAAGTGTCTCTACGAAAACGCCACTATGTCAGTCCGACTCCACGACCAGACCTCGAAACCTATCTGTTGGCGACGGGACCCTATCTATGCACTAGGGCACAAGTAGCAGGTAGTCTACTCACGAATATTAGCGCGATAGATTGCAAACTTTAAAGTTTTAACTTGTTTTTATTAGAATTTGTAATATTATAATGTTATTTTGAGCAATAGGACCATATCCGTGCACTAGGGTACAAGTAGCGGGTAGATCGCGACGGAAATTTTGTAATATTTTTATGCTAAATTCTAGATTAGGAGTTTTTTGTATGTCTAATTAGATTCCAACAAGAATTGATTATTGTGTTATTGTTTAGGTATATTCATGTTAGATTCATATTAGATTTGCGTTAGAATTCTTATTTTGAGCCATCAAGAGCATTAAAACTAAATTTGAAAGGAATTTTTTGTAAGGAAAAATTGTCATAGATAATTACGTAACTTAAATACATACTTTTTTGTTTATGGAGATATTTTGCTAATTTTGGTCTCAAATGAAAGGTGTAGGCTTAAAACTAATTCGTATGTTTAGTTTGTAAAAATCGGTCCGTGCAATAAAAAGATATAGTCACTTTTATGTAAGAAAATTTTACTTGACTTGAAATGTATAATTGTTTGTTCTAAAATGTTTTAATTAGGTACCTAAATAAATGACTTGTAATTGTGTTTTATATAGATATTAGTTATGTAAGGATATAATGTACTAAGTTTTGTAAGGTTTTTTGATAAAAGGTAAATTAAATGGAAAATTCCGAGAATACGGCTTGCACCCAAATATCCTTAAGGATTTTAGTATAAAAGGCGTGCAATTTTTTTATAAAATGTAGTCGCAAATCAACCATCAATAAGGAATCAACTAAGCAAGCTGGAGTCTCTGAATTAGTCTAAAAACAAAGGTGTTTTATTTCTTTATCAGAACAGTCTGTGTCGTGGTCACTGGGTGTGGGTAGTGATACCCGAACCAGGTACGTATTCAGGGGTACGTGGTGGTGTGTGTAGCCAGCCGTCCAGGCTCAGGTAAGTAGGGAGCACACATGAAACATCAGTGGGAGATTGCCCCAGGGCGACTGCGGTACTGTAGGTACCTAGGCCGTCCGCAACACTATCCTTCTGCAGCGAGGTGTGAGATAAGGAGACGTTATCTCTCCGAAACTGTTCACCGCTGTACGGGAGGATGTCTTCAAGGTTCAGGGCTGGAAAGGGCTAGGCATCAACATCAATGGCCAGTATATCACTAACCTTCTGATTGCCGACGACATAGTTATCATGGCTGAGACCATGGAGGACCTCAGTACAATGCTCGATGACCTCAGTAGAGCCTCCGAAAGAGTGGGTCTTAAATTGAACATGGATAAGACAAAGGCCCATGCCCAAATGCCCATGTAACACCCACTCTCATGTAGATTGGAGACGCTACTCTCTATGTTGTGAACGAGTATGTTTACCTAGGACAAACTGTCCAGCTAGGTAGGTCCAACTTCGAGAAAGAGGTCAATCGTCGAATCTGACTCGGCTGGGCAGCATTCGGGAAGCTACGCAATATCTTCTCGTCCGACGTACCACTTGTCTCAAGACGAAAGTCTTTGACCAGTGCGTGTTGCCAGTGATGACCTATGGCACTGAAACGTGGTCGCTCACAATGGGCCTTATCAGAAGGCTAAAATTCACCCAAAGGGCAATGGAGAGGGCTATGCTTGGAGTTTACGTGATCGAATCAGAAATGAAGAGATCCGCAGGAGAACCAAGGTAACCGACATAGCCCGAAGAATTGCCAAACTTAAGTGGCAATGGGCAGGGCACATTTCTCGCAGAACAGATGGCCGATCAAAATCCGCTGTCACTTTGTCTGAACGTAAAACGGAACAACCTAAGAGTGAAATTCGTACATTATCTGTGGTAAAATGTAAATTTTAAGTATGTTGTATTTTCTGTAATTTTAGGTTTTTTTTCTCGAAAACTAGGCGTTTGTGCAGTGTGAAATGTTGTTAAAGTGTTTTATGTGAAGACATCTATAGATACGCTATAAAATTGTGAAGCTTCGCACGCGTAGGTCATAAACTGCAGTGGAGCATACATTGAATCTATCTTTATTTTACAAAAGAGAGCTGTCAGAGCCATTTATAATCTACGTCGTCGCGAATCTCTCAGGGAACTATTTAAAAAGATTAATATTATGACGGTACCTTGCCAATTCATTTATGAAAATATTATGTATGTGAGAAAAAATCTACATCTTTTTAACAAAATAAGTGATAGACATAATTATAATACTAGAAATAAAGATAAAATAAATCAACCATTTTTCAGACTATCTAAAGTACATACATCTTTTATGGGGTACTGTGTTAAATGTTACAACAGAATACCTTGTGATATATTAGAATTAAATGAAAGAAAATTTAAAACTCATATAAAAAATACACTTTGCAAACAAGCATATTACAAATTAGAGGATTATATCCAAGATAAAAATGCTTGGAAACATGCTGGTCCTGCTCCATAGGACAATTTAGAATCTAGACAAAATCTAATTTAATTGTATAATATATATATATATATATATTTTTTTTATATTGGTTTTACATTCTGTGTTTACTCGAACTCACACACTGAGTTATATTACTTGTAAAAATGATAGGAATATCGTATAATTTTACAATGTTTGTAAATATGTGAGCACCATGCATCTATCACATGATTAATTTATCTGTCATTCCTTAATTTTTCATTATTTTTACCTAACGTGGTATAGTAATCTTATTCTAGGTGCATCGTCTTCACATATAATGATATAATTGATGTATACAAGATATTGTGAAAACATTTTAAAAGAGTAACGGTGGAGTTTCTTGCCCATTCTTCTCCATACGAAAACTACCTTTTGGAAGGGGCAACTAGAATCAATTATTATTTAAATGTTGACGATCAAAAGTGCCTTTTTGTGCCTAATTGAAATAAATTATTTGACTTTGACTTTTGACTTTGAGCCGGCAATTTTATAATTAACTCATTTTTTTATAAAAGTTTTACTGAAACTTAAGATTTTTTTAGGCGCAAACTGGCACGACGCGACTCTAATAAAACAATTTCCAGAAAAACTTCACGGTAGAACAATTAAGCTCGTCGCACACTTTAAAGATAATATAAAATATTTATTATCTTCGACATATCGCTCAAAAGTGTATTTGAAATAAATGATTTGACTTTGACTTTAAAAATGAATGTTCTATAAAGTTAAAGTTTCAGTCTAAAATTTACCATGATAATAACAAAATTTTGGGGGTTTTTAGTGCCCATCTCAATTAAATATTTTATAAAGAACTAGCGGACCTGGCAGACGTTGTCCTGCCCGAGCAGCGCCACCTACCGGGTCCAATTGTATTTTCAAACCATCCAGGAACCCACTAAAATATACACACAAAATTTCATCCAAATCGGTCCAGCTGTTTAGGAGTTAGGTGACAACCACACGTACGGAAGAAATATTATGTAAAAAAATCACAATACAATGCAAAAATCCTACAATGAAAATCACATAAACAAAAGAATAAAAGTTTGAAAATGGAACACATTTTGAATTATTTATTTATAATCAGCCAGCCGCATTGCGATGGGCAAAATAATTTATGCGTCTTTCGGCTCAGGATCCGGCTCGATTTGTTGCATACAACGAGGTAGGTACCTATTAATTACGTATCTCTTTATCATTTTATTATGCACTTAAATTATAATAGGGAAATGATGCGTACTTCTCAAGTAGGTACATTTATTAGTACTTATGATAATGTCAGTTGTATGTCCTTACGGCAATGTCAGCTTTTCATTTTTCTGAACAAAATTTCACATCAAAATGTTAAAATTCATGGTCTTCCTTTTATTTGTGACACTATGTTATTTAGCAAAAAATAATGCTTATGATGAAGCCTTTCGATCGGTATGATAAAGCTACAGCCTACAGGTTGATTATTTTTCTCATGTAACGGGTTCCGATTCCCGGTTCAACCATGTAATTATTTAAATATCTATGAATGCAGTATAAATTATTTTTTTAATTCAAATAATGTCTTCTTTCAGTAAAATGTTCCATCTACAATATTCGAGGTACTCTTCCTCCATGTGGCATATCTGTGGGACGCCCTGTATAATATAAATATATGTATATATTACACCGCGAAAACGTCTACCTGTAAAGATGATAACATAATCTTATGCGTAACTATTTATTATAATAAAATTGTTATTCACTATAAAGTCTTTGATCCTGCCCTCTATGGGTAACTGTTGCTATCGATTCCTTTGAGATCAACGCGCCCAGCTTGTGAACTCAGTCAATACCTATACTATGAGTTCGACTGGAAGAGAAACTATTACTTATTTCGATGTTGGAGCTAAAACTAAAGTTAAAATTAAAAGGGAACACTTATTTAAGGATTTTTGGGTTTTTAGCCATATTAACAAGTGGTCATTTTGACATAGTAAATTTGTTTGTGACAAAACGCTACCTAAAGTCGCGAAGATGGCGCGATTTGCGAATGTTAAGATCAATAACGGAATGTAATAATTTGTTACGAGAACTAAATAAATTTCAATAATAGAAAACCAACTATAAAGTAATAAGATTATTTTACACTGCAATATATTAATGAATTCCTGTTGTTTGATTAAATTCCTTGAATCACAGGAAGTGTTGTGAAAATAGTAATATGTAGTGAAGTTGTTGTCATTATAAATGTTGATCATCGTAATCCTATATGTGGCACATTTTGCGACATGACCCAGGGTTTTGACCATGTACTTACACTATCCGACTCTCTTAAAGTAATCGGAAGCCTACGGGATGCGAGGCAACGTCCTTAACTTACTTCTTCATACTTACGAAATAGAAACCAAATAACTGAACTCAATAACATCAATATATTGAATAAACAGGAAGAGATATTTCGGTCTTCAGAGCGTAAAGTATTATTTAGGGTACCGCAAGGAAGTGTACTAGGTCCCTTTATATTTATATTGTACATAAACGACCTACCGCAATGTATTTATTAACCGATAACACTGTTTGCGGATGATAGCACTATTACAATACCCTGTAAAAGTGTAGAAGCGTATGAGAGTGACATAAATAATAGTTTAAAACAGGCGGTAAACTGGTTAGACGAAAACTTGGAGCAAATTAGACTTAAATTGGAGCAAAACGAAACTTATTCATTTTAGGCAATGGTCCCTAGCATCAACTTAAATATACACTACAATAATGATACAATAGAAGAAGTTGAAAGTATAAAATTCCTGGGACTCGAAATTGATAAAAAACTAAATTGGAAATCACATATTTATTGATATTTTATGAAAAAAAAATAGCAAGTCTGCATACACCCTTTACACTCTATCACCTATAATAAGCGTGGATGGTCTGCTGACTGCATAATGACATAATAGAATGTGATTCTATTATGTCATTATGCAGTCAGCAGACCGGTAAGTATGGGATCATTCTTTGGGGAAATACTACTGAAAAAGAAACCGCCTTCAAGGAACAAAAAAGATGCATTCGAGCGATGTTTAAACTTAAAACAACGGATAGCTGTGTACAGTACTTAAAAAAATACAAAATATTAACATTGCTTTGTCTGTACATACTGGAAGTAGCTATGTTTGTGAAGACAAACCCAAGTCGTTTTAGACGTCTGGATGACATAGTTCCCCGCAATTGACGTCATAATAGCGTGCTATGTCTACAAACAGCCAAGACAGCACTTATGGGCTAAAGTGTCTACTGCATGGCTCCAATAATATTTAATAAAATACCGAAGAGTTGGAAAGAGCTGCCGATTTCATTATTTAAGAAAACACTTCGAGGCTTTTTAGTGGTGAAGGGTTATTATAATTTAAGCGAGTTCATTAATTAAAAAGATTTTTCAAGTTAGTATGTTTTTTGTGTATCATTTGCATGCATGGTAAAATATGGCTGATCGTGTATTATTTTTGTTAACCTGTACAGTATATATCCATATTTGCAAAATAAAATGATCTTATCTTATAAGATACTGTTTATTTCATTTACGAATAGATGTTTACTTTCGCTCGGTGGTCTAGATCAGGGGTTCCCAACCTTTTTTTGTCTACTGCCCACTTTAAGAATAAATTATTTTTTAACGCCCCCCTTTACACAAAAAAGAGGGAATTTCAAACGACTGGTGGGTCCTTTTACACAAAAAAGTGGGGATTCTTAACTGATAAGTGGGGCCAAGAAATATCTCACGTGGGGCCCTAAGGGCCCCATGGGACGGGGGTTTGACATCACTGCCCTACACAATGCCCCCTTTTTTTTCTGGGTCTCTTACCGCCCCCCTTTAGGCCTGCAGCGCCCACAAGGGGGCGTTATCGCCCACGTTGGGAAAGACTGGTCTAGATTGATTTGACCAATAATACATTCACAGTGTATTAAAGAGTGATTCATTGGTGTGAATACGTAGCCATCTCCGGGCCATACATTACTATTCTAACGCTTCTTCTGTTTTTACGCCGATTACTGTGCATTTCATAGTCATTGATGTTGTAGATATGGATATATGAATAATATTTTTATTTATATTACCTTCTGCTAAATTTAGGACATTTACATATCGTTATATTAGATGAGATCATTAATTATGTTATGCAACCGTTGTTTTTGAATATGGATCTAATATTTATGTAAAAAAATATTTACATTACTTTTATAAATGGAAGGTATCCTAAGCTAACTAAAACCATTAATGTTTGCACAGTTGAATAGTTCTTGGAATCGAGTGAGAGATCCGGGGTTATTTAATTTAAAACTGCGTTGTACTTAGTCGAAAGCCGATCAATGTCTATTTCGCTCCTCACGACAATAGGCTTGTCTTTGTCTTCTTTATGTAGCAGCACCTTTCCATCTTTATATATTCTAGTATATTGTAATGTTTTGCTGTCGTAATGTTCAAGTGAAATGTATTGCGATTTCTGTATATTCGATAGAAATTAATTTTCATTTAATTTTTATTTAACATGAAAAATGGCATAATTTATCCAAAAATGTTAAATGTATGATTGTTGTGTGTATGCCAGGAGGCAACACAGTGTCGGATGGCCGAATGTCATGATTTCCAAATATTAATAAGATTTGTATTAATTTTAAATACAAATTTAAAGTATGTTTTTGCTTCAAATGATTTGTGTATCAGTGTAATCATGATGTTTAAGAGTATCTCATTTGACAGTTAACGTACTGGTTTTTTAACGGAACGGAATGAAAACATGTCTGGACCGTCGCTTAGCTTCTAAGTCAATTCTCTTCGAGCCTCGGAAACTAAAGAATGTCTTCAAGAAATCTAAAGTATATAATGTTGAGTACCTAATTAAACAATTTGTTAAATATTGCTAAAAGTATACCAAGTTTGTATTTGTGAAAGAATTAAATTGAAAAGGTATATAATTTCACATGTGTCTATTATTTATCTTCAAAGTTTGAATGAAACATACTCATATAATAAAGAGGGCGGCTCAGCACACACCTCGCGGATAGTGTTGAGTGTAGTGTTTTTCTTTAGTTATACTGACCAGCGACTAAGAAGCGAGCGCGGCTCAGCACACACCTGGCCGAGAGTGTTGAATGTAGGGTGTTTCCTTAGTTATACTGACCAGCGACTAAACAGTGAGCGCGGCTCAGCCCACGCCTCGCGGATAGTGTTGAGTGCGTCGCGCAGTGCCGGCGACACGTTGCGCTCTGCGCCGCCTGCAACAACACAAGTAATCCGTCAACACTCATTCCTCGTTCGTCTGTAATTGCGACTCCCTGGCTAATTTCTTTTGGTCTCTTTTTCCGCTATTTGCGTTGTAATGTAGTAATTTTGTCTGGATGTGCACTTATTTACTGTTCTCATTGCTAAATCTATCGCACTGAGGTTAGAGTACCCAAATCCGGGCTGTAATATAAAGGACATGTCCAGTGGGACAATTAACAATTGTAGGTAGTGAAATTCAATGTTACATTTTTTTTTCTAGTTTATCAAATATTAAGTTTTAGAGTCAGGAAGTTCCGAAACTCATCAAAATATTATCAGCTCAGTATTTTTAATAATCAGCTAAAAATTTGAAATTTGAAAATTGGGAGCGCATGCATTCAGTCGGCTATTGGCATTGTTTTGGTAATTTCGTGTGACCATATAAAACGCCCTCTCCCTCGGACCGTTACTTGCATATACCGAACCCAGTGTTACTACGTGTGATCTGGGTTTTTTGTTTTCTTGCTTGCGTTGCGATGTCGTAAGTAACAATGAATGAATGTTTATTATGATTACATAATAAACTTACTACGAAGATTACTTCATCATCATTTCAGCCGAAAGACGTCCACTGCTGGATATATGACTCCTTCAAGCGTCGCCACATCGACCGATCTTGTGCTGTCGCATCCAGCGGATTCCTGCAGCCTTCACGAGGTCATCAGTTCACCTTGTGGGAGGCCTTCTAACGCCGCGCATTCCGGTACGTGGTAGCCACTCCAAGTCCTTTCAGTCCCATCGGCCATCCGTTTTGCGAGTAATGTGCACTAAAATTTAAGTGGCATTGGGCCACTTAAATTTTAAAATTCTTCTGGCAAAGTCGGTCACCAAGGTTCTCCTCGGCCCTGGATTTCAAATTTGATCACGCAGAGAAACTATAAGTGTAGCAAACCTTCTTTTAATTCACTAGCGCCTCTTATTATAGAAGTGACATACTACAGAATGCCGCTCGATACTAACTGGCGCTTTCACCTGACGTCATTTTTCTGAATCGCGGTGTTAAGAGTCTCCGCGACTTAAAAGCCCGTATCAATTTCGGCGCGCTCCTAGACCGCTTTCCGAATTAGAACATAATCGCTCACAGCGCTGACATCGATAATTGGCGTTCCGATTAAGATATCACGATTATGACAGCTGAGGGCTGTCAACAATTCGGAACGCTCGTGAACGCACTCACAGTACTCGCTCAACGTCAAAACTTGCATATCATATTTCTTTGTGTTTATACCACAATTTTCTTCTAATTTTTTGGTTAGGTGGCGAACGGTAGCCAGAAGCACAATTTCGAAAATGCCATGTTAGTTTAAAGATAGGATGCGAGTCAAAACAAAACAGCACAACTGTCATTTTTGACAGTGCTCACGGTGATATTAGAAAAAGGCATGGTCGGCGTTATCGCAAGATGACGTCATCTATGACGATTGAAGACACACTGTTATCGCGCCCACAGGAGTTAGCGCGCTCAAATCGATTACAGCGTAACTCGGAATGCAGGGTTAGTTTAGATAACTATCGGAGCGCAGTGTGTCTGTGTGCGTTCGAACTATCGCTGACAAACGTAGTGTGCGTCGCACGGTGCAGCGGGAACAAAAATCTTGGTCCGTTACCGCTATTATCAGCACGCCATAGTTTTTACTTACTAGGTTCCGTAATGCTGGATGCATTGTATTGTGATTATGACGTGTTGTTTAGGTACCCTATAATATTATCGTTACCCATGTACGGCATACACTATATTACAAGCAAACTATAAAGTGTGACGAGACGAGTAAAATATCGGTGGGCAAGCATTATTTAAAGCTGATCCTAAGTCCATAGCATTAGTAGTTGTTGACATTAAGCAGCTGTGGTGTGGTGTGACAGACAGAAGGTAGACAGACGGAGTTAGACAGCAGAAGATTCCTTTTTAACCAATTTTTTTTTTGAAGTTATGATCGGTTGGTTTTTAGTATATACGTGTCGTTATTAAGAGCGTTTATTCTAAAAGTGGGCAACGTCGCAAAAAGATGTCAAATATTTCGCTGTTTTGATTAATTTGGCAATATTACTGTATGGAAATATGAAATGTGGCTAACTAGCGTACTAGAATATTAATAATGATTTGCAATTATAACACTGAATATGATGTTGTAACCGTTTTAGGTGTAAAAAAAGCATTTGGAAAGATTCCAAATACCTTTTTTTACATCTAAAATTAATTATTACAATTAATTATTAATATTCTAGTTCTATAGTGAGAGGAGCTCGTGGCTAAGTAATAACTGCCGCACGGGTCGATCCATCAGGTTAAGCTACGCTTGCCGGGGTTGGTCTGTGGATGGGTGACCATCTTTACATACCGAGACTCCCCCCTACCTCGGAAAGCACGTTAAGCCGTTGGTCCCGGCTGTCATTCATGGATCTTTGACAGTCGTTACGGTTCGTCAGAAGCCCGAAAGTCCAGACTTACCAAGGGACAGACGACTTGTCCAGAGTTACTGGGTTGTGGAGGTCAGATAGGCAGTCGCTCCATGTAAAATACTGGTATTCAGCTGCATCCGGTTAGACTGGAAGCCGACCCCAATATAGTTGGGAAAGGGCTAGGCAGATTTGGCAGATTAATTCTAGTTCGCTAGTTAGAGCCACATTTCATATTTCCATACAGTATTATTCCAAATTAATTAAAATAGGTAAAACGTTGCCAAGTTTTAGGATAAGCCCTCTCAAGTATATAATATAGGTATTTATGTTTAAGAGTAGGTACTCCGTGACACGCCAACAAAGTTGTGAAATAAAATCTCGAAAATAGTACATTAATGCCACGGTCTGTAAAGGCTTTTGTTCTACCGTGAAATTTTCTTAGAAATTCTTTTATAAGCCAAATATCACGGCGGGATCTTATCGCGCACTGGATTTTCAACTCTCTGGCAGCGCTGATTATGGCCGAAAGAGCGTCGCGTCGTAGCGCAGCTCCAGGCCAACATAGCCTACAGCTGACTACTCGTATAAACTAAAAAATAACATAGCTTATTATCTGTTTATACTCGTATAACCAATGTTTTATTTTTATTTTTTACAATGTGTTCTTATTTTACAAAAAAATAAGGAGTCACTTAAAAAAATACTTCTACCACTCTTGTACTGAATCTCGGAAATGTATGAAACAAGACAATTTACTGTGCACCAAGCACAGTGGACATGGCACATGCTGGTGGCTGCAGACCGCAGGTAGACTGGGGCAGTCGCTGTAGCAGTGAGTGTGGTAGGTGGGGCTGAGGGCAGTGTCAATAAAATGTACTCTGTGGGCAGTGTTCTGTCGGGAGCGCGCGAGGTCGCACTTGTTCCGGTTGTCACTTCCGCTTTTCATTTGATCATTTCACCGACGCGAGTGCGAGGCCGAGTGCTATCGATCGGCTTATCGGCTGTGCCGTGTAGTCATGTATTGTACTATCGACAACAACTCAGTGCATTGCCGTGGCCCTGTCCACGGTCACTGTGCAACAAATTGGGTACTTGTAATTACTGGTCCCCTGTTTGGTTATTGTTGGTAGTGGCGAGGCCGAGCAAGTGGCGCCGCGTCGTTTCGTCGTGACTAATATTTAAGCACTCGGTTAAGACTGCGCGAGTGAGTCATAGGCTATTTCAGTGGCACTAAGATAAGGGTCGCGGCCGACCTCGCCGCAGTCGCTGCGACACGACACTCACAGCACACATGCGCATGCGCGCGCCGCTGACTCGTCGACCTCCCGCACAACAATATTATGCTTCTTGTCCAGTTGAATGAGCTCGCTAACTAAACGCGTTGTGTAAACTGCAGTAATGACGTTCATGTTAACAACGCACTAGGTGGCTAATTATTATATTAACACGCTTTTTAAGAGGGAACAGAGCCTGCGAGGAATTTGAAAACTAGATATTTGAAGAAACTATTGCCGTCGTCTTACCTCAAGCCTGCCTCCGTGGAGTGCGATAGGGACAGCCGCAGCTCAGACCGATTATATCACAAAAAAAATGGACGAGATTGACGTTTCGATTCCCCATTTTTCTCCTCGAAAACTGAGCCGATTAAATTATTTTTACATTAAAATTTTAAAGAGTATGTTTAGGTTCCTATCATTTTCTTTTTTGTTAAAAACTTTTCGAATTTGTCTGGTAGTCCTCTAATCACAGCGGTAAAAAAGGGGCTATTTTTGTAATTTTTGGAGGGTCGTATTTTCATTAAGTACCAAAAAGTTGCTGAAAAAAAGGAAATAACAGGGACGCATCTTCAGCAGACATTGATTTTATGAAAAAAATATTGCTCTAGAGACATTATTTTGGAAGAAAAAATGGGAATACATTTGTATGGAGAATTGCAGGCCCTATTCCCTCTTAACACACTTTTATTTTTGCTTCACTTGTAACTAACTAACAATATAATCAAATCTTGGAAGTCAATTATAAGTTCTTCTAATCGTATTGAAATTAAACTTTAATTATTATTTATGTAGTTCGGATGACAATACTAAAACTTGGTCTTGGATCGGATCTGATGATGGCGCCAGGAGGTGAATAGTGGAACTCTTCAGTGACTAGTAAAACCATCTAGTTTGGGTTCATATGATTCGTTTTGATGAGTCCAAGAGTTGGCAATTGATGTTGAGGGTCTGATGCTGCAGCCAAGAGGTGTATAGTGGAACTCTTCAGTGGGTACTAGTAAACCGCTCGAGTTTGGGTTTACTTGACTGGTTTTAGTGCTGTGGAGCTCGAAATATCCCACCCAAGCCTAGGTGAAACTTGGTGGAAGTACCTTACTTGTTATAATTATAATGGAGATATTATAACTTAATTACTTACTTAATCATTAGTACCTACCTGGTCGACCGAGCTCTTCTCGGGTGAAAATAGATAAACATATCGTCTAGGTATACCAACGTTGTATATCCGAGGCTGTGAAAATAGAGAAAACGAATTTTCCCAGATATGAGACCTAGCTAGGTCGATTTTTCGCTCCCGATAACCCATATATTGCTACTTTCATCGAAATCGTTAAAACCGTTTTCGAGAACGTGATTACAAAATTAATATATTTAATCAAGGTGTCTCAAATGTCATGGCGTCATGGAGAGTGCGATTGTCGCAACCCAGTGCTGGGCACGCCACTATTGCGGCGATAAGTCCCCTCTTTGAGGAGTGGCTAGAGAGGCGCCACGGCGTCCTCACCTTCCGCCTGACGCAGGTCCTCACCGGACATGGTTGTTTCGGGAGGTTCCTGTTTCGCATCAAGCGGGAGGAAACGCCCGGGTGTCATCACTGCGTGGATCGCCCGGAGGACACGGTTGAGCATACGGTGGAGGTCTGTCCGGCTTGGGCAGAGCATCGCCGTGTCCCCGTGGAGGCGATCGGTGGCGGGGATCTCTCGCGTCCGGCCCTAGTCCAGGCCATGGTACGGAGCGAGAGGGCATGGGAGGCCGTCACCTCCTTCTGCGAAGCAGTAATGCTCGCGAAGGAGGAGGCAGAACGCGTGAGGGAGAGGCAAATTTCGCGCCCTCACGCCCCTAGCCGCCGCAGGAGACGCCCTGGGCGTCGGGAATCGCAGGCCGATTCCCGGCCACCGTAGGCGCGGACTTGCGGACGGTGAGCAATGGGTAGCTCGCCGTCCGATAAGGACCAGGCCCGGGTCGACGGCGCGTTGTGTTCCACGCGCGCCTCAAAGAGATGTCAGCACAACGGAAGGGGTCCGTTAGGACCGATGCCTGCCGGGGTTGCGGGAAAGTCCGAAAGGGATACCGTGGCCCCTGGCAACGTAAAGGCAACGGAAGGAACACGGGTGGGTTTTAGTCAGTAAGAGTCTGACACGCCCTCCCGCTCCACCCAGAGCGGGAGAAGTTATTTGATAATTTCCCACCCAAAAAAAAAAAAAAAAAAAAAGGTGTCTCAAATGTCTGACACGCCCTCCCGCTCCACCCAGAGCAGGAGAAGTTATTTGATAATTTCCCACCCAAAAAAAAAAAAAAAGGTGTCTCAAATGTAGTGGTCCAAAGGAAAACGGGGTACAGTGGTGGCCACCTATCATAAAAAAAAAATATACATAAACTTCACAAATTTAATTATTTTCGGATTTTTCGACCTTGTCAAACTCAAAGCATTTATTTCAATTAAACCACTTACAGGCACTTTTAAATTGTCAAGGGGTCAGTCAGTTAGAAATATGAAGCTAGTTGCTCATTCCAAAGCGTAGGTTCCTATGGAGAAGAAAGGGCAAGAAACTCCACGGACACTCTTTTAAATCATAATAATGTTACAAAATATTGGTTTCATCATTCATGTTGAAATTATACATGTGAGAACAATGGAGACAGATGTGCACGTAAAAAGCGTCCGTAATAAACAGATAAAAACAATTCTAAAATTAAAATAAGCCGTGGCAGATAAGACATGACCAGTCCCTACTGACGGCGCCCATTCACGAACATGACGCATGGATCAGCACCGTTTAGCTCAATCATTTTGAAGGGAACTTAACGATCCAACACACACGCCACCGCCAGCGAGACATTTGAGTGAGCATGACATACTCCAGGGCAGCCGCCAGGGCACATTCAAGTCAATGAATGTAATAATAGCGATTAGGCAGCATTACCATTATTCCTGTAGTACTTTCAACCGCCGGTGTCATTCAATCAAGTTTCATTCATTCAAGTTTACATATCCTTTAGACCAGATGAGTACGATAGTGCCATCAAAGATCTAAACGATGACCTACGTAGAATCGCCGCCTGGTCTGAAGAGAATTGCCTATTGCTAAACCCAACCAAAACCAAATACATGGTATTTGGAACAAGACAGCAACTAGCTAAACTACCCGCAACGTTTCACCTGGAGTTAATGGGCGAACCAATTGACAAATTGACAGAGTCTATGAAGCTCGAAATCTTGGTCTTATTTTGGATAAAGACCTTCGGTTCGAAAAACACGTAGCCGACTCGGTAAGGAACTGCTTTTACCGCCTGAAAGTTCTGTACAAGAATAGGCCTTACTTGTCAGAAACACTACGGGAACAGCTTGTGGAAACCCTGGTTCTGTCTAGGTTGAACTACGCTGACACAGTGTACGGCCCGCGCCTATTAGCTCGTACAGACCGCCTCATCCAAAGGGTACAAAACGCTTGTGCTCGGTTTTGTTACAATATTCCTCGCAGAACTCATGTAACACCTTTCCTAAACAAGCATTTTACACTAAAAATGAAGTCCAGACGCAAACTACACTTGGCTTGCCTTCTGTTCGGTGTGGTTAAATATCAGAAACCGGACTACTTATACAACAAACTAAGTTGGGTTACGAGTAGACGGGAATGCGGGAGAAGGCAATGCTCGCAACAACTCTCGACTCAGTCTCAGGGTACAGCCGCTTTCAGAGGCAGCTTTCGTTATGCGGCGTCCAAAATATGGAACAACCTGCCACCACCGATTAGAGCTATAAACACGATAGGCGCTTTTAGACGACGCTTACGGCAGTACCTTATAGATGCGCAACGGACGCTGGATATGGTCACACTAAATTTATCAATTATATGATATTTATGTACCTTGCAGTGTTTCTGTCGGTTAATGTTGCACGATAATGTAAATAACTGCTGTTATACAGTTACTTTGGTGGGAATGTTTCTTTGTCATTATCACTATCCCATGTACAAACTCCACAAAAACCACTTATTATCTATTTGCTACACATCTATCTATTTTTATTTAAATATAAAACACTTACACACTATAAAACTGATTTACATCCGCAAGACGTCCTCGTAACATAAGGTCCAGTTGAAAACCAGCGTCAGACACTAGTTGTCTGGCATTTATGCTGAACTGGGCCTATTTGGCGCAGCCGTGAGGCACACAATACTGTTTTAAGCTTTCTCTGTTTTATTTGTTTTTTGTGTGAATATTGTGTGCCTTGATCTGAGTCAAATAAATTTATTTTCTTTCATTCTTTCTTTCTATTCCCAAACAACTGCATCAATCTTTAAAAACACTACACGTAGCTCCCTCCACCTACCAAACCCTACAGAAAGCTGCTATCCTGAACAATTGCAGAATTGTTCAAAAATTTCTGCAAAACGACAATGACGCACAAATATCACACGCACAGACATCATTCACCACTGCAACACAAAGTCAAAACATAATTATCACTTAGTTTAAGCAGTACCTACTCTCAGGGGTAGCACATGGGTTTGGCCCGTGTTACCCTAAAAAAAAATCGGCACAGTGTCGAGATACAAAAATGTATACCAACAAATAATAATAATAATATTCAAAGACGTACCCAGTAAATGGTAGCTTTATAGAAGGTACATGGTCACAGTGCTCACACATGTGGTATGCAATTATACATTACTACCAGATTTAAGTCATACTATACAATTCAAAGATAATTTATGCAATCTTCAGCAGCTCCAACAATATTTTCGAATGCTAAAATTAAATTAGTTTATGCGCCCTTGTGGAGCTGGACCAGCGTTGAGCCAAGCATTTTTGTCACCGATATAATCCCCCAGCTTATATTATGCTTGGCAGCATAGTCTGCGTTTTATACAATATTTAAATTTAGTTTCATTTAGTTGTAGTATGAGGGCCAGGGTATTTTATGGAAACATTTTAAACAGTACCCCATGAAGGATGAGTCTACTTTAGCCAGTCTGAAACCCGGTTGAACTAATTGGTCCCGATTTCTAGTACTATAATTGTATCTTTCACCTCTTTTCCTGAAAAGATTAAGATTTTTCCTGACGTACATGTTTTCATAGATATATTGACAAGGTACCGACATGATGTTAATATTTTTAAACAGTTCCTTAGAGAATCGCGCCTGCGGAGGCAATATATTGCTGTAATGGCACTTTTCTGCAGAATAAAAATAGAGTCGATATCTGCAGCCCGTCCCCATAGTAAAATACCGTAAGACATGATACTATGAAAGTAACTGAAATAGACTAGCCTTGCGGTATCTATATCAGTAAATTGACGGATTTAGTCGTCCTGCAAGAGATGTTAAATGAGGACCCCATTGCAGCCTTGAGTCGAGCGTGATCCCCAAGAAAACAGTTTTATCTACGAATTCTAGTTTCTCCCTATTCAATACTATATCACAATCACTACTTTTAACATTCGGCAAAGCAAATCTTATGCATTTCGTTTTTTTTCCCATTTAACACTAAATTATTTGCAGTAAACCATTTTGGATCTGCAGTAGGGCGTTATTTACGTCGTCAAGATGATTTGATGCACGTCTATTTATCTTAAAAATTAGGGAGGTATCAGTCATCGTCAGCAAATAACACTATTTGTGGTTGGTTTTTTAATAAATGGGGTAGATCATTAATATAAATTAAAAAGAGGAAAGGATCCAAAATCGAGCCTTGTGGAATACCCATTTTCACTTTTAGACCTAGTGAATTGACACAATTAATTTGGACTTGCTGTTGACAAAGGTTCCCATTAAGCTAGGTATCTTTATCAAATTTTCCCAGTCTAAGGATCAATAATTAAAGTACTTTTTAAAGCTATGTGCACTTACGCTAAAGTTTAATAAAAAGTTAGAAAAGACAAGTAAAAATAAAAATCTAAAGCATTGCACACTGAACGTAAATAGGAACATAATCTTGTACCTAAACTATCGAGTCATCTTTCTGCTTGAACTCGCTACGTCGAAAATGTTGTCCATAGGTTCTAAAAATCCAAGTAAAAGTGCGTTTTTGGGGGGCGAAAATGATTAAATTAGCGAAATTTACTGAATTGTTGAGAATTTCCCAACTTTAAAATTTTGAAATGATAGGTTGCCACCTCCGGTTTACCCTATTAGCCTTTGGACCACTACGTTTGAGACGCCCTGTATAAATAATATACAAATATTTCTCATTTAATAGTATAGGTTACAATAAAAAAAAACAACTATAAATGCATTCTCAGTAATAAATTTGTTAAAGTTATTTTAAGACTAAAAAGTAAAGAATTAAAAGAAAAACATTATTTTATCACACACTTTTTGTTCACAGCGTGTCGATGGCAAAACAACACATACAATATTGTTATAATAGGTCTTTACCTATGAAATTGCCGTTTTGTATGAAAAAATTTAAACGAATTTTTTTCATGTATTTTTTATTTGTATCGAAGTAATCACCCATGCAATCAATGCATCTTTGCCAACGCAGTGGCAGTTTATTGATGCCCTTCTTAAAGAAATCAGCTGGACGGGAGGCAACAAATTCTTCAAAGGCATTTTGTACTGCCTCTCGGGTATTTAATTTTTTTCCCGCCAAGAAGTTATCCAAATTCTGGAAAAAGTAGTAGTCTATAGGCGCAAGGTCTGGTGAGTAGGGCGGATGACGGAGAGCTTCCAACCCCAGTTCTTGCAACTTGGAGACCGTCTGCTGTGCAGTATGAGGTCGCGCGTTGTCGTGCAGGAGCAGCGGAGACGAGCGATTGACCAATGCTGGTTGGAGATGTGCCAGCTTCTCCATCATTGTGTTCAGTTCTTCACAGTACACATCTGCAGTAATGCTCACCCCGTTTGGTAAGAAGCTGTGATGAATCACACCGGCGCTAGACCACCAAACAGTGACCATCACTTTTCTAGGGGTAAGTTTTCGTTTAGGGCATTGTTTAGGTGCTGAACCAGGATCCCACCAACTTGCTGAGCGCTTGCGATTATCAAACAGAATCCATTTTTCATCGCAGGTAACAATGCGGCTCAAAATTCCTTCATTTGTGTGTCTGTTGAGCAGTGCAAGGCACGTCAAAGGCATTAAAAAGTCTAGTCAAACGAAACGTCGGCTATATCAAAAATTCATAAGTAGTAAAACTAATAAAAAACACAATGAGGAAAACTATAAACTTTATACTCGTGTGTTTAAACGATGTGCACAGAAAGCACATAAAATTGTGATGACAGGGCGAATACAAAAGCACAAAAATAAATGTAAAGCTACTTGGAATGCTATTTCCTCAACTATAAGTACTAATGACCTATTTAAAAATGACATTGACGAATTAAATTTAAATAATGTGACATATAACAATCCATTAGACATCTGTAATTTATTTAATAACCATTTTATTAATTTGACATCCAATCAGCCAACTAATTCTAATAATGTTAAGCTAAATCAAAATAACAAAAATTTAAATACTATTTTCTTGAACCCTGTAGACGCGATAGAAGTATATAAAATCATTATGTCCCTAAATAATAGCAAGACTAGTGGATATGACGGCATTGCCACGCAAGTTTTGAAAGCGTGTGCTACTTGGATATGTCATCCAATAGCGCATATAATAAATTTATCGTTCTCGGAAGGTGTATTTCCTGAGCAGTTAAAAATGTCTATCGTGAAACCACTTTTTAAAGCGGGAAACAAGTCAGTCCCTAATAACTATCGTCCTATCACCATAGTACCTATTATGTCTAAAGTTTTTGAAAAAGCAATGCTTATCAGGTTAAATAATTTTCTCTATACACATAAAATATTATGCAAAGAGCAATTTGGTTTCCGTAAGGGTAGTTCAACTGCTCTTGCAATCTTTAACTTAATTAAACTTGTAACAGAAAGCATAAACAATGGCAATCCACCGGTGTGTCTCTTCTTAGATATGAGCAAGGCCTTTGATTTTGTGAATCATTCGAAGCTCTTAAACAAATTGGACTTCTACGGCATAAGAGGAAAAGCTCATGAATGGTTAGCTAGCTATCTAAGAAACAGGAAACAGTGTACCGAGATATCCAAAGTAGTAAAGAAAAATTACAAAACTTATACCAAAGAGATTTTTACTTCAATAGCAATAATAAATAAGTGTGGTGTGCCTCAGGGTAGCATTCTCGGTCCTTTACTTTTTTTGCTATATATAAATGATCTTCCGGAGGCCATTTTGCAGAAATGTATCCTATTTGCAGATGATACTACAGTTATTATAAAATGTCACGACAAAAAAGATTACAAATCAGTCACCGAAAAGACCCTATCAGATATAATAAGCTGGATGGAAAGTAATAATTTGAATATTAACATTAGTAAGACGAAATCAATACAATGTAACTCCTATAATACCAAACAATTACCTTTGGACATTAATTGCAAAGATGAAAAAGTACATCAAGTGGATGAATTAAAATTTTTAGGACTTATTGTAGATAAACATCTAAATTGGAAATGCCATGTGGAACATATTTGTCAGAAACTTGATAGGTTTGTGTTTGCGTTGAAAAAGTTAAGGCAAAATGTATCTGTAGAAGCTGCTCTTTCGGCTTATCACGGCTATGTGTCATCTGTCCTAAGCTATGGACTTATAATGTGGGGCAACTCTACCGATTCTGACAGAGTTTTCAAGCTTCAAAAACGTTGCATCCGGGTTATAAACAAAGCATGGTTCTTAGATAGTTGTAACCTCTCTTTAAAAAATGTAACATTCTTCCACTTCCCTGTATGTACATAAGAGATATCTGCGTTTTTACCAAGAATCACTCGCATTACTTTAAGCAACGTAGTGAGGTTCTACCAAGACAAAAAAGGGCTAAGTTTCACAACTTATTGTATCAGCCACCTAGTCATAAAGATATTTATAAAAAAAATGTGTTTAATATGTGCATACTGATTTATAATGACATTCCAAATGATTTAAAATTGTTGCAGGGTAATCTATTTAAAAAAAAATTGACCGATTGGCTACAAGAGAGCTGTTTCTATAGCATTAAGGAATTTATGGAATTTAAAAATTAATGTTAGGTATGTACTATTGAATGAAAATGAATAATTGAGTTTAGAATAATTGTAATAAAATTAATTGCATGATAATAATTACATAAATAGACGTAAGTAAATAATTTGCACGCTTGCTTGCAGGCAGAATACAATGACTTTTAGGACATAAGATCTTTCCTTGAATTGGTATGTATTTTCTAGCAAATAAACATTTTTGATTTGATTTGATTTGATTTGATTTGTCTCGACGCGTACTTCGCGCTGGCGATCATTGAGTTCGTGGGGCACCCATTTGTCAAGCTTTTTTACCTTGCCAATTTGACGCAAATGGACCAATATTGTTTTGACGCTAACGTCGAAAGCTGCTGCTAATTTTTTTTTTTTTTTTTTTAATATAAGCCTTGCCCCACACTAGGAATTTCTCCTGTATCGTGGGTGCGTTTACAAACATTTATACTCACATACACAAACAGCCAGACCCGGAACAACTACTTGCAGGTCATACAAATATTTGTTCCGTGCGGGAATCGAACCCGCGACACGCAGTGCAGCTGTCAATCGCTTAACCACTGCGCCAACCGTGCCAATTCAGCCGTAGATTGTGTATCATCAGCTTCCACAATCGCCTTTAATTCGTCATTGTCGACCAAAGTCTTCGGACGACCGTGAGGTTCATTATTCAGGTCGAAATTTCCAGAACGGAAGCGAGCAAACCAATAACAGGTGGTGCGTTGGTTTGTAGTGTTTGCTCCGTAAACGTCGTTGATGTTGCGTGCCGCTTGTGCCGCGTTGCTGCCACGACGGTACTCATATTCCATAATTACTAGAATTTTTAACGTATCCATGATGACGATAAATATTGAAATGTGATGAAAATGTAAAACTAATCAATAAACAAAAAACAAATGACTACTTTTGGGAAAAAAAAACATGTTTTAAAATAAAATTAATTTGAAATTAGAATGCTTAGCCAAACAAAAATTATTTTGATTTGAAATGGCCAGTACTGCAGAACGGCAATTTCATAGGTAAAGACTAAAGACCTAATATCATGTATTTTTAAAGTTTGCTCTAAAATTCAGCAGCACTATATTTTTGCTGACTCAGCCATTATCCTTAATGGTCATGTGTACCTAATTTTTAACAAAGCGTTCTATGCTTTTTGAATGAATCATTTTAACCCAATGATGATGTTATTACCTTGTCATTGTTGTATCCTCCATATCTCGACACAGGCACATCGCTATTTATTACAATTTCGATGTTCTTGTTTTCTCGTTCGCAGACAGAACCACGACGTGGTGAAATCTACACCCCGATTGGAGAGGTTTCTACCTCTACTCTGTAGGCGGTAGTCTAAGTGATGATCTCATTCAATCTAAAGTTAAGTACTAAGTACCCATTGTGGAATGCAATAAATGATTGGGTATTGAAGAGGTTCCTGACTTCCGCAAGTACCCGCTCGAGAGAATACGTTACTAAATCATACATGTCCGTATGATTTAGTAACGTATTCTCTCGAGCGGCGTGTACCACGTGCGCGGTGGATCGATGGCCGTGGGTCGAGCAGGTCAGGCTCACCATATCTACACCAGCTGTACAGGTGAGCGCGAACTAGCTGTGACGTAACGTGACTGAACTTAACTGAGTATATTTCGTTTTATGAGCTCGTTAGCACTCATAGCGATTGTTCGGCTGTCGCAAAATGACCACTTCTCAAAATGCCTCCCGGACGCAAAAAAACCATTTCTCAGAATGTCTCTTTCGCAAAATGACCACTTCTGAAAATGTTCCTTTCGAAAAATCGGTTAAAATTAAGACTCTTTTATAGTAGCTAGTTTTCTAGTATAGCTTTGCATAGTAGATACTCCCTTATGGAAGTACCTATCAAAGTAAAATTAGTAGACATGCGTCAGCATGGGCGTGCCCAGAGGGAGGCAGGGGAGCGCAGCTGCCCCCCTGGATGTTGTATGCCTAAGTACCGACTGTTGTCGATAAAAGTTATGTTAGAGTCACGCTAAGACTTACTATTTTTTTTATTTTTTTTTATTTGACTTTGTTTTGCTTATTTTTATTTGACATTGTATTTATAATTTGATGATATTGTATTAATTTTATATTGTGATTTGTATTTATCTCGTGTTTCGTTGTGATAGTTATTAAATTAAATTATTTATGTTAGTTAATTAGTTACAAAAAACTTAAAAGCTATGTGTGTTAAAGCTTAGTGTGTTATCATAAGTAGGAACAATATTTACATACATAAATGTGAATGTATCACATTTATCCGGTTGTAAGGCATCACTTCTGCCTAAGCAACACTTGCATGAAGTGATTCATTACCGGTGAGTCAAATTTGTCCACTAACATCTTCAGAATGCCATTAGGGCTTGACCGCGTTCTCTCCAGTAGCGACGCCGTCTTTCTCCTCACCATTGCGTGGAAGTCATGAACATGCGCCTGCGCGAACATGCCAGAGGCACTACAAAAGCGCGGCAGCCCCAATAGCATTCTGAAGCTGTTATTGTATTGGACCCTCAGGGCATCCATTGTTTTCCGCATGTAGCTGGCCCACAGGCTGCTCGTGTAGAAGGTCTGGCAGTAAGCCTTGAACAATGTTATCTTAACCTCCTTACTACAACAAGCAAACCTGCGAACCAGCATATTGCTTCTCACAGCTAGAGCCCGGCGCTCGCGTTCGACATCTTCATGATCTTCAAGGTCCTCCGTTACGTAATGCCCCAGATATTTAGTTTGTTTCACCCTTTGCAGGGGCTGGCCATTGAGGGTGATAGTTGGCTCGTATGACTGCTTCCTACCGGGGGTCTTAAAGATCATGAAAAAGCTCATCCTACAATTATAAACAAGACCGTGGCTAGCAACGTACCTTTCACCGGATTGTGAAAGCTCTCTTATGGAGCCGGCCGTTGGACCCAGCAGCACCATATCACCAGCGTAGCTGAGGTTATTTACGCAAATGTTGTCAATCCAACATCCGATCCGTTTACCACCACCCAATGTCAGCTGTCACATTTAAATGTCTTACGCTTTCGATGGAAGGCCAGAAGCAAATTCGAGTGGATAGTGAATCTGATCTCGTCAGTCTCAAAAGACAATGACTATCTTCTGTTATTGTACAACTTAAGTATCGCATGCAAAGTTTTCTATCATATTTCGTACTTATAACTTTTTTATTTTTGTGTTTACATACTATGTCTACTATATTAATTGGTACTATATTAACTATCTACCGACAGCGCCTATACATTTTGTTCATGAATGTAGTAACTTATTGCGGCGCAAATGATTGCTCATACTTACATTACAGAGAAAACACAATCACACAAATTACACAAACTATTAACAATCACACATCTACATACAATCATGAGTTTACATACAGGTTTTTAATAAACGTTAGTCCTTATTATCCAATTAAATCCACATCCGTATTTACAGCTGCACTGAACGACATAACTACAATCGGTCACGTAACTAGTGCCTATGGTATTCTTAACTATAACATTCGCTGATCTAAACAATATAAACAATTTAGAAAATTTTATGCTTACAGAATTGTTCAACTGTGAACCAGAATCATGTAAAGAGACCATAACTAAACCAAATTCATTTTTAAAAATAATGCAACAGAATATTAGGAGCATTAACAAAAAATTTCTGAGCCTTATTACTTTACTAAAACGACTAGAATTGAGCTGTGATATTATAATTCTATCTGAGTGTTGGCTCTCGTCTGTTACTGATTTACCACAAATGCCTAACTATTCTAGTTTTTCAACTACACGAAACTACAACCAAAACGACGGGGTGGTCGTTTACATTAATAACGATATTAACTATAACATAGAAGAACCGGAAATCTTGGAAGCAAACTGCCTACTTATTAAAATAAATAAAACTACTGTCATAATTGCAATATACAGACCCCCTAGCTTTCCCACATTAGATATTTTTTTGCGCACCTTACAGGAACTTTTAATTAGACTAACTGATTACAAAAATATAATTTTGATAGGTGATATAAATATAAATATTAAAGATTCAAACGTACTTACATCAAGCTATCTCGATTTACTTGCTTACTTTGGTATGATTCCAGCACATTATGAACAAACTAGAGGTTGTAACTGTTTGGATCACGTGATAATTAAATCCAAAGCTTCTTCTTTTACATTGGGATTAAATATAATGACCACCAAAAAATACGTTGATACCCTAAGCTCTTGTATAACTTATCACCAATTATAGTAAAATATAACAGTCAAAAATAGTAAATGGTCACCAAAATTAGTTAATGATCACCAAAATTAAAACCGCTTTTTTAGGATACAAGAGCTAGCTCGGGACTTGGGGCACCCCGACTCGGACAGGTTAGGTTAGAAGGGGATGGCGGGGTCTGCAAGACCCCGCCATCCCCTTCGTGGTTATTTTTTTTTAACTACCCAGATATAGGCTATATACATATAGCTAACGTCGACGTTAGCCGTTTTGGTGATCATTTACTATTTTTGGTGACCATTTACTATTTTTGACTGTTATATTACTATATCTGGTGATCAGTTAAACATAAGCCTTTTACATTTATTCTCCAATCTGCAATTACTGACCACGAAGCTACACTTTTCTGTCTGCGCTTAAGTGGACAAAACCACAAAGTAAAAATTGCTAATAAAATAAACTTTGAAAATCTAAACAAGGACTGCGCAAATATTGATTTTAACTATGTATACGATAGCCACGCCAGCCCCAATGAACTCATGACCTATTTAATTCAAAATTTACAAAAAATTATACTTAACAACACAATAACTATTAAAATTCCTAGAAATAAACTGACAATAAAACCGTGGATCACTCCTGGTCTACTGAGATGCATAAGGACAAGAAACAGAATGCATTACAAGCTTAAGCAAAATCCGAATAATGACATCTTAAAAATATCTTATAAAAGATATAGAAACTTCTGTAATGACATAATAAAAAAATGTAAGAGACAATATGATAGGAATATACTTGAATCGGTTGGAGGTGATAACAAAAAACTTTGGTCCGCTATTAAAACTATTACAAGTCTGAATAAAACAAACTCACCTCCGCTGGAACTTTCACATATTGAAACAACTCCACAAGATTCAATTAATAAAGTAAACTCTTATTTTGAAAATATAGGCATGGAACTGAAACGTAAAATCCCAATAGGTCTCTCCCCACTCCCAACAAACACTGCAAATATATCGTCCTCTTGTGACTCTTTTGTACTTTTGGAAACATCTGAAGAGGAAGTAGAAGGTATCATCAACAACCTTCGCTCAGATTGTGGAGCAGGTTGGGACAATATAATGTCAACAGTCCTTAAGAATTTAAAAAACTATATCCTTAATAAATGTTTAGCAGAAGGCAGTTTTCCACCTACTCTTAAAAAAACGATTGTCATCCCTATTTTTAAGAACGGTAACAAAGAGGAGGTATCAAACTATCGTCCTATTTCTTTGCTAACCTCTATCTCAAAGGTATTTGAAAGGATAATCGGTAGCAGATTTGTGAAATTTCTAGAAGATAAAGATATCTTATCACCGAACCAATATGGTTTCAGAAAAGGAAAATCTACAACAGACTGTATTCAGACATTCGCCGAACTAATTGTAGATAAAATAGATAATAGAAAAAAATGCTTGACCATCTTTTTAGACCTACAAAAAGCGTTTGATACTGTCTACCCACAACTGTTAATATCCAAACTCGAACTTATGGGAATAAGAAACACACAATCAAAACTATTTCTGAGCTACTTAGAGGATCGGTATCAGTCTGTTCGCATAGGAAATACGCAAAGTGAAGAGAGACCGATAAATATTGGAATCCCACAAGGCAGCATCTTGGGCCCTCCCCTCTTCTTATGCTATATAAATGATCTTTGCAACCTAAAAATTAGGAACTGCCATATAATGTCATATGCTGACGACACTAGCTTAACCTTTTATGGTGACTCATGGGAGGAAACTTATCTTGCTGCCCCAGAAGGTTTCAATACAGTCACTCCACTCCAGTCGCTAGCTCTTTACAAACTTACCTTAAATGCAACCAAAACTAAATATATAGAATTTAAAATACATAATATGGCAAATCAACAAAATCCTTTTAATATTCAAGCACACAAATGTAATCCTGTAACAACAAACTGTACCACTTGTCCAATCATATCGAAAACAGAATCAATCAAATACCTCGGCATAATAATTGATAGAAACTTATCATTTAAGCAACACATTTCACATCTGGTCCAAAAAACAAGAAAACTCGTTCATGTATTTAAAAATCTTAGGCACGTTGCAAGCTGGAAACTGGTTAAAACTGTGTATGAATCCCTTTGCCAATCAATCTTATCATATGGTATTTTGACCTGGGGCGGCTCATACAAAACTAATATAATAAACGTTGAAAGAGCCCAAAGACTTCTCCTAAAAGTTGCTCTATTCAAACCACGTTTATATGCAACAAAAGCCCTCTACAACGACGCAAATGTATTAACGGTCAGGCAGCTTTATGAATTAGCAACAGTTATGAAAAAGCATTCATTAATTGACTTTACTACAGCGAAACAAAAGGTAAATACTAGGCGTTATTATGAAGTCTGTGAAACAAATCCGGTAAAAACATCTTTCGCCCTTTCTTCCAATTTAGAGCAAGCAGATTATATAACAGAGTTAACAAAACTCTTGGCATTGTTGGTCTGCCGAGGGTAGAATGTAAAAAGAAGCTCACAAATTGGCTGTTGGGACTAGATTATCAGGAAACTGAAAAACTGCTTTCTACCCTATCCTAGCTATACACAAATACCATCTAACTCTATCTCCCTCACACTCGTTCGCAGGCCCATACCAGACATACTATAAGATCCATTATACTCACATATTTTTCACACTCAACATACATACACACCCCACACACACACCCCCCCACACACACACTCCACACACACTCCACATACACACACACACACACACACACACACACACATACAAACACCCACACACACGCAGTCATCTGACTTAAGTTTAAAATTGTTTTTATTTTGTTTTTATTAATAACTACCTTTTTATTTTTTTGTTATTTTTTTTCATACAATAGTCCAATAGTGCCACTTAGGGCGGGTTGTTTCACGAACACTTAACGCACGCGTATACGTCAAAAATGGCGCTAACTATCGTCAAATCAAAAAAAGCGTTGTTTCACGAAATTATGGCCTTAACGTCCGTCAAATAATAACGATTACAGTAACCGGTGCCAGACCCACTGGTTAACGTCATTTTATTCTCAAACATCTGGACATTATGGACGCTCTTTTGTTGTATTCGTCTTTGTTCGACGAGTGTTTCTGATGATGAAACAAATTAATAACCTAAACCTATGGGACAAGCAGGAATTTATTGCAAGATACCGTGTTTTAAAGGAAGTAACTAGCTCTATTGTTAACACGTCAAAAACGAATATGAAATAAAATTTGCTACAGAAAATGAAGTTATTCAGTTATCATGTAGGTATCAGGTAGGTACCTACCTACCTCTAATACCCACATGATAACTAAGGTATAAACCTAATACTTATTTTGATTCTAAAATTCGTTTTCAATTTTTTTATTTGGCATTAAAACCCATAAACCAGGTACTTGCAACTCTGCAATATTATGCATCAGGATTTTTAATGAAATGTGCTGGTGACATGTCAGGCTTACATAAATCAACGATATATGCCGTATTCTTCATCGAGTGACTAGTAGGGCTGTTGCTAAATTACGTCCTCATTATATAAGCTTGCCAGCTAACGATCAGGAGATATTCGTTGCTGCAACTGACTTTTACAAAATATTTAGATTTCCGAAAGTATTGGGTACAATTGATTGTACTCATATCCAAATTAGTTAGTTGTCACCTCAGACCAAATAAAAAAAACCAAGACATAGCGCTGCGAACAATACAATGAAGCATGCCGATTCTACACCTCCGCTCTGTGCATACACGCTCACACGCACACATTACTACCATTTACAATCAAGCTACACCTGAATAAGTGCACATAATATATGTTTACGAAACCGGCCTCACGTCACTGTTGACAGCGCTAAAAATAATCAATAAAGTGTAAAAGAAATGATATTTGCAAAAGCACATTGTTGCGGACAACACATTTAGTGCCAAAAGAACTACTGACTTGGTTTTTTATTTGGTCTGAGGTTGTCACTTGAAAATTTGACGTGAACGACGAAATGTTGCCATAATATAAAAATCTCCCAACCATTTTTATTGGGAAAAAGTACTGCTTTTTACTGGCAGCCCGAATAACTTTGACGATCGGTTTTATACGCAGTGAAACAACGCTTTGTATTTAACGAACGTTAAACATCTTACGTAATCGTTATTATTTGACGTACGTATGTTACGTTAACCAACCGTTTGAAACAACCGGCCCTTACTGTACAACTACGTAACAAATTGTGAAAATTTCTTATCTCGGCGAGGGGGCCAGGAATCCATAGCACAGGGTATCCTAGTTTGGATTCCTGACTCCCACAAATCCTTGTAAGCCTATATCTATTACACTTATACTGTATAAAAATGTACTTTGTGGGAGGAAAATAAATCTTTATTTATCTTTATCTTATCTTATTGAGCGCTTCAACGACTTACAGTTAAACGTAATAAACTTAGTACTATAACTAGTCATTATGTTGGTTTCAGTCCTTTATATTACGGCTTACCGCTTTGTCTCGAAACTGCACAAAGCGTCTAAAACTTATGCCATCTAGCCACATATTATCATTTAAAAATAACCTTAACTTCTGCCTAGATACATAGCATATAAATGAGTTGTAATCTTTTTCTTTCTTCATTCTAATCTTTTCTAAAGTAACTTTATCTTGTGTTTTATCCCAAATATATTCTATTATGTCCTTTTCCTGTGATTGTTTACAAACATTTGATATATATAAAGGTATTCTATATATTGGTGCTGCCTTAAATTTGTCATTAAGTCAGTTATTCGCTCTTCCTGTATGGCTAATAAACCTTTTTCTATATGACTTTTTGTATTGCACTTTTATCCATTCATCCGTGTCCCCTACGTTTTGCTTACATTCACTACTCGCTTTTAGTACGTCAGCCATGGTCGGGCTCGAACCTATCTCGTTTTGCTTTGTATTACTCGCGCGCGTGCTCGGTGTCTTAACTAATGAGTGAGAAGTAACATTAGTAGCAAGCTCTGCTAGCGCGTATACGGAAACCAGTTCTGTGTTCGGTCCGGGCCTCAACGCTCTTGTGTGTGGTCGCTTCATCGGCGCCGCTCACACAGGTAGGTTTTAAGTTATGCTCCGTCGGAACCGCAGTGTGGACCTCCACGCGTTGGCCAGCTGTTAATGATTTGTTGATGTGGGTAGGCGGTGTGATTTTTGAGATTTTATTCGATAATAGAACAGATGCTTGGGATAGGTCGCAGTTTGCAGCACAGACATTATCATGGTGGTGATATAGTGATGTGACTTAAACCCATAGGCCCACTCTTACACTCGAAATTATCCAATAAATGTGCACCTCGCTTACGATTAACCGGATCAAATCAAACTCACTCAGTGACTGTGTTTGCATGGCAGTTTGAAATTCATCCAGTTGTTCTCTCGTGATATAGTCGGTTTTGATTTGTTTTATTTCTTGTTGTAGCAATAAAATTAATTAGCAATAAAATTAAATCTTTTAGCAATCTTGTTGCATCCAAATGATCGAAAGTTACAGGAGGTAGTCGGTGTAATTCTTTAGCAACAAAAGTGGGAAGCCTCTTAGGGTCGGTGGCCTCGGTGTGCTTAATTAATTCAATGATATCTTGTAGATCTCTGTTAAACTTACCTGCCTGTCTTCGTGTTTTCATTTTCTTGGTCGGCACCACTTCAAATAACGATTTCTTAGCAGCTAAGACTTCTTCTGGAGAAAAAGCTGTATCACATATCCGTATTAAGGAAATCTCATCCATCACTCAAATCTTATTATGCATAAATGCGAGCACTTCGTTTATCACAATATTGCACAAACTACATTTCACTACGTTCGAGGTCATTGTCAAACGGGTGCGCGGGGGAGAACCCGAAATAAATGGATTTTATTTTTATTTATTTACAATTACAATATATTATGCATTTATTTTTATTCCGCTTTGCGCAACCGTTTATAATTATTATAATCATACAAAATAGGCGAACGCAGCAAGCAAGCACAGTTTATTTATTTATTTTACTACCTGTAAAGCAGGATCTCCTGCGGGTGTTGCCCCTACACACTACACGAAAAAACTGGTAAAACGTGGCCGGGGGAATTTTAGAAATTTCTTAAGCCCGGGGGGGTTTAAGAAATTTCTGATTAGCCCCCCTGGGCCAAAAGCTGGGTACGCCCATGTGCGATAGATATTTCGAAACTTATCTAAAATCCGATTGAGTCACAAATCGTTTCGTATCGATAATCCGAACTAGACAAACCGATTTCATAAAACCACGGCAAGAGTAGGTTTGCGTAAGCAAGTATTTGACTATGTTTGGATAGTTTTGAATTTTTGATCAATGCACTTACAACTGAATTATAATATTACTAGAGAAATCGATCGAAACTGCATTGATAGAAATCGATCTCTAAAATCGGATTTTTAAAACGATTTCATAATCTGAAATCGAATTTTTAACCGTTTGCGTAAAAGTAATTAATTTGTTTGGCACTCAGTTTTTTTTTGTCGGTTTAATTTTTTGTAATAGTGATTTTTATCTTTCGCTTTTGAGTTACTATTTAATTTGATTGTTTTCCTCAAGTAAGGAATTTCCTCAATAGCCCTCCTCAATAGATGGAGACGGATCCATCGTCAGACCCTCGACAACAGTCAGGCCCCAGCTAGGTCTATAGTTCTCATCAAGGTGAATGAAATAAGCCCAAACACGATGTAGCTGCTGAAACTGCTGAGGAGCTCTCGCGATTGCCTTCCGTCTCCGTCATCAGATCGACGAAATTACAACAGAATCGGTTCGCAATTGAAAATTCAGTAGGTGAAAAATCAATCAACCCCATTTTTTTTACCCTTAGGGGTGGATTTCAGTTTTCAATTTTACATGAGACCAACTTCGAAGTACACCCCAGTCCCCAATAAAAACAAGAATCGTTCAAATCGGACAAGTCGGTAGTTAAACATTACGATACCCACCACACTCAGAAACTTATCAATCAGAATAGTGGTGTAGTTTATTTTTCTTAAAAAGGAAATTTATTTTCACAAACCTATTTACATGATTTACATATTTCCTGCTCCATAGGATAATTTAGAATCAAGACAAAATCAAACTAGTTGCAAATTTAAGTGTATATTTTATTATTATTTTTTATTATATGACATTGATTACCAATTCCTCGCACACTGACTTATTAATTGTGGAATCTTAGGAGGATCGTCTACTTTTACAGTGTTTGTAAATATGTGAGCACCATGTATCTATCACATAATTAGTTTATCTGTTGTTGCTTCATTTTTAATTCTTAATTCTTTTTACCTATTGTGGTATAATAATTTTATTCTAGGTGCATCGTCCTCACATAATTATATAACTAATGTACTTATACAAAATATTGTAAAACATTTTAAAAGAGTAACGGTGGAGTTTCTTGCCCATTCTTCTCCATACGAAAACTACCTTTTGGAAGGGGCAACTAGAATCAATTTTTTTTTTTTTTGAAAATTTTTGATGTTCAAAAGTGCCTTATACGGGCCTATTAGAAATAAATGATTTGACTTTGACTTTACAGACTAACAGACTTAAAATAATAATAATATGTACAAGTATATAAAAAAGAGGGCCCCCTCCTCCTCTCTTTTATATACTATTAATTATAGGGCATCAAAAAATTCGTCCGCATCGCTGTCAACAGGAAAAGTGGCCAAAAGGCTGGCAGCATTGCCACGTTGAATGGCAATGCTGATTCTTTGGCCAAAGAATAGGCCAGCCCTCTGGTCACGTGAAGAGTCGACCAGCCGCTTGGCGATGTCTTGAAAAACTAAGTCTGCACTCGGACCCCATGGCCCTAGTGTTTCAACCCCAAACGGCTCAAACATATAAGTCCCAATAAGATTGGAGTATTTGCGCCGTTTGAGGATTTCCGCACCTGCAGCAGCAGCCCCAGCACAGCCCGCTGTGCTAGGAAGATGGGATGGCGCAACCGTGTCGACACACGTTGCATCCCACACCAAAGGCCTACCTACCTTCCAAGGCATTATGGTCATTCCGTCTGGTCTCTTCCCATCGTCGCGTGCCAAGCCATTGGGTTTTAAAACAGCTAGCACTCCGACGGTGACAAGAGCACGACGGATGATGTCATTTATGCTGGCGTGCCGTGCTATCCGGCCTGCGTTCTTACTGCAGGATAGGCCATGGTGTTCGAGACAGTCGACACCTTCACCGCATTGGCAGCGATGCGAAGCCACACAAAGAGCGCCCAGACGCAGACAGGTAGCGAGCCAGAAAGTGGTATCACCCAGCATAGTACCTATGTTGGGTGACGGTAGCGCCTGAAGCCAGAGGCCCGACTCCCACTCACCCACAGCCAACAGGCGGGCACGCTCAGCAGTATTGGTGGACGTATTAATAAGATTATTCCGTACCAACTTGCAGAGCGCCTCTGGGAAGATGGGTTTTCCCAGTCAACTTTTCAGTGCTGCGGACAGAGGACAGGAACGCGGGTAAGCTAATACTGGTAATTCTGCGAACGCCGAGGCCACCAAAACGGATGGGTAGTGTGGCTTGCAGCCACGCTCGGTCGTCCAAAGCCACATTTAAAATGGATGTTAATGTGCTGCGAATAATTTGGTCAATTTTGTCCAAGAGGTGTGACTGCTTCCATAAAGGGGAAGAGCGTAGAAAATATATAAAATTTGGACCAAAACAACAGTATCTAATCAGGGTGAATGCCGAAAGTAAATTAATTTTGGAGAGTCTGTCCGAAATGTCGTTAAAGTTTTTGATGTTTTCGTCGATGAAAGAAGGAAAGCTGTCTTCTAAAATTGGGGAACCTAGGAGCTGAAGTGATTTTTTTTCTAAAATTTTGATTTGTGGGGCTATTGCATTAAATTTCTCAAGAGTCTGTCGGTAATGTCAGAAAGGAAAATTTCGCATTTTGATGGGTTAAGGTCCAAGCCAATGGATTTAAATTGTTCTTTGATGAGTTGTAGGTCTTTCAAAATGGTGTCTACATCACCTCCTAGCGTTCCATCATCTAAATACCACACGTTAAATTTTGAATTTTGATTCTGGATAATTGGATGGATAGCCAAGCTGAAAATGACTGGCCCAAGAGGGTCACCTTGTTGGCATCCTACTGCAGATTGCAAAACTTTGTCCTTGTAAAGTAGTTTAGAGGGGTACCTGTAACACTGCCACATAAAACCATAAATTTCGGGTAGTTCTTTTTTGACTTCAGCCAACAAAGTGTCCATGTTGACAGAGTTAAAGGCATTCTTATCGTCAACCGTGAGGATAACCTCACATTTGTTGGAGTTCAAAAAGGTGGAAAGAGTATGCACGGCAGCCTCACAGCCCCCTCTCGAGCCGAAACCTAGTTGCAGGGGCTGAAACTTAGCTGTAAGGGATTCGCTGTACAGCTTACAGCATATTTTGGCTGCCGTACGCCTGTAGGTGCACCCAACGGCGATGGGGCGAATGCCGCCGTCCTTTTTGCGCAGGGCACATAGGTTGGCCCCATATAAGACATCGAAGACGGCCTCGTTCACACCGCCGGTGAGCATGAGTTTAATCAGGGCCGCAAGCTCCTTCAGAAGCGACTCACCAGCGTCCCCGGCGCCTGAGCTCAATAGATCCTTTAGATGTTGTGGAGTCAGGCCATTGAGGCCGCCGGCGGAACCGCTCCTGAAGGAGCTCACGGCTGCAATCAACTGGGACGCCGAAACGTTTAGGAAGGTTGAATTTAGGACGGGAGGGTCGAGGGGATCGGGAAAGGTGAGACTATCCGCGCTGTATACAATAGGCGCTGGGTGTTTACTCTCTAGAGCTGTTAGCGTTTCTGGAGAGTAAGGCGCCACCACATCGCTGCTGAACAGTATCCTGGCCGCTCCGTGGTGTAGTTGTATATACAAAAAGTAATTTGGAAAATATTATAGTGTATGAACCTAATATTATAGACGGTGATTGTTTAGTGGTCGAAATAGATAAAGCAAACGCCTTTATTTGTATGTCACCGTCTTTTGTTTCATTAACCAATTTTCTTTTTTCGTTAGACGAGCTTTTAATTAAACTGAAATACATACCCAATGTTTATTTAACTGGTGACATTAATATTGATATTGGTACCCATAACGATGAATCAAAATCTGACGAGTATTTAGATCTACTTACCCACTGTCTCTTACCTAATCATTAACAAATGTATTGATCACTGTTTTGTTAAGTCTAATTCTAAAATGTTGACTGTGATTTGTGAGTCATCTGTGACTGATTATAGCAGTTTATATTTGAATATCTCTTTAACGCAACAAAGTACTATATACAACAAACATAAAAAACCTAAAAAAAACTTAATTACGATGTGGCTAATACTCTAATTAATGAATTTGATTTTTCATATAAATATAGACGACCCCAATAAAACAAATGAACTGCTTATAAAAAAAATATCTGAATTAATTTAAAAAAGCACGCAAATAACTGCAATACCAAACAGACAACAAACTCGTCAAAAATGGATAACCCCCGGATTATTGCATTGTATGAGATTCAGAGACACATTACATAAAAGACACTTAAAATCACCAAATGACAAAGACCTAGAAACTACCTATAAACGCTATCGAAATCATCGTAACAAAATTCTGCATAATTTAAAAAATGAACACGATAAACGTCACTTAAATGTTAGTAAAAATTACATAAAAAAGACCTGGAACATTATAAAACATGTACGAGTATGTAACTTGAATGTGTTGGATAAGTCTAAAATACCATAATTATGAGTTGTTAAGTATTAAGTCAACACCGCAGGAATCAATTGATTATGCTAATATTTTTTTTGTCAATACAGGTGCTAAACTATCAAATAACATTTTAAATAAATTAAAAATAACTGAAGATGATCTCGTCAAGGATTGTAAGTATAATCAAGCTCCATTAAAATCATTTAAGCTTCTGGAAACAGATGAGTACGAGGTACAAAAAATAGTTACGTCACTGAAGAATACTAATACTACTGGTTGGGATGGCATATCATCACTATTTATCAAGAAATTTATTAACGTACTAATAACACCACTAACTTATTTATTAAATTTGTGTTTGTGTAAGTTCTCAAACGCACTGAAGAACTCCATTGTTGTGCTTATATTCAAATCAGAGGAAAAAGGCAATATTACTAACTATCGCCACTTTCACTGCTACCTACTTTAGCCAAAATTTTAGAATAAAGTAATGAATCATAGACTAGTTAATTATTTAGAGAAAAATAATATTTTGGCCAAAAACTAATATGGTTTTAGGAAAAATAAATCAACTGTGGATGCTGTGGAGAATTTGGGTATCAATATATCTGGGACTTGATTGCAAGCAGAAATGTATAGGAGTATTTTTAGATTTGGCCAAGGCTTTTGATACTGTCTCAATTTCTTTACTGATTCGTAAATTAGAGTCTATAGGCATCAGGGGTGTACCAGTGGAACTTTTTAAAGATTATCTTAGTAACAGGACACAAACATTAAAAATCGGAGATATAACTAAATAAAAATTTATTTTGGAGTACCTCAACGATCAGTACTTGGGCCTACTTTGTTCCTTATTTATGTTAATAATTTATGCAATACTGAAATACCTCAATCAAAATATTTGCCAACGATACGGTGATTTTGTTTCAACATTCAACATGGGCACAAGCCAAAACATCGGCTGGGAATGGGCTCCAAAAAATAATAAATTGACTTGACTGCATTTTACTCACATTAAATTTAAATAAAACTAAATATATAACCGGCATTCAGATACGTGAGATAGTAGGAGACCCACATGATTGTGTGTGTGCCTAATTGTTATACTAACATAGATTTTAAATAATTTGTAATACTAACACGCTATGGGCCATTGAAGTCTGAAAATAAAGTTTATATTATATTATTATAAAAAATAAACTCTCTCTCTCTCTTTTAGCATCGAAAACAATCTACAGCCACCTCCGGATTTCCTTTTGAAAGAGCATTCTTCTAATCTCTTGTTATTAAGAGATTGTGATTACCATATTTTATCTGCAAGTAATAGTACTAAATTCTAGCAAGTGTTACCATATAAAATTTACTAGGAAACATCATCTCATTGACCAGGATTATTATATTGATGGAGATCTATGGGATGGAGCACTATGGGATTAGGAATACAGCTCTTGATTTGCTAAGATCATACCTGAAAGATAAAAAGGATAAAGTTTAATTCAACGGCACAAACTCATTAGGGTCTGAAATGGTAATGGGCGTTTCTCAAGGTTCGATATTGGGTCCATTCCTCTTTTTAGTTTATATTAATGATTTACCCCAATTATTTCAAAATCAACCGAAGATGGTGATATTTGCAGATGACACATCATTATTCTCTGATCTTTAAAATAAACCGACGGTCACAAAATCTTGACGACCTGAATAGCTTTATTGTTCAGGTCCAAGATTGGTTAGCGGTAAATAATTTGGTACTAAATAAAAAGAAAACAAATGCATTAGATTTAAATTACCAAATGTTAGAAGTAGCGAATGTGACATCATATTGAATGGTGAAAAACTGGAATTTATTAATTAATCAAACGGTTTTCCTAGGAATCACGCTAGACAAAAAATTACAATGGGGACCCCATATAACATCTCTCGCGGGGTGGCTAAGCTCGGTCGCTTATGCTGTTAGAAAGATAAAACAGTTAACAGATGTATAAACCGCGCGTTTGGTCTATTTTAGCTACTTCCACAGTATTATGTCGTATGGCATTTTACTGTGGGGTCGGGCTGCTGACATTGAATCCATCTTTATTTTACAAAAGAGAGCTGTCAAAGCCATTTATAATCTACGTCGTCGCGAATCACTTAGAGAACTATTTAAAAAGATTTATATTATGAGGGTACCTTGCCAATTTATTTATGAAAATATTATGTATGTGAGAAAAAATTGACATCTTTTTAATAAAATAAGTGATAGACATAATTTTAATACTAGAAATAAAGATAAAATAGATCAACCATTTTTCAGATTATCTAAAGTACATACATCTTTTATGTGGTACGGTGTTAAATGTTACAACAAAATACCTTGTGATATAGTATTGCAATTAAATGAAATAAAATTTAAAACTCATATTAAAAGTACACTTTGTAAACATGCATATTACAAATTAGAGGATTATATCAAAGATAAGAATGCTTGGAAACATGCTGGTCCTGCTCCATAGGATAATTTAGAATCAAGACAAAATCAAACTGGTTGCAAATTTAATTGTATATTTTATTATTATTTTACATTGATTTTACATTCTGTGACCAATTCCTCGCACACTGACTTTAATTGATAAACTGATAAACTGATACTGATTTAATTGTAAAATTTTAGGAAAATCGTCTACTTTTACAATGTTTGTAAATATGTGAGCACCATGTATCTGTCACATAATTAGTTTATCTGTTGTTGCTTCATTTTTAATTCTTAATTCTTTTTACCTATTGTGGTATAATAATTTTATTCTAGGTGCATCGTCCTCACATATAATTATATAACTAATGTACTTATACAAAATATTGTAAAACATTTTAAAAGAGTAACGGTGGAGTTTCTTGCCCATTCTTGTTCATGCGAAAACTACCTTTTGGAAGGGGCGACTAGAATCTATTCATTTTTTTTGTAAATTTTTGACGTTCAATAGTGCCTTATAAGGGCCTATTTGAAATAAATGATTTGACTTTGATTTTATTTTAATGTTTTTGATGGAATGCAGGTCATTGTTTAGCTGCCACCATTCGTTTTGCAACTGTTTAGGTAGGTCGGCATCGCAGCTTAACTTAGTCATCCACACCCTTTGGTATAATAATTTAGCTAGCACGGTTATAGGTGCTAGCCAACCCAAGGGATCATAGAGTCGTGATATTAGTGACAGTAGTTTCCTTTTAGTAAGTGACCTTTTGTTGCAGTCGTCCAAGGTCCAGTTGAATAAGAAAATGTCTTCCTTTGGATTCCAACTTGAACCAAGTTACGTAGTACACTATAAAAAAAAGGAACATCCGATCATTTAACACCTCCATTCTCAACGTGGACACGTCAAATTTGCCGCGGGGATATTCACCCATATGCGACCTCTCCCAATAGTATAAAGAAAAATAGCCTGATTGAGGCGAAAATAAATTGGCGAGACTTACGTTCAAAGAACTTTGTTGTAAGGCTAATTTCTTTATAAATTGAGTGCAGTATTCGCTGTTAAAAGAGGAGCGTCTCGCCTAGACAGTGCTTCTAAGGTCACTTTCATGATACCAAGTGAATTTGCTTCCAATGTACATAGTACATATACTCTAATTCAGTGATCAATTCCGGATCCTACATCAATCAGAGTTTTTCAAACCCATATATCGTTATTTTAAGAAATCGTTCAAGCACTTCAGCGATCGTTCGAGCATACTGTTATGTGACTTAGTCTCAAAAATATAAGTCTCGAGTCTCGAAAATACCAAAAAATCATCGAGACTCCCGTGATGAAAGCCAATAGTAGTGCTTTCTGAACCAAGCCCTTGATTGTACTGCTTTCTGAATCAAGCCAGCCGCGCAATGAGAGCCTCACGAGGTGTTGGTCGAGGCTTTCCGCTATTAGGCCATTGACTGTAACGATTATCGGTACAATGATTGCAGAGTCCACGTCCTACATGTCGACTACCTCGTGTGCTAAGTCAAGATACTTGATTTTTTTATGTTTCTCAGCTGACAGCGATATCAACAATTACTGCACGGCGCTATCGTCGATCTATCACCACAATATCAAGCTTATTGGCTACAGTAGTCCTGTCAGTGATGACAGATCGATCACAGTACAACGTGGCGTGACCATTTTCGGGAACTGGGTCGGGCACATTTTTGAAGTATGGTACTTCGGACTCCACAAGGTTGTACTCCATGGCAAGTTGCTGGTGGATAATCCTAGCCACTAGATTGTCTGTGCAAGTGGCGATCACTTGCACGGACAATCGTTAGCAAGAGGAGAACAACCGCAAACAAATATCGGATTGATTCGCCGGGACGGTGGCATGCCCGACAGATGTCAACCGTACCGTTCTTAATAATGTATTTCCAATCATTATTCGTCATTATAACTTCATCCATAATCGCACTGACAAAACCTTCTGTTTCCCCGAAGAGGTCTCCGAAACGCAGCCAGGATACAGACGCCAAAAAGTGTACATCAAACCCATGGAGGGCCCGGAAAAAACGTCCGTGAATTTTATTTATTAATATGACTGTTAAATTAAATGAACTATTGTATACATACATAGATCAAAAAAAGTTTGCGATTAGTTTGAAAAATCGTTTTGTTTTAGATTCTTTACTTAAAAATATAGAATAAGAAAATAAAAAAAAATAAAAAAAATCGAAAACATAATTAATTTATCTGTCATTGCTTCATTATTCATTCTTTTTACCTATCGTGATATAGTAATCTTATTCTGGAAGCAGCGTCTTTACATATACTCGTAAGTTTATAATTAATGTAGGTATACAAGATATTGTGAAAACATTTTAAAAGAGTAAGGTGGAGTTTCTTGCCCATTCTTCTCCATAAATAAATTATTTGACTTTGACTTTGAAATGTAAGCGAAAAGTCTGCAATTTCATACTTATCAGTCAAAGTCAAAGTCAGATCATTTATTTCAAATAGGCCCGTATAAGGCACTTTTGAACGTCAAAAATTTACAAAAAAAATTAATTGATTCTAGTTGCCCCTTCCAAAAGGTAGTTTTCGTATGGAGAAGAATGGGCAAGAAACTCCACCGTTACGCTTTTAAAATGTTTTACAATATTTTGTATAAGTACATTAGTTATATAATTATATGTGAGGACGATGCACCTAGAATAAAATTATTATACCACAATAGGTAAAAAGAATTAAGAATTAAAAATGAAGCAACAACAGATAAACTAATTATGTGATAGATACATGGTGCTCACATATTTACAAACATTGTAAAAGTAGACGATCCTCCTAAGATTCCACAATTAATAAGTCAGTGTGCGAGGAATTGGTCATAGAATGTAAAATCAATGTCATAATAAAAAATAATAATAAAATATACACTTAAATTTGCAACCAGTTTGATTTTGTCTTGATTCTAAATTATCCTATGGAAATACTCCCTGGTCTACACTGGTGTTAAATATGAAAGCTAAATAGGGCGCAATGGTTTCGATAATAGATCTACAGACTTTTACAGACATTCCCCAGAGATCTTCTGTTGATTTAATTTTAAGATCTTTAAAAGCTTTTATAACAGCCTGGGGGTTTGTATGCTGAAACCTGAACTCCAAAGAGCATGCCTTCACATTCTGTCTAAGTAAGGCAGCAGAAAGCGCTGGTGAGGAATTTAAAGCTTCAGTAGTTTTAAGGGGAATATTAGCAAAAAAGTTTTCAAATTCCTGAGCTATTTCTACATCTGAGTTGATAGTGCCATGTGCAGTCTCTAAATTAAATTCAGTAGTTCGCTGTTTTTTCCTACCTGTTTCATTATTTATTATTTGCCAGGTAATTTTTATTTTATCATCAGCTGATTTTATTTTATTGCTAATATAAAGAGCTTTGGCTATTTTGCACACACTTTTAAAAGTTTTTGAATATTTTGCAACATACTTATGAAAGCTTGTATTATTCGTATGTTGCTTTAGGCCATAAAGTTCAAATAGTTTTTCCCTGCTTTTACGAATACCTGCAGTCGCCCAATCACTAAATAAGAACTTTGTGTAAATATTTTTAGTCTTTAGTGCGAAGGTTTTCTTTTTGTAATTGTGTAATCGATTGCTCAATTAATCGATAATCTCACGAAAACTATCTTTCTCATAAATCCGCTTCCAGATTGAGAATTGAGCTGATTTTTGATCATCATCATCATTCTCCTGCCCTTTTCGCAATTAATTAGTGGCCGGCGCAACATGTGCCTTTCTTCCATACTTCTCTATTAGTCATCATCTCGGTAGTCCCCCCCTTTCTCGCCATATCATCTTTCACACAGTCCATCCATCGTTTTTTTGTTCTTTTCCTCTTATAGCCTCTTATAGCACATTCATACTCAAACCTTTCCTCACGACATTTCCCTCATTCCTCCGCATCACATGCCCATACCATGACAACCGATTTCCGCACAACTTCGGTCACCGGTGCCACTTTCAGATATCCTCTTATGTACTCATTTATTTTTGAATCCATTCGTGTAACACCACACATCCCTGTTAGCATTCTCATCTCAGCTGCATGCAATTGCCTTTCATTCAACCCTTTTGTAGCCCAACATATTTGATATTCTAAGATAAAAAAATATAACTAACTTTTTTGATCAAATCTCAACCTATTACATTTGGGCCCACCGTTTTCCGTTTTCTTTAACAATAAAGACATATTGCCTCCAAACACATAAGCCTCCTTTTTTGATTTCGCCGCAGTCGGGTAAAAATATTCAATGTACAGTTTTCACTTCGTTACAATTTTTCCCCGACTGTGGCGAAACCAAAAAAAGGAGGGTTATGTGTTTGACCTGTATATCCTATACTATTAAACGACCAATATTTGTATATGGCCAATTAGGAAGTAAGCAACTTTAAATTAAAATATTTTTTATTACAAACGAGAATTACCTGTATTTTTTCCGTTGTTGTTTTATTCAGGCTTGACATTTTTATACGGTAAATAAGTTCAGCCTAATCTGCTCCTGTTTTATTCTTGAAATGCGATCGCTTTACATCGTGCTTTTCATTAAATTTCATCATTTTCGCATACACACATCAAAAGTGTCTAGGGATCAAACGTTTTAGAGTATCGCCGCAATTGAGGATTATTATTTTAAGTTTTTTGGATCGTCAATGATTCCTTTTGGAAATTTCACTATTTTAATATAGAATTTTCTTTAAATATTTATTAAAAATAGAAAATCAACTGTCAATCAGGATTCCTATAAAAGTGTGTAATAGCGTTTTTACAAAACCGTTACAATTTCTTCATCGAAACTGAAAAAAAATGCATCGATATGAGCGATGACATCATTCGACACGAGAAAAGATGATGAGAGCCGTCGGAATGTTACAAGCTGGTTCCAGGCAACGTACTGTGGCTCACTACAGTCACTACACAGAGCGTCATAAGCCGCCTCTGGACACGCTATCGTATCACGGGCAGCGTGGCCGAGCGACATGGAGGACGATCTCGCATCACCACTCGCAGACAGGACTAATATACTAATATATATAATATACAGGAGTATTTTGGATGCACTATCCAAAATACTGCTCGACGCAATCGTAACATGACCGCCATGATGTTGGCTACGAGGTTTCACAGCTCTTCAGGCTTGTTGATAAGCGACCAAACCATCCGAAATCGTTTACGTGAAGTGGATCTGAGTTCCCGACGGCCACTGAGAGTTCCACCTATAGCACCCCGCAATTGTAGGGCCCGCTTACAATGGGCTCGCAAACACAGAAATTGGAAGGAAGAAGACTTGCGTTGTGTTTGTTTTTCCGATTAATCTCGTTTCGGTATGAGGCCGGATACAAGACGTACTGGAGTTTGAAGGACCTCTGGACATCAAGAACGTTTGAAATGTTGTCAGGAAGTTCAGAGGCCCCCCTCTGAACTTCCTGACAACATTTACAATAATGGTTTGGGCCGGTATTTGGATCGGTGGGAGAACCGATATCATTTGGATCAGGGGCAACCTCAATGCTCAGATTTATGCGGAGATGATTGTTTTCTCCGTGACCATCCCTTTGCGAAGCCGGTTGGGTGATTCGTTTCGACTAATGCACGACAATGCACGTCCACACACGGCTAGAGTCGTAACACGCACTCTTGCCGATGCTCGCGTCAATGTTCTGCCGTGGCCTGCTCAGACCTCAACCCAATTGAGCCCGCATGGGATATGCTCCAAAGAAGAGCTTTGCCGGGTATGGATGCCGTGCATACCCCATAACCACTATTTGACTTCTTAGAAAGAACGTGGGCGGCCATTCCTCAAAGTGATTTTAAGCATGGCAAATCGCTGTGATTGTGTGATTCGTGCCAATGAATGAAAAACAGTTTTTTTTTTGTAATCTATACAATAAAAAATTTAAAAATCGTCATTTTTGCCATTTAATTGACGACATTAACTTAGGTTAATTTCCCACAATTTGCAAAAATTTCAATTTTTCTTAATTTTTGCAAAATATGGGGATAAGTTGTTAACTTAAAGACAGGAATTAAAGTAAGAAGCCAGCCTGGAAGACTAGATTTGGTAAATATTAATTATATTAATTTTTTAAAGTTAAAAATGTACTTGATCCCTAGACATTTTTGATGTGTGTACTTGATTAGGGACTTATCAAACTAACGACCTAACAAAGTCACAAATATTCTGCTTTCCGTATCCAAGCTTGACCACGACACGTCCCTTTCCATAACCCCACAGAAAAAAAGTCAGGTGTTTCGAAATCCTCAGTGATCGAAATGGTATTCGTTACTCTTAATGATTTCTTTGAAAACTTGGGTCGTTTTTAAATTTGTTTAAGAACTTCAGGATAAATGGTATTATAGACTGCTGAAGATAACAAATTTGCCGCATTTTAACTAAATAACAGACACCAAACAACTGCAAAATTTGGCGTTAAATTAGAATGGGGGCTAAAAAACTTTACCTATACTTCTTAATGGGTCACCCTGTATACATATATACAGACAACAAATACCGACAACAAACTTGACCGTCTTTAGAAGACGGTCAAGTTTGTCGAGGAGATCTGCATTCATGTCATAGTAGCACACATCACCATAATCGATGATAGGGAAAATTAAGGACTGCACGAGCATTGTCTTCGTACTCGATGACAATACATTTTTCAATCGTTATAGAGCCCGCAGCGTTCCAGTAACCTTCTGGCTTACCCTAGCGACTTGAGTACGCCAGTTCAGGGTATTATCAATGTGCAAGCCTACGTCCTTCACGACAGTGCTAAAAGGAACGATCGTACCATTGAAGAGAACTGAGAACTTTCATGCTGACGGTACACCCCACTTTTTTAGGCGTTTTGACGACGTAGTATCTGGTGTTATTATTCGGGTTGAGTTGACTCTAGCCGAGCTATCATTGACCCGCAGAAACTAATTGCACCTCTACCACAGATTAACACCTCTCTACCTAGCTCATCTCATCTACAGTTTTCATCTTTACAGTTTACATCTACATTTACATGCTGCCATGATAGTACTTACTAATTCCATGCTGCCAGATAGTTGGTACTTAATAATTCCATGCTGCCATGTCATTATTCCAAGGTAGTCGTTCTAAACTTTGAAACCCCTATATTGCAACTTTCATCGAAATCGTTGGAGCCATTTTCGGGAACGTGATTACAAATAAATGTTTATATATATATACAATGATTGCTCCTTTATAAGTATAGGCTATAAGTAAATAAATATATATATAAAGGGTGTCTCAGAAAGTTTTTCGTTTTTAGATGTTAAATAAAAAACAACAATATCAATTATAACTTGTTTTATTTATGGTTTATTAAAGAGCAATTCTTGAAGTTTATTTATGAAAAACCACCGCTTTCAAATGCGCACCATTCCCTTGTTCACACTCATTTAACCTGGAGCTAAAATTTTCAATCACTCGCTGGAGCATCGCTCTTGGAATAGAGTTGATTTCTTCAGTGATTCTTTGCTTCAAAACATTCAGGTTGGATGGCAATGGATTGTAAACTTTACTTTTTAGGTAGCCCCATAGGAAGAAATCAGCAGGCGTTAAATCAGGGCTCCTCGGTGGCCAGTTGATGTCTCCTCGGCGACTTATCACTCTTCCAGGGAATAAATCGTGAAGAGCAGCTAATGAGTCATTTGTAACATGAGAAGTGGCTCCATCTTGCTGGAAAAAGGTGTTACGGTTGTAGCCGTTCTGGTTTTGCATTTCTGTAGCCAAAAAAGTCCGGATCATATGGCAATATCGATCAGAATTAACGGTCTGAGTTCGACCTCGGCCATCCTCAAAAAAATAAGGACCGATTATTCCTTGACTTGATATGGCAGCCCAAACAACAACTTTTGGCGAGTGCAAGGGCTTCTGATGCAGTTCTAACGGCTGCTCGGGAGCCCAGTATCTGCAGTTTTGTTTATTCACGTGACCGTTGATGTGAAAATTCGATTCGTCGGAGAACCAGATGTTATTGAAACTTCTAAAACGGTTTTTCATTGTCCTGCAGAATTCGACTCGTTTAACAGGATCATCAGGCTTCATTTCTTGAACAATTACAATTTTATAGGGGTGAAAATGTAAATCTTTCGAAATAATGCGATGAACCGTAGATTTGTTCAGATTAAGAGAAGCTGCGCGCAATCTCAACGACTGTCGTGGGTCGTCCATAACAGACTGGCGAACGCGGTCGACGTTCAAGCTCGTTCTTGATGTCCTTTTGCGCCCAGTCGATTTGTCCGGCATTGTATTCCCAGTCTCTTCAAACTTGCACACCCAATGCTTAATTAAATTGGCACTTGGCACATGTCTTAAGCTTGTTAAATTAAAATGTGTCCTGTAGAGACGACGAACAACAGTGTAAGAATCGTTGTTTTTATAAAACGCTCGCACGCAAAACGCGCGCTGTGGTCCCGTGAAACGATTCATGGCTACTAAACTTAACAAGCCGGCCAAACATTCGAGTCCACTCCCCTCCCCCTGCTACCTGCGGTTGGCGCGAATTGGTCAATTCAAAAACGAAAAACATTCTGAGACACCCTTTAATATATTTACAAATATTGCTCGGTAATAAAGTATAGTATAGGCCGACGGAACGAAATGTTGCCATTTTAAATATTATATAATTTAGGAAGTAGTATTGTATTTATTTTATTTTATTTTTATTTTTGATTTTGTTATTTCACTATATGCTGCACCGGTTGACGTCATAACGTCAACGCCGGCTGTCGCTGAAAACCAGCGCTGGGGCTCTGTCTCGCATAGGGTCGCAGCATTATGCTGAGCGATGGCCGTTTTGCGTGGATGTGACGCATATTTTCCCCCAATTTGTTATTCTCGTGTTTTTTTTCTTTGCGTCATATTTACCGCAAATAAACGTATTTTCTTTCTTTCTTTCTATAGTATACCTATACAAATATTACAAATTTAATAGTTTAGGATTATTTGTAGCCAGACTGGTATTTTAGAGCGTTGCTTGTCAGGTACCAACATTATCCACATTCAACACAATCCAAGCAACGTCATCACGTTGCTATATACCATATAATAATATATATATATTATATTATTGATATTATATCTTTGAGATTTTTCCGTTTAGTTTAGGTAATGACAAGCCCGTTAGAGTGCATGTGTAGCATAATCACAGCTATGACCTGTATAATTAATATAATAAACTATATAACTCATACCTGTGATTAGTATGGTATGCATCTCATTATATAAGAGCAACAATAAAACCGTCATCGTCTTCTAGTCACTCGTGATGTTACCGAGCACTGACCATACTGTGCACACATGGGGCTATCGCAACACTACTGACACTGACCATACTGTGCACACATGGGGCTGTCGCAACACTACTGACACTGACCATACTGTGCACACATGGGGCTATCGCAACACTACTGACACTGACCATACTGTGCACACATGGGGCTATCGCAACACTACTGACACTGACCATACTGTGCACACATGGGGCTATCGCAACACTACTGACACTGACCATACTGTGCACACATGGGGCTATCGCAACACTACTGACACTGACCATACTGTGCACACATGGGGCTATCGCAACACTACTGACACTGACCATACTGTGCACACATGGGGCTATCGCAACACTACTAACACTGACCATACTGTGCACACATGGGGCTATCGCAACACTACTGACACTGACCATACTGTGCACACATGGGGCTATCGCAACACTACTAACACTGACCATACTGTGCACACATGGGGCTGTCGCAACACTACTGACACTGACCATACTGTGCACACATGGGGCTATCACAACACTACTGACACTGACCATACTGTGCACGCATGGGGCTATCGCAACACTACTAACACTGACCATACTGTGCACACATGGGGCTATCACAACACTACTGACACTGACCATACTGTGCACACATGGGGCTATCACAACACTACTGACACTGACCATACTGTGCACACATGGGGCTGTCGCAACACTACTGACACTGACCATACTGTGCACACATGGGGCTATCACAACACTACTGACACTGACCATACTGTGCACGCATGGGGCTATCGCAACACTACTAACACTGACCATACTGTGCACACATGGGGCTATCACAACACTACTGACACTGACCATACTGTGCACGCATGGGGCTATCGCAACACTACTGACACTGACCATACTGTGCACGCATGGGGCTATCGCAACACTACCGACACTTGACACCATCACGCGAGGCTCTCGCTTGAATGCCTGAACAAGCATATACCTTCCAATCAGAACCAAGCGGAAGATCTCGAGTCAAGGCTATATGACCTGGTGAACGTAATGTGGTCGTATTACTAGTGCTAGGCTTCTAGACCGTCATCGGAATCCTTCAAGTAATTAGTCATGGTGATCGTTACAATAGTTATATTACATTCACAGGCTGCGGATTTGGAAGCACGCGCACGTTATCGCTACTCACACTCGTTATCGCCGAAAAGAACGAATTCGTTGTTTGCTCAGCCACTTACCGCAATAATTAATTTACATACATAGGCTTATACTAAAAACAATCTACTCCTTACTATTACACAAACTATTGGCAGAGAAATTCGTGATAAGTATGAATAATAATTATAACCTTCTGCTATGTGAAATATTTCCAATTCCATCGTCAGTGACGTCAGCCGTTTGCACACTTTTGTTGGCTAGTGCGCTGACCAATAGCGTAACAAATACATGCATCTTGTCGTTATGGGCACGAGAATACCGAGGAGTATGTAGGTATATGTCGATAGTAAACAGGGTAACTCCAACAGACTGCATGCACGGCACTGTAGTGCTATGTAACTCCAAATTGCAAGCTAAAGGCTCAAAAGCACTATAAACTCATAATTAGATTACTAAGTTTCTTATAATAATTCTTGTTTAATAACAGTGTGAGTTGTGTCAAATAAACAATCAAGTCTTAGTTTAGTGTCGGCAGCGCACCGGCTAGCGGCTGCGGCTGGCGGGAGTCAGGGAAACCGCGACGTAAACACAAAAGTGTGGCAGTGCGGGTGCGGACACCTCGCAAAGACGTATCACCGCACACCTATGTACAGTGTACACACTTGCTCATACATAATACAGTTTAATAGCTTTCAGGACGTCAGCACAAAAACGGCTGAAGCGGAAAATCGATACTTACTTTAACGTAGTCGACGATGATGCGGCGAGCAGCGCCTGGATGGGGAAGGCCTGGTCGGCCCTGAGCGGCGCACTGCTGGACGGTTGAATGACAAAAGTCAAGTGGGTCAGCCGGCGCGGACGGAACTTGGCGCGGTTAAGGCTGTGTTGACTTTAAAAGTTTAGTCAGTCAAGTTTCGAGTAGAATCGTGTTCGTCTCCCAAGAGGGATTTTGCAGAAACACGAGTCGGTCTCGTAAGTCGGTAGTGGGTAGCGGTCAGGCAGTGCGCGCGAGACGCTCGTCGCAGTTCAGCCTATGAGGCTCTAACTGGTGTGCGTGAGTCGTGCGGCCCGCGGCGGTGGCCGAATGGCACTGCCGCACGCCGCGCTCGCCGCCGCCGCCCGCCTGCGCGCCGCCCCGCTCCGAGGTCTCGCGGAAGTCTCAATGAATCTCACTAACCTCCGCGCTCTTGTTTGACCTGCGACTGTGACTTGTGTGTGAGGTACTTCGACATCTGTTCAAGATAATTATAACAACGACTACCTACTGCGTCTAGAGTCTGGAGACTGGAAATGTGGATCCTTACCTTAAAATTAGATTTTCCAAACAAAGATCGGCTTTGAAAATTTGATTTTAGCTTTGAGTGAGTGACAATGAGTTCAAATTCACTAAAAGTAATTAGCAATGCCCACCTGACCCATTACAATTAAACACCATCATCATCTTTTGCTAGTTAACTTGTACCTACTTGAAATAAAATATAGTGAATACCATGTTATCAACTGACTGTCTCGTTGGTCTAGTAGTCTCAGTAGCAGCCAGGAGTCTGGATTTGTGCCCGGTTAGTGGTGTTGGGTTCATCCCGAGTTACATTGGCCTTAACATAACTGGCACAATGTGAACTACTTATACACAGTACACACCCACGCTTACCGGCCCCTATCAGTTTCAGTTTTTGTTCATTTACGAGTATGTCTTTCATTCGGCATCTTGCACTCGAAGTTAAACGTTTGAACACAAAATGAATCCAAAGTGAAAAATGAATTAATTAGTAGTAGAGCCGATCCAACGGCGTTGGATTTGACGTTCGCCATCTTTCAGTGGCGCTCGGAATTAACCAAAAAGCACATTCACTCGAGTGAACCGTCTGGCATCAGTTGCGTGTGAATAGTTATGGCACTCGTGTGATACCAATGTGTGTGACGCGAAAAGTGCCTCAAGGAAATCAACTAGGACCTGCTATCTAATTCAATTCAATTCATTCATTTATTAATTAATTACGTAACACTTTGTCGTAAATGATTACGACAAATTCGTTTCATTTTGACAGTTCAACAACATTTATTACGTTGTTGAGCAGATTTTTGTTTCGAACTTATGAAGCAACGGATTAGCTATTTGTTTCAAAACGTTTCAAATTCCGATTGCTCGTGTATTACGTAATAAGGGCACTGTTGTGTTTCATTAATAATAGGCACAGGTTGAATCAATAATATAATTAATGTATACCTACTTAGATAATTCCGCTATATTGCCATTAGCAGAGATTTTTGAAGTGTATAAAAGTTAAAATCTGCTACCTGTAAAACTATAAGCACTCAATTTATTATCATAAGTATTCTCAACTGAAAACAATACTGCAAGTCGAGAAAAGGGTGTAATTTAGATTTAGGTTTAAATCATTTATTCTCATAAAAGACAAAAAAGCCACTTACATGAGAACAGTCAAGAAACATTAAGTAAAATTATTGTAGGCAACCGTCACCAAAGTATATGTACTTATAGTATTATACGAGTATAAACTTATTCTATACTCATTCAACAGTTCAATTGTCAATCATTAAAGTACATTGGAGGACGCTAGTCAAGGCAGTTTTCAGTTATGTGTTTGGATAGCCGAGACTTAAAACTGCTGAGACAGCTAACATTTTTTTATATATGTGGGTAGATTATTCAACAGTTGTGCTCCTTCATATGTAATACTCTTTCTAGCGTAATTAGTGCGCATTCTTGGCAAAACAAGTAGACTTGGTCGACGAAGACTGCGCTTAGTAATTTGAGATTTTTTTGTAAATGATAAGTCAGTGTGGATGGTTTTGTCTATAATTTTTCTAATCAGAACACAAGTATTATATGTGTAGATTTGTTTGATATTCATTAGTTTTGTTTCTTTAAAAAATTTATAAGTTGGTGTTCTTTATGACCTTATTTTGTACTCTTTGTAATTCTTGCAACTTCGTTTTTCCGGCACTTCCCCAAATTTCAATGAGATATAACAGATGCGACTTAATAAGAGAATTATAAATAGTATAACGTATCTTTTCAGGTATGCACTGGTTTATACTATGAAGTGAGCCTGTAAGTGCTGATAGTTTATTTTTAATATGGTCTATTTGATTATGCCATGTTAAGTAATGATCTATTCTCAAGCCAAGATACTTTTCACAGGTTTTTTGATCTAGTGGGATATTATCAATAGTTAGTGTCGTGCTGCGGATTTTTTTTTATTCTTAGCTTTAAATTCAAATTCAAATTCATTTATTTATACGAACATGGTACAATACAAGGTCTCAAATAACATAAAAGTCTCATCACATTCTGCCACATGGGGCGTGCAAATATAAGGTAAACATAATAAATTATTACAATGCAAAATATAAATATAAGGTTAGAATTGATACCATGACATAAAGTTATTAATTTTACAATAAGAGGCATGCCAGTATCAAAGAAAATATGTCAAAAAATAAATAATAATTAAAAAATAATGTCAATTTCGAAATGTAATGTCAAGCTATCTGTAAAGACAACGTAACAAGTTTTAGAAATATTTATCGTTAGTAAATTATATTTGAACCATTCGAATAGAACGTTGAGATCTTCTTGGGCTTTTGAAATAATGTCGGGTCGCATGCTCGCATGTTGGGTCCGAAATAAAATAAGCACGTATCATCTGCATATAAAGTTATATGACCATGTAGATTTAGTTCTGTGATGCTATTTATGTAAATCAAGAACAATAGCGGCCCTAATATAGACCCTTGCGGGACGCCGTATGTGATCGGCAATGTGCTACTCTCAGATCTATCAATTTGAGAGCATTTCAAGTGCATTGCCCTTGATACCTATGTTTTCTAGTTTTTCTAATAGTAGATTTTTGAGGAGTTGACTTGTAGAAATCGTCATGCGAAAAGGTGATCATACTTGTATGCCACATCCGAGACAGACCCCTCCGGGTAAAACACTTCATAAGCAAGCATGTGTTCTTCACAGGCTGATTGACAGAACCCGCGCTGCACAGCGTGGTTTCTAAGATCTCAGCTCAGCAGTGGCCGTTTTCATTGACATCAAGGGCGCCTTTGACAAAACCATGTTCATAAGCATCAACATGGCCCTCGATAAACATAGCATAGATTCAACCCCGAGTGGCTGGATCACCAACATGCTCAAACTGAGAGCTGTACAGGTCTCAGTGAATGACACTACTAGGGCCATTGTGGCGAAGGGCTGCCCACAAAGGGGCGTCCTTTCACTGCTTCTATGGAACCTGGTAGTAGACAGCCTCACCAAAACACTCCATGAGAAAGGTTACTTCACCGTAGGCTATGCCGATGACATAACCAAAATAATCAACGGCACCCACGAAAACACTCTATGCAAGCTCATTTGCCTTTAAAAATAGTAGAAGAATGGTACAATAAACACCATCTTTTAGTGAACCCAACAAAAACCGAATTGATACTCTTCACAATAAAGAGAAAATTGACGACACTACAACTACCACGATTCTTCGGAACAACCCTAAGCCTATCAAATGAAACCAAACATCTTTTTGGACAAACAGCTAAATTGGGCAAAACATATCAACTACATCGCAACAAAAGCCAGCATATTCCTATGGCAGTGCAAGCGACTGCTTGGCTTGAACTGAGAGATTAGCCCCAAGGTCACCTACTGGCTATACACCACAGTAATCCGAGCAATTATCACATACGGCTCAATGTTCTGGTGGCCCAGGACAGAGCTAACCACAGCCCAAAGAGATCTCGAAAAACTGCAGCGGTTTGCCTGTGTTGCAATCACCAGCAGTATGAGAACTACACCAAGGAAGGAAAATGCGATTAATCGACAACCGATGATGGCATCGCCCTGCGACAAGGCCCCGAAACTGCGCTACTTTCAAAAGCAGTACAGCATAGTACTCCAAGAAGAACAGTGTGACTACTCAGGCTCGAAGGAGATGAAAGTAGGTTTACACCGACGGATCAAAGACCGACTCCGATATCGGAGTCGGAGTTTTATCACAAGACTTAAACATAAATAATATCCGGCCCGCTGGGAACATTCAACACTGGTTATCAGGCCGAGTGTGTGGGCATCATACAAGCGGTCTACGCCATAGAAGCCAGGAGAGTTACGGACACCCACATACGTAACGACGCAGCTGACGAACTAGCAAGAAGAGCATCCAGCACGTCAGTTTGTGGATCCGAACCTATCGTACCCATCCCCTTCAACCAACTTCGCAGGTGGTTACAGGAGTTCACCCACACACAAGCGGAGAACTGGTGGTCCCCGACACCGGGCTGCAGGCAGTCCAGGGAAGTTATGACATCCTTGGATAGCAGGCTAACCAGGCGTTTATTACGCCTGGACAGGAACGGCCTGCGCCTGATGAAGGGGACCATCACGGGACGCTGCTCGCTAAACAAGCACTTCCACACAATAGGAATAATGGACATTCCTCTATGCAAAGAAAGAACAGAAAAGAAAGAAAGAAAATACGTTTATTTGCGGTAAACATGACGCAAAATAAAAACTTTTTTACAAAAAAAAAACAACCGACTTCCAAAAAAAACATAAAAATAACTTTTTTACAAAACAAAAACCACCGAATTCCACAAAAATACACTTAAAAGAGAAAAATAACTTGAATTTCGGAAGTCGGTGGCAAAAACGAAAATACAGATCCATATACTTATATTTTAAGATGGTTCGCAGTTCGCATAGTTGAAGCCGTGATATAGTTATATCCCTAGGGAAATAGTTATGAATTGCTTTCATATATATTACGGTAGGTATATTTTAGTATATTGTATCTAAGAGTTGGACGCCAACAAATTATTAAAGCAACCACACGACCACAGATCATTGACGGAAATAACGAGGCTACAAAATCTGTCTTCTGACAATCAAGGCCACACATAATATACGACTCAAGTAGCGCAATTTGATAACGGGATATTACCATTAAAATCATTTATTGCTAGAGTACCTACATCTCATGGCAATTCAAATAAGCCCAAACACGGCTAGGATACATTGTTTTATGACGGAGTTCCGGTGCCGTCCTTCCGGCTTCATCTTCAGATCAGTTCGATGGTCATCAGAATTATTTATTTAAACGTGCTTCACTGTCGCTTAACTATCTTAATCGAGATATCTTGTCGCCACCCGTGAAATACTTATCATTGAGTAGTTCCGGTGGCAATCTGTGGTCTTCTTCATCAGTTCCACTTCACTAAATGATACTTTCTGAATGCAAATGCTTAACTTGTTGCTGAAAATACCTAAATCGCTATGTGTGTGCCTATAATATTTGAGGAGTTCCCTCAATTCCTCATGGATTCCATCATCAGAACTAAATTTTGATAAAAATGGGACCAATTGGGAAGTGTATCCTTTCAAATAAAAAAAGAATTTTCAAAATCGGTTCATAAATGACGGAGATATGAGGTAACATACATTAAAAAAAAAAAAAAAAAAAAAAAAAAACATACAACCGAATTGATAACCTCCTCCTTTTTGGGAAGTCGGTTAAAAAGAACACAAAATTAAAAAATGCAAATTGCAAAGCATGTGCTCTTTGAACAGGCGTCACCGCCCAGATTAGAACAGAAACCCTCGGGTCACCCAGATCTTTCCTCGGGTCATACAGATGTTCTGAACAGACCAGGAGACTTACTCAACTTCTGGAGGGAGGTGGGCTGGTTAGAATTACCACCGACGGCCGCCATGGCCCACGCACAATGCTCCACGTGAAGGATTAAGTGCGGAAACCAAACCCCATAACATTGACATAGACATGCCCCCTCCATGCAACTTTCTTCTTTCTTGTATTGTTTATTGATATTTCCTTGCTTCATATGACAACTGTGGTTTCTTGTGTCCAGGCCTTAAATTTATCCTCTGGTGGTTGTAAGTTTGTAACAAAGTGAACCACTCAAGTTTCCCTGACGGGGACGGGATGTGGAATAGACAAGACTTTGACGATGTAAACAGTGCACTCTCAATGGTTACGGATTGGTTTTCGTCAAATAACCTAGTTCTCAATAGCAAGAAAACCAAATGTGTAAAGTTCGCCCTTACAAATGTTAGAAATCTAGGACCCAACATCGTTTTAGATGAGTTGCTTGAAACAGTAGATGCCAAACTTCAGTGGGGCCAACATATATCGAGCCTAGCGGGAAGGCTCAGTTCGGCCGCCTACGCCGTCAGGAAAGTAAGACAATACACTGACGTTGATACAGCTCGGTTAGTCTATTTTAGTTATTTTCATAGCGTTATGTCCTATGGTATTCTGCTGTGGGGCAAAGCTGCTGATATTCAAAATATATTTGTCCTTCAAAAACGAGCTGTTCGAGCAATTTACCAGCTAGGTGCCCTGTCTCTGAGAGATTTTTTCAAAGATATCGGTATCCTCACAGTGGCATCACAATTCATTTTCGCCAACATATTATATATTAGGCAAAATATACACTTATATACTAAAAACAGTGATATTCACAATGTTAACACTAGAAATAAGGACAAACTACGTACTCCCTTTCACCGGCTTCATAAGGTTCATAACTCATTTGTTGGGCTTGGTATAACCTTTTATAACAAGCTACCTTCTTCTTTGCTAGATTTGCCTTTTAATGCGTTCAAAACTAAAGTAAAATCCAACCTCTCTTCAAAGGCATACTATTCTATCAACGACTACTTAAATGATAAGAATAGTTGGTCGCTGTGATTAACTCAAGACAATGTTTAAATGTTCTTTCTCCAGAATTAGCTTACTTACTGACAGGTTATATGAGTTTATATAATTGTTTATAATTTTACTAATTTTACTTTATTTATTGTTGACATAATCTACTCATTACAATGTTTTTTTTTATGAGTTGTATTGCAATATGTGGTTAGCTAGCGACCTCGATATTTTTTTAATTTACCTCAATGGTCCTAGTTTATCAATTATAACTTCTAGTTACAGCTATATGTAAGCGGGCACGCCCTTTATGTCGGGAGGCTTTTATTTAGATATTGTTTTCGTTAAGTTATTTTTATTTCTGCTTGAGTATAGTTCTCGATGTTTTTGGTTGGTATATTGGCGTGTGCTAGCTGTCATATGGCTATTAATTTTATAATTTAAATTATGTTTTGTGTTGCGTAATGTAAATATCATTTTGCATATTATATAGAATCTTTTTTACTGAACAGACAGCTGTGCTGCTGGGGAGTTTGTTGCGCCACTTCTTCTTCCCAGCTAAAGCACTAGGAAGTGGTGAAGGGTGGGCGTTTTGGGGGACTGACTTATGTAATTTTGACGTTCGAAAAGTGCTGATTTTCAGCCTAGTTTGAATAAATGACTTTTGAATTTTGAATTTTGTGGTAAAAGTAGTTAGCTTGTTTACAGATTGGCCTGTTCTTTGGCAAGCTTGAAAGACTCTTTATCTTTTTAAATAGGTTGTTACCATAAAGGTAAGATACGAGTGTTGTTACAATAAAGGTGATTATCTGTTTCTAATTCTTTGACAATATCTAAGCATTTTTTGGCCAGGACAGGGAAAATAAGGCTTTTTTCGAGATTTTGTTTATGTGAAGTATACGTCTGTTAACATACTTCTAGTGTCACTGAGCTGGGAGATCTCTATTATTATTGTTGTTGAAGTTGTTGATTAACATTGATAATGCAACACCTAAAATGGTGAGTCCCTTCTTCAAAATGGTATTCCAAATACGGGTTAAGTCATTGTTTATTGCTCTTTTAAATGCATATTAATGCATCAAATCCCATGATGCTTGCAGCACTTCCAGGTGTTGGGTCAGGCTCAGGTAGAGCGTCAGTTACAGTCATGGCTGTATTTGTGTTATCTGGATTTGTGTCAAATGGAACCGGTGGTTCGACACTGTCATCAAGTAGGTACCTAGTTATCTGCAAAAAGATAGAATTGATCCCGACAATGTACCATAATACCTAAGCGTAGCCTCTCGGACTACATCATTAAAATAGGTAAATGATATAACTCGTGCGTTTATCTCGTAAACGCCCCGAATTATTTGTTCGCGTCAATGCATCTCGTACATTACCCGCGAGGTACAATAAATATCGTATATATATAAGCCATGTAAGATAAGTTTTACTGTATAAAACTTTTAAGACAATGATAAAACTCGTGCGTTTATCTCGTAAACGCCCCGAATTATTTGTTCACGTCAATGCATCTCGTACATTACCCGCGTGTTACAATAAATATCGTACAGAAGCCATGTGAAACACGTTTTTCTGTATGCAACGTTTAAACAATTGTTTCATCTTGTGAAGAAAAAATGAGCGACTGATGAATCGGTGATATACCGGTGTGGCTTCATGTAATCTTCGGATTTTTTTGAAGATAATCTTCGTTTCCATGTTTTCGTATCGGCATGATAACTTATGCCAACTTTAAACACACTTTAAACTAGTTTTAAACACGTAAATTAATATTCTTTGGGAATTACAACTATTTACAACGTACTGGTTGCCGCGCAAACGTAAAGAATGACAGATGACGTATAGAATTTTAATAGGTAATATGAACAAGTAATATCTAATAGAGCGGAATAACTACACTTGTGCGTTTAGTTTTTGCTTCCAGCTCTAAATATGCGTTTGGTTGCCGACTGGCGTGAGGAAGCTGCATTGTAAATGCTATATCGAGAACGAAGACTAAAGTATAATATCGCAGTATAGCGTCGCGCGACAAGTCGCGCTGGTCTGTACGAGCCTTAAGACGACGCCATGGTCAATAATTTGATAAACTATTTATATTTTTTGTGCCGAAGAAATCAGGGGAATATTCAGGAAATAATACTTTTCCTCAATTCGTGGAATTTTTTCCTTTTTTTTTGATTACCGTACACTTTATGGCCAAAAATGAAACATGTCCTTTCAAGCGTAAATTACGTACTTAACATATTATACAGAAATATTATACTGCCTCAGTGACTATTTTCATGTCAGTTCTTTGACATAATAATATTTGTATACCTACTCATATCATGACTATCTAAGCATGATGACTTTAACATATTATTAGTAATTATGTGGACAATGTCAAATTATTTTTTATTTTCTTATCAATAAAATATTGACATTATAATTATTTATTATTGAGATTATGAGGTATTCCATGAAGCACACCCAAACGAAGCACACCCAGACGAAGCACACCTAAAGTATTCCACTTAGCACACCCATAGGTGGGCTTCAAATAAAAATTTAAAATAATTAATTTCCTATTCCACGAAGCACACCTACGAATATCACTCGCATAGTGCGGGGACTAAGAAATAAAAATGTCGATAGAAGAAAAAAAAAAAAAATTTTTTTTAAATAATAAATATTTTCTTCTATCGACATTTTTTAGAAGAAAAAAAAAAATGTCGATAGAAGAAAATATTTATTATTTAAAAAAAATTTTTTTTTTTCTTCTAAAAAATGTCGATAGAAGAAAATATTGCATTTCCTTAAATATTTACATTTTTTATTACTTACCTGAAATTACATACTTATTGCATTTTATTAAATTACATTGTTTTTAAATTGACATTGATGGTACTGAATTATTTTATTTTATATTTATTTAATTAATTGGCGAAAGTCTCCCCATAAATGTATATTTGTACGCCAAATGGTAAAACATAGAGAAACTATAATAAAACAATTGTAACATCTCGCACACTTGTAACCTATGTTTACAAATAAAGAATATTGATTAGCCGTAATAGCAATCACGTCATTTCGTTTAAAATACGTTTTTATTTTTATTAATTTATTTATCTTTATATAGATTCTTCTCAATTTTGTGAATGTGAGAACGCTGTAGGCCTAGTGGACTGTAGATTTGTTCACCATCATTATTCTGTTAAGTACCTGGTACTTGTTGAAAGACCTACACTGTCCTCCCATACCTAATAACACTGTTATTTGTAAATATTGTAAAAGCCCATTATTTTTAAAAGAGTAACCGTGGAGTTTCTTGCCGGCTCTTCTCCATAGGAAACAACCAATTGGAACCGTGCACCTAGCTTCTGACGTTTCATAAGTGCCCATGTAGGTTTATATGAAATAAAAATATTTTGAATTTGATTTGAATTTGATTGAGTAAAGCACGAGACACTTCTGCAAAAACTAGAACACTATGGGATTAGGAATACAGTTCTTGATTTACTAATAATATAATACCTGAAATATAGAAAAATGACAATATTGTTCGTCTTATAATTTTATTTTCCATAATTTCCTAATTCTTGATTCAAGAGCCTTTAGCTGTAGAATTATTATGTTAACCTATTTCTGCGATTGCTGGTTATCCTGTAATTGGCGACTGTATAAGTCCGAGGCTATTTTTACCTATGCTTTACCTGTGCTTAAGATAATATTATATACAGATGCTGTTGGTGTACCTTTAGAAATAAATAAATAAACAAATAAATAGAAAGGATAAAGTTCAAGTAAACGACATAATCTCATTACGTTCGATATTGGGTCCATTCCTCTTTTTAGTTTTCATTAATGAAAATAAAAATACTTTTAGTTCAAACCTTGATCCGTCCATATGATGTTAGTAATACTTTTAGTTCAAACCTTGATCCGTCCATATGATGTTAGTAATACTTTTAGTTCAAACCTTGATCCGTCCATATGATGTTAGTAATACTTTTAGTTCAAACCTTGATCCGTCCATATGATGTTAGTAATACTTTTAGTTCAAACCTTGATCCGTCCATATGATGTTAGTAATACTTTTAGTTCAAACCTTGATCCGTCCATATGATGTTAGTAATACTTTTAGTTCAAACCTTGATCCGTCCATATGATGTTAGTAATACACAGTACTTATAAGCTATGTTGCTACTTACAAATGTTATGTAATGATTTACCTTCGAAATCAATCGAAGATATCGTTATTTGCAGATGACACATCATTGATCTTTATAATAAAACAGACAGTCACAAAATCTTGACAAGTGAATAACTCTATTCTTCAGGTCCAAGATTGGTTTACGGTAAATAATTTGGTACTAAATGAAAAAAAAAATTACTGTGGGGCATTATCTTGTGGGGTCGAGCTGCTGACATTGAATCCATCTTTATTTCGCAAAAAAATGCTTTTTTTTTTTTTTGGGTGTGAAATTATCAAATAAATTCCCCCTCTCTGGGTGGAGCGGGAGGGCGTGTCAGACTCTTACTGACTAAAACCCACCCGTGTTCCTTCCGTTGCCTGTACGTTGCCAGGGGCCACGGTATCCCTTTCGGACTTTCCCGCAATCCCGGCAGGCATCGGTCCTATCGGACCCCTTCACGATGTCAGCAAGTGAAACACAACAAACACGCAAGTGGAACACAACGCGCCGTCGACCCGGGCCTGGGCCTTATCGGACGGCGAGCTACCCATTGCTCACCGTCCGCAAGCCCGCGCCTACGGTGGCCGGGAATCAGCCTGCGATTCCCGACGCCCAGGGCGTCTCCTGCGGCGGCTAGGGGCGTGAGGGCGCGAAATTTGCCTCTCCCTCACGCGTTCTGCCTCCTCCTTCGCGAGCATTACTGCTTCGCAGAAGGTGGTGACGGCCTCACCTTCAGGTGACGGCTTCACTCTCGCTCCGTACCATGGCGGACGCGAGAGATCCCCGCCGCCGATCGCCTCCGCGAGGACACGGCGATGCTCTGCCCAAGCCAGACAGACCTCCACCGTATGCTCAACCGTGTCCTCCGGGCGATCCACGCAGTGATGACACCCGGGCATTTCCTCCCGCCTGATACGAAACAGGAACCTCCCGAAACAACCATGTCCGGTGAGGACCTGTGTTAGGCGGAAGATGAGGACGCCGTGGCGCCTCTCTAGCCACTCCTCAAAGAGGGGACTTATCGCCGCAATAGTGGCGTGCCCAGCACTGGGTTGCGACAATCGCACTCTCCATGACGCCATGAGATCCCGCCGGAGCTCTGTCCGCTGTGCCGCGATTTCTCGCGGCAGCGAAGTTACGCCCCGGCGTTTCACCTCCTCGCACCACTCCCAAATGTGCGCGAGGACTTTTGCCTCCAGATCCCATGGCGGTAATCCGGCAAGGAGGCTCGCTGCCTCACCGGAGATCGTGCGGTATCCCCGGACCAGCCGGGTGGCCATGACCTTCTGGGACGCGTTCAACCGGCGGGCTGGCCGCCGCCTCAATGAACGCGTCCAAACCGGTGCCCCGTAAAGGGCCATGGACCGCACGACCCCCGCGTATAGCCTCCGGCAGGAGGCGTTTGGACCTCCTAGATTGGGCAGGAGCCGCTTCAAAGCAGCCCCGGCCCGCTCCAGTCTGGGAGCCAAACGTCGGAAGTGCTCCACGAAGTTCCACCGGCTGTCGAGGATGAGTCCTAGATACATCATCGTCGACAAAACGCCGATGTGAACTCCTCCTACCTTTATTTGGGAACCCGACGGTGGCGCGTTCCGAGGACCATGAAAACACATGGCCTCGGACTTGTACAGGGCCACCTCGAGTCCCAATTGCCGGATTCTGTCCACGATGGTCGCAACCCCGTGTGTCGCTAGTTCGGCCGCCGCCTGGTGCGACCTCCCCTGCGCCAGGACCAACGTGTCGTCAGCGTAACAAACGACGCTGACGCCGCTAGGGAGGTTGGCGCGCAGCACCCAGTCGTATCCGATGTCCCACAGATGCGGCCCCAGGACCGATCCCTGTGGGACACCGCACGACATCTCTTGCCAGTTCCATTCTCCCTGGTGACCGGGGTAGATGACGGCCCTGTCCGTCAAATAGGCCTCGACCACACGACAGAGGTAGGTCAGCATCCGGTGATACCGGAGTGCCTCCCTGATGCAACTCCAGGGCAGGGTATTGAAGGCATTGGCGATGTCTAGAGACACCGCCAAGACGACCCCACCCCGGGCCACAGCGTCCCCCGTCGTGAGAGCTCGCACGCGCATGATGGCGTCCACCGTAGAGCGCCCCCTGCGGAAACCAAACTGGCTCTCCGCCAAATCCGGCCCCACCCGCACCAGCCGCCCGACGAGGCGGTCTGCAATTACTCTTTCAAAGAGCTTGCCCACCTCATCAAGCAGCACGATGGGCCGGTAAGCGGACGGAGAGTCCGCAGGGCGCCCCGGCTTCTTGATGAGGACCAGTTTCCCGTCTTCCAGCGAAGTGGGAACTGGCCCCTCTCCAAGCATGCGCTTAGGAGCCCCCTTAGTCGAGGCCCGAGAGCCTCCAAGGACAGGACCCAGGCTTTCCCAGGTAAGCCGTCGGGTCCTGGGGCGGTATTTTTGGCATTCAGCCTACGTACCGCCACTCTCATCTCTACCTCGGTCACCTCCGGAGCATCGTCGTCGTCGTCGGCGGTGTGATCCGCATCGGGCACCGCAGTAGGCGGAGCCATGGGTGGGGAGGCATGTTCCCCTCTCGAAGGGAACAGAGCGCTCACCACGTCCCCCACAAGCTGCGGCCGGAGACTCTGCGTCAACGGGGGAGCCCATGGGCGGAGTTTCTCCCGCACCATCTTGTATGGGCGTCCCCACGGGTCCCTGTTCAGAGTCTCCAGCGACTCCTCACGGGCCACTCCCCTGGCCCGCAGGATCTCCGCTTGGAGGGCGGTCTTCGCCGCTCTGTACCCCTCGTACAGCTCCGCCTGAATGGCTTCCGTATCCGGAGGACAAATACGGAGCCTGCGGTGCCTGGTGTACCGGCGTCGCGCAGCAACGCACGCATTGCGCAGTGTCGTCAGCTGTTGCGACCACCAGTACACCTGGCGCGAGGCACGTCCGGGCTGGACCCGGGGCATTGAACATGAGAACATTGTTACGGATCTGTAAGACATCTGCAGAAGAACACGGTCTTAAATATAATGTGACGAAAAGTCAGGTCATGGTTTTTGAGGCCGGCTCTAAATGTCCTATAGCAGTACCTCCCATCAAACTTTATGGGGTTCCCTTGGTCAGGGTGGACCAGTTTAAATACTTAGGACATGTAGTAACAGCCGGTCTCAGAGATGACGCTGATATTGAGAGGGAGCGGAGGGCTTTGGCTGTAAGAGGTAACATGATAGCTCGCAGGTTTGCGCGCTGTTCAGGGTCGGTCAAGCAGACCCTTTTCAGGGCTTATTGTACCTCTCTGTACGCGTGCAGCCTGTGGGTGAATCACACCCAAAAAGCATACGAAGCCCTCCGCGTCCAATATAACAACGCTTTCAGAGCGCTGATGGGGCTGCCGCGACATTGTAGTGCCTCGGGCATGTTCGCCGTCGCTAGCGTCGACTGCTTCTATGCAACGATGCGTAAGCGGAGCGCGTCCTTGGTGCGCAGGGTTCACGGCAGCTCCAACAGCGTGCTGATGATGATAGCCGACAGGCTCGACTGTCCATACATTAGACGCTGCAGTGACTTGCACGTCACCTACAGTCGTCGGCTATCTACATAAATTTGTGTTTTTGTTTTGTGTATGGTTTTATATTGGAATGTTTAATGTATTGTGTGTGTTTTATTTATCTATTGAATTATGTGTGTGTATTAATGAGTCCTTGTTACTCGATTAAATAAATGAAATTAAAATTGCCACGTCACATATTTCGCACATGGCCTCCCGGAACCACTCCGCCTCGTCGTTGATGTCAGCAGGCCTGTCCGGTGATGACACCCAGGCCTGCACGATCGAGGCTTCCAGGAGGAGTTCCCGGTCCAGCTGCTTCAGCGCCCACCGCCGAGTTCCACAACTCCGCAAGGGAGTTGTGGAACTCGGCAAGAGTTCGGCTCGGGGAGAAGTATACCCCTACCACAACGATCTCCCCGAACCGTGCTGCAACGCAACCCCGTCCTCTCTTAACAGCCTCGAGGGACGGAGTACCGGCGGCGGCCGACGAAATTAGGGTCACTGAGCCGCTCAGGTCCTCCACCCAGTCGTCCCTGGGCGGGACAAAGTACGGCACAGCGACCACGGCGATGTTAATCGACCACTGCGCCATGCTCTGGAGTAACAGATCCTGAACTGGGGCGCAGTGTGACCGGCCTGACCACAGCGGTAGCAGTGACCGCTGCGGTCCACCTCCAAGGTGCATTTAGCTCCCACGTGATTACCCACATGGCAGCGGAAGCACCTCAGAGGTCTGGGTTCCAGCAGTTTGACCTGCGCGGAAACCCAGCCCACCAATAGCCTTTGGCCCTCCCCGGCTATTTTCTTGGCCACCGACACAGGGCAGCTCACCGTAACGGCTCGCATCCCCGTGTAGTCAGGACGGATGGTGCCTGCCCTCACCTGCTCGGCAGAGCACCCCCCAGTCCTAACGACAGCGGCCACCACCTGTCCCTCCGTCACTGAGTCGTCCAAGCCCAGAATACGCATATCAGCGCATTTGGTGGGCCTGGACACTCGGGCCTCGTCCGCATTTAGGGACGCCCTAAGCCTTGCGGCCAGAACGTCAGCGGCCGGACCGCTTGCCGCACCGGGGACCTCCAGCATCCGGGCCCCAGTCGCCGTGACCCTTACCCGGATGCCATCGGCGGCGCCGATCTCCTTAAGGTCCACCGCCGCTCCCACCTTGGCGAGCACGTCGCGGTAGGACACGCCCTTCTTTTCCGCCTCTGGCTGTATCACTACAGCTGCGGACTTCGGGGCGCGGAGCCTAGCCGCGACGCTTCGCTCCTTGCGCCGCTGTCGCCTCTCCTTCCTTTTGGCCGCCCTCTTTGCCTTACCCACCGTCCTCTTTTCCCCGGCTACTTGCCATTCGGCATCAGCCGGAGTAGCTTTAGGTGGCGGGGGCGGCTGTTTCGCCGCTAGGTCCGGGGCGCTCGCCGCCAGGGCCGGGGCCCTCGCCGCCTGACAAGCCGCCCCACCCTTGGTCTTGGTCTGCCCCGACGAACCTGGTTTGGCCGGGGCAGCTGCGGTGGCGGCATACGATGTCGCCTTCCGCTGGCCAGAGGCCGGCATGCTCGCCGCTAAGGGGGGGCGCAGAACGATGGCTTCGAGGGCGGATAACCAAGACCGCAGGGTAGCCATCTCCTGCCGCACCAGAGTCAGGACCCGGTCCTCAGCAGGCATGGGCTGTACCTGCCCATGCTGCTCCTTCCCCTGCGGCACCTCACGGGGGCCAGCTCCTCGGAGCCCAGCCAGGTCCGCTCGGAGCTTCTCGTTCCCTTTCGGAGAAGCTCCATGGCGGCTGTCAAGCGGGCGACCCCCGCCCGCATCTCGGACATTCCATCCGACGGAGAACTGAGGTGTAAGGCCTCCGCTGCCGCCGAAATAGAGGCCATGGCCGCGGGTATGGCCTTGTCTTTAGAGGACTGGATCCTCTTCAAGGCCACACCCTTGATTGCCGCTGCCACGACCTCCGCAAACCTGGCCGCTCGCTCCGAATTGGAGCCGCCAGTGGCGTCCGGCTCACCGCCTGTAGATTCTGTGAGGGCCGCCCCGGTGATGGTCCCTACAGGCTGGTGCTCCTCAGAAGACGGCCTCTCCAGCTCAGCTGGGCTGACCCGGCTTGGCTTGCCGGCCTCCTTGGTGGTGACCCCTCTCCCCACACCTTTTCCCCGGGCCGCACCCCGCCGACTAGAGTGGATCTTCGACCTATGGGCTGAGCCCGAGACCCACTCGTCAGCGGACGACCCCTCTCCCGGTTTGGAGCGCTTCCGGAGGAACTTCCGGTTCCTCCCAGCAGCTCCCACCACTTCGCGCTCCGAGCTCTGACTCGAGCTCCTTGCGCCCGATGCAGCGTCGGACTCCGACCCCACATCACTCCCCTCCTTTTGGTTGTTTTTGTTTTTAAGTTTTTCTATATCTGTTCCCACGAGTATTTATCATTTTATCATCTCAAAAAATTGTGGTTCGCACTAGCGACTAATTATTTAGCTAGGTACCAATTAGTCAAGCTTTCAACCTCCCTCACGGTGCGCCGCCGCTTGGAGGTTTGGGGTGATTTTTTTATAGAGGTTTTCTTCCTCGCGGCCCGGGCGGTTAAGCCAGGACCCTCGACCCCCGTCAAATGCCAGAGACATGACCTTGACACTCTTCGGGGCTACGGGACCAACGGTGGCAGAAGAAAAGGCTTCCTCCTGCCTGCCCGACGGCAGTGTTAGTGCACGCCGAGCCCGCACTACAACGCTGCTCAACGTGTGCTCTCTCCACGTACACGTTAGAGCGTTCCTCCGACAGGATATTGGCATACGGACAACGAGACCCCTTAGGCACAAAATACCTAATGGGGAGTCATTGCCCGCACCCCAGGGTGCACCGTCCTGGAGACTGGCCTTCCCCCCGGACGCATCCATAAGGGAACTCCAGCCCACAGGCACACGGGGAGGTTTCCTGTCCAAGCACCCCTCGCAAAAGAGTGCTCACAGAGACATTATAATCTACGTCGCTGCGAATCGCTTAGGGAACTATTTAAAAATAATAATGTTATGACGGTACTTTGCCAATTCATTTATGAAAATATTATGGATGTAAGAAAGACTACATCTGTTTCATAAAATTAGTGATAGACATAATTTTAATATTAGAAATAAAGATAAAATAGATCAACGATTTTTCAGATTATATAAATTATCACATCTTATACGAGGTATGTTACGGTACGGTACGGTATGGTATGTCACAACAAAATACCTTGTGATATTGCAATTAAATGAAAGAAAATTTAAAATTCATATTAAAAGTACACTTTGTAAACAAGCATATTACCAACTAGCTTTTGCCCGCGACTTCGTCCGCGTTTCCGTCGTTTTTCGTAAAAAAGTACCATATGTCCTTCCTCGCGGTTCAGTGGTTTTGATGTAACAGACAGAGTAACTTTCGTATTTTAGTAGGGAAATATAATATATCAATCCACAATACTGTTGAAAAATATCGCAATAAGGAACCGCAGAATATTATTATTAATAGCTGTGCCCGCGACTCCGTCAGCGTGTAACTCCTTGTATGTTATTAAGTTAATGTATTGGTAATATTGTTTAGATCACTTTCACATGAGGCTTAAGTACCTATAGAACGAAAATACTTCAGCGCAAAGCTTCCGGGTAAACTATGTTGAACGTTGACCCGTCCGGCACGTGAACATAAAGATTGCTAGAACTGCTAACCCGGGAAAGAGCGACATATAACTGACCATGCGAGAAACAACTGACACCGAGATCTACTCCAGCAACACGAAAAGTCTGCCCTTGAGCCTTATTAATGGTGGTGTGTTATGTCATTGCATAACACACCGATACTGGGAATTGCGTTCTTTTAAATTGGAATGGAAAATTATTTGGTATTATGGGAATTCTGGGAATAAAGACGGTCTCTCCTGCACCGCAGCCTGTTAAAATTTGAGCCTCGATTACATTTTGTTGCAACTGGGTTACTTTTAGCCGAGTTCCATTGCAAAGTTGTGGTGGTCTTAAATTTCGGAGCAGAATAATCGGAATGCCAATTTTTAAACAAATTTCATGAGAAGGAAGTCCGGGCATATTTAAAGAATTTAAAAATTCTATCGGGTAATTAGTGGTTTCTTGTTCATCGACCATTCTATTTATTGAACTATAAACTTTGCTTTCCCCCTGGATATTCGACAGTATTTTATTATTAATCTCAGATGCCTGGTCATTGCGAGGAATTAAAATGGACCTTTCGCATAGCCAAGAATTGTGCCTATTTAATATATTTGTTACGTCACCGTAAACCGACGATATAAGATGTTGTTGGGATTGCACTATACAACATAACTCAGGCGTCAGAATAAGTTTTCCTTGGTGTAGTTGTGGATAGGTAGGTACCTTCACCAATCTTTAATAATATATCAGAAAATTCACGATCATCCGGGTTATCTCCAGTTCTCACTCGCATGTTTATAGTAAAATGCACCGATTGTATATCACGCCACAAATAAGAGCTTTTCAGGCAAGCCCTAACCTCATCAGCTCGGGTTCCCCGTGGTATTACCGGTAAGGTTTGTCGGAAATCACCACAAAATAAAACTGTGATATCGCCCATTGGTCGATCATTTTGTCTTATATCCCTTAAAGTGTCCCCTGTCTACCGCTTCTACTCCTTTTCGATGGGCCATCGTACATTCATCCCATATGATTAAATTACACTCACGTAATACCTTAGCTTTGTCGCTATTTCTTGAAATACTACAGGTTGGACTTTCCGTGCGATCTACAATTGGTATTTTAAACATAGTGTGAGCAGTTTTACCTCCTGGTAGCAATGTTGCAGCTATACCTGATGAAGCCACGGCAAGAGCAATTTTACGCTGATTTCGAACATAAGCTAATATTAATTTAGTCAAAAAGGTTTTCCCAGTTCCTCCAGGTGCATCTAGAAACCATATTGTTCCCAATAAAATTGAACATAAATTAGCCAAAACTTATCTATCGGTATCTAAAAATCTATGCGTACTACTTTTACTTCTACTACTACTTCACCTAAAAAGAAATAAAATGCAAACTATTAATAATTTGTAATTTGAACGAATATTTAAACACTACCAAAACAACTAATACCTATTTTATAAAATAACAAAAAAAAGAAATTCAAATAAACTATTTAAAGACTCAGCCTTATTTATAAAAATCTCGCTAATCATTGCTTAGCCACTGTTTAGCTAAGCAAATGGTTAGCTCATAATCAATGCTTAACTTTTATTTATTTATAAACGCTAGTTAGCAAGTGATTAGTTGCGAAACGAACTAGAGGTGAAATTATGCGTTCGGCACAGATTATAACCAAAATAGTCGACTAAAAAACAGAATTTTAAGAATAAAGTTGTCAAAACCACGATTTCTGTATCTGTCGTGACTGACAGACAAGTCAAAAATTTCATCGGAAAATATAAAATTGAATAATATTACTTAATAAGTTTATTTCATTGTTTTTGTGATGATAGCAATGAAAATAATAAGCTCCAATAATTGGAGTAAACAGGAAAAGGTATTTATCTCTGAATTTATATCTACTTACTAATAAACTGACCAAGTGAATGTTAAAGTAGAAGTAACAATGTTATTACTTATGTATTTTCATGTCCTTTTTGCTTCTTAACACGAATATACTATTTTAGAAATGTATGTAGCTACTTGTGTCTGTTTTATTAATTCCTATTGCTTTTGCATCAGGTTTTCAGTATCTTTTAATAACAATTACTATACTTGTTTACAGCAACTTTGACTGCTGCTATGAGCCACTAAATATTATTCAACCTCGCAAAGATGAGGGAGGAGACCATGCTACGTGAAAACGATGAGGAATGCAAGTGGCGTGACAAAATAATGGCACCATCTCTTTGGAGGAAGAATATTGGAAATCAAAAATAATGAATTTATAACAAAAATTTAGCTTTATTATGTATCAAAATAAATTGTTTTCTATAAAATGTCTCTTGTTATTTGTGTGACTGCCACAACGTGGCTTTTATTTAGTTCTGGGCCTTATAGCTAGTGCCATAAGATGAGGGGCACATGGGAAAACACATTGGATAATCATTATCTCCGATGAGCTCCCTCACAAACTCATTCTCTTCAAACCACCTGAGCACCTACTGAGCCTCCTTCTGATTGAACTTTCCCTATAAATCCTTATAGGGGGCGAACCTATTGCCATCAATAGGGCGCAAATCCAGACCCCGGGCTGCTACTGAGAAATTCCACACTGAATAAACCCGGGACCTCATGCTCAGCAGTAGCACTTGCGACCACTAGACCAACGAGGCAGTCAGAATATTATCTAGTAGGTATCTAATCATCCTCGTAACGGATATAAATGAGCTTTGTAGGTCTTCCTCCGTGTACTTTGCGCCGGTGTTTCAAAATTATTTAATTCTTTCGGACATTCCATCCGACGGAGAACTGAGGTGTAAGGCCTCCGCTGCCGCCGAAATAGAGGCCATGGCCGCGGGTATGGCCTTGTCTTTAGAGGACTGGATCCTCTTCAAGGCCACACCCTTGATTGCCGCTGCCACGACCTCCGCAAACCTGGCCGCTCGCTCCGAATTGGAGCCGCCAGTGGCGTCCGGCTCACCGCCTGTAGATTCTGTGAGGGCCGCCCCGGTGATGGTCCCTACAGGCTGGTGCTCCTCAGAAGACGGCCTCTCCAGCTCAGCTGGGCTGACCCGGCTTGGCTTGCCGGCCTCCTTGGTGGTGACCCCTCTCCCCACACCTTTTCCCCGGGCCGCACCCCGCCGACTAGAGTGGATCTTCGACCTATGGGCTGAGCCCGAGACCCACTCGTCAGCGGACGACCCCTCTCCCGGTTTGGAGCGCTTCCGGAGGAACTTCCGGTTCCTCCCAGCAGCTCCCACCACTTCGCGCTCCGAGCTCTGACTCGAGCTCCTTGCGCCCGATGCAGCGTCGGACTCCGACCCCACATCACTCCCCTCCTTTTGGTTGTTTTTGTTTTTAAGTTTTTCTATATCTGTTCCCACGAGTATTTATCATTTTATCATCTCAAAAAATTGTGGTTCGCACTAGCGACTAATTATTTAGCTAGGTACCAATTAGTCAAGCTTTCAACCTCCCTCACGGTGCGCCGCCGCTTGGAGGTTTGGGGTGATTTTTTTATAGAGGTTTTCTTCCTCGCGGCCCGGGCGGTTAAGCCAGGACCCTCGACCCCCGTCAAATGCCAGAGACATGACCTTGACACTCTTCGGGGCTACGGGACCAACGGTGGCAGAAGAAAAGGCTTCCTCCTGCCTGCCCGACGGCAGTGTTAGTGCACGCCGAGCCCGCACTACAACGCTGCTCAACGTGTGCTCTCTCCGAGTACACGTTAGAGCGTTCCTCCGACAGGATATTGGCATACGGACAACGAGACCCCTTAGGCACAAAATACCTAATGGGGAGTCATTGCCCGCACCCCAGGGTGCACCGTCCTGGAGACTGGCCTTCCCCCCGGACGCATCCATAAGGGAACTCCAGCCCACAGGCACACGGGGAGGTTTCCTGTCCAAGCACCCCTCGCAAAAGAGTGCTCACAGAGACATTATAATCTACGTCGCTGCGAATCGCTTAGGGAACTATTTAAAAATAATAATGTTATGACGGTACTTTGCCAATTCATTTATGAAAATATTATGGATGTAAGAAAGACTACATCTGTTTCATAAAATTAGTGATAGACATAATTTTAATATTAGAAATAAAGATAAAATAGATCAACGATTTTTCAGATTATATAAATTATCACATCTTATACGAGGTATGTTACGGTACGGTACGGTATGGTATGTCACAACAAAATACCTTGTGATATTGCAATTAAATGAAAGAAAATTTAAAATTCATATTAAAAGTACACTTTGTAAACAAGCATATTACCAACTAGCTTTTGCCCGCGACTTCGTCCGCGTTTCCGTCGTTTTTCGTAAAAAAGTACCATATGTCCTTCCTCGCGGTTCAGTGGTTTTGATGTAACAGACAGAGTAACTTTCGTATTTTAGTAGGGAAATATAATATATCAATCCACAATACTGTTGAAAAATATCGCAATAAGGAACCGCAGAATATTATTATTAATAGCTGTGCCCGCGACTCCGTCAGCGTGTAACTCCTTGTATGTTATTAAGTTAATGTATTGGTAATATTGTTTAGATCACTTTCACATGAGGCTTAAGTACCTATAGAACGAAAATACTTCAGCGCAAAGCTTCCGGGTAAACTATGTTGAACGTTGACCCGTCCGGCACGTGAACATAAAGATTGCTAGAACTGCTAACCCGGGAAAGAGCGACATATAACTGACCATGCGAGAAACAACTGACACCGAGATCTACTCCAGCAACACGAAAAGTCTGCCCTTGAGCCTTATTAATGGTGGTGTGTTATGTCATTGCATAACACACCGATACTGGGAATTGCGTTCTTTTAAATTGGAATGGAAAATTATTTGGTATTATGGGAATTCTGGGAATAAAGACGGTCTCTCCTGCACCGCAGCCTGTTAAAATTTGAGCCTCGATTACATTTTGTTGCAACTGGGTTACTTTTAGCCGAGTTCCATTGCAAAGTTGTGGTGGTCTTAAATTTCGGAGCAGAATAATCGGAATGCCAATTTTTAAACAAATTTCATGAGAAGGAAGTCCGGGCATATTTAAAGAATTTAAAAATTCTATCGGGTAATTAGTGGTTTCTTGTTCATCGACCATTCTATTTATTGAACTATAAACTTTGCTTTCCCCCTGGATATTCGACAGTATTTTATTATTAATCTCAGATGCCTGGTCATTGCGAGGAATTAAAATGGACCTTTCGCATAGCCAAGAATTGTGCCTATTTAATATATTTGTTACGTCACCGTAAACCGACGATATAAGATGTTGTTGGGATTGCACTATACAACATAACTCAGGCGTCAGAATAAGTTTTCCTTGGTGTAGTTGTGGATAATATAATATAAGTATTTATTCGCATCAACAGTACAGCTATTAACAATACATAGTTGTTAGACTTAAATATAGTACAGGTAGACTTTAGTTGTCGCAACTAGTACCCTTGCTAAGTTATCGGGATAACTTGTATTAAGGGCACCAGTCCCTACCCTTGTTTCATATTTAAGGCGATACATTATTAAAATAAAAGCAATTAATATTTTCGACTAACTTAACATTCAAGTTAAATTAAAACCTAAAAATAAATTGAAAATAAAATAAAATGGGAACTACGGAGAAACCAATATACAATTGTAAACATGAATGTGATGATGGGGTGTGTTAGTGAAGAGTGTGAAGTGTGTTTATTGTGTATGTGTTACAAAGTAGCAGTTTACTAATACTTATCTCCAGAAAGAAGAAGCCGTTCTGTGTCTGTATAATTTTGTTCCAGTAGCCAATTTGTGACAGTTTTTTTTAGAGTGATGCTAGGAAGTGAGTAAAATTTTAATATTTTATTAAGTCTGTTATATAAATGTGGGCCTAAGAAGCAATTAAACCTCTTAGTGAAAGCTAGCCTACATCTTTGAGGTTGACAGACCACGTCTTTACGTCTTTTGGTGACAATGACGTAAGGGGTTCGAAGGTGTTGTGAGACTACAGTATGGTAGATGAAGAGCTGCCTCACGGTGAGCACTCCACAACTTTTGTATAGCTTGTCAGTTGGAAATAGTATAGGACGGAAGGTGCTCACCTTTAAAACGGCTCTCTGGGCTCTTTCTAACTTAAGAAGTATGGTTTTAGGCGCCCCTCCCCAGGCAGAGATACAATACGTTAATAGGGATTGGCAAAGAGCAAGGTAAACTCTCTTGACAATCCCTCCCTCAGCGACATGGCGAAGCGTTTTAAAAACGTAAATCAGTTTCCTGATTCTTGAGGTCAAAAGGTCTATGTGCGAAGAGAAGGTGAGGCCGTTATCCAGTGTTACACCTAGATATTTTATTGTGCTAGCTCGTTTCAACTCGGGACAATTGCACGCGTCGGACTCAGAAGAACGGCAAGAATGTGCCACAAGTGAAAGAGAGTCAGGTGGTTGTGTGGTTTGGTGTAAACTATAGGTCAGAATTTTTGTTTTGTCAGCGTTCAGAGTGAGAAGATGTTTACGCAGCCACTCGACAACAGTGTTCAACCCTGATTGGGCTGCCTCAAAAGTTTCGTGCCAGGTAGCACCTGAGAAGGTAAGGACAGTGTCGTCGGCAAAAACCGTTATTTTCCCATTTTGCAAAGGGAGGTTGCACAGCTGGTTAATATAAACCAGGAAAAGAGAGGGTCCAACTACACTTCCCTGGGGCACACCGAAGGTCACAGGAAGGTCATTGCTTATAAAATTAAGTATTTTAACACATTGTGTCCTGTTGTGTAGATAATCTATAAATATGTCAAGCGCAACACCACGTATGCCCAGCCCTTCAAGCTTTGAAATGAGGATGGGAATTGAGACTGTGTCGAATGCTTTTTTAAGATCTAGGAAAATTGAGAGAACTTTTTCCTTGGAGTCAATTTTTTTAACTATGTGGGAAGTTAGCTCCATGACCGCACTACTAGTTGATGTCTTATGCCTAAATCCAAACTGATTTGGAGACAACAATCCCTTGTCCTCAAGGTAAATAATAAGACGGTTATTAATAATACGTTCTAAAATTTTGGATATGGACGGTAATACTGCAATAGGCCGGTAGTTATCGACACAGTTTCTATTCCCATTCTTGTGTATCGGGTGGATAATAGCCTTTTTGAGAGACTCAGGAAAGGTGCTAGTGCGAAGGCAGACGTTAAAAAAGTACGTAAGAGGTGGGACGAGTAGCTGTTTGTAGCGCTTGAGGAAGTTAGATGGTATGTTGTCCCAGCCAACAGCAGAATTCGATTTTAACGTTGAAATAATTGTGTCAACCTCACCCTCGTCGGTATCTAACATGGCAAACGAATGAGGGACCGAGTTACCAGAATCGCGGAACAATAGACCGTCATTATGGTTTGGAAATTTGGCAGCCAGGTTAGCCCCGATGTTAGCGAAGAAGTCATTTACTTGATTTACTGACTCTTGGGGGGAAGATGAGGAAGAAAGCAATTCAGTCGAAGCAGATTTTTGCTTAGCTGTACAGGTAACCCTTTTTATAACCTGCCATATCTTTTTATTGTCTTTACTGTTAGCAGCCTCCCTAATTTCGGACCTCTCATAGTCTCTTTTAAGTTTTTTGAGGATTTTAGTACAGAAGTTTCTGTATCTTTTATATGTAGTTTGGAGGACACCGTTATTCGGAGATAACTTGAGTTTTTTATGCATTTCATCACGATTACGCATGCAGCGGAGCATACCCAGTGTCATCCAAGGTTTGAGCAAGCGATTGTGGTTAGTGACTTTTATAAAAGATGAGTAGGAGCATATGAGGGCAGATATAGGATTAAGTAGTAAGTTGGAGGCTTCATTTGGGTCTTTGCATGCATAAAGGGACTGAAAGTCAAGACAGTGTATGTTTTTGTCGAGAGCAACATAGTCAATTTTGGAGAATGTACTTTGCTGTTTATAGGCTTTTTTTGACTGAAGACAGAGTAACACACAATTGTGATCCGTAACTGAGGAATCCATTACGATAGCAATCGCTGTCATGTTGCTTTTTAACATTACATGATCCAGACAGGCTGTTTCACGAGTAGGGAAGGAATGTGCCGGAAGTAAACCATGAAACGCCATAAGGTTTAGATACTCAGCTATGTGGTGAGAGCAGGGCTTACTACTGATATCCAGGTTTATATCACCTAAAACAACTATATTTGGAAGAGATGAGAGGTCCTCTAATAGTGAATTAAGGGAGTTTAGGAAGTTACTAGGATCATTAATAGAAGGGGACCTATAGATACATACGAAAGCCCTTTCGGTGCCAATCTTGAGCACTAGACAGCTTGCATCCGTGAGTTGAGGTTCGTAAACAATGTAGTTGTCAAGGTTTTTAACGTAAATAACCACTCCGTCATTCTGGTTTGAGACAAGCATTGTTTGATGTTGGGAATAAGTCGCGATCGGTGGTATAATACAACTACTGTGCTTCAGCCAGCACTCAGTTAATGCGATAATGTCAATATCAAGATTAAGCCTGACTAAGAGCGTTAAAAAAGAATCAAAATTAGCGTTAATAGACCTGATGTTCTGTGTAACTAGTTTTAACTGTTTGGACGGGTCCCTGATATGTGAAGAACATTCCTCCGGCTTACAACATAATGAACTAGAGACTGAGAGTTGATCAATGTTATCGTTTAACTCGATCATGTTATCCACCATTTTTACATAGAATTGTAATGCGTATTATTAATGGTTTATGTAGATAATATGTGTTGCGAACTATGTAAATAGAGTGATTTACCCTGTTAAGGTAAGCCTGTTGAGGGATCAAGGAGGTAGGAGATTTTTTGGCCGCGGGAGAGCAAGTGAGATTATGATGATGATGTGTATCAAGTGTGTGAGTGTCAGTGGGTAAGAGTGGTTGTGTAGTGTAGGATGTGTAAATATTGGTGTAGTAGTATAGTGGTGTATAAAAGGGTTTTGAATATTGGAATCGTAACAAGGCACAGATAAAACATAACGCGTTAAGTTGCAGGTAAAATGCTGTCTTAAATAAGTAGTGAAATGCAAAACTGAAGAAACATTTGAAAACATAAACATTAAAGAGTTTAAACATAATTAGGGTGTATACGAAATAATGACATAGTCAGGCTTCCTTTGACAGTGCTTCAATTTGAGATTCGGATTTGACAAGTATAGATTGGTCACCATCAACCTTCCTCACGAGCACTTTACCATCAGTAATCCAGCAGTACTTAATTTTCTTTTGTTTCTTCAGCTGGCGCGCAAGGTAGAATAGTTTTCTTGCGGTAACGGTAAGATTTTCTGTGAGGTAAATTGGACTAGTATTCCCTTCGATTCCTGCATGACTCATGTTAAGTTTGTTGTGCTGGTTGGACCTGTTCAAGTCTTTGACTGCTTTAATGAGCGTATTTTTCACGTAAAGATGTGACAACTGAATAATAATCGGTCTATTTGAGTCTTTCTTGGAATCCTTTCGTCCCGGTAGGCGATAAATGTCGTAAATCTCAGATGCCTGGTCATTGCGAGGAATTAAAATGGACCTTTCGCATAGCCAAGAATTGTGCCTATTTAATATATTTGTTACGTCACCGTAAACCGACGATATAAGATGTTGTTGGGATTGCACTATACAACATAACTCAGGCGTCAGAATAAGTTTTCCTTGGTGTAGTTGTGGATAGGTAGGTACCTTCACCAATCTTTAATAATATATCAGAAAATTCACGATCATCCGGGTTATCTCCAGTTCTCACTCGCATGTTTATAGTAAAATGCACCGATTGTATATCACGCCACAAATAAGAGCTTTTCAGGCAAGCCCTAACCTCATCAGCTCGGGTTCCCCGTGGTATTACCGGTAAGGTTTGTCGGAAATCACCACAAAATAAAACTGTGATATCGCCCATTGGTCGATCATTTTGTCTTATATCCCTTAAAGTGTCCCCTGTCTACCGCTTCTACTCCTTTTCGATGGGCCATCGTACATTCATCCCATATGATTAAATTACACTCACGTAATACCTTAGCTTTGTCGCTATTTCTTGAAATACTACAGGTTGGACTTTCCGTGCGATCTACAATTGGTATTTTAAACATAGTGTGAGCAGTTTTACCTCCTGGTAGCAATGTTGCAGCTATACCTGATGAAGCCACGGCAAGAGCAATTTTACGCTGATTTCGAACATAAGCTAATATTAATTTAGTCAAAAAGGTTTTCCCAGTTCCTCCAGGTGCATCTAAAAACCATATTGTTCCCAATAAAATTGAACATAAATTAGCCAAAACTTATCTATCGGTATCTAAAAATCTATGCGTACTACTTTTACTTCTACTACTACTTCACCTAAAAAGAAATAAAATGCAAACTATTAATAATTTGTAATTTGAACGAATATTTAAACACTACCAAAACAACTAATACCTATTTTATAAAATAACAAAAAAAAGAAATTCAAATAAACTATTTAAAGACTCAGCCTTATTTATAAAAATCTCGCTAATCATTGCTTAGCCACTGTTTAGCTAAGCAAATGGTTAGCTCATAATCAATGCTTAACTTTTATTTATTTATAAACGCTAGTTAGCAAGTGATTAGTTGCGAAACGAAATAGAGGTGAAATTATGCGTTCGGCACAGATTATAACCAAAATAGTCGACTAAAAAACAGAATTTTAAGAATAAAGTTGTCAAAACCACGATTTCTGTATCTGTCGTGACTGACAGACAAGTCAAAAATTTCATCGGAAAATATAAAATTGAATAATATTACTTAATAAGTTTATTTCATTGTTTTTGTGATGATAGCAATGAAAATAATAAGCTCCAATAATTGGAGTAAACAGGAAAAGGTATTTATCTCTGAATTTATATCTACTTACTAATAAACTGACCAAGTGAATGTTAAAGTAGAAGTAACAATGTTATTACTTATGTATTTTCATGTCCTTTTTGCTTCTTAACACGAATATACTATTTTAGAAATGTATGTAGCTACTTGTGTCTGTTTTATTAATTCCTATTGCTTTTGCATCAGGTTTTCAGTATCTTTTAATAACAATTACTATACTTGTTTACAGCAACTTTGACTGCTGCTATGAGCCACTAAATATTATTCAACCTCGCAAAGATGAGGGAGGAGACCATGCTACGTGAAAACGATGAGGAATGCAAGTGGCGTGACAAAATAATGGCACCATCTCTTTGGAGGAAGAATATTGGAAATCAAAAATAATGAATTTATAACAAAAATTTAGCTTTATTATGTATCAAAATAAATTGTTTTCTATAAAATGTCTCTTGTTATTTGTGTGACTGCCACAACGTGGCTTTTATTTAGTTCTGGGCCTTAAAGCTAGTGCCATAAGATGAGGGGCACATGGGAAAACACATTGGATAATCATTATCTCCGATGAGCTCCCTCACAAACTCATTCTCTTCAAACCACCTGAGCACCTACTGAGCCTCCTTCTGATTGAACTTTCCCTATAAATCCTTATAGGGGGCGAACCTATTGCCATCAATAGGGCGCAAATCCAGACCCCGGGCTGCTACTGAGAAATTCCACACTGAATAAACCCGGGACCTCATGCTCAGCAGTAGCACTTGCGACCACTAGACCAGCGAGGCAGTCAGAATATTATCTAGTAGGTATCTAATCATCCTCGTAACGGATATAAATGAGCTTTGTAGGTCTTCCTCCGTGTACTTTGCGCCGGTGTTTCAAAATTATTTAATTCTTTTAAGTGGTTCTGAAATCCCGTAAAAGATTGTCGAAATCCATATTTACTATCTCGATAAATAATATCGGCACATCTCGATAATAGGAACTAAATTACCTCGAAGCACACATAATTCGCATTGAATCGACCAGCTGATTGAAATAAAATCCGCCATCTTGCCTCTTAGCATCCTCTTAACAGTGGACCAGTGGTGTTTAGTTTTGACAGCTACTAATCAATTGCTTAGCGACATCTTAGCGCTAAATAGCGTTTATGAATAAGAATTTTGCTAATCAATTGCTTAGCAGTTGATTAAAATTTAAGAGGCGTTTATAAATAAGACTGTAAAAGTCGCGCTGATAAGCACGGTTTGTTAATATCAATTATTATTGTCTGTCAATAAGGTCGAACGCTCTGAACGCATCAACAGCCAAATATTGAATGAAGCTCGCGCTCTTTTTTTTTTTAACTATGGCCTATTTAATTGCAGGTGACCACTAAGGTCGTGGCTGCTTAACCGGACTGTCCTGTGGTTACCTTTAGTTTCTACACTAAGAGCCTCCAGCCAGGAGCATAAATGCAAACTATTCTAGGTTACAAACTAAACGAACGCTCGCTAAGGGCACCCCCTGTGGGGTACGAACCTCGGCTTAGGGCGTTCGTTGAGGGTGGGACAGCAAGTACTGGGACAGGCTGGATCAAGGAGATTAGGGGAATTTAAAACTACACGCTCAGCTACGGCACGGGCTAGCGTTTCTTCGGACAAGGGTCGGGGGGGAGTATTATTTACTCGGGGTCGAGCACGCGGTGGTCCTCTGCGGCGAGGTCGGAACGACGGGTGTCGGGTGTATTTGTGCAGTGCTGGTGGCCCTATTAGACTCCTGGAGGAGTGTGATTGGATCATCGGGATCGGAAAGATGCTCGCGCTCGGACCTCCCGCCTTTTTATTATAAGATTAAACGAACTTACCTTAAGTGAAGTTCTATCTTAATTATACGAAGCTCCTTGTCCGAGACGGTTTTACAAGTAGTAACGCTGATTGTACCAGCGCTTAGTCACAATTTTTAAAGCTATAAAAAAAAAACATTAATTCCTACGTGTGGCAACTTTGTTTACATGTCATTACGTTTAAAGCAAGGTTTATGAACAACCCCTATTATTGGGATTATACTTAGTAAGTATAAGTGGGAGGGTTTTTTGGGACTGCCGTCTCGGACAAGGAGCTTCGTATAATTAAGATAGAACTTCACTTAAGGTAAGTTCGTTTAATCTTATAATTATACTCTCTCCTTGTCCGAGACGGTTTTACAAGTAGATGTTCAAAGATGGGTTGTGAATAACACAATAATAACAAGTTTTTAAATAGAAAAGTATAAAATATATTTAAAACTTCCATACAGTAATAATCATTCTCGAGTAACAATCAACTTGTTTAATAATAAAATATAACACAAAACTCACTTAATCTTAAGTGTTTGTTATAGTATTGCATATTGCACTACCAAACAGGGTTGGATCTTGAATTATAGGTCTATTGTAATGTGTGGCAAACATAGCGGAACTTTGAGACCACCCTGCAGCCTTCCTTATGACATCAATGCTGACTCCAGATCTGTTTGCGGCAGATGTTGATGCATGTCTGGTACTATGAGCTGAGAAGATGGTGACATCTATTCCAGCTTCTTTCAATGTTTGTTTTATCCAGCGGCTTATAGTTTGGGTTGATGCATTCTTGTGTGGCTTCTTGAATGTAAGAATTAATTTATCTATATCATTTCTTATAGGGTCTGTCTTATCTATATAAGATCTAATAGTGTTGACTGGGCAAATTTCTTTATTCTGTGTGAATGTTTTCAAGTGGAACATTGGTTGTATACTACCTCTTCTAGAGGTTTTTATGATATCAGGTATGTATACTTGTACACCATTATCGTTGAATTTAATATTGGGAATGGACATCATTGATAGGGTTTGTACTCGGTGACCAGTTGTCAGTGCGAGTATGGTGACTAATTTCTTAGTTAATTTTTCTAATGATATATCTTCATTTGGGTAGTACCCAGCCAGGTGGGTTAGTACCAATCCTGGATCCCATGTAATATTATATTTTGGCATGGGTGGTCTTGATCGAAAGATGCCTTTTGTAAATCTTTTTATTCTATCATCCAATCCAATTTTAGGTCCCATCAGTAGCGATAGTGCTGACCGAGTAGTATTAATAGTACCATATGATGCTCCATTTTCATAGCATTGAGATAAAAAAAAATAATATGTAGGGAACAGATGCTTGGTATGGGTCCATACTGTGTTCTCGACAAAACAACCACCATAGTTTTAGAGATGAATCATATTGCTTCATTGTATTCAATGAAAGTGAGTTTAGCATCACATTTAAAGCAGAGTGTGGGGTTCCACGCCTTATGAATGCTTGGCTGACAGCAGCCCTGCAGCCAGGGTAAGCTGATGATGCAGGGGATGATACTCTCTGAAAGGAGACGACAACAGACTTTTGTTAGGCTCAAAAATTATAAGGTCCCCAGTGGACAATGTTTTGATTAGTGGGAACCATGGTTGTGATGGCCAAAGAGGAAAAACCAAGATCCCAGTGGCGTTATCTCTTTGTATTTTATATAAACATTTTAACAATAATGAAAAAGGTGGAAATGCATAGAAAAAAATATCTTTCCAATCTATAGTGAAAGCATCAACAGCAATTGATTCTGGGTCACATTTCCAGGAGACAAATTTTTCACATTTTTTATTTATCCTAGAGGCAAATAAATCTATTTCCGGAATACCAAACCTCTCAGTTATTTGAATGTAGGCTTCAGATGAAAGCTGCCATTCAATATTAATTTTTCTCGATTCTCTATCGGCTTCGAAATTATCTTTGGTATTTATATAGGAAGCAAAGATCCAAATATTTCTATTCTCACACCATTGCCAAATATCTCTAGTGATATTATTTAAGTGGGGAAATTGTACTCCCCCCATTTTATTTATGTATGCTATTGCAGTGGTGTTATCTATTCTCAATAAGATTTCACAATTGTAAGTGTCTTTTGTAAAACACTTCAATCCTAAGAAGGCAGCTTTTAGCTCCAAATAATTAATATGGTATTCCTGTTCTGAGTGTGACCATGACCCAGAGGCTTTCCTGTGATTGCAAACTGCTCCCCAGCCAGTGGTAGAAGCATCGGTATGTATTTCTAGGTGAAATTTATATTGTTTTATTGAATTACTTTTATCTAAATTATTTCTCCACCATGTTAATTCTGATTTGATTTCTTGTGAAATAGACATGACAGTATCATAGTTATCATTTGACTTTAGCAAGGCTTTGTATTTCTGTCTTTCTAATTTTTTTTGTATATAGCCAACCATATGGGAGGGCTGGACAAATTGAATTAAGTGTTCCCAACAGTTGAGAAAATTCTCTTATTTTGCAAGTACTATTTTGCTTAAATAATTTAATTTTTTCTAGTATGGCTACTTGCTTTTGATGTGGAACTGACAATGAAAGATCCATTGAATTTAGCATGAAACCTAGGTATTTACATTTTTGACTAGGAATAGTAATACTTTTATCAAAATTTATGATAAATCCTAAGTCTTGTAAAAGTTTACATGCTACCTCAATATCATCTTTGCACTGATTTCCAGATTTATTGAAATATAAACTGTCATCTAAATAGCAAGTCAATATAATATTATTGTTTCTTAGATAAGTGGTTACTGGTTTGAGTAGTTTTGTGAAAACAAAAGGAGCTGTACAGAGGCCATATGGTAGGGCATTAAACTGGTATAAAATTCCATTATATTTGAACCTAAGGAATTTTTTGCTATTTTCAGATATTGGTACAGAAAAGTAGGCCTCTTTCAAATCTATTGACGCCATGTAACAGTTTTTTGACATTAATTTACAGGCTGTTCTGATATCTTCTAACTTGAAATGTACAGTTTCTATGTACTGATTTAATTTCTTTAAATTTAAAATAAATCTATAAGAACCATTAGGTTTAGGTACTAAAAATATGGGGGATGTAAATTGGTCAGCACAGTATGAGCATTCGGAGATTGCACCTAGATCTAAAAGCGTTTTTATCTCAGAATGAATTATTTGTTTTTCATTTTTTGGCCAGTGTTGTGGCTCCATATCATAGGATGGTGGTGTTTTGGTAAATGGGATTTCATAGCCTTGTATCCATTCTAACACTACTGGATCATTTGTAATCTCAAGCCAATTTTTAATGAAATATTTAAGTTTGCCTGCATGTACCTGCATGTTTTCTAACGGTAGTGTCTGGATCTGGCAAGAGGGTGTTTCCGCTCTGTCTGACGAGGCTGGGTAAAGCGAGGCTGCCTCTTGAATGGCATCTGTTGTTGGTGATGTTGCCCACTGCGAGCTTGTTGGTGTTGTGGTTGGCGGTTCTGCAGTGGGCCCCTCCAGTTTAAATTTTTCTTTATAGTGGACTGTTTCTGTTTTTTGGTACTTTCTGTAATCTGTGAGCTTGTTCTTTGTATTGATTGGGCAGCTTTAATTTTATCAGAACAATCCATACCAAATAAAAATGTATCTATTTTTGAAGATTTTACAGCTTCTTGAATAATTTTATTAGCCCCCGATAAGGCAAAGAATTTTCTAGAGGAGGAATCTTGATGGTGAATTTCAGCTGCAATTTTTGCTGCATCATTGATTTCTTCTATAAGTGTTTTACTATTTATGTTACCTTTTAGTATGCAGGTCAGCGATCGGCCCAGGCAGGTCATCAGTTTGCCAGTAAGATTTTGTCTGGTAACAATCCTCCTATCTCGTTTGATAGAGGGTTCGGAGAGTGTGGCCAATATCTCTGGATTCATGAGAGGAGCATTTGCATTTGGAAAATTGGAGGGGGAAGGGTACTTATTGATAATACTGGTTCTGGCCTCCTTTCCCAATCCTTCGGACATGATTTTAGACCAACGGGGTACTAATTCAGGTCTGATGGGGTCCCCAAACTCTGCTTCCTCTTCGCCCTCCTTACCAAGGGCCTGTAAAAACTCCAGCGGGAGTTGGTCATCTTCTGGAATAAGATTTTTCGTAATTTAGAAAACATGTCTTTTATTTATGAGAGGTCAAATGTCTATCCGCTCTGTGATAGTGCTCAATGACTGATATTATTTAGGAGCATTGTCTAACCGCAAGGTGATAGCACTAGCTCTTTATAGTGAATTTTTTTATATTCCATACTGTCTATCCGCAATGTGATAGCGCTAGCTTGTAATTTTTTTTAAGTCACATACTGTCTATCCGCAAGTGATAGTGCTTAGTGTCATGAAATAATGAGTTTTATTTAGTTTTGTTTTACCTAGTATATCTATGATATCTAGGTAGATACAACCCATGCGTTTGAAGTTTATATTCAGTAGGTGAGGTTATTAATAATTTACTACACACCTGTAGGAGTTTCATCATCTACTTCAGGTTCCTCAATGTGCACCGGCGAGCGGGGCCGGGGTGGAGTTAAATCCTCCCGTGGGTTTGGACTATTTGGAGGCAGCTCTTTAAGTTTCTTTTCTAATTTCTGGATCTTCTTTCGTATGTAGTTTTCATCTCTTATTTTCCTTTTTCCCATTTCTGCGGTATACGGTACAATTCACCGAGTAACGCGACTTAAAAAACTCTACTTTGAATTGGAAGAAGGCGCGATAAAACCGTTGGGGGTTGGAAGAAATTATTTGGAAATCGTTCGTTCAATCGGGATGCCAACATAACAAAGAATTTAAAAAATATATATTTTTTAAGGTTTATGGTCAATAATAAACTATTATTGGTATCCGGAAGCGGATATGTAAATGTAAATACGTATACTAACGAAATTACATTTTTTCATTCATTTTAGGTTATGTTTTAAACAGTAAATTTCACTTTTTATGTTTGGAATAATAGAATGGATTCAAAACATACCTGTAACTCCGAATTCATTATGAAATTCAATGAAATGTATACAACAACAAACCTTGACCTTGAAACTCATCACTCTATAATAACTACGAAATTCACTGTAAAATATTGTAAATATACTAAAAACAATATAGCACTCCATGATAATACTGTTCAGACATAATTTTAATCTATTTATAGTGTAATTATAAAGATTTTTAGACATTTTAACACGAGGATTATGTGACCGCGCTGTGCACAAAAACCGTAATGACATGTAAACAAAGTTGCCACACGTAGGAATTAATGTTTTTTTTTTATAGCTTTAAAAATTGTGACTAAGCGCTGGTACAATCAGCGTTACTACTTGTAAAACCGTCTCGGACAAGGAGAGAGTATAATACCCTACCGCCACGACCCGCGTCGAGCGCGGCAACCGTTACACAAAAATAATCCTTATGGCATGACTCAATATTCACGCGCGACGGCGCGATGGCTTATTAGCGTATTTCATGTAGATATAAGTTTGGTGTTTCTATACCGATTACTATGATTCTTTTTTTATTGAATAGGTAATAATATTAACTTCTTTTAATTAGGGATGAGTGAGAGTATTATAAACGTAAGAGTAAACAAATATAATCAGAAAGCTCCGAACTGCTAAGCTATCGGGAGTTACACGTGTTATTGTGAGTCAACCATAAAAGATAGACACATGCTGTTGTGGGATATTTTTTAGATAATTTTATGTAGAACATTTCCGTCATAAATGATTTCTATGTAGCTTTAACCATTAAGACTGCACACGCGACGGAAGCTTAAAAAATGGAGCAACTTCTCCCGTTTTCCCAACATTTCCCTTCACTGCTCTGCTCCTATTGATTGTAGCGTGATGAAAAGTATACTATAACCTCCCCAGGAGTATGAAGAATAATTGTACCAAGTTTCGTTAAAATCCGTCGAGTAGTTTTTGTTTCTATAAGGAACATACAGACAGACAGACAGACAAAAATTTTACTGATTGCATTTTTGGCATCAGTATCGATCACTAATTACCCCCTGATAGTCATTTTGAAAATATATATCATGTACAGAATTGACCTCTCTACAGATTTATTATAAGTATAGATTAGAGGATTATAATGCTTGAAAACATGCTGGTCCTGTTCCATAGAACAATCTAGAGTCTAGACAATATCAAACTGGTGGCTAATTTAATTGTATAATTTATTATTATTTTGACTTTGATTTTACAATCTGTGATTACTTTAACTCAGACACTGACTTATTAGTATTACTTGTTATTAGGAATTTCGTATACTTCTACAATGTTTGTAAATATATGTAAGCACCTTGTATCTATCACATAATATTTTTATCTGTTATTGCTTCATTTTGAATTATTTTCACCTATTGTAGTACAGTAATTTTGTTCTAGGAGCATCTCCACATATAATTTATGTACACAAAATATTGTAAAATACTTTAAATCAGTAACGGTGGAGTTATTTGCCCATGCGTCTCCATACGAAAACTACCTTTTGGAAGGGGCGACTAGAATCAATTCTACTTTTTTGAAACTTTGACTTTCATAAGTGCTTTTATGAAATAAATTATTTTCTCATAAAATAACATTGATATAATATTATAATAACATTGATATTCAAGCCCCACCGTGTACATCGGTACACGGCTGGTACACGCGGCATAAATCACAATTTTACTGCTAAATAATGGCTAATATCGTCTGTGGGCTGTTTCACTTTATGGCCTGACGGATATTCTAGTTAATTAGAACTAAAATAATTAAAAAATGACAAGAAACACCGAAAAATTCAAAAAAATCCGTGAAGCGCGCGGCTATGTCAAACCGCGGGGCTTGAACGTTAAAACACGCTAGTTTTATTTATTTATTTATTTGGATCTCCAGCAAAGATTACACCTTACATGCTAAAAATAAAACATAAAAAGATACAAATCCTTGTGCATCTTCAATTATAGGAGACCACAGCTTGCATTAAGATATCAAACAATCAATTATTAATATGGAAATAAAGTATACAATTTAAAGTAAAATTATAATTAATTAATTTAATATTTAATGTTATTTAATTTTTGTGTGGGTTACTTACCTGCCCGACAATCTCGTAAAAACTGTCCTAGTTCCTGTAGTTAAAAATAAGAGTGATTCATCCGAAAACAAATATAGGCCTATTTCACTGGGTACAGTCATTGGCAAATTGCTGGACAGCCTGCTTAAGAGACAGTTGAAGATGCATATATGCATGCATGCTCAACGACGTGCAGTTTGGTTTTAGAACCGGATTGTCGACGGAAAGTGCTATCCTGTGTCTCAAGCAGACTGTGCAGTACTACACAGATAGGAAGGCACCTGCATATGGTTGTTTCCTGGACCTGTCGAAGGCTTTTGATTTGGTGAATTATGACATTCTGTGGCAAAAAATGTCGGATGAAACAGATGTTTCACCTGAGGTTATAAATATATTAAAATTTTGGTATGAAAGTCAGGTAAACTGTGTTAGATAGCTCAATCATGAAGCTCAATCAGTATGGGCTAGATTGTGGAGTGAGGCAGGGGGCTTGACTTCATCCACTCTATTTATCCTGTACATAGACCGGCTGGTTGGTGAGCTGAGTAGCACTATGGTTGGTTGTTCTGTGCATAGAAGAATGATCAACAACATTAGTTATGCTGATGACATGGTGCTACTCAGCCCATCAATCTGTGGACTAAGGAAGTTGTTGGCCATGTGTGAGAGGTATGCGGAGGCTCATGGCTTGAGGTATAATGCTACTAAAAGTGAGGTGGTGGTTCTTAAAGTACGTAATAATACACCCACGAATATACCACCGGTGTCGTTACAAGGAACACCATTGAAAGTCGTCACTCAATTTTAATACATCGGTCATGTGGTCACGGATTCTCTCACAGATGACAAGGATATAGACAGAGAGCGGGGGGCGTTGGCAGGCCGATGAAATATGCTTGCCCGCAGGTTTGCGCGGTGTACTGACGAGGTAAAACTGACGCTCTTCAGAGCCTTCTGCTAGTCGTTTTATTCGTGCAGCTTTGTGGGTTAGGTATACTCAGAAGGCTTACAACGCTCTGCGCGTGCAGTACAATAATGCGCTGAGGATATTGTTGGGGGCTGCCTCGGTTTTGCAGTGCATCGGGAATGTTTGCAGAAGCGCGAATAGATGACTTTCATGCCATCATGCGCAAATGGTGTGCATCGATGTTGCAGCGATTCAGGGGTAGCGCTAACAGTATTTTAGCTACACTGGCGGATAAGGTTGATGGGCTATTTATCAGGCTCTGGGTTGGCAGACATTTATTTTATTTATTTATAGTTAATTAAAACGGCACAGGTCCAATTACATTAATTAACATAGAATTGGCTGTCAACAAAAGATGCTGTACTGGATTTCACGCAGACGGTTGCTAAATGTTTGGATCAAAAGATAAAATGCCTAGGTATTTTCCTAGACCTTTCCAAAGCATTTGACACAGTTTCTATTCCCGTACTTACCTCTAAGTTGGAGCTTCTCGGTGTACGTGGCATATTACTAGATATTATTAAAAATTACCTCAGAAATCGTACTCAATGTGTCAAAATTGATACGTATCTTAGCGACGAGGAATCAGTGTCATATGGCGTTCCTCAAGGAAGTATCCTGGGTCCAACATTATTCCTTATTTACGTCAACGATCTGTGCAGAATGAGTCTCCCAGACTGTAATATATATGCGTATGCAGATGACACTGCTATCCTCGTGCAGGGACTTACGTGGGATATAGTCAAAACAAAAGCAGAAATGGTTCTGGCTCAAGTAATGGAATGGCTAAACTCAAATCTACTTACACTTAACCTGCAAAAAACCACCTACATTCCTTTTGCAATACGTCGTAACACCGCACCGACAAATACCTTTAATTTAACTGCTCACACATGCTCAAACTCCTCAGGACCCTGTACATGCCCAGCACTCACTAGAACTGACAGTGTAAAGTATTTGGGAGTGCAGATAGACGACGGTTTACGGTGGGATAAACAAATTGATGCCCTCACTACCAGAACGATGCGCCTGATACACATTTTCAAGTCTCTCAGACAGTCGGCTAATGCTGACACCTTGAAAATCGTGTACTACGCTCTATGTCAATCGGTCATTGGCTATTGCATCGCTGCTTGGGCAGCAAAGACTATCCTTCTGAGAGTTGAGAGAGCACAGAGAGCGATTCTAAAAGTCATGACAAAAAAACCCTATAGATACCCAACCACTGAACTCTACTCTGATTGCAAAGTCCTTTCAGTTCGTCAACTCTTTGTGCTTAAATCGACTCTTAGAAAACACTCCAGTCTTCCCAAGTCCGACCCAAACAAACGAACAGTTGTTATCCCGGGTACTCAGCACAAAACTACTTTCGCTAAACGCCAGTTTTATACCCTAAGTGGGCACATTTACAAAAAAGTTCATAAACATATAAAAATTATAGATTTAAATTCACACACATTAAAAAAAACATTAACAGAGTGGCTACTACAGAAAGACTACACATACACGGAGTCTTTACTCACTTTCATCGCCTAAATGAAAAAAACGCACACTCACAAACATATTCACACATACATCCACACACATTCACCCTATATTCATTCACACACACAAACCCACAACAAGCACATAACACATCACACCACTACACATCCCATCCACATGTTACTCGTACACGCACCACTATTACCTACTGCAGTCAAGTTTAAACGGTAGATCGACACTGTCCACTGTTGTATAAAAATGGTGAATTTATAAGCTAGACACTGTCTCTTAAAATACAGGTTAGCCTAGTTTAAGAGGCAGGGTTACATATAATTATGTACAGAAATTTTTGCAACACACTGTAATGCCTAGAATAAGTGTACCCACTAGTTATATCTACTTGTGTACATTTCTGTAACTTTTTGGTAAATAAACTTTTATTTATTTATTATTTAATTATAAAGATTAAAATAAAATAAGCATTCAAATAACATACAATACAAAAATTAAATTCAAATTCTAAGATATACAATTCGTGGATAAAAATATTGATACTTATTTGCGTAAATGGTTAAATAAATTAAAAACATCATAAACTAAGATAAGCTAACATGTAACAGTGGAAACCCTCGCATATTGTCTCTCAAAAAACACCAGACAGGCACGCATTGTTTTCTTCCATTCATCAGCAAACACATCACATTCAGGGTCGGCAGTCAGGAGGGCGTTTAGCATCCTTAGGGTTCGACATACCGGGGATTCAGCTCTAGCTACAGATCTAGATAGCGATAGTGCGAACAGGTTATGACGGCGGCTTTGACGGTGCCCAAGGTATTTGTCGGGCACAAATAGGCAGCAGAAAAGTCCGTGGAGCTCAGAGCAGTCAATACGACCGCTTAGGGTTTTACAGGCAATTGTGAGCTGATCAAAGCCCCTTCTTACCTCCAACGAGTTGAAGCCCAAGACCCCCAGAAGATAGTTCGTTGGGTAAAGAAAGAAAGAAAGAAAGAATAATATTTATTTGAACACAGTTCGTGAAACACATAATACAAAAATAAAAATAAAAAAACTTTTTTACAAAAAAAAACAACCGACTTCCAAAAAAAACACTTAAAAGAGAAAAATAACTTGAATTTCGGAAGTCGGTGGCAAAAACGAAAATACAGATCCATATAGTTATATTTTAAGATGGTTCGCAGTTCGCATAGTTGAAGCCGTGATATAGTTATATCCCTAGGGAAATAGATATGAATTGCTTTCATATATATTACGGTAGGTATATTTTACTATATATGTATCTAATAAAATACTATTGTTTTTGCCACCGACTTCCGAAATTCAAGTTATTTTTCTCTTTTAAGTGTTTTTTTTGGAAGTCGGTTGTTTTTTTTTGTAAAAAAGTTTTTATTTTTCACTTTTTAGTTGTGTTTATACCTACCCCGCACAAATTCGTATACCAGTCGAATAATGGAAACATAACAAAAGATTTCTCAAAAATTAACGAAACATTCCGAGCGCCCCGCTGGTGGGGCAAATAGGAATGCCAAAAAATTTTCAGTGGAATATGCCCCACTAGTTCGACTTGGTGGGGCAGATTCCACTAGTCTAAAATCTTTATGGATTCTGCCCCACTAGGGTTGGCACCTTAGAAATGTGTAGGTAGGTATGCTCGTATTTTATATTTGTTTGGAAAAGAAAGAAATGTATAGTTAAGTAAAATATATATTTTTTGGTAATTTTATATGTTATGATGGCCCAGAGGTTAAGGCCTCGCCTCTCATGCATGAGGTTGTGGGTTCTAATGTGACTTTTTCAATTCATATGAACTTTCTGAGTTTATCTTGGACATTATTGACATCAGTGAAGGAAAACATCGTGAGGAAACATGGACTTATAGTTAATATTAGTCTGAAATCACCAACCCGTTTTGAGCAAGCGTGTTGATCAGTGCTCGTTCCTTCTCTGTATTAGACGAGGCCTTTGCCCTGCAGTGGGACAGTAATAGGCTGGTATTATTATTTTATTATTAATTTTTATTTACTAGTTGTTTCTGGAAGGAATCGGGTTGTAAATCATACGTTAATTACACGATTTGTTACAAATAAAATAAAATCTAAATGAATACAAGTCCTAGTTACATTTTACTTACATATAAATTTCTTTCTTTTCTAATCAAATATTAAATACGAGCATACCTACTTACACAAATTCTAAGGTGCCAACCCTTGTGGGGAAGAATCCATGCCATGGGGCAGAATGCATTTGCCCCACCAGTGGCGACTTGATGGGGCAAAGTGGAATGATTGAAATTTCGAAGACTATAATTAGTTCACCACGGATGGTCAAAGTCAAAGTCAAAGTCAAATCATTTATTTCAAGTAGGCCCGTATAAGGCACTTTTGAACGTCAAAAATTTACAAAAAAAATTAATTGATTCTAGTTGCCCCTTCCAAAAGGTAGTTTTCGTATGGAGAAGAATGGGCAAGAAACTCCACCGTTACTCTTTTAAAATGTTTTACAATATTTTGTATAAGTACATTAGTTATATAATTATATGTGAGGACGATGCACCTAGAATAAAATTATTATACCACAATAGGTAAAAAGAATTAAGAATTAAAAATGAAGCAACAACAGAAAAACTAATTATGTGATAGATACATGGTGCTCACATATTTACAAACATTGTAAAAGTAGACGATCCTCCTAAGATTCCACAATTAATAAGTCAGTGTGCGAGGAATTGGTCATAGAAAGTAAAATGAATGTCATATAATAAAAAATAATAATAAAATATACACTTAAATTTGCAACCAGTTTGATTTTGTCTTGATTCTAAATTATCCTATGGAGCAGGACCAGCATGTTTCCAAGCATTCTTGTCTTGGATATAATCCTCTAATTTGTAATATGCTTGTTTACAAAGTGTACTTTTAATATGAGCTTTAAATTTTCTTTCATTTAATTGCAAAATATCACAAGGTATTTTGTTGTAACATTTAACACAGTACCCCATAAAAGATGTATGTACTTTAGATAATCTGAAAAATGGTTGATCTATTTTATCTTTATTTCTAGTATTAAAATTATGTCTATCACTTATTTTATTAAAAAGATGTCGATTTTTTCTAACATACATAATATTTTCATAAATGAACTGGCAAGGTACCGTCATAATATTAATCCTTTTAAATAGTTCCCTGAGAGATTCGCGGTGACGTAGATTATAAATGGCTCTGACAGCTCTCTTTTGCAAAATAAAGATGGATTCAATGTCAGCAGCCCGACCCCACAGTAAAATGCCATACGACATAATACTGTGGAAGTAACTAAAATAGACCAATCGCGCGGTTTCTACGTCTGTTAACTGTCTTATCTTTCTAACAGCATAAGCGGCTGAGCTTAACCGCCCCGCAAGAGATGTTATGGATAGATAGAACCAGCAATTATTTTTGATCTTTAGTACAATATCCAAATCACATTACGTGTACTGTTTGTTTTTGAGGAGTTCCTTCGTTTATCTCCCAAAGTATACATCAAATCTTCACAAAATTAATATGGGACCACCTCAGGAGTATACCCTTACGAATAAAAAAAGAATTTTCAAAATCGGTTGACAATTGGCGGAGAAATCGGTGAACATACATAAAAAAAAAAAAAAATACATACAGTCGAACATATAACCTCCTTTTTTTGAAGTCGGTTAAAAAGTGAAAATAATTATAAAGCGATAGGTAATAGTGTGCCTCACGGCTGCGCCAAAAAGGTTCATTTCAGCATTAATGCCAGACAAATGCTGTCTGACGCTGGTTTTCTAATGAACCCTTATGGACAAGTGACGGGGAGTACCAACAGCTTCAACATACCTAATACATACTTTTTATACCTCTAAATAAATAAATAAACTACATAACATATGTTATTTCCACCCAAACAAACATCAACTTTATGTAAGTGTAATTAAAATTGATTTTAGACTGACTAGTACTGTTGAAAAAGTCATAAAAAATAATATGAAGTTGTAGCGCAAACTGAACCCTATGTGTAGGTATTACAGTTATTTTTCCCAAAACTCGTGTTTGCTTACATGTTTGGCAAACAAATTGCGAGCGCAGATTAGTAATCAATTAAATGTGAATTAAATATGAATTAAAAACCAAAGAAAAAACAATCGGAAAACAACAGGAACTGTCCACGCAAAAACCTGTTCTTAGCGATGAGCTAAATAGTGCACCTTCCGTGCACTCACAAAGCGCAACAGGCCGCCGACCGCGGCGGACAGATACACCGACTGTTATTTAGTTATAAGACAAGAAAAATTAATGTAGGGTGGTTGAATAAAAATATGAATAAATTGATAATAATAAAATAGTGAAGAAAGTGTTATTAGAAAGTAAAGGACCTATAACAATAGATGAAATACACTGTAAATGAAGAAGGTAAGCGTCATTTATTTCGATAATTTTGTTTGCTTATCGTTTTTGTTAGTCTCGTGTTAGTGTAAAATAACTTACATGAATGGAAAGTAATGCCTTTGATACAAAAATCTCAGGAAGGTTTTCTGAACTTTCTCAAGCATCAGTGTCAGAGACGCAGTATGCAGATGCCAGATACAGGCGCTGGACTCGAGTTTACTCCAAACCAAAGTGGTGTATAGAAGTTTAATAATACTGGGATTGCGAAAATCACGATCGTTCCTCAAGACAAATCCCAGACGCCTGAAGGATTCCTTTGTAAGGGCAGACACGTGGTCTCTAAATGTCAGACTGCGGTCAAAAGTCACTCCTAAGTCCTTTACGCTGGTGACATGGGTGATCACTATACCCCGCAATGTACAATCGTATTTTATTGGTCTCAACCCTCGACCATAAGTCATAACGCTGCATTTACTAATATTAACAACAACTTGTTCGCAATGATCGACTCATAGACGGTATCGATATCTTTTTGTAGGAGTTCGCAATCCACCTCTGTTTTGATTTAGATCGTCGGCATATAGTAGACATTTTGCGAATCGAATCTTACAAATTAGGTCAAATCATGATTAGAAACAGAGGCGGCCCCAATACAAACAATCGAGTAAACAAAGAGATCTACATATACAATAAACAATTAACTGACATTAAAAAAACAGTAACTAATTGGATAAAACCACTTACTTATGATGACACGGAGAAGCTACTGGAATAAAATAAAACCTTACACTTAATGCTCTCATCCTTCGTATTTGTCGTATACAGTCTGATTCATTCATTGCCACTTACACTCACTCAGTATTTTTACATTAAATTTAACAAAACCTCACACTATCACTTAACTTTCATACACACAGATGCTCACATTCAACATTCAAATACACATTTACACACCTTTGTACTCACAGTAACACACCTTAGTATTCACACTCACACACCCCCATTTTCACATTTACACACTTTCATAGTCATAGTCACATTCACACACCCTCATACTCACATTCACACACCCCTACTCTCACTCACACATTTGCATGTTTCTTGTCTAGTTTTAATTTTCTCTTTTTATTTTAAATCGCCTGTTTTTATAACACTTAAAACAAGTAATTTTATGTTAATATTTTAAGTTTTGGAAGAGCGGAGTCTCCTAACACAGGCTTTTTTGCTTAAAAGGAGGCTCCAATCACTAGTTGTTAAATTTACTTGTAAAACAAATAAACATTTTTCATTTTTCATTTTCATTTTTTTTCATTTTCAATACGGATCCCTGACTCACACCCGAGCGAGTGTAGTAAGCCTTCGACTCAAAGCAGCCATGCCGGACGAACTGTTTGCGATCCCGTAGGTAGTCGGCGAAGAAGTTAAGAAGGCCGGATGAGAAGCCCGTAGCCCCTAACTTTGCCAAAAGCACATCGTTCTCCACTTTGTCGAACGCCTTTTGGAAATCAAAATACAGAGTGTCGACCTGCCTACCGGATTCCAGGCTACTGGATATGAAGTCAACATGAACCAGCAGATTTGAGTTCACGGAGCGACCAGGTGGAAAACCATGTTGAGCATCAGATAGATACATATTGGTTTGTTTACAGATAACAGTGTGAAGTATATGTTCAAAGACCTTTGCAATGGTTGCTAAAATAGCGATGGGTCTGTGTTCCTCGACAGACGTCTTGTAACTGGTTTTAAGGATGGGAGTCACACGTGAAGTCTTCCACATCTCTGGATACACGCCCGACTGAAGAGCTAGATTAAAAACATGACAAAAGGGCTGCTATTATACTGCTACATCCTTTAACGATATATGCAACGATGGTTTGAGTTTGGAAATACCCCTAACCACGTCCGGTGGGACTAAAACGGGCAGGGGAAAATTACCTCGCTATTCACCGTGCTTGATTTCGGGTCCTATTCTGGTGTGTCCGGCAGAAATACGCTAGAAAAATACTCAGCAAATGCCTCAGCAGCTTTGACACCTGAATAGACCCTGCGTTCAAGCACAACGTCCGGCTCAAACCCACCCTTAGATCGCAGGCTTCAAATGTGCTGCCAGAACAGTTTTGGATTTTTGCCTAGGCTGCTTTCCACATTAGAACAATGCAATCTATATGCCTCCTCGGTTCTCGCTTTTAATTCCGACCGCAGTGCGCTAAACTGAGCATGTGCAGCATCACATCGGGATTGATTTCATTTATTATGGAGTTTTGATTTGCGACATATGCGTGCACATGTTCATGTAGCCAATTAATGTATAGTTATTGTATTTTTATACTGTTTACTAACTAGACTAAGTGATGGATCCCTACATGATCCCTTGGTCTGAAATAAAAAATTGAATTTCAATTTAATATATCTATGGTTAAAACGTTTAATTTTTTGAAGGGCAGACCGTTTTATCTATACAGTCATAAATTCAAACTCAAATTCAAAAGTCATTTATTCAAACTAGGCTGAAAATCAGCACTTTTCGAACGTCAAAATTACATAAGACAGTCCCCCAAAAACGCCCACCCTTCACCACTTCCTAGTGCTTTAGCTGGGAAGAAGAAGTGGCGCACATAAGTATGTATAATAAAAAGAAATATAACACTAAAAACCATCTACGACTAAAACGATATGTAAAACCGGCCTTAGAGTACAGTAACACTGGATATACGCAATCTTTGATTATATACTTGTCTAGATAGAGTAATGCAAACAAACGACGCGCAAAAACCAAAAACCAAACCGCGACCAATTGCGTGATATGTGTGAGTACCGCTCGTGTACTTATTGTAGTCAAACTGTCAAGGTGTGCGTGTTTGGGGTTGCCTGCTCCACATTTATTAACTTATCTTTTCTCCATTATTTAATAAGATGAAGGTTATACAAAATAGGTTAAATAAAATAATCATTTTGTATATTAGTGTTTTATTTAATTTAGTGACAACAAAAAATATAACGAAAAAAATTTGGTCTATAACATATCGTACCTTGCTTGGTATATCCATTCTTTAGCCGTCGTAATCCGTTTTTCCTAAAATATAGATCATCATCAGAGAAATGTTCGGAACACACGACTGAAGTTTTGTGAGGTTTCCACTGGTCTTCATTTCGTGTCCGCTGTATAATGTCTGTCCAGAAATTTGCTAGTACGGAATCCGTAGGAAATCTGAAACCCAAAATATTAGAAAGAACTAACAAAAATACTATTTATTGCATGACGTCATGGATTTAATTTATTTTATGTAGGTCAGTTATTATTTTCTTGATCAGAAAATGATAACTTACCTACATAAAATACTGTCCTTTTTAAAATAATAATGTTCTGATCGAATTTCGGGTCACATCAGGCAATCTTTACGGAGATAAGTCAACTAGACAGGATATTTCAGGCTATTACTTACATCAAAAAAATCGACCCACCCTCTTTTTGTTTAATAATGATCGATTGTTTCACAGATAAGCTGTTTCACATGTTTGGTTATCATTTTGAGGGTCGATATTATTTCATCATTTTCTGATTTACAAGATATGTACTTAGTTAATAAGAATAAGAATAATTTATTGTTTAAAAAATTACATTCAAGTGCATTGATTCCTGGAACTCACACTAGGATTCCCTGTGTCGTGAGATCCAGGCTCCTTCGTTCCATTAAAATTTTATTAGTATGCATGTATTAAGTATATTATATGTTCATATATTAGTAATTTGTCTCCCATCCCATGGTTTCGCCAAATCTCCCTAGTAATAAACTGGCAACACCGGCTAATCAGAGTAACAAACAAAAAATCGAATGAAAAAATCGTGTTTTCTTTAAAAAAAATGTGGTTAAATAATAAAACATACATATGAAAGTGACTTTGATGTTATTACACAGTTTTCCCACATAATTGCGACACAATTTGACAGCACAAACCATAATTAATTATTTTTCGTGAGCACGTTATCCCTAAGCGATTCAAATGACTCTGACTTAGGTGAGAAGCGAGTCTACCAAATACCTACAGTAGACTTTATTTGACAATGTGTCATCTAGACAAGTATATAATCAAAATGCGCAATATTCCGAACAAAAAAGTCTATCACTTTTGGTGTGGGACGCGGTAGGTACAACAAAAAAAAAACAAATGATACTCGCCCGGAAAGAGAAGCCCGTATCATCATTTTTATTTTATTTTATCGATATCGGTAATCATTCTGAATTTTGCTTGAATCTATGAAATAAAACAGCTGTTGCATAAAATAGTTAAATTTTAATAAGAAGAGAAAATAACTACAAATGTAACTAAATTTGTTATAATCTCAATAATAAAATATGCAAAGTAAAAAAAAAAACTAATTATAAAACCATTTCAATGGACATTAAAACATTGAAACACAACACACATACAATAAAAAATAAATAACAAAAATTATTGCTAAGTAATTCCTACTAAGAAATTATCGACATGTCAATTTTAGTTTCAAACATGACCTCAACCCTACCGGTAGTCTCGCTATAATTTTTAAACTAGAGGACGTAATCGCATGTCAAGTGCATATAATTTGACGTATATTTTCGTCATGCAAAAGAAAAGTATTTTGATCTTTATGAACATAAAAACGTGATGTAGCGAGACTCGATGACGTCACAGAAGCAATGTGAGGAAAATACTCGATTCATGCCATGTTTTATGTTGAATCATGGTTGAATCGAATGAAAATCAAAGGTATTATGAGGTTAGGATTTTGAATTTCAATAAAAACATGACTAAATATATTATAAAAAAATATTAACATAACAGAAGGTTATTCAGTTCTTTACGTAAGTTTGACATATTTGAATGCTTTTTACAGAATTTAACAGCACAGCTAGGCATTTTCACGGAGCTCCGCGCGCCTTCAAAACGATTTACGAAGTGCATTAGAATCGATTTGAAAGTAGTTTTTTTATGAATGTACTAGAACCTTTGTTCTTTTAGTTTTACTGAGGGGAAGTGTTCGTAAGGCTTCTCCAATGTTATATACTCTAAGATTTATCCCAACAACAAAAACGTCAATGGTTTTTTCTAAGATTAATACATAATATAATTATTGTAATTGCAAAGTAAGTCTTAACGTGACATAACTTTTATCGACAACAGTCGGTACTTGGCATACAACATCCAGGGGGCAGCTGACCTCCCCTGCCCCCCTCTGGGCACGCCCATGCAGGCACACGAGTTATCCTATAATGGTTCCGCTTTTTAAGTACTGAACTCTAAAAATTACCTAGACAACATCGTAAAAAATAACATCGGTTTTCGTATAACCAGAGTCACACCTTTTTTTTTTTTTTTTTTTGGGTGGGAAATTTTCAAATAACTTCTCCCGCTCTGGGTGGAGCGGGAGGGCGTGTCAGACTCTTACTGACTAAAACCCACCCGTGTTCCTTCCGTTGCCTTTACGTTGCTAGGGGCCACGGTATCCCTTTCGGACTTTCCCGCAACCCCGGCAGGCATTGGTCCTATCGGACCCCTTCACTTGCTGACATCTCTTTGAGGCGCGCGTGGAACACAACGCGCCGTCGACCCGGGCCTGGTCCTTATCGGACGGCGAGCTACCCATTGCTCACCGTCCGCAAGCCCGCGCCTACGGTGGCCGGGAATCGGCCTGCGATTCCCGACACCCGAGTCACACCTAACTTATAGTAAATTAGTACGTGTGACTTCCGGTAATGAGTCATTACCGGAAGTCACACATAAATACTAATTTTCAAAAATTAAAATTAAAAGTCTAAGACTTTTATGAACACCCATCCTGAAATACTTAAAAGTATATTTAAGAGATAGACATTTTAATTACTTACCTAATATTAGGTTTTTTATCAAGAGAAATGCATACCTAATTTCTAAACAAAATATTTTTGTAGCCATTTTTTTATTTATTTTCGAACATAAAAACGACGGGTTACCCTTTATAGCAGAACTTTTTATGTCATACTTAATATAATTTCGCATGTATAACTGCGGATAGCATAAACTTCATTTCGCAGAAAATCTTTTGGCATACTCATTTATCAATTATCATATTTATCATACATTCAAAACTCATAATTTTGTAAGTCGGAATCACTTTCACGCATAAATTTCGTTCATAATAATTAAAAAGTAGAACCATCATATGACTTTAACTTTGCAGAAAATTCACAGTCAGAATCGTCTTTTGGTCATAAAAAAGCAGCAAGCATGCATGCAACATGCAGAAGGCATGGTTTCTGTTACGGCTCCGGCGCTGCGGGACCCCGGCGCACGCGGCGGTCCCGACATTTTTATGACAATGTTTTAATTTTAATTTAAAGTTAAAAATGCAATTGTCCAAATAAAATTCTGCCATCTTAATATTTATTTATGCAACTGTTGTATAATAAATGTGAGTATCACATGAGTATTTTAATACCTAATTATGTACAGTTGCATACAAGACTTAATCTACACCCATGATATAAATCCTCTATAAAAGGCTCTGAAACCATAGGGTGTTGTACAGTGTTGGTAGAACTCTATGTAAATTCAAAATGCGCGTGCATGTACACAATGTTCTTTTTTTCAAATTGGAGTTGCATAATGAAATTTCGTCCAACATTATAACCTCGTTTGGGTGATATTATGGTTACTATGACACTGGTGGTTTTAATGTTGGCAATAAGCTGTTTCAGAAACCTTCAAAGAGGATTAATAGCATGGGTGTAGATAAAAGTACTTATGCCATTGTAAATTCGGACAAACACTCGGGCAAACAATAATTGTATTAAATAATTTTTATGCCTTAAAAATATTTGTTTAAAGAAGATTATGCTAAGTGTGTTAAGCCAGATACATTTTGGAGCATCAAGATTCTGCTAGATAGGGGGAACCCATAAAAGACAATGTAAGCAAGTACAGTACAGTAACCATTTAGTCATAAAAAGGTATAATTATTTTCTCTTGCCTTTTATATTGAAACCAACCTGCGCGCCTCCGGCTCTAAAAAAAACTCACGGGCTAGGGAAAACAAGTACCACGTGGAGTTGCGAGGTCAAATTCAATTATTTTAGTTGTCAATTTTTTTTTTGGCAGAATATTGGTAAATAAATAGTCTTATTCATTCATTCGCGCGAGACACGCTGACGAGCGGATGTGTTTTGTCATGCAAAATGGCCACTAAAGTAAAAACTGTAATAAATAAAGGCGTTCGTTCATAACAAAATTAAAGTTATGGACGAGGAAAAATTTAGTTCGAATCTGTTCAATTGCGTTTCTGGTGGAAGACATAGAAAGTGCAAAAAAATCTGTTATTTGACGGCAGCAAAACAGCGTAATATAGTAAGAAAAAGAAGCGAAAAATATCTGCACCTAAGCAAGCTGATCCTGAAGAAATTCCGGTATTTGTGGCGAAGGATCTGCACAAACTACCACTATCACCTTCGATCACGTCGATGTTGTAAGATATTTTGATATTGCAGAAGAATCTGGCTGAGATAAAGGACACTTTTGTGACTTCAGCACAATTAAATGAAGTCAAGAACGAGATGAATAACCTAAAACATGCATCTATTCTGAATAACTTTGATTTAAACGTTAACCATAAAAGAGGGGACAGTTGCAAAATAGTCAGTTTTTGTCTCGACAGTGGACCGGTTGGGATCGTTTATATTTGATTTTCCTACAATATGGGGTAGGTACCATATTGTAGGAAAATCAAATTTAAACGATAAAGGCAATGCGTCAGCTGTTGCGTGTGAGTCTAGTGGACGAACAAATGATCCTTCCTTGTCTCCCCAATCAGCGACGTATGTCGATGTCTCGATCACACCTACATCGGAACTACCGCTGCACAAGGTCAGCGAAAGTGAGATCGCACTACATTTAAGTAGTATACATTGAATACAGAACAAAATAAACCGTTGCATTGGTCACTAACTCACTAGTGCTTGTCCCAATACTAAAATGTACGCGGGTACCTTATTAAGTGACAGTTTTGAATGGAAACAGGAAAAGCCCAATCAAGAGACAATCAGGATACAAAGGAAAAACTTGCTAATCGGTTGGTTGGGGCGAAAGGAATAGCTGAACCAAATACAACATTTAGAGCTGCTGACAATCTAATTTCACTCTTTATTAATTATGTAGACAAGGGGGTGAGTGAAAGCGATATTATTGAATATATTGTACAAAAGACTAGCATAGCCGATACTATGAAAAAATAAAAATGAGGACAGAAATCTTATGATGCGTATAAAATCTTTGTACCACAAACAAAGTTATCACTGTTTCTTGATGATGAACTATGGCCGGAAAGAATACAGTTCCGGCGGTTTGTATAATATTTTAATAGAAACAAGTTTGACAACTATGCTGTAAATAAGACAATAAAGAACAGAATGTACCAGTCAAACAATTCAATAATGTATAGCTGTGTAAACATTGATAACGCTCTCTAAATGAATTTAGTGAACTTAATTAGTTTTAACTGTAAAAATGTTGTGAGATCTATAGACTGTGTAAGAAGACTATGTGGTACTGCCGACATCATAACACTGCAGGAGACGTGGCTATTGCCGCATGACCTCACGTACCTCAGCAGTATTGACGACGGTTTTGGATGTACGGGTCCGTCAGCCGTCGACACCTCTGTGGGTGTACTTCGAGGCAGACCGTACGGTGGCGTCACTTTGTTGTGGAAGAAGTCTGTGTTCCCAGTCGTTACCGTTGTGAAGAGTGACAGTGTGCGTCTGGCCGCAATAAAAATCGAATTATGTAATAATTGCTCGGCAATCATATTTTCTGTTTATATGCCTACCGATTCAAGAGACAATTTAATTGAGTATACAGAATGTTTAGGTGAGATTAATGCCATAATTAAAAGTCACAATGTAGAATCAGTGTACTTGCTAGGTGATTTCAACGCCTCCTCTGGAGAGCTGTTTGCATTTGAATTATTAAGTTTTTGTGCCGATCAGTCTTGGTCGTGTATTGATATGCAGTTGCTACCAATAGAAACATTTACATTTGTAAGTGATGCGCACGGTAGCCAGCGATGGTTAGATCACTGTGTGGTCATTGAAGCTGCGATCTAAGGTTAGTAGTGTTAGTATGTCTAGCACGGTTCTCGAAAATAAAATTAAATGGGGCGAGCGTGACAAGGAACAGATTGGTATGTATCATGATTGCTGTAATTCTAAGTTAAAGGACATGGACTTCCCTAGTGAATTCACCTACTGTGCCGATCAAATGTGTAGTGATCCTATACATAGATCAATAATAAATAAAATGTATGACAATATTGTGTTGGTACTTTTTGAGGCCACAGAATGTAGCTACAATGTTAGAATGAAACGGCGTGGAAAATATATTACGGGCTAGAATAGATATGTGCGCGGCGCTCACGAGAGGGCGCGACTTTGTTACCACATGTAGTTATCTAACAATAAACCGACCTCCGGTAGTATCTACAATGACATGTCTGATTCTAGACGATCTTTTAAATGCAAGTAGAAGAAGAAGAAGTGAAATGGTGCCAAAATAATCAACAACAAATAAAAATGAATATTATTGCTGAACACCACGCAAATAATGAGTTTAATAAGTTTTGGAAGTCGACTAACCAGATGAACCTTAGAGTCTTCCCGTGAGCGTTGCATGTTGCATAGCATCACATTTCTGGGGCCAGCTTCACCAACGATGCCCGATGCTGGGGTCCATGACTCAGAGTTAAGCGTCAGATTTACTGCAGCAGAAGTAGCTTCCGTAGTAAGGAAAATGGTGAGTGGGAAATCTCCAGGGCATGATTGTCTCAACATCGAGCATCTGAGGTACGCTGGATTCCACCTTCCAAGAGTGCTATCGTTGCTTTTTAATGTGTGCTTAAGTCATTAATATTTACCTGATAAAATGATGCAAGTAGTCCCTGTTATTAAAAATAAAACGGGTGACCCTTCAGAGGTTTCTAACTATAGGCCAATCTCTGGCTTCAATTTTGGCTAAGGTACTTGGGCCTTATTATGAATTATTAATGCCATTATTTTTCCACTGCGACAAAAGGATGGTGCTAACGACCTTGTATAGCTCCGTCTCTCACTCACACTGGAATAATGGTGGCTTTAATACGTCAAAATACGGCCCCTGGACAGTCGTATTGACCGAGACTCGGAGGCACACTTGAAACTGAAGGATGCTCAGTTTAGATTTAGATCTGGCCTCTCAACAGAAAGTGCTATTCTGTCGCTCAAATAGACGGCCCAGTATTATACAGCTAGGAAAACTCCAGTTTATGCCTGTTTTTTGGACTTATCTAAGGCTTTTGATCTAGTGTCTTACAATAAGTTATGGGAAAACATTCAGGATACCAGTGTACCCAAGGAAATTGTGACTACTGATGCATTGGTATGAGAAGCAGAGGAATCATGTAGCAGGCACACTCGGATGAGGACAAGCTGGATTGCGGGGTGTGGCAAAGGGGCTTTCTTTAGCTTTTAAATATCTGTGAATAATATCCGGAGGCCCATCGCCTTAAATACAACTGAACTAATGGTCGTTAAGGCAGGGACTAAATGTTATGAAAACGTACCAGAACTTCACTTGGGTGGTACCTCTTTAAAAAGAGTTACATAATTTAAGTATTTGGGTCACTGGGTCACACATGACCTAAAGGACAGTACTAACATTGAGGAGAGCGAAGGTCATTGTCTGTACAATGTAATATGTTAGCTCGCAGGTTTGCACGATGTACAAAGTGTAAATGTAAATGTACACTCTAAAAGTGACCTTTTAGAGTGCAGTACAACAATGCATTCAGGATGCTGATGGGGCTGCCGAAATATTGCAGGGCCTCTGGCATGTTTGCTGAGGCCCACGTAGACAGCTTCGCTGCAGTCATGCGCAAGCGTAGCACTTCCGTCCTACCGCGCATGCGTGCTAGTACCGACAGCATCCTGAGTGTTTTGTCGGACCGGTGGGATTCTACGATGCTTGAGCGCTGGACACGACTCACGTAGTCAAGTTACGCACGGGTATCGGAGTTTCCGATAGAGATGTTTGTATTTATTAACATTAGATTTTTTCTTATAAGCATTTCTGTGTTACTAACAACTATATTATTATGGATATATTTGAAAATACGAAATAAATGAATATATTAATTGATTCATAAACAAGTGTTACAATATTTAGGTATGACACTAGATTCAGCAATAGCTTTAAGATTATCAGAACCAAAAGTAAGGAATATTAGTGATAGTTTAGGTAGTTTAGTTCGGTGTACTTACAAGAGAATCGGCGCCATTATCATATTTTGGGAAAACCATATTTTGGGAATATCATGTTATCAGGTAGCCCGCCGAGCCTTTGGGCGGGCTACTTGAGAGCACAACCCTCCAAGATCATTCAAATTAAATAAGTAGCTATAATTTGAATCATAAATAAAACATCGAAAGCTTATGATTGTGTGTGTTGCTAATATTTCCTTATAGTAATATTGCCAAATTAATAAAAACAGGTAAATATTTGACAGCTATTTGCGACATTGCCAACTTTTAGGATAAGCGCTCTTAATGGTGACGTCACGGTTTCACTAAACAGCAGCTGCCCTTCCGCGCGCGTCCGGCCGACGCGGAGCGGAGCAGCGCGACTCGTGCTCAGTCGTCTGTGTCCACCGGGACAGACTTTACGTTGTTGTCCGTCACACACAACGACACAACTGTTTATCATTATATGATCACGGCTGTTGTTTATCCAATAAATACCGAAAGTTTTGTTAAAAATAAAGACATCCGTTTGTACGAAACGAATGGATTCTGTTGTGATTGTGATCGTCGATAAAATTGTTATCAAGTCGCGAGTTATCTTCGCATTTCGTTGCATTCCATTCACGTTCGTATCGCGTGACGCCCGACATACACGTGCTTCGTGCGACTTCGCAAACAGTCGGAACCGTTCGGAGCAATAGGTACATGACGCGCGGTAGCCAGCCAATCAGACGAGGGCTTAGTAGAGGCGCACAGTACTGACCTTACCGCGACGTGACGTATTCTTTAATGACAATAGTAGTTTGATTAAGTTGTTTTTAAATGAAAACAAGATGACTTCTTCGAAAAATAAAATATTAGAAGAAATTCTCCCGTTGCGTATCATACGCGAAGTGGAAAAATGGCCGGTGTTGTACATGCGAGACTGTCCCGAGATGCCCAACACGCACTTTAGGAAAAAAGTTTGGAATGAAGTTGCTAAAGCGCTCATCGAAGACTGGGACTCTTATTCAACAGCAGAGAAAGAATGCAAAAGTAGGTACAAAACATTTTAATTTTTAACTACCTCTACCCACTTATTTTAAAATTCGTTATAGGTACTATCATCGATTTACTAAGTGACAGACATAGCCTGTCAGATTAATCTAATGAATTAATAATCCAACCACAGAGCACGGAATCGTCGCGCCCGGCAGCGTCTAGAACTCGGAGACAAATAAAAAAACCCAGCGATTGCGTACTTCTGTCACGGCAGGGCTGCCATCGCCAGTTAAAGCTGTCAGTTTCTATTCCTTAAATATACTCATTATTACAACTAGCGTATAACTATGTTATATTCATCATTTGTGTCGTAGACTCGTAGTGCTAGTAAACGGTGACACCCACTGACGCGCTTTATTTGTACGCAGTGTTGACAATGCCTCCTCTACAACGGTCGCCGAGTCGTCTCCGTGCTCTGTGCGTTTAGCGTTATCTTTTCAGGGACATATTTGTATTGGTGTCTTAGTAAAAGTTACTCTTTGTTTAGACTATATTCACTGACATGGGTCTTGTTAGTGGTGGATATTTGAACCAAGCCACATACATGTTTGCTCAAAGTTCTTTAGATGTCAAAAAAACCACCTATTGTTTTTTTATCCAGCAGACCTACTTATTCAAAACCATCCGTTTCGCTGACGAATTAGATTGTTTAGGGGAATGGTAATTTTCATAGGATGTGTAACGTTTGATATAATAACAAAAGTTCTAATGATCGTAAGACCTAATTTCTTTTTTTTTTATATTGCGATCAAATTATATAATGAACAGTTTATATAATGCACATTTGAAATAATATTCAATTAATATAATATTCAGTTGCTATAATATTCAAAATCTATATGTAACGTTTAATATAATTTGGAAATGTCTTCTTTTATTTTTGCATAAACTGATTCTACGATATGGCGTCAACATAATTATAGACCGGCTTGTAGTTAATTGAATCTGTTCCAAACCCGAATCGGGGCACCCCGACTTTACGTAGTCTTTTGGCTCCTACCCTAGAGTGTATATAAAAACCGGAGGCGCGGAGGGAGAGCAACCCCCGCCCGCTGTAACAAAGCATAGGCATCCGTGCGAGCCGTAGCGGCTGAGGCAGGTCGCCCAGCAAGCCGGAGCTGCGGAGGTGAGCATGGGTGCCTATCCTTTGTTACGTAAGGGCGAAGCGGTTGAACTTCCCGCAGTGCCGGAGATGATGCAGAAGCAACTTTAATGTTTTGAGGTTAGGTTACAATATAATTTGCTTTTGTCAAGAACAATGCGTTACCTTAGAAAATTAGTTAATATGAAAGTTAGGTCAAATGAACATTATATAAAAAGAGCATTATACAATTTGAAAATTATATGAAATGAATGTTATACTAAATGAAATTAGAGATAATGAAAATTATATCAAATATAACATTAGATCATATGAAATTAGGTTAAATGTTTTTATAGCATATGAAAATTATATCATATGAAAGTTATGTCAAATGAAATTAGACTATCTGTTATTATACCAACATATGAAATTAGGTTAAATGTTTTTATAGCATATGAAAATTATATCATATGAAAGTTATGTCAAATGAAATTAGACTATCTGTTATTATACCAAGCAGTATACACCCATTTTCATGGTAGGAAGTGTTTAAGTGGTAAATAAATTATTATTTTAAATAGACTTCAAAAAGGAGGAGGTTATTATGTTCGTTTGTATAATACATACATATTTTCACGTAACGTTTATTGGGAATCAAACGAGCTTACCTGTTAAGCGAAGTCTTGATTCTAATTTTACGAACGGCGATCTGAAATATAATTAATTAAACAAAGTAGTATTCCCTACATACGCTTATAATATCGCGATCTTTTAGAAATAAAATAAGTATAACTACCGTATGTTCAATGTGTTGGCAACTCAGTGCGTCACTTGTTTTAGAGATCATAGGATAAGGCTGTATAAGCTCTGTTTCCCATACTGAGTAGTTCCGCACACGAACATTCGCTAGGGTTTCCTGAAAGGATAAGTGAATTAGGTGCATAGACTAATTATTGCAGCTTTAGGGCAGTTAGTTAGTGGTGGGTGGGTAATTATATTTCCGATCGCCGTTCGTAAAATTAGAATGAAGACTTCGCTTAACAGGTAAGCTCGTTTAATTCCCAATTTTACTTGACGGCGATCTAAAATATAATTAATTAAACGAAGTAGATGTTTAGAGTTGTCTGCAATAATTCTATTAGTTAATAATAATTTATTAACTAATAGAATTATTGCAAGTTGTAATCAACTTGTTCTGATTTATTAGGTATTTTTATTATTATATAAAACTATTCATAATCAACAGTAAGGCATAATCAACAATGAGGCATAATCAACAATAAGGCATAATCCACATGATATGTTGAAGTATACCTACCACAAAGTAAACAATAACGTTTCCTTTATTATTTGTTGTTAAGGACAGATAATAGACTTCACATAGTGGTAAGTTATAGTACTTAGCAAACTTTGAGCTGATAAGGGTTGATAAGGCTGACCTATCTGAGTTAAGGCTACTGTAACCTATGTTAGTTTTAAATCTCTCACTGAGGAATTGTATTACTTTGGATACAGATGCTGTGTAAACACTTAATGCATCAGTTTGCATAATTATACGAATGCGCCATGATATTTGTTATGTAACCAGATGTCAAAACGTCATACATATAGTTTTCTGTCAGCTGCGCGCACAGACTACTCTAAGCCGACGGCGCGCGAGTCGATTACCACAGACTACATAGTGATACTACGTATGTCGATTACCGACTTTAACGGAATATTGCCATTTTTAAATATTATACTTTTTTTATTTATGTAGAATTAATTATTTTATTTTATTTTTTATATCTTAATTATATTTCATGGTATGCTGCACCGGTCGACGTCATAACGTCAACGCCGGCTGTCGCTGAAAACCAGCGCTGGGGCTCTGTCTTGCATAGGGTCGCAGCATCATGCTGAGCGATGGCCGTTTTGCGTGAATGTGACGCATATTTTCCCAGAAACTTGTTTCCATTTTTTAATTTTAATTTTGTTTTCTTTTTTTTTTTGCGTCATGTTTACCGCAAATAAACGTATTTTCTTTCTTTCTTTTTTTTTTTAGTTTTACAATAACCCCACTAAGCTCTGTATGTAACATTGTATTGCTTAATCGTAACTGTTGAGAGTGAGGCTAACATTATTTTTAGTGACTAAATTATTTCCGCAGAAGATTGCTGCAGCCAGGGTAAGTGTCGAGCTCAGTGGGTGTGTCGTCCTGAAAGGTGATAGTGGTAGATTATCATCAGGGTAGAATATAACAGGCTCAGATATTTCTAGGGATTTAGCTAAGGGGTACCATGGCTGTGATGTCCATAGTGGGTAAACTAACTACACTAACTACTAAACTAACTTTGGCTTTATATTTTTTTTTTTGCAAGCACCTTGTGATAAGGGCAAACGGAGGAAAAGCATAGAAGAAGGACCAGTTCAGGGTGAAAGCATCTATATATTGAATGCGTACGGATCTTTCCTCCATGAGATATATTTTTTGCATTTATAGTTTATTCTACTAGCAAATAGGTCAATCTTTGCTTGACCGAATTTAGAGCAAATCAGACTAATGCGGTGGGTGACAGTTCACATTCTGTATTAATGTTAGTGTTTCTGGATTCTTAATCCGCTATATTTTTATTTCATATAAACCTACATGGGCACTTATGAAACGTCAGAAGTTAGATGCACGGTTCCAATTGGTTGTTTCCTATGGAGAAGAGCCGGCAAGAAACACCACGGTTACAGTTTTTAAAATAATGGGTTTTTACAATATTTTCAAATAACAGTGTTATTAGGTATGGGAGCACAGTGTCGGTCTTTCAACAAGTACCAGGTACTTAGCAAATGATTTTAAAGCAAAGTATGCTCCAGTTATTTCAAGTTGGTTTATTTGATAAACTTGTTCTTGTTCTGACCATAATCCACCAATGCATCACAATGCCTAAGTTTGCCATTTGCTTTTTCTGGCTGAGAAAGATTTCGCAGATAAATTCACCCTTAGTGTGTTGGCAGGGAGCTATGGCACCTAATTTCAGTAGATCTGCAATAGATTTGTACAGTTTCTAACTGTGATAGATTAGATATTGGAATATTGAACTGCGAAGGTGTAGTATCAAAGGGTATCTCGTACCCTTGTACCCACTGTAAGATTACAGGATCGTCAGTAATATGTCTCCAGCAGTTAATATAAATAAGTAAATTGCCAGCATGTACCTGGTTTGTCAATGTTTGGTTGGAGCATTCCGGTATCGGCCTTGTTGTTGAGTTGCTCTCTCGGAGTGGTGCTGCCAGCGGGGTTGTCGTTGACTGGTTGGCCGTTTGCGTGGCCCACCACGTGCATTTGTTTTGGGTTTCGGTGGTGGGCCATTCCTGTTTCCCTGAGTGGATCATTGGATGTTGTTACTGTTCAATCTGTTGTTTGATGGTACAACAGAGGGAGGTCTCTTTAATTGCGCTGCAGCTTGTTGCATCTGTTTTACATTACTCAGGAGGTCCGGTAGGTTCTCTCCATATAGGAAGGTGTCTCTTGTTGCTTTGGACAATATTTGGTTTGACAACTTTATTCTAGTTTGCGTTTGATTATAGTGGATGTTGGTGAGAATTTTGGTAGCATCGGCAAAGTTTGTTAGCAATTTATGTTTGTCTTCTGCTATAATTGATTTGATTTATCATTGTTTGTGCAACCCGCACAATCTAAAGATTCTTTGTATTAGTATGTAAGTATTTCTTGCAACCTTTGTAACTTTTAACTTATATCATTTTATATTTCTGTTTACATAGTTTGTTACCACTTAATTTTTATAAAAAAATTATACATTTCGTTTTTACCTTAGGTTATCACTGTATTTGAGAAGGTTGGTTCACCTGTTATTGGCAACTGCATAAGCACATAACTGTTAACTACTGTTATTTTATATTTTGTATACAGAAGCCGATGGTGTACCTTTATAAATAAATAAATGATAGAGATAGTCAGTCCGAGATATTTTTTTGACGTCTCGATTCCATGGGCCCTTAGTTTGGCGGACTCTATGAGCACAGCTTTTACCTCCGGGTCAAGTAGGGGAGCATCACGTAATGTACAGTTGTCTGGCATAACATGCTTTTTAGTTATAGTTTCCCTTTCCTCCTTTGTATAAATCTTAAGTCCTTGTGAATTTGTCTCATGTGTAGCTGTGGCTCCTCATAGTAGGGTTGAGCGTCTCCATTTCTATTATATCTAAAAAGCAAAGAATATTAATCGCATATGAAGCATTTGGTTTCAGCCATTGCAACACAGCATTATGTTAACGTAAGTATCTCGTACTTTGCGTCAAGAAAGTTAAACCACCTAGTGCTTATATTAGACACTGTGAGTATCTCGTACTCAGTGATATGTTAGGGGCATGCTCACGCCAAGACAAATGCTAACCAGCTAACAACATGGAGTTAATGTTGTTAAAAGTATCTGGTAATTCTGGTAGCCTACCGGTTTAGCAACTTATCGTTAGTGCATATTCACAGGTTAGGTAAAGTTAAAAGTTTTAAAAACACACACGCAATATGCAAGGTTAAAGTAAGGCCGTCTCGAGGCTTTCGTTTCCATAGATGTTCCATGAATCAAAGGCACACTGAAACCACGTTTGTTCAAATTCCTAACCTAAATCATAAAAACGGAACTTACCTGGATTGGAGTTGAAGGAGGGTTTCGGATTTACCTCTGGTCTGTGATCAGTGTGGCTGGGAGTCCTGCTTTTGGGGTCATCTGGTGTATAAGGCGATAATGCCATTGATAAGCTTCGTTGTCGGGGGCTACGCGAGTGTGACTTGCTCTTGCCGCTTCGACGCCGATGGCGTCGTTTACTCTTCCGGTTTTCATCGAATGCACTTATGAGGCGTTTTATAAGTTTCTTGTTACTTGGCATTTCGTTATTTTACTCAAGCGTACGTAAACACAGTTTAGATGAAAATGGGATTCAATTTGACGCGAGAGAATTTTTCCGTGCGATGTATTTGAGCGCGCGAAAGAAAAGTGACACACTGAGTTACTAACACATAGAAGATACGGTGAAATACAGTACCTATTAAAAAAAAATACCTCTTTTATTTCTAAAACATCGCGTAGTAGGGATTACTACATTGTTTAATTAATTATATTTCAGATCGCCGTCAAGTAAAATTGATATTTTCGTCACTGTGCATCGATTTTGAAGAAGCTTGCGCGGTGGTCCCATACCTATAAATTTTGTTAATTTTGCTTGGGTAGTTTTTGAGTAAACTTCGATAATAAGTATTTAATCCACTTTGTGTATCTTGATGATATATAATGGAGGGTATTATAACATCATCAAGATATACACTGTCGCTGTAGTTTACAAAGGCAGTAGTGTGAATTTTCGCAACCGCGATCTTGTTCGCCATGAAATTCCGTTACTAATGTTTAGTTATGTTGAATTTTTTTTTGTGTCACTGCTGTGCAAAGGCTTCCCCATTTTCTTTCCAAACCTCTCTGTCTTGTGAGACCTATACTGGAAAAAAATATATAATAATGATTTATTTTCAATTTCTACCATGGCTTGCTAACTGCCATTTCATAGCTTTCCCGTTAGACGAACCAATCGAATCCGGCATCGAATCGAATGGTTGTGAATGAATGGAAACCAAAAGCACAAAAACTACCAAAACGAACCTGGAAAATGACCGTACCAAGTGCCGAAAAGCGGATTATATATAACGTACTCTTGAAGGCTTTATGGTGTTTGAATTATTAATGTACAAACTTCTTTTTTCGGCGCAGTTATGGACCTAACGAAAAAATGGCGGAATCTGAAAGACACCTTCAAACGACAAGTGATAGTAGACAAGAAGAGACGCCAGGGGCAGGACATTAAGAAGAGGAAGTACGTGTACTTCAAGCATATGTCGTTCCTGCTACCGCACATGGAGCAGGAGGGAGCCACGCCTGCGCCGCGCCGCCGCCGGGCCGCGCCCGCGCCCGCCGCGGCCCCTGCGCCCGAGCACGTTGACGAGGACCGCCACTTCCTCATGTCGCTCCTACCGTCGTTCCGGCGCATGAGCGACGACGAGAAGCTGTCCGCCAAAATGGACATCCTTAGGGTGATCAAGGATGTACGCAGCCAGGCGGCCGCCATGGACTCATACTGCCAGCTGCAGTTGGCCGAGCCGCTGGCCGTCAAGACCGAGCTGTTCGACGCTAGCGAGTGCTCCACGCTCGGTGGCGACAGCGACTAAGCGATGGCCGAACTGATACGAGATCAAACTGACGCAGTGAAATAGTTTATAACAAGAGAGAAATTAATTGTGAGTGTCAGTGAGGTGAACATAAACTCGTTAAAAAATATTTTAGGACCTAATAGGTACTTAGTATTATTAAAGTTATTTTTTTTTCAATAATTACCTTTTGAATTGAATTGGGAAGTATTTATAATTGGAATTACCCGAGTACGGTAGAACTCAAAAGGAGGGTAATTTTTTTTGGTTGGCACGTGTAAGTTTGTCTGTCCTAAACGAGCGAACGGATTTTAACAAATGAAGTATTATTGGATCCGTATTGATGTCGCGAGTGACACTACGGCTAACCTACTCGTAGATGGATTGCCAAACATATCAACGAGGCGCATATTAGCCGCTATACCAAACGTTTGTGATTTCTTTTTCTTAATAGCTCATGTGGGGTATCAAAATAAAGCGCTTGGGGAAGTGATTCTAAAAATATAATACACTGGTAGCAGCAAATCTGAGAATCTGAGATTGAACTAAAATATCTGCCACCAACTGCATCAGTCTGCTGGAAAACTGGTTTTGTTTTAAACTTTTTCTTGATTGAAATTTGAAGCTTAGTAGACAATTGAAGCTTAGTAATTGAATTGAACGACTGATTTAAATATTTTTTGATTACTATTAAGATAAGACTTTCAAATCAGACACAGACAGAAACAGCATAAACACGGCCCTCGACAGACACAGCATAGACTCGACACTGAGTGGCTGGATCACCAACATGCTCAAACTAAGGGCTGTACAAGTCACAGTAAATGACACTACGAGAGCCATCGTTGCGAAGGGATGCCCGCAAGGGGGAGTCCTCTCGCCTCTCCTATGGAACCTGGTAGTAGACAGCCTCATCAAAACACTCAACGACAAAGGTTATTTCACCGTAGGCTACGCTGACGACATAACCATAATAATTAACGGCACCCACGAAAACACTCTATGCAACCTCATGCGTCATGCCCTGAAAATAGTAGAGGAATGGTGCAACAATCACCAACTCTCAGTAAACCCTACAAAAACCGAACTGGTTCTCTTTACGAAGAAGAGGAAACTGACAACACTACAACTGCCACGATTCTTCGGAACAACCCTAAGCCTCTCAACAGAAACCAAATACCTGGGCATCTATCTGGACAAACAACTGAACTGGGCAAAACACACGAACTATATCACCACAAAAGCCAGCATATCTCTGTGGCAGTGCAAACGACTGCTTGGCCGGAATTGGGGAATCAGCCCCAAGGTCACCCACTGGCTATACACCACAGTTATCCGACCGATTATCACATACGGCTCACTGGTCTGGTGGCCCAGGACAGACCGGTGCACAGCCCAAAAAGATCTCGAAAAACTACAGCGGTTTGCTTGCGTCGCAATCACTGGTAGTATGAGAACTGCACCCACCGCCGCTCTACAGGCAATGCTGGGACTGCCACCTCTGCACCTCATCGTGCGGGAGGAGGCGGCCCTGGCCACCTTTAGGCTCCATTTAACAGGAACCCTATGCAACGACTCCAGAGTTAAGCACATACGCATTAAGGAGGATGCGATCAAACGTGAGCCAATGATGGCATCACCCTGCGACAAAGCCCCGAAAACACACCACTTTCAAAGACACTACAATATAACACTTACAGAAGAACAGTGTGACTACTCAGGCCCAAAAGAGATGAGAGTTTACACCGACGGATCAAAGACCGACTCAGGTACCGGAGTCGGAGTTTTCTCACATGACCTCAACATAAATATATCCAGACCGCTGGGAATGTTCAACACCGTCTATCAGGCGGAGTGTGTGGGCATCATACAAGCGGTCCACGCCCTAGAAGCCAGGAGGGTTACGGACAGCCACATACGCATACTCTCCGACAGCGCCTCAGTTCTCCAATCCTTACGGAAGAAATATACTACCTCGAAGCTAACACTAGAATGTCACGATGCACTAGAACAAATAACGGTATCTAGCCGCAACACGGTGACACTGCAATGGATAAAAGGACACAGCGGATCGCTAGGTAACGACGCGGCTGACGAACTTGCTAGACGTGGATCCAGCACGGCAGTCTGCGGACCCGAGCCTATCGTACCCATACCCTTCAACCAAATACGCAGGTGGCTGCAGAAGTTTACCCACACACAAGCGGAACGTTGGTGGACCTCGACACCAGGTTGCAGGCAGTCAAAGGAGGCTATGCCATCTTTGGACAGCAGGCTGACCAGGCGTTTGCTACGCCTGGACAGGAACGGCCTGCGCCTGGTGACGGGGACCATCACGGGACACTGTTCGCTAAACAAGCACTTCCACACAATAGGCATAACGGACAGTCCTCTGTGCAGGGCGTGCATGGAGGCTGAGGAGACCGTTGCGCACGTGCTCTTCGAATGTACGGGCGTCACCCAGATTAGAACAGAAACCCTCGGGTCACCCAGATCATACACAGACGTTCTAAACAGACCAGGAGACCTAATCAGCTTCTGGAGGGAGGTGGGCTGGTTGGAATAACCACCAAACGGCCGCTATGGCCCACGCACAATGGTCCACCTGACGGACTAAGTGCGGAAACCAAACCCCCTAACATAGAACATAGAACATAGACTTTCAAATCTTTACTCTCGCTTTCCTGCAAATCTTTCCTGCAATCTGTGGAAGTGATGTCCTGCAATTGTGAAAAGAGACGGAAGTATGTAACAGGAAGCCGGGGAAGCGCGCGCTATTTGATTTAACCAATGAGCGCGCGCTGTGCGTGAGGAAAGATAGAGTTGACCGTCAGATGGTACCAACAACGGGCAATTCACCAATATACAGACATTAACACGGTATACATATATTATACCTTCGTGTCTTCGTTATGAGTTAACCTAACTAGTTATACCATTCAATCTATTGTATATAAAAATTAATTGCCGTAGTATAGCAAAAACGATTTGAATTTTTTTTTGTTCTTTCCACTTGAAACAGTAACTACACCATAAAAACTTTTTGTTTACACAACGAAAACACCTCCGCGACCGACGCGCGCTAGTCGGTCGTAAAACCTCCGCGACCAACGCGCGCTAGCCGGTCGTAAAACCTCCGCGACCAACGCGCGCTAGCCGGTCGTAAAACCTCCGCGACCGACGCGCGCTAGCCGGTCGTAAAACCTCCGCGACCAACGCGCGCTAGCCGGTCGTAAAACCTCCGCGACCGACGCGCGCTAGCCGGTCGTAAAACCTCCGCGACCAACGCGCGCTAGCCGGTCGTAAAACCTCCGCGACCGACGCGCGCTAGCTGGTCGTAAAACCTCCGCGACCGACGCGCTAGCCGGTCGTAAAACCTCCGCGACCGACGCGCTAGCCGGTCGTAAAACCTCCGCGATCGACGCGCGCTAGCCGGCCGTAAAACCTCCGCGACCGACGCGCTAGCCGGTCGTAAAACCTCCGCGATCAACGCGCGCTAGCCGGTCGTAAAACCTCCGCGACCGACGCGCTAGCCGGTCGTAAAACCTCCGCGATCGACGCGCGCTAGCCGGCCGTAAAACCTCCGCGACCGACGCGCTAGCCGGTCGTAAAACCTCCGCGATCAACGCGCGCTAGCCGGTCGTAAAACCTCCGCGACCGACGCGCTAGCCGGTCGTAAAACCTCCGCGATCGACGCGCGCTAGTCGGTCGTAAAAACTGACGGCGTGGTACCGTTAGATGAACTATGACGGTGAACGAAAATTCATTTAAAATAATACCTGAATCATTTTTTTCAGGATATAATGTTTATATTACTTATTGCCATGGTGAGTTGTCAGAGGTTACACATAATTGCGACTACTGTAAAGCTCGTTCGTTTTTATTTCTAGGTTAATATAACTAGAATATCAACCTACTCTAGGTAAATAATGCAGTCTTACGATCCCGCGTGGATGTCTAAATACCGCTTTATTGCAACTTTGCTATGTTACAACTGGAAACAACATTGCTTACTGCTCGAATTTTTTAATAACATTCGGGGCGCACCGCATCAACCGTAAAAACGTAATAGTGGCCGATATCAGTCCCGCACGCACGGCACGCACGCACCGGAGGGGGGTGTGGGGCCTATTAGGATCATTATGTAAATAGGTGACCCAAATAGAAGACACAAACAAGCGTCCCGCGGCCACGGCAGGCGCGGCGAGCCGCCCGGTGAGTGTAACCCAAGAACCGCGACCCGCGGACCGGTCTGCTTTGTTCACCCTCCGATGCGCACCACATACACCCAAACAGTATTTATAAGTATACCAATAGGAACATGCACCACACACTATTTACTGCTTATCTAGGGATGTACGATCCGATCCGATACTTTAAGCAACATTACACGATTTTAAGATGCAATTACCTACGTGTTGATAGCACCGGAAGTAGAGCCCCGCGATGGCCGCGTTATTTGTACAGATGACAGAACAGTTTCGGTCGGTTGCCATCTCACAGTATCGTTTTGTTATTGTCATTGGATCGCAAGCCGATGGCTCATCTGATGTCAAGTACTATATTACTATTACAGATATTCATTGCCTCGTAAGCTTCACAGCTTCAGGCTATAGCTAAATGATCCGCATACCACAGGCAAGTTAGAGATGTCAAACTGTTTACAGTGGCATTGTCTGCAATAAACGAAAAAATTGAGGTAACGTCAAGCTCTAGAGAAATGAGATCTGAAGTGCGATGTGCGTCTCCATGAATAAGTTGAAGACAAAGGTGGGGTGGCGGACATGGTGACATAAATCACAGACGTGACTAATGCTATAAAATATTTAGTTGTAGCATTCGTAGCATTTGTAGCTTGGTACTCATTCATGACGGAACTATTTTTGGAAGTTTGACTGCACGTCGCCCGTGAGTTTCGTTCGCCTCATGCGGACGGATTCGTCTCCTTGGTATTAATGTCCGCACATTACGTAGTAATCCAACTGATGGGACCAACCACAGAGATAAGTTAAAGCAAAAGACCAACTATGTGCGGCCGCGCGCACCTGTACACGGCTTAATGCTCTAAGGTACACGGTGTACACCACACACGTCACCACGTCAATCAAAACATTTTTAACGTGGAAAATAACGAAAATACAAAAGACACCGACTTCCAACTATATTTTCAGTTGTAATGTTTTTTTTTAGTCAGTTATTTTTTCTGTAAAAAAGCTTTTTTCTAGCTTTTGTAGTGGGTCGGTTTGTAACTTATCTAAGTTACAATAGCCCAGTGTGAACTGCTCATCACCTTTTACAAAAGTGAACTTTAGAAAAGATGGAATCCAGATGAACTATTTCTGTCTCTTCTCCAATCCCACTTAATACTATAAACAATCTCATGCAGTCGGAGGCATATTTTTAAATTCAACAATAAAGACCTCTACCCTAATTACGTAATACACAATCAATCGGAATTTGAATCGTTTTAAAAAAAATTGCTAATCCATTGCTTCATAAGTTCGAAAAAACAAATTCGTCGTAATCGTTTACGAAAATGTGTTGCGTAATTAGATAGCTGTTGTTAACGTTATTTACGAATAAAACACAATACAAAAAGTGCACAATTATTACCATAAGTATAGTTGACATTACTATACATAAGGCCGCCAGTAACAGTCACAATACCCCCCATACTAGTTGATATAATACTGTATTACAGCGGGGTGTTTTTCCTCATTGCTGTGACCCGTAGAGCAATAAGCGAGTAAGAACTTAAGTTTTAAAAACTCTATAAGAAAATAAAATTACCAAGTAAAAAACCCACAATAATTTAGCAATGAAATTGCTACACATAACACTTTTTTGGCTTATCTGTGATTGTGTGTGTTTTATGTGTGAGTGTGAGTATATTCATAGTATTTCTGTCTTCTTCTTAAGAAGATGAAGTATGTCTGTATGCATGTATGGAGTTTGCTATTTCAGAATCTTAAATGTGTCTTTAGCACTATTATAATTTAAGCGGAGTAAGTGTTTTCGTAAAATCATTTTAAATAAGTGTGAATTATGTTTCCGAAAACCAAGAGTTACTAACAAGAAAAGAAATCGCTGGGCTTTAGTCCTATATGTTGGTTGTTTGTAGAGTTTGTAAGCTCTTCGTATAGCGTCTGGATAATCCGGTGGTTTGTTATGTTGAATACGTAAGATCTTATCAATGTATGGTTGTCGAATACTTAAGCACAGCACTTAGCTTGTACAGTTGAGCATCTATATTGTTTAAACAGCATTGTTTATAAAATAGCCCGTTGCGCTCTTTCTGCTTCGATAAGCTGCGTCTCAGCACATCCTCCCCAAATGGATATGCCATATGTAATAACCGATTAGCATAACGCGTAGTAGGTTGTGGTAAGCAGCTTTGGGTCACAGACATTGCGTAAGTTTCTAAAAACATATAATAGTTTTCTTACACGCTTCGGTGGGATTTGGTTGTTCCAGTTCAGTCGTTCATCTATTTGGATCTCCAAATACCTGACTGATGAAGCAAAATCTAGACAATAACAATCGCAATTTTGAGTGGTGGGCAAGTTACATGTGTGGGCTCGTACAGTTATCATTTCAGGAGATGGTTTATAAATTTTATTTATATAGAAAGTAATAATTGTTTTTGATTGATTGAGTGTCAACAGATTGTTATCTAGCCACTTAGTAACGAGACTAAACCCCTTTTCGGCGTTATCGTTTACCTCATTCCAGTCAAGTAATGTAAAATTTGTTGCTTCTTCCCACCTAAGGCACTAGGAAGAGATGAAGCGTGGGCGCTGTCTTATGTAATTATGACGTTAAAAAGTGCTGATTCTCAGCCTAGTCTACGTTTTTTAATTTTTGAAGTAATTATTTCTCCATTTCTTAGTATTGAACTTGATAAATCGTCAACGTATATAAGAAACAAGGTGAGGCCCACAATACTGCCCTGTGTACACCGTATTTAATAGACTCTTCCGTACTTGAGTAACTATCAAGCCTAACGACTTGCTTTCTATTGGACAGGTAGTCAGCGATCAATTTCAGAGGAAGTCCCCTAATTAATACCTTTGCATTCTGCCTTTTTAAGCAGTAAGGGAACAGAGACAGTATCAAAGGCTTTAACCAAGTTTAGAAATATACTCAAACATTTTTTTTTTTTGTCGTTTTTGTTCACTACTTCTGCCATAAGTTGTTGCATAGCGTCATCAGTAGATTTATTTTGTCTAAACCCAAATTGATTCCTTGACAGTAGATCATACTTTACTAAATAATGTTTAAGTCTAATATTTAAAGCTTTTTCAATTATTTTTGAGAGAAAAGGCAGCAACAATATTGGTCTATAGTTTGACACTATGTTCTATGTTCTATGTTAGTAAATATATATTTATTTTTATATGAATAAGGTTATGCTTTATGTATGTATGTATTTATTGTATATGTAAATGGTACTCCACTGACTACCTGTAGTATTATCTCTCCTGTTACCTTTAATCCATCCAAAGGTTTAAAAAATTACTTACGGCTTAAATTTATGTCTGTAAGAAACTGTCTGTAAACACATATAAATTTATGTCTGTAATTTTTATGGTGTACAATAAAGAGTATTCTATCTATCTATCTTATTATGAAGATAGAAACAAATACAGATTTTATAAAGTCATACGTACTTCAATAACAACAATACCTACGGTCGTAAACCCCAAAAATAATATTTTTTAAAGTTGTGTAAATATCTGTCTGAAGAGTGTCGGTTGCTAATTTTGTTGGACGTTGTATACCTACTGTCTTGTAAAGATAACAAACGAGTAGCAACGAGTGACGGTTTTTGTTTGACCTGTATACTGTCTTGTAAAGATAACAAACGAGTAGCAACGAGTGACGGTTTTTGTTTGACCTGTATACTGTCTTGTAAAGATAACAAACGAGTAGCAACGAGTGACGGTTTTTGTTTGACCTGTATACTGTCTTGTAAAGATAACAAACGAGTAGCAACGAGTGACGGTTTTTGTTTGACCTGTATACTGTCTTGTAAAGATATCGAACGAGTAGCAACGAGTGACGGTTTTTGTTTGACCTGTATACTGTCTTGTAAAGATAACGAACGAGTAGCAACGAGTGATGGTTTTTGTCTGGCCTTATTTTTTTTTTTTAAATGTAGGAATTTCTCCTGTATCGTGGGTGCGTTTACAAACATTTAAAACTCACATATACAAACAGCCAGACCCGGGACAACTACTTGTAGGTCATACAAATATTTGTTCCGTGCGGGAATCGAACCCGCGACACGCAGCGCAGCAGTCAATAGCTTAACCACTGTGCCAACTTTTATACTGTCTTATAAAGATATCGAACGAGTAGCAACGAGTGACGGTTTTTGTTAGATATTTTACACGTGAAGCCTCTGGACAAGTTGTACGCAGAAAGCCATCAATGTTCAATACAACAATGCATTCAGGATGCTGCTGGGGCCTGCCACGCTTCTGCTGTGCTTCGGAAATGTTTGCTGATGCGCACACTGATGGCTTCTCAGCGATCAGACGTAAGCGTGGCGCGTCACTACTGCAGAGGGTCCGGGGCAGCTCGAACAGTCTCCTGAATGTCATTGTGGGGAAATTTAATTGCCCGATCGTGCATTATTGTCCAACCTGCATGTTTACTAACATACTCGTAGTTATTAAGGTTAATGTTTAGTAACAAAATAATGATGGATGTTTTCTTCTGAAATAAAATGATTATATGTATATTGCAATATAAATAAAATTGTGTGTCCTATACTCAGTAACTTAACGGACAACAATAATATACTTACTTCATTATTTTTTTGTGTTGAGTGTTCACTTGTGACTTTCTTAACGTACTCGTATTGTACGTTGCTAGGAGTAGGTTTTCTGATGTTGTGAGCACGTGCTGCGCCTACGCTTGTACAGGCACGGCCTTATTACAAATACCTACTTACAACCTTAAAAGCTCGTGCAAACTGGCGCAACTTGTCGCGCGACGACACCAGTAATTGTTCTACCGTGAAGTTTTCTTAGAAATTGTTTTATTATAGTCGCGTCGTGCTTGTTTACGGGAGCCTTAACAGCACACTCGTTACTACAGATCACGACGATTTACTTTATTTAAAAATTAATGTTAAGTAACTTAGTACTTACATTATGTACACGATATACAACAAAAAATTGAGTATAAAGTAAAAGCTTATAAAAAACAGGTGACGGCATCATCAGCCTGTAGTTGTAGCCAGGTCACGGTATCGTCAGCCTGTAGTTGATGACGACCACAACCAAGTAGAAGGACACGAGTACAGAGAGCAGCACAGCGAACAGCACGAGCGTGGCGGCGACGAGCTGGTCAGCAAGCACGGCCGCACCCGCAAACGTGACAGCCGCCACGACCAGCCCCACCCAGCACCCCAGCATGCCCCAGATGTACGTGTCGCACAGCCAGTCGCTCTCCGCCCACACGCCCACCAGCAGCATCGCGTGCAGCGCCAGCAGCAGCACGCCGAGCGCGCCGTGCGCGTACCGCAGTGCGCCCGCCGCCTGTCCCTCGCCCACGCCGCGCGCCACCAGCCGCGCGCCGGGCGCACTGAACAGGAACAGGTACATAACCGCCCACGCCAGCCCCAGCAGCCCCGCTAGCAGCGTGGCCTGGCGTAGCGGCAGGAACCAGCAGCGGTACACCTCCGGACAGCGCTCCAGCAAGTAGCCCATGTCACCGCCTGTCGCGCACCTCGCGCCTGGCGCCTCTGTGTCACCGGCCTTTGCCGGACGTGTTCGATCCTCAACACTGCGAGTACTGCAGTCCTCACTGTACGTACGATAGGGTACGGGAGAACTATTCCGACCGATTTTGACACACAATAGACACTTGACAAGCACATGACATCAAGACATACACTGACGTATTAAACAAAACAGGTACAGGTCCGTAAGCGAATCAAAAAGTTACGACAAACTTAGAGATTTTAGTCGGTAATTCGAAGTGAGTACCGACATGAAAACTGAAGATTATTTAAATTGATCCTTATATAATGTAAGAAGCAGTCAATTCGTCTTTTGTGATTTCCCTTAGAACAGCTGCAGGCAGCCTTCTGTGCACACATGTGGCGTCCAGTGAAAAAGACGCTAACAGTACATACCTGCGAGTGCTCTGCGCATGAGCGTGGCGAGCAGACGGCGCAGGTCGGAGGCGCGTGCGCGGCGCGGCTTGCTGACGCCGAGGCGTCGGCGCACGCGCACCGAGCGGGACACCGGCCCCTCCGCACTAGACGCCTCCTCCGTGCTTGCGCTACACTTTTTACTCTGCACTATGTTCACTTTCACCGAGGGCAGTTCGATCGGCGGGAGGGAGAACTTCTCTGGATTCAAACACTTTTTCGGCCAAAAGTCATCGGAGCTGGACAGGTTAGAAGAGTCCTTCGGGCTGGGCAGTTGCAGCGGCGGCAGGATCTTGTTGTAGGGCACCAGGCGGCGCGGGTACTCGTTGCTGCGGCAACTCGAGCTGGAGTTGAACCACATGTCGCTGGAAAACAGCGACGACGAGTCTCGGCTGTTGACAAAGTCGAGCGTGCACTTGCGCGTGCGTGTCACGCTCACGAGACTGAGCGGCGTGCGGTGCACGGTAGCGGCGCCCAGCTCGTAGCTGGGCCGCGACGAGCTGACAGAGTTGTAGTCGTCGTCGGAGGGCTCGGCGGCGGGAGGAGACTCGGGCGCAGGGCTCCACAGCGTCCACGGCGGCACGGGCTCCATGTTGAGGAAGGCGCGCGCGATGTGTGGCGGCGCGGCAGCCAACGTGGGCGGCTCGGCCGACAGCACACCGAACGGGTGCGTGAAGTAGAACAGGCACAGCGGACGACTCTGCAACACAACACGACCACGTTAATACGCCTCTCAGATGTATGGAGAAGGTGAAATATTGGGGAATTCAATTCCCAATATTAGCTGGAGCTGTAGCTTAACTGCAAAACTAACCTTAACGTCGTCAGTGGAAGTGGACGCGTCTGATCTGCCGCCATTCATTTTCGTTTGCACTTTATTTGATCACTCCACGCGATACAATGTCCGCAATACTGTAATGGGAGGTACAGCCGAACGACGGCGGCCACATCTCGGCAACACCCGAACACGCACTGAGTACGTTCAATAACAACACAATATAAAGCAACAGCCACAGAGTGTCAACACCACTATTCCTCACTTTCAGTTATGTATCTGGTAATTTTTCGTTTGCAAATAAGTATGTTAGTATTAAGTAGAGGCGGTCTGTTCACGCCACGCGCGCCCACTGCCGCGCCGTGGCTGGCACGCACGCCTCCGGCCGCAGACAGTTGCACGCCAGGGAAGCAATCAGATGCTATCCAAACATTTGCTCAGTTGCTCACTATGGCTTTTGCTGATATGCTCGTCATTATTATGCTCGTATAGCTCAAACCTGCACGAGACATGATGTTTAGTTTGTCCACCTCATCATCCTAATTATGCTCTTCACTCTAATCAGTCGAGTCGATCATCGAGCACTTCAGGTGTTACTTATGATTTTAGCATAGGAGCATTAGGACCTCACTCTACATTTTCTGATTTACCGTAACGCATTGCCTGCGAGTCTGTTTGTAGACAACCTTTAAAACTGATTCTGTACTCAGATCACGTTGTTGTGAGTCTGAGTCCCGCTCCGGCAAGGCAGCGAGTACGTCCCTGCCGGCCGGCGGGCGGGCGCTGGTGCCGGGCGGCGACGTCGCCGTCACCCAGTTCACGCTCCCAGCCGGCGAGCCTCCGCACAGCCTACGAGCAGTGCTACAGTAGCTCTCCGGTCACAGCCATCACTCATAGGTGTGTTTGTGTTTTTTACAACAAAGATTATTCTATCGGGGGTCGATTCACTCGGCCAAGTAAACACTAAGCTGCCCCAGATAAACACCGACTTCATAATAGTCTGTCGCTTACTTTGCAGACAGAAACAGTTTGCAACTTAGCTACGGCTTATAGTGATAAACTGTTTCTGTCCGAGTTTAAGCAAGTAGGTAACCAGCAGAAACAAAGCTGCCTCGATTCGGTAAGAAAACCACCGATGGAAACGGAGCTTTTCTTTAAATAAATATTGTTGTTTATGCAGTTTAACATTAACATAATTATGTTTTTAATTCCATTTTGATTTGTTTTTAGTTTTCATTATGTTATTAAATCAATTTTGATTTTGTTTGTAGTTTTAATTATGTTTTTAATTTAATTTTGATTTTGTTTGCATTTTAATTTATACAATGATTTTGATTTTATTTTTTTATTTATATGAGTATACTCACCTAATTTAGTCACCGCTCAACATCAATAATTATGCATGATGTGCTTACCTATAAGAAATTGGTACACTAGTTTATAAGTCCCTTGGATGTATCATGTCATTGTATCAGTGTATTCAATTATTGGAGTGCCAAATAAATAAAATAAAAAAAATAAAACATTAGTTCTTACTCGCATAGGTACATTGATACGATCACACCCTACATCTTAGAATCATTTGGACATTCCGCCCACCAAAGAACATGTTCTTTAGTTTCTATTAGTTTATAATCTAGGTTGGTTCATAACTCGACCTTAGAGGTCACTATTACATAATATACACCTATTTCCTCGACCTCAAAAAAGCCTTCGACACAGTCTCCGTCCCCACGCTTCTACACAGACTGGAAGCCATTGGTGTCAGAGGGACCCCCCTCAAACTATTCAAAAATTATCTGAGTGAGCGCAGGTATGTGGTGAAGATAGGGGAACCTATTAAGTTCTGAGGTATCTGTCACATACGGGGTCGGGCAGGGTAGTGTGCTCGGGCCAACGCTGTTCCTCATTTACATTAATAACCTCTGCAGTATGAAGATCGACGGTGCTCAATTTTTTTCATACGCTGACGATACTGCTATTGTCTTCTCAGGTAAAACCTGGGACAGCGTCGGCCGAACCGCTGAGCATGCCTTGACTTTGATTGCTGCTTGGCTAGACCATCATCTTCTAACGTTGAACATTTCAAAGACAAATTTCATTTGCTTTACCATGTCCAATCGTACCCAGCCGCCACAGGATTTCCGGATCAAAATCCATAACTGCCTCAACCCTTCATGCCCTGATTGCTCTTGTCTAACAATAAATAAAGTAACTCACACCAAATACTTGGGAGTAATGTTGGACCAAAGACTATCATGGCACCTCCACGTAGAGCTTATAATGAATAGAGTTCGGAAATTGATCTGGACATTTAAAACACTACGGCACGTTGCGACAAAAAAACTGATTGACCAAATTTACGTCTCTCTGGGTCAATCTATCCTAATGTATTGTCTACCAGTCTGGGGTGGAGCGACCAAGACCAAATTTCTAGAACTTGAAAGAGCACAAAGGGCCCTTCTTAAAGTCATGTTCTTCAAGCCACTCAGATACCCCACAGAAAGTCTCTATTTAAACTCTAACCTTCTATCAGTCAGGAAATTATACATCCTTCAGATAGCCCTGAAAAAGCACAAGTCACTTTCCTTCGTCCCTTCCAAGACAGTGGCTAGGAGGAAAAATAGAGTAGCTCCACCTACACCTGTTAACACCAAATTTGCTGCTAGACAATATAATAGACAGTCGACCCACATTTATAACTTTCTAAACAAAGAATTAGGCATTTACCCAATGAGTTACCGTGACTGTCGAAAGACCCTCACACAGTGGTTAGCAACCAAAAGCTACGCAGAAGTCGAGTCAATATTACAAACTGCTACGTGACTGATCACTAGGGACTTCTACAGTCAGTGGAAGATACTGGTTACAGTGTCTTCCGACCCCAAGACATAGTCGTAGGGCTGACCCCAAAACAGACAAAGCACAAATGACTCACACACATCCCTGACATCCTCACACACACTCACGCACATATACACAATCACACATACACACGCAGACACACCTCACACAACTTATTACACCGCGTGCGTTGTTATTTCGCCCATCGTCCACTGCATGCTTATTTTAGATTATTTTAGATTACCTTTGTTTATCTCACAGCATTTATACTTAGTTATTGCAAACTGGAAGAGCGGAACCACCTAACACAAGCATATTGTTGCTTAAAAGGTGCTTCCACACACATATTATGTAAAACGTATAAGTTGATGAAATAAACATTTTTATAAGTTGATGAAATAAACATTTTTTTTTTTTTTTTTTTTTTTTTTTTTTTATACACAAAACGAAGTCTAAATGGTGAGTACAACAAACAAAAAAACGAATTTCTTATAGCATTAAAATAGCTAACAAAGGGTATTAAATTATCTTGAAAAAACAAAAGACTACTTAAATTACTTATCAATAAAACAAACAATCCCATATTTTACGCGCTGCGTGTTGCGGGTTCGATTCCCGTACGGAACAAATATTTGTATGACCTACAATTAGTTGTCCCGGGTCTGGCTGTTTGTGTATGTGAGTTTGAATGTTTGTAAACGCACCCAAGACACAGGAGAAATTCCTAGTGTGGGGCAACGTTTTTTTAAACAAAAAAAAAAAAAAAAAAAAACCCATATTATCCAAATATTATAAAAAATACGAAAAAACCCTAAAGCAATCTGTAATGACAGCAAAAAAACTACAATAAATAAATAAAATAAAAAATCAACGAATAAAGTAAAAACTATGTGGAATATAATAAACGAAAGAACAAATAAATTAATTCAAAACGAAAAAAAAATACATAAAAACAACTTGATAACTGAACCTAAACAATTAACTAATATTTTCGATGACTTCTTTGCTTTTATTGGGGAAAAACCTCACCAGCAAAAGGAGCCCCTGTGAGGTTCCGCACAGAAAACACCATGTTTCTCAGCCGTGTCGATCCCTATGAAATTAAAAGTCTATAAAATAAAAAGAGCTATGGAGTAGACGAACTTCCCCCACATCTACTTAAGCAATGTGCGGACGAACTAACCCTACTATTTTATAAATTAATTAATCAGTCGTTTGAAGAGGGAACCTTTCCCAAAAACGCTCTGATAAAACCCATACATAAGAAAAATTCTAAAACCGACCCTAATAACTATCACCCTATCGCGCTGTTACCAACTGCATCTAAAATCTTTGAGAAGGCTATGTATGACCGCGTATACTCATTTTGTGAAAAATATAAAATACTTGACGACTGCCAAAACGGTTTCCGTAAAAACCGGTCTACAAAGTTAGCAGTCTATAAATTCGTACAAGAGGCTCTAACTATTATTAATAATAAAAACTACGCCATTGGTATGCTGCTCGATATGACCAAAGCATATGATAAGGTGCAATTTAAAATACTATTGGAGCAATTACATGGGATAGGAATACGAGGAACAGCTCATGAATGGTTTGCATCATACCTAAAGGATAGGGTAAAAATAGTAGAAATTGAATATTTTAATAACAACACAAATTAAATAATTAAAATGAGATCCAGCAGTAAAGCAGTTAACGTGTCAATTCCCCAAGGAAGTTTAATAGGCTGCCTATTGTTTCTTATCTACATAAATGACCTTCCTAAAATTATAAACGGACCATGTGTTCTATTTGCGGACGATACCTCTCTGCTCACCTTATGCCAGAACGATGACAATATAAACGCCAAATTAAACTCTCTTCTTTCTACAGCTGTAACCTGGATGGATCACCATAATTAATACAAACACACTCACATTAATCTGGAACAAGTAAATTATTTTACTCTCCTCGGTTTGTCTATAGATACCCACATATATTGGAAATCCCATATACAGAAAATAAGAGCAAAATTATCAACATTTTCATATGCCTTACGAGAAATTAAAAAAATCTACCAACCTACAGACTGCACTTGTTACTTATTATGCATATATTATGTCCAGGCATGGCTCAGCTATGGGGTCATGCTGTGGGGTAACAGTACAGATTCACAAACCATATTTATTTTGCAAAAGAAGTTAATTCGAATAATAACCAACATAGAACAAACAGATAGCTGCAAACTACACTTCCGAAAACACAAAATACTCACACTTCCCTGTCTATATATCTTAGAATTATGTAAATTTGTCAAAAAACACCCAGATTTTTACACCACTTGCGAAGAAACACAAACAAGATACACCTTTCGACACAACAAAAACAAAATAACCATACCTCAATCCCGACTCAAAATGCACTCAACCAGCCCTTTATTTATGTCCATAAAAATGTATAATAAATTGCCAAATGATATTACGAGTAGAGAAGTAAGTAAAACAAATACATTTATTCATAAATTGAAACAATTTCTGGAATCCAAGTCATACTAATCAGTAAAGGAGATTTTAAAAGACAAATCGATTCCAAAATAATAAACAATCTCTCTCTAGTACACCAAACATTTTGTGTATGCGCTGCTGAATGGGTCGCACACACCTTGGATTATAGCTTGAAATGATAAGTCACGGATAGCCAAAGATGATGGTTTATTGAATATATTTAACTACCACGTAACTAATGCTATATGAATGTTGTGTGACTGAGTACAGCTGACTATGAACGCTGATTGTGTACTGTCGCTTTACACTATGATTTGTGTAAGGCGACGGAAAAGTGCTGATCTATGTAATGCGCGCGTGCCCTGTACGATACATGACTCGTACATATTCCCGGGCGAGAGAGATGCAAGTGGATGATGAGAATGAGTTTACAGAGTGTTTAAATGCTAAACTTATAAATTTCAACCAAGTTACAATACATTAATTAAATCTATTTTTAGCCATAACTTGACATTAGTCACTGTCACCAGACACCGGTGTGGCGAATGCAGCAGGTGTCCTCTTGTGGTGCTTGATGCTACTAAGTAAGCTAGAAAAGTTTCTTAATTCTACCGCCTCTTCTCGTGGCTGTTTCGAGTCTCTAGTGCGTGGCGTCGGATCGACGACGGGGGCCGCGTGCTGTGTACGTGCCGGCAGCTGCGTCTCGGGGTCCAACTGTAAGTTGGCGCTCCTCTGCCGCCGACGACAAAATAATCCACCGACACAGATAAACTGCGACTGCTAGTAAAGCGCCCGACACCAACACGTAGATTGCTGAATATTGATGGATATCGTGGCTTGAAATTCCTGAGTTCAAGGCGTTTTCTGATTTCATCTGCTCAATCTGTTCTTTGATGTGCCGCAATGAGGTTCCGTGATCAGTGATGTTGATTTCAAATTGTGGCAAGGTGACGTTGATGATGTGGTTGATAGGTGCGATTTGAGGTGATTCCAAGTCAACCGCAGTTTTGATTTCTGAGTATCCCAGTTTGTGTGAAAAAACCGTAAAGTCTTCTCCTTTAATTACGCAATCTGAATCCAGTGCTATGACCCCGGCCTTCGTGATTTGTATTGCGGTAATCTGATGCTCGCATATGATACGAAGTGCACACTGTCCGCAACAATAATAAAGGTAAGTATTTATTTTGTTCAATTCCATCCAATTATTGCGGCATGCTGCTATGTTTGTAAGACATCTGTTAGTGCCCTTATCTTTGATACACATGCTGTCTTCTGACTTAAACTGGAAAATGGGTTTTCGGGAGTGACAGAGGCGAGTAGACTCGTCGTACTGGACACATTGTTGTATGTCTCTCGACGTCATTGCTAGATAGGTGTCTTTGCGCAAGTTAATCGCGATGTAATCTGATATCGGCACGACGGCGACTGTAGTGTTTCCATGTTGTTGTGGTATTGATATGAGTTGATATAGGTCATAACTCTCTCTGTTGACCAGTGGTATTCTTATTTCAAATATGAGGTACTGCTCTGTTACCCTTGTTTTGACCTTCAGAAGGTGGTAAATTTTTGGTAGTTCAGTCTGTATGTTTTCTATCGGTAAGGATAGCTCTCGCGATAATTGTCCTGAGATTATGCTGAGTTGGTCTCGTAATTGCTTCGGCGATAGTAAATGGACGCTGAACATTCCATGATGGATATCTGCCAGAGCACAGACATGTGCTGTCGCAGATGGGATCAATATGTTGGAAGAGAGAGTAGTAGAGAGAAGTAGAGATAAAAGGAAAGTTAGAAATAATAATTATTTTAGGTATGAAAAGGACAAGAAGCTTGTGATCCTTAGCAGCAACTCAACCAACAAAATTCTACCAATTGCTACCAGAGTATTTGGCGATACTTTTCAAATATGCCATTACATAAAAACAAACTGTGGCGTAGAACAGTTATTAAACGGATTGGAGGATAAACTAAGAGAATTAACCTGTCAGGATTACTGTGTCATCCAAATTGGAGGTGAAAATTTCAAGACCTCATGCGACTACACTAAGCTGGTAAAACTAATACGGGATAAAGTAATGCCTATTAAGCATACAAATATAATTCTGTGCGTACCTACTTTTAAAAATCATTATCATAAAGAGATGTATAACTGGCGTATAGAAGCATTTAATAATATAATTTATAATGACAATTTAACTCATAATTATATCTATTTAATTGACTCAAACTTAAACCTGACTTATGACTTCATATCTTATAATAAAAATGGAAATGTAAATATTAAAGGTATATCTAGTATATTTGATCAAATACAGCAACTTATATTAGAAATTGACACATATTCTGAATATTCAAATCTTTCCTTTGAGGAAGTTGAACAACGCAGTCAGCTTTTTCGAGATTAGTACCTTGGCTGGTGGTTTGAACAACTTTAAAGATAGTCACTCACATGTTACTATTTTTCACCAAAACTTATGCGGATTAAATAATAAGAAGGATGAACTCGAAATGTATGTAACTGAATTACCAAACAAAATAAACTTTATTTGTATAAGTGAACATTTTTTAAACAAAATAATGGTATCACAATTTAATTTTCCTAATTATACCGTAAGCTCTTGCAATACAAGGATAAATAAAACAAGAGGTGGTACTTTAGTATTAACACATAAAAACAGACAAGTTGAGGACTTGGACATTTGTAAAAGGCTGTATAAAACGGATAACTTTGAGGTATGTGGAGTAAGGGACATAGAGACAAACTCTTACATAATATGTTGCTATAGAACACCGGTAAATAAAAACTTTGATGATTTTCTAGATAGATTGGAACAATTGCTGCAGTACTTTTTCAATAAAATATGCTTTATCTGCGGAGATTTTAATATTGACTTGTCAAAACAGGACTATAAAAGAAGTTCGTTTACATCACTGTTGAAATGCTATAATTTTAGATATTTATTTGATTCAATTACATTTGTGCGAAATAATTCCGAATCGTGTATAGATAATAATTATATTGACCAACACCTGTGATAGAAATATTGGTAGTACAGACATTGACCACAATCGATTAGCGGATGGACATGCAGCCCTCTTCTGTACAGCATATTTGGAAAAAGTTACTACTACACAATGCGTTAGTTTTAAATACATAGAGAGAAGATTATATAACGAGAAGAATAATAATGCATTTAGACAGAAACTACAGGAGCACGACTGGAATTTAGGAACAAACACGTTTATACGAAAAATTAAAGCAATACATTCTAGTACTTTTAGAAAAAGTAAAGTTAAAATCAACATAAAAAGAACTGGTCGATCTAAATGGCTAACGAAAGGAATAAGGATATCTAGCAAAATGAAGATTACTAAATTTTATAAATAAAGCTAAGTGTGACAAATCGTTGTTAAAATATCGTGAACAGTATCTTAGAATTTATAAAAGCGCTTCGCAGATGTTCGCGGAAGCCCGTGTTGACGATTTTCATGCCATTACCAGGAAAAGAACAGTGTCAATAATGAGTAGGTTGCGCGGAAGCTCCAACAACATCCTAAAAACATTATCAGATAAAGTGGACAGTCCCTTTATAAGGCACTGGGTACGGAGGCACGTGCCAACGTGTGTTGGGCCACGTCAGTTTTAGTTGTTTAGTTTTAAAAGTTTACTAACATAGTTTTTAAGTCATTGTTACTAACACTATATGGATTGTATGTACTTGTATGTGTAGTCCGAAATAAAGAATATATATATATATAAAAAGGTGATTAGGAACGCTAAAAAAAAGGAAGTAACTAATCAAATAAATAAAGCAGCTAACTCTAGCAAGGAAATTTGGAAAATAGTCAATAAAACTCGGAAAAAAATTTACAATAATTTCGAAAATGACAATATAATACTTAAACATAAAAATAAAATAATTTGTAATCCTATAGAAATTGCTAACATGTTTGCGGAAAAGTTTGACAACAGTAAAGGTGTAAACACTGGTAATCCAGAACAGGCTAAGAACCATTTAATTGAAAATACTGACAGAGTTCATAAGTCTATGGCTTTTAATACCGTCATGCCGATAGAGATTTACAAAATGGTAAAGGGTATGAATAATAAAAAGTCATTTGGACACGATGAAATACCACTAAGCGTAATCAAAGATAATATAGATATACTGGCATACCCAATATCTGAAATAATAAATAACTGCGTCAATGAAGGCGTCTTTCCTGACCAATTTAAGTTAGCCAGAGTTATACCACTATTTAAGAAAGGTGCTAAAACAGATACAGGCAATTACAGGCCCATTTCATTATTACCGGTTCTATCCAAACTTTTTGAAAAAGTCATCAAATCTAGGCTTGTAAGACATTTGAGTAGTCTAAAAATAATAAACCGTAATCAGTTTGGATACCAAAAAAGTAAAGGGACACTAGATGCAATAGACTCGTTAGTTAATAACGTAGTAAATAAGATGAACAATAGACTTAAAGTTGCTGGCTTATTCCTAGACTTAAGTTCTGCGTTTGATACTGTAGAACATTGCATTTTGATGGATAAGTTAGAGCATTACGGTATAAGAGAAAATGTTTTAAAACTTTTTAGTTCTTATCTGACCAATAGGAAACAGTACGTCGAAATTAAATCACTTCACGAAGGTGTGGAACAAATTCATAAATCGAAATTATTTACTGTAACTAGAGGTGTTCCACAGGGTTCGGTGTTGGGCCCCATTTTCTTTATAATATTTCTTAACGATCTAGCTGAATACATTAAAAGCATTTTACCTGATGCTGACTTGATAATATTTGCTGACCATACGAGTGCTGTTATAACAGCACTCGTATCGTCAGCAAATATTATCAAGTAGACAGCTATAGCTGCTGACAATATGGAGACCTTAAAGTGTAAACTAAATGTATTAATAGCTGCTTGTGAAAGCTGGTTTTCTACGAATAATCTTAAATTAAATGTAAATAAGACAAAATGTATGATATTTAGATCTACGGTTAGGAACAAAGCTTTAGTAAACGTAGAATCCTTAGGCAGAAAAATTGATATGGTGGAAAGTTTGAAGTTTTTAGGGGTGCAAATTGATTCTTTACTCAATTGGAAACCAGAACTAGATTCAATTACGAATACAATAAGTAGTGCGTGTTATGCTATCAGATCTCTAAGGGATTTTTTGTCTATTACCCAACTTCGTACCGTCTATTTTGCTCTAGTTGAATCTAAACTTAGATATAGTATTAAATTTTGGGGAAACAGCTATAAATATAACACTAAGGCAGCCTTTACTATACAAAAGCGAGCATTAAGAACCATGCTTCGTTTAAACCAGATGGAATCATGTGAAGAGTATTTTGCTAAACTTAGAATCTTAACGGTACCATGTCTTTACATTTTGGTTCTCCTTACTCATTCAAATAAAAACTTAAGCGAGTTTGAAACAGACGATGAAAGAAAAATTAGAGTAGATACGCGCAGAAAAGATCTGCCTACTATTCTGCAGGCAAAGCTTGGTGTTGTCAAACACTCGTCACGCATGCAGTCTGTCAATCTGTTTAACAAATTACCAGCAGAATTAAAGAATATTCAGAATGTGAACATGTTTAAGAATAAACTCAGGGCTTTGTTAATAAATAAAGCATATTACAGCATTGACGAATTTTGTAATGACAAACTTAAAAGTAGTATTTAAATTAATTAAGTGTATCAATTGCTCTTTGACGTTGTTAGAAATATAGCTTTGTTTTTATACTTAATATTTCGACATTAAATGTATTTTGCTAGGGACTTTGTTCTGTATAAATAAGAATATAAATGTTTGTAAAGTTTGTGCTTTTAATTTGGATAGACGTTCCAACTTTGATAATGGGTGAGGAACGAGGTTAGCTATAGTATAATTGTTTATGTTGCCTCTTTTTGTGTACCTACTGTGCAAATATTTTCGACACAAATGTATTTTTGTTATGAAATAAATAACTTGAACTTGAACTTGATATTTACGAAAATGGTGCATACAGGTTGGAAAAACGATTGTTAGTAGTGAAAACCCATTATACAAATAGGGAAAATTGACGATGTATTCACTAAAGATGATTTTGTCATTTCCACCTCAACGGTTTCGTTAACAAGCAGGGTTCTCGGATCTGGGGAGATCAAATCCACACGCCTTTCAAGAACTTCCATAACATCCTCAAAAAGTGACAGTTTGGCGTGCCTTGTTGGCTGGAGGAATAATCGGACCGTACTTTTTTGAAAATGATGAAAAATGTACTACAAAATCTCGTCAAAACGGTGCATTCCTGCCAACAAAGCAACGGTGGGCATTTAACCGATATTTGTACATGTTAAGAAAAAAATGTAAATAAAACATTTAATTCTCTAAGTAGGATCACTCTGCACGCCGCGCTAGCTCCGCGCTAGCCGCACCTTCCACCTAGGACATATGGACACCAGCTAAATCTTGCCCGCTTAAAGAGACAAAAAAGCTTCTAGACACACACTTCCTCCTCGGAAGACAGCAGTGGATGAGATATGCGAACAGAACCCTCCCCCCTCCTCGCACCCTTCATTACTCTGTAATAACTCCTCCATCCAGGAGGAGGGTCCACCCTTGGACAGGAACGAGAGACCAATGTCAGTGACCAAGAGAGAAAATTGAATATCATTTGCCCGCAATTAGCGGGGAATGGTTGGTCAAAACTGGTTTAATGGAGTATCTTAATCATCAAACCATCCCGTGATTGTGGAACCCTGTGAAACCCTTCATAGGATACGTCGCACCTACTTTTCTGCCAATGATGCACGACTATTTGCACCCTCCACCCTGCAGGGTTTAAATGCGTCAAACGACAGAACTATCCAGTCTGTGGGGCTACATTATTCGTCGGACATCTAGAGAAAAAAGGTGAAGAGTAACAAGTAAAGAAGTAGAAGAAAGATGTTTAGTCAACAATACTCTGAGCATGCTTAACCTTGAATCTTCTAAGCACGATACACGAAACACTGCTGTTGAAACTTGAGCATTACGGACTGGGTAAACTTGCGCTTAGCTTAGTAAAATCATATTTGAATGATAGACAGCAGCAAGTTCAAATAAACGGTGTTAATTCATTGGGTTTAAAAGTCAAAATGGGTGTACCACAGGTCTCGATATTGGGTCCATTCCTCTTTTTAGTATATATAAATGATTTACCTCATTTGTTGAAAAACCGACCACAAATGGTGTTATTTGCTGATGACACATCACTGATTTTTAAGGTGAACAGACATGCAAAGGAACTTGACGACGTAAATAACGCTATGCTAAAGATCCATAATTGGTTTACTGTAAATAATTTAGTATTAAATGAGAAGAAAACGAAATGCATAAGATTCGCGTTACCGAATGCTAGAAGTAGTGAATGTCACGTTGTATTGAATAAGGAGACACTAGAATTCGTCGAAAAAACAGTTTTCCTGGGAATCACGCTTGACTCAAAACTACAGTGGGGTCCTCACTTAACATCACTTGCAGGGCGGCTGAGTTCAGCCGCTTACGCTGTTTGGAAAATCCGCCAACTAACAGACGTGGATACCGCGAGACTGGTCTATTTTAGTTACTTTCATAGCATCATGTCTTACGGTATTTTGCTGTGGGGACGGGCCGCAGATATTGATTCTATCTTTATTCTGCAAAAAAGGGCTATCAGAGCCATCTACAACCTCCGCAGACGTGAATCTCTAAGGGAACTGTTTAAGAAAATTAACATCATGACGGTACCTTGTCAGTATATATATGAAAACATTATGTATGTTCGAAAAAATTTACATCTTTTTAGTAAAATAAGTGATAGGCATAATTTTAACACAAGAAATAGGAACAAATTAGATCAACCACGTTTCAGGTTGTCTAAAGTACACACTTCTTTTATGGGGTACTGTGTAAAATGTTATAATAAAATACCACTCGATATTCTTCAACTAAATGAGAAGAAATTTAAAACTTGCATTAAACGCACACTATGTAGACAAGCATATTATAAGTTGGATGATTATATCATAGATAAAAATGCTTGGCTTAATGCTGGTCCTGCTCCACAGCCACTTGGGCTCACTAGTTAACATGTTTATTTTTGGAAGAGTTGCTTCCCCTTTTTTATTTTATTTTTTATTTTTTCTGACTTTACGAACTTAATGTTTACTTTTTATTTTTACATAACCAAGGTTTAATTGTTGTATACTCAAAAAGTTAATAATGTTTTTTTTTTCCTTTTGGTAGTAAAATTCTTTTAATTTCACAAATTCATTGCATTGTAAATGGTTTAATTGAAATAAATGCTTTGAGTTTGAGTTTGAGTTTGATACCAAACAAACATTCTACCACTTATCTCCGGTCATAATAGGTAAGTACTCAACTTGGTGGCACACAATATCCAATCTTAAGGGTACGCTAGTCAGTCATTCTTCCATACAAACCTAGTATGGTGATTACTCGTCTGTTTGACGGTGTACGTTCAAACCAAAAAATTATATCAATTTGTCTTGTCATTATCTAGTCCTGTACGGAAGAAGAACTGGAAAAAAAATATTGGTTTGGAAGTTATAATCGTTGAAACTTCCATATTTTAACTCGTCTTTGGGCGTTAATATATAACTCATGTAGTAAAAAAATGGCTAAATAAAAACCGTACAGGGATAGATAATATATTCAAAAAATAATAATTTTGAGTAAATACATCCAGTAGTTGTAAATACATCCAGTAGTTTTTCCATAATATCAATATGCCCGCATGACATTTTACGCGCTCGTTTTCGTTATAAATCATCGTCTATTTCACCAAATAAATGAATAGATAAATAAATACCAAATAAAAAAAACTAAATAAATAAATAAATAGTAAGACTATTTAGCATGCATATTAATCACGCCCACTAACGAGTTCGAGCCGTCGACTAGTGCACCCTTAATTATTATTTACGTCAACCCCATCACCTGTTTTTCCATTTAGGTATAAGTTTATAATACTTTTGTACCCAATATGTACTCAATTTGTACATACTTTTTTAAAAAAACGACCACGTGCACACACCAAGTGCGTGTTGGACCACGCACAAAGAAGGGTTCTGTAGTTGGGATGAATTTATCCCAAAAACAAACTTAACTTTGTAGTTGAAAAACATGTTCTCCCATACATATACGTCACGGTCAATGCTCCAACTTCAATACATTTGCAGTTGGAGCGTTAGCAATCACAAAAAAAAATGTGTGGTAAAACTGTAAATTAACTATTTTCGGACTTTTTCCTTTACATGTGCTGTGAGACCTTGCTTCCTGCCAAATTTGAAGATTCTGGGTCAACGGGAAGTACCCTGTAGGTTTTGATTTATTTGGGATTATCAAATATTTTCGCATAAATGGCCGTATTTTTTTATTGCGTTGATTTAGAAGCTTGATTTTTTTAGAGCTCCAAGAGATCATAGATTTACGTATGTGTTATTCATTGTAACTTTATACCTCTACGCGTTCCTGAGAAAAAGGGTTGTGACAGACTGACGGACAGACCACGAAGTGATCCTATAAGACTTCCGTTTTTTTCCTTTTGAGGTACGGAATCACGGCACAGCGGACAGAGCTCCGGCGGGATCTCGTGGCGTCATGGAGAGTGCGATTGTCGCAACCCAGTGCTGGGCACCCCACAGCTGCGGCGATCAGTCCCCTCTTTGAAGAAGGGCTAGAGAGGCGCCACGTCCTCACCTTCCACCTGACGCAGGTCCTCATCGGACACGGTGGAGGAAACGCCCAGGGGTCATCACTGCGTGGATCGCCCGGAGGACACGGAGGAGATCTGCCCGGCTTGGGCAGAGCACCGCCGTGTCCTCGTGGAGGCGATCGGTGGCTGGGATCTCTCGCGTCCGGACCTGGTCTAAGAAAAGGTCATGGGAGGCCGTCACCTCCTTTTGCGAAGCAGTAATGCTCGCGAAGGAGGAGGCGGAACGCGTGAGGGGGAGGCTAAGGCCCTAAAAAGTACCTTGAAAGGTTAAGAGTACAGACACTTCATTTATATTACGCTGTAGAGCATCACTCCAGCAACCCCAAGTTAAAATATGAGGAAACTTACGTAGATGCTTATTGTACTAACAAAGAAATATCTGAAAATAATTGTACTGTTGTTTTTACCATTAAATATGCAAACTGTGACAGCCTCTACCATGAGTTGCCATCGAAAACTTACTCGCTAGCGTTAAACTAGCTAGCGTATTAACGTGAGTCAAATAGATTTCGATGACGTCAAAACTCGCTAGCGTCTCCGTATATGAATTATATGAAAAGTAATTGTACAGCGCCCCTAGCGGTCACAGAAAGAATTAAAATTTGTACCAAGAGCACTATAGATTTCGATAGGTAAGAAACCGAACGTAATCTATTCGATAGTCACTGACGTTTTTCAGCTGTCACCATACAAAACGGCACCATGAGTCACTAATTCGACAGACGCTATCGAAAAATACGCTTGCGATAGTAGTTACGTAACTCACTAGCATTTTGAGGTGTGAAACATGTTTACATTAAAATTATGTACGTTTTTGAGTCTATTAAAGTCAAAATAATGTCTGGAAGAGCTTATTTAGCATGGAATATGTTAGTGGCCGCTAAATTTGGAGACTAACGACTTTCAAGAAAAAATCAAAATAAGTTCCTTTACAAGATTTTCTATTATTGTAAACCTCAGACCAAATATAAAACCAAGACAGAGCGCTGTGAACAATACACATGTCAAAACTACACCGCCGCTATGCATAGACGGTCACACGCACACATTTACAATGAGACTACAATCAAACTACACCACACAAAGTGCGCACATGTTTACGAAACCGGCTTCACTTCTATCACTGGTTGACAGCGCTCTGTCTTGGTTTTGTTGAGGTAGGAGTCCCGGAGTGAAAGACGATTGAGATTGACCTTTAACTTTTTATATACAAAAATATTTACAAAATAATTAGCGACTACCTACATACATATATTAATTAAATAAATCAAAGCATACGTCGGTAAGTCGAGAATTGTTGAGTCTAGTACACCATCAATCCGTGTGGTGTCGCGTCGACGCAGTGCTTGCGCGCCGTGCCACACATATAATTATATGTATTGAGGCTCCATCTTACCGTAAGTGAAGCGTTAGCTGTGTCGGTGGACGAACTTCCAGCGTTATGGTCTTCGTAGTTTCAGGTCCAATTCGAGCGTCTTCTCACCGTATGTCAAAATAGTAGTATTGTTGGCCGCATATAGGCAAAAGCTTGTAGGTGTAGCTTTCATACCGGCTTTCTTCGGTATGACAGATGTTTGCGCCGGTGTCGATCAAGAACGATAGACGTGAGTTCCTGTCGGTGATAAATAGACGGTGTGATAGTGTTCTTGCGCCGGTTGCCGCCTCAGCCAACGCAGGTTTTAGTTTTCCGAGGTCGTCTTTGGGTCTTCATAATGGCATGGGCGTGTGCATCGTTGAGCTTGTATCCCAAACTTCCGATGGTAAAAACAGATTCCTGTTTGTTCGGCTCGTCGGGGCGTATTACTGCGCTGTGCGCGATATTGATTAGGCCCACTTGACGAACGTGATCTTGAACCATATCTGCTGAATGGTCTGCGATGGTAATGGTTTGATTGACTTGCCTTGAGTTCTGCGATTTATTTTGTGAGCATGTCGATTTTCTCCTCGATCGATGTAGGTACATGGGCGTTAGGTTTTGTGGCTACTGCAGCAATAGCACCATGTGGTTGCGCCTGCTCGAGGATCTTGTCTGCAATCATCGCCAGCTCGTGGATATCGGAGTGTTTCGCGATGCTATCGCTGACGGCGAGGACTGCTCGTACGGATTGTGGTAGATGGTTGGTCCACATAATACGCAGCATGTTGTCGGCGGCGAGATTCTTCATGCGACGTAACAACTGCGATGGTTTCAAGTCGCCGAGTTCCATTTCGGGTAGTACTTAATCGCTGTACTTTTCGTTGCTCGGATTCTTCATAAACCTGGAACAACCGCTTCTTCAGTGCGTCGCGCGTCGTAACGATTTTTTTCCGGTGGATGGAGAATGATGTCTGAGATTTCGTCGAGATCGTGTCGCTCAAGTTGACCGATAACGAGCTCAAACATTGTTTGGTCCCCCTTTTTTTGTGGAGATATGATGGCTTCAAACTGGGCGAACCACAGTCGTATCCTGTCGCGCCAGATAGGTGGGATGCGCTGTGACGTCGAAACACCAGAGACTTCTTGACCTTGGTCGTTATTGTTCGGCATGTTTTGATACAGCTGGTTTAGTCAGTACCGTAGTAGCTTCAATTAGAGTTTCGGATCTTGGGCTCCTTGTTGGTAATCACGTCGGGGTCACCACGATTTATTTGGTCTGAATTGTAAACGTAGTTCATTTTAAATTTAAATCAAAAACGCCGCGAATCACACATCCTCAAAAAAATTACAAATTGAATAGACGTACATAATTATTATAAAGAATACAAATTCAACAACCCCTAAATACCATAAGTAGTCCACTAACCGTCAACCTTTCTATTTAGACGGATTGTTTCATGACATTGACTGCCATAAATAACATTGTTTGTTACCATAGTGATACTACTACGTTTTGATCATATGAGCCGTTCTCTTTTCTTATTACTGAGTGTTGGCAACACTGCACTTGGAGCGCCATCTGACGGACGGCGAAGGCAGTTTCATGTTGCTGAGGTCCTTGGAGTGGGGGCACCAGAGGCTTTATAATGGCGAAGCACAAACGGAGCGGCCTCTTGGGCTTTCGGATTTTGGATAATTTACTACCATCTCGCTATCATTCATTATTATTTTCTGTAACACCTACTTATATTGTAAAATAAATAATAAACCAGTTGATTAATAGTTATCTCCAATTTATTTAAATAAAGTAAAACCTAAAGTTTACATCAGAAGTGACAACAACTTTCACGCCATGGGTAAACAAAAGCGAGGTAGCAGTAGTAAGCGTTCCAAGCGAAAACGTGCTCGCTCCACCTCTTCTTCAAGCTCCAGCGCCAGGACCCCTTCGCCGCCACCAAGGCGGAAGAATAAGGTATCTCATAGTTACACCGAAACTGTGAGTAATACAAATTATATTACTTTGAACAATTTCATACCAGATTTTGATCCAATAAAAGATGATATAGACACCTGGCTTAGCATTATTCAATCTTACGCAAATACTTTTTCATGGTCCGATAAAATGATTCGCTATCAAGCTTTAAATAAATTAAAAGGTTCGGCTAAAGTATGGTATGATTCATTATTACGTACAGAAAAGCAGTGGCCTTCATGGGAATGGGTCGACTGGAGGTTAAAATTGTCGGGTAGTTTCCAAATACGTAGAAATATGTTCGATCTTTTAAAAGAAATCATAGATAAAAAACCGATCGAAAACCAATCCCTGTATGAATTTTATTTTGTGCAAAAATGCAAGATAGATCGTTTATGTTTGAATTTTTCTGAACAGGATATTATTTCAATTATAGTAGGAAACATAGGTGATCACAATATTGGTGCGTCTATAGAAGCTATTAATTTTAAAACCAGTGATGATTTTGCTAGTTATTTACACAGTCGTGTGTACAAGAAAAATGTAAGACAAGAAAGTAATTCACGGGACATACAGGTTAAACCAACAACGCATAGTCAATCAACATCCTTAAATCGAACTCCTGTATTCGCAAACTCAACCGTTGCAAGCCAACCGTCCACCTCCAGTGTTGGCCAAGATTATAGTCGAAAAATAATTAAATGTTACAATTGTGGAGGTAACCACAAAAGGAACCAATGCGATGCAAATAAATGCGAATATTGTGGGAAAAGAGGGCACGTAGAATCGAGTTGTTACCATAAGAAAAATTCAACAAAACCTGTAGTGAAACCAGAACAAGAAACTAAATTTATTTGTACAAATCCACGCAATAAGTTTATTAAAAACGTTAAAATATTAAATAAGTTTTAGGAAGCATTTATTGATACGGGTAGTAGTTGCTCGTTAATATCCGAATCTCTAGCGGATAAAATTTCTTTGCCTTATATCGCACTACCCTCACCCGTTATTTTACAAGGATTTTCTAAACAAACTTATAAATACGTAAATAAAAAGGTTACGGTTAGTCTTTTTTTAGATTCTATCTATTTGAGTGATATAGATATGTACGTTTTGAATGACATGGTTGGTTGCGATATATTGCTTGGAAGAAATGTAACTGAACGATCTGATTTACTGTACTCGCGTGTAGGCGACCAATTTAAATTTCAATGCGCGAGTAAACTTACAGAATTTTGTAATAATATAGGCGCTATAGATTTAGATACATGTGCACATCAAAATGAATTATTGGCTTTGTTCAATCGATACAGTGATTGTGTTGCTTCAAGTATAAATGAACTTGGAAAAGTTAACAATTATGAAATGGTAATTAATTTATCTAGTTCACAACCAGTTCAATGCAGACCCTTTAGAACTTCGTATTCGGATAGGCAGGCAATTAGGGAAATAGTGAAGGAATTAGTAGAAAATAAAATTGTACGAGATAGTAATTCCCCTTATGCCAGCCCAGCCCTTTTAGTTGATAAAAAAAATGGCGAAAAAAGGCTCTGCATTGACTATAGGATGTTAAATAAAATTACAATCAAGGATAAATACCCTATGCCCCGAATTGAAGATTTATTAGATAGGCTTCAAGGACATAAGTGTTTTACAAGTCTAGACTTAAAAAGTGGGTATTATCAGATTTTACTACATAAAGATTCTATAGATAAAACAGCTTTCATTACAGAAGACGGACACTATGAGTTTTTAAGACTTCCGTTCGGTTTGGCAAACGCTCCGTCATGTTTTCAACAGATGATGAACAAAGTGCTTGGGAATTTGAGATTTGGCAATGTTATTATTTATTTGGATGACGTTTATCTCGTTACTGAAACAGTAACAGAAAATATCAGGTTATTAGAACAGGTATTGCAGGTATTTAGAACGAACGGTTTGACACTAAATCTAAAAAAGTGCCACTTCTTTAAAAACGAAATCGAATTTTTAGGCTATAAAATTAAACCAGGGTTCATTATGCCAAATGAATCAAAATTACAAGCGGTTAGGAATTTTCCAATACCCAAAACTGTTCATCAGCTTCGACAGTTTTTAGGGCTAATTAGTTATTTTCGTAAATTCATACGACATTGCGCCGTTTTATCAGCACCACTTACCAAACTGTTGAAGAAAGATGCCGTTTGGGTATGGGATGATGTACAAAATCGGGCATTCCATATTTTAAGAGACAAATTAACCTCTGAAAGTATTTTGGCCATTTTTGACCCCAATAAAGACAAGGTTTTGTATACAGACGCAAGTAGGGATGGTATCGCCGGTATACTTACCCAGATCGATGATGAGGGCGAAAAGGTCGTACATTATTATAGTAGGCAAACTAAGGAAGATGAAAAGAAATACCATTCCTTTGAATTAGAATTGTTAGCAGTTGTACGTAGTCTTCAAAAATTCCGATTGTACTTGTTAGGTAAACAATTCCAAATTATTACTGACTGCAGTGCGGTTAAGTACGCCTTAACTAAAAAGGATATTATCCCGCGAATAGCGCGTTGGGTCTTATCGACTCAAGAGTTCTCGTTTGAAATAGTTCATAGGGAAGGATCCCGGATGCAGCACGTGGATGCCTTGAGCCGCAATCCCGTGCCATCCGGTGAAAAATCGGAATCTGAGATAATTATGTCAATTACAGAGGCAGATTGGTTGTTGACAGTACAGGTACAGGATTCGGAGATGGTAAGAATAAGAAATATATTGGCATCAGGAGAGGCCGATGAGCATAAAGATATCTTTAACAATTTTGAACTTTTAGGCGGAAAAGTTTATAGGAGAACTAGTCAGGGACGTAGATGGGTTGTGCCAAAGAAATGTATTTGGCAAATCATAAAATGTAATCACGATGATTTGGGTCATTTTTCAGTAGACAAGTGTGTTGAGCGTATACGTACACGGTATTGGTTTCGACGTCTGCGTTATATTGTAAAAAAGTATATTAAAAATTGCTTGAACTGTATATATTTTAAAAATAAGGGAGGTCCGAAAGAGGGACAACTGTACCCTTTGCCAAAATATGCACAACCTTTCCACACCCTCCATCTTGACCATTTAGGACCGTTCGTAACAACTAGAAACAAAAACAAATATTTATTGGTAATTGTAGATTCGTTCACAAAATTTATATTTATATGTGCTGTACGTAAAACTAATGCGATTGGAGTAATTAATGAATTAGAACGTTTATCTAAAATATTTGGAAATCCTAAAAGAATAATCAGTGATGCAGGTTCTTGTTTCACTTCAAGTCAATTTTCTCAGTACTGTTTAAATAGAAATATTAGGTTACATATCGTAGCGACAGGAGTACCTCGTGCTAACGGACAGGCGGAACGGTTTAACAAAACCATTTTGAATGCCTTAAAAACTATGGGTGCGGATACTAACGATGATAGGTGGGATGAGTGTATTAAGGCATTACAGCAGGGACTTAATAGTACGATACATAAAACTACTCAAGCCGTTCCTAGTGAGGTAATGTTCGGATATAGGTTACGTATGGATAGTGATAGTCTCGCCCCAGATCTTGATAGCGAAGCATTGGTAGACGTGTCAAAGTTGCGCGAAAAGGTGGACGAAAATATTAAGGCCAGTGCAGAGGATCAAAAGAAAAGATTTGACAAAACGCGAATCAAAGCCACACGGTATACAGAAGGGGACTTGGTATTGGTCAAAATACAAAGTCAAAGTAATGATGGTCAAAGTCGAAAACTAATGCCTGCATTCAAAGGACCATTTCAAATAAAAAGTGTCCTGGAGAATGATAGATACGAGATATCAGATTTAAGAGGTAGTCAAAGAAGCTCTAAAATGTATAATGGAGTAGCCGCAGCGGAAAATATGAGACCGTGGATTAATATTGATGATTGGAGCATGGAATGAATATAAAGCAAATAAAAAAAAAAAAAAACAAAACCGTGTTGGCAAGGTATTTAAATAGAACTGTTTTATTGTTTTATTTGATTTGATTGCCAATAATGTTCAAAGAAAACTGTTTATTAATAATCTCTATTCCTTGAATAGTATGTCAAATTAATTTCCCTTTTGAGTTAGCGAGCCTAGATAGAATACTGTACCGCAATAATTGTTGTATTGCACATTGTTGAAATGTAATTATGCTTTGCTGTGTGTTTACAAGGTCAACTTGGTACGCTTGAGTGAGTGAAATACTCTTCGGGTGCAAGTGACATGTCGGCTATAGGAAAACCTGGTCTCCTAAGTGTGGCAAAGTCCCTTTGGGTGCAGGAAGTGGCATTGCAATGCATGAATTATATAAGTGCGCAATACTTCTGGTGTCCTTTCTGAATGCTTTTATTTATTTGTATTTTAACATGGACATATTATATTTTGATTTCAGTATCCTATCCAGACTCGTGAGGTGCCTGGGGCAGGCACCATGCAGCATGGCCGTGTTGGCAACACTGCACTTGGAGCGCCATCTGACGGACGGCGAAGGCAGTTTCATGTTGCTGAGGTCCTTGGAGTGGGGGCACCAGAGGCTTTATAATGGCGAAGCACAAACGGAGCGGCCTCTTGGGCTTTCGGATTTTGGATAATTTACTACCATCTCGCTATCATTCATTATTATTTTCTGTAACACCTACTTATATTGTAAAATAAATAATAAACCAGTTGATTAATAGTTATCTCCAATTTATTTAAATAAAGTAAAACCTAAAGTTTACATGAGAAAGAAAGAAACAAAACGATCTATCGAGCTTACCGTAGCGCCTGCGTAAGACTCCGTCAAACTCATGGTGCGAGCATTTTCGAAATCTATTCGATCCACGTTAATACGCTATCGCTAGCGAGTAAGTTTTCGATGGCAACTCATGGTAGAGGTACAGTTATGTCAATCTTAAAATTCTCGGGCTATTGATATATGCGCCTGAGCAAAAAAAAACATAATTATAGTAAAGTGTAATAATAAGCTCTGCACACATTACATTTTCAGGCGTTGTAAGGTAAATAATTGTAAAAACACTATGTAATAATAATTACGTATATTGGTACATTTTATTGAAAACTATAAAATAATATTTCCCTTTATCTGTTATCACTTACACTAGGATTGAATAATAGGTAGTCCAATATCATCATGATGGAGAATTCTTGGTTCGTTTCTGTTAATTGTTTAACAAAAAAAATTTTTTTTTCTAAGATCTTTATATTTTAGTTGTTTTCTTACTTTCTTCAACATGAAGCGTGGAAAAAGGTCTATAAGTTTGAGGGTAAACAGTTGCATTACCAATTATTCAATCCTAGTGTGAGTGATAACAGCTAACAGTCTTATTTATAAACGCCTCTTAAATTTTAATCAACTGCTAAGCAATTGATTAGCAAAATTCTTATTCATAAACGCACACATCAACACGGTCTAGGGATATTTTTAAAAAAGCGAATTACTATCAATGTGTTAATTATTTATATGACATGTATATATTTAAAAGATACGTTATTTAATATTCTACCATTTTTTAATAATGGTTAAGGTACTTCGATTAAATTTTCAGGATTTTATGGGATAAAAAATGAAGCATAGACGGAAACCGTATATGAATTAACTTTTAATTTATGAGTAAAAACTGAAAAAAATAGAAAAATCATTTAATTTGTGTTTATAAACTTGAAGTTAGTAGTCTGAGAAAGCGCCCATGATGTTCATAACACATTGGCAACGATTCGGCATGCTCAGAACAAGGTTGTCAATGTCTTGCTGCGGAATATTGTCCCATGTCCTTCTGAGGTGCGCAAAAAGTTGATCTTCTGTAGCCAGATTTTCAGGAACCTTCAGAGCTCTTCTTTGCAGCATATCCCACGCATGCTCAATGGGATTTAGATCTGGCGATTGAGCAGGCCAGTCTAAGGCCCTAACATTGTGTGTATGTAACCAAGCTGCTACCGTTCTCGCCGTGTGTGCTCGGGCATTGTCGTGCATGAGCAGGAAATCTTGCCCCATTTGTGTTCTGTGGAGCAAGATTACGGGCCCCAGCACCTGTTGGACGTATCGTTCTGCCGTCATATTGCCCCGCACCCAAACGAGATCCGTCCGTCCTCCAAGACGAATTCCTGCCCAAACCATAATTGTTCCTCCTTGGTATGGGTGAACTTCCTGAGGGTTCTGAAGATGGCTCTATCGTCCAGGAACTCGCCAAACACGCGTCCTTCGTGAATCTGGATGGAAGCCGAACCTGGATTCATCCGTGAACAGCACATTGGACCATTGCTCACGGCCCCAGTCCACGTGGTTCCGAACCCATTCTAATCGTCGTCCACGATTGCCTCTCCGTAAAGGTGGGACCCGGAGTGGTCTACGAGAGCGTAGATTGCTTTCATGCAGTCGCCTTCTTACAGTTTGGTCACTCACAAGCACTTGGTGTTCCACTCGCAGCCTTTGGACCAATTGAGTCGCCGTTGCATTTGGTTGAGCTCGCGCAGTAATTTGCAAAAATCGATCTTGTCTGGGGGTAGTGATGCGACTTGGCCCCCGGTGCCTCTCCGCTACTTCACCTGTGGCACGATAGCGTGTCCACAATCTGGAAATTACATTTTGGTGGGTCCCTATGGCCTCAGCAACATTACGCTGAACAGACCCAGCTTCCAGCATTCCCACAGCTCGTAACATCTCCGCCCTCGTCAAATGTTGGCGTTGCATGGCTACAATACCTCAATTTTAACTTTATCTTTCGTTTAAAAATGAAAAAAAACTGTAACTAAACGTAATTCGTATTGTTTTCTAAATTTCGCACAAATGAAAATTCCCTCTCCTACACATCAAGACATTTTTATGCCACAGAAACAAAAGAATTTTCAAAAATTTGAATTTGGAATTAGTCTGAAATAAATTACAAACAAATCGGTGTATGAAAGATTACAATGCGGCCAGTACTTTTCGAGTTATTTAATTGAGTATGAAATATCCCTAGACCGTGTTGATGTGTGTATTTAGCGCTAAGAGGTCGCTAAGCAATTGATTAGTAGCTGTCAAAACTAAACACCACCGGTCCACTGTTAAGAGGATGCTAAGAGGCAAGATGGCGGATTTTATTTCAATCAGCTGGTCGATTCAATGCGAATTATGTGTGCTTCGAGGTAATTTAGTTCCTATTATCGAGATGTGCCGATATTATTTATCGAGATAGTAAATATGGATTTCGACAATCTTTTACGGGATTTCAGAACGACTTAGAAGAAGTACTTAAATAATTTTGAAACACCACAGGCGCGAAGTACACGGAGGAAGACCTACAAAGCTCATTTATATCCCTTACGAGGATGATTAGATACCTACTAGATAATATTCTGACTGCCTCGTTGGTCTAGTGGTCGCAAGTGCTACTGCTGAGCATGAGGTCCCGGGTTTATTCAGTGTGGAATTTCTCAGTAGCAGCCCGGGGTCTGGATTTGTGCCCTATTGATGGCAATAGGTTCGCCCCCTATTACATGGGACTTAAACATAACTGGCGAAATGTGGGTGTACTATTATAGGTACACCTCTGCCTAACCCTTCGGGGAAATACAGGCGTGATGTTGTTATGTTGATAATATTCTTCTTTCGAAGTACACATTATACAAGGATTTATAGGGAAAGTTCAATCAGAAGGAGGCTCAGTAGGTGCTCAGGTGGTTTGAAGAGAATGAGTTTGTGAGGGAGCTCATCGGAGATAATGATTATCCAATGTGTTTGCCCATGTGCCCCTCATCTTATGGCGCTAGCTTTAAGGCCCCGAACTAAAGAAAAGCCACGTTGTGGCAGTCACACAAATAACAAGAGACATTTTATAGAAAACAATTTATTTTGATACATAATAAAGCTAAATTTTTGTTATAAATTCATTATTTTTCCTCCAAAGAGATGGTGCCATTATTTTGTCATGCCACTCGCATTCCTCATCGTTTTCACGTAGCATGGTCTCCTCCCTCATCTTTGCGAGGTTGAATAATATTTAGTGGCTCATAGCAGCAGTCAAAGTTGCTGTAAACAAGTATAGTAATTGTTATTAAAAGATACTGAAAACCTGATGCAAAATTAATAAAACAGACACAAGTAGTTACATACATTTCTAAAATAGTATATTCGTGTTAAGAAGCAAAAAGGACATGAAAATACATAAGTAATAACATTCTTGCTTTAACATTCACTCGGTCAGTTTATATTATTAGTAAGTAGATATAGAGAGATAAATACCTTTTCCTGTTAACTCCAATTATTGGAGCTTATTATTTTCATTGCTATCTATCATCGCAAAAACAATGAAATAAACTTATTAAGTAATATTATTCAATTTCATATTTTCCGATGAAATTTTTGACTCTTGTCTGTCAAAGTCACGACAGATACAGAAATCGTGGTTTTGACAACTTTATTCTTAAAATTCTGTTTTTTAGTCGACTATTTTGGTTATAATCTGTGCCGAACGCATAATTTCACCTCTATTTCGTTTCGCAACTAATCACTTGCTAACTAGCGTTTATAAACAAAGAAAAGTTAAGCATTGATTAAGAGCTAACCATTTGCTTAGCTAAACAGTGGCTAAGCAGTGATTAGCGAGATTTTTATAAATAAGGCTGTAAATGTTTATAGTCTTCTATTGTAATGTACCAATAGCTATACGTAATTATGATTACATAGTGTTTTTAGAATTATTTACTTTACAACGCCTAACAATTTTATGTGTATAATTTTATACACTTTGCTAAGTATTATTGTTCAGGCGCTTATATCAATAGCCCGAGAATTAATTAAATTTATTTAAACTTCACATATCTAGTCACAGCTTACATATTAGCTCTTTACCTATGAAATTGCCGTTCTGCAGTACTGGCCATTTCAAATCAAAATAATTTTTGTTTGGCTAAGAATTCTAATTTCAAATTAATTTTATTTTAAAACATGGTTTTTTTTTTTTCAATAGTAGTCATTTGTTTATTGATTAGTGTTATATTTTCATCGCATTTCAATCTTTTTCGTCATCATAGATACGTTAAAAATTCGAGTAATTATGGATTATGAGTACCGTCGTGGCAGCAACGCAGCACAAGCGGCACGCAACATCAACGACGTTTACGGAGCTAACACTACAAACCAACGCACCACCTGTTATTGGTTTGCTCGCTCCCGTTCTAGAAATTTCGATCTGAAAAATGAACCTCGCGGTCGTCCGAAGACTGGTCGACAATGACGAATTAAAGGCGATTGTGGAAGCTGATGATACACAATCTACGGCTGAATTAGCAGCAGCTTTCGACGTTAGCGCCAAAACAATATTGGTCAATTTGCGTCAAATTGGCAAGGTAAAAAAGCTTGACAAATGGGTGCCCCACGAACTCAATGATCGCCAGCGCGAAGTACGCGTCGAGACGTGCCTTGCACTGCTCAACAGACACACAAATGAAGGAATTTTGAACCACATTGTTACCTGCGATGAAAAATGGATTCTGTTTGATAACCGCAAGCGCTCAGCAAGTTGGTTGGATCCTGGTTCAGCACCTAAACAATGCCCTAAACGAAAACTTGCCCCTAGAAAAGTGATGGTCACTGTTTGGTGGTCTAGCGCCGGTGTGATTCATCACAGCTTCTTACCAAACGGGGTGAGCATTACTGCAGATGTGTAGATACTGTGAAGAACTGAACACAATGATGGAGAAGCTGGCACATCTTCAACCAGCATTGGTCAATCGCTCGTCTCCGCTGCTACTGCACGACAACGCGCGACCTCATACTGCACAGCAGACGGTCTCCAAGTTGCAAGGGGTTGGAAGCTCTCCGTCATCCGCCCTACTCACCAGACCTTGCGCCTACAGACTACTACTTTTTCCAGAATTTGGATAACTTCCTGGCGGGAAAAAAATTCAATACCCGAGAGGCAGTACAAAATGCCTTTGAAGAATTTGTTGCCTCCCGTCCAGCTGATTTCTTTAAGAAGGGCATCAATAAACTGCCACTGCGTTGGCAAAGATGCATTGATTGCATGGGTGATTACTTCGATTAATACAAATAAAAAATACATGAAAAATATTCGTTTATATGTTTTCATACAAAACGGCAATTTCATAGGTAAAGACCTATTATTTAATGGTAAAAACAACAGTACAATTATTTTCAGACGCTTTTTTGTTAATACAATAAGCATCTACGTAAGTTTCCTCATATTTAAATTTGGAGTTGCTGGAGAGATGCTCTACAGCGTAATAAAAATGAAGTGTCTGTGCTCTAAACTTTTCAAGGTAGTTAATTGACTCAGGCGTGACTTTGCGAAAATCCATTATAAAATACAATAGACGACCTAATCCGCTTAACTGTTCAAGAGTCATAAAGAACCCTGTAAGAAATCGACACGTGTTTAACCTTTCAACGAGGCATCCTCAGGATGACGATTGACTTGTTGCGGACACGACATGTTGCCACGCCATGCGCTGAACGCATTGTGAGCCACTATGCGAGACATACGACGATACAGTGACCCGCTACTACGGGCCCCTCAATGTGTTTGCCTAACACGGCTCTGCGGCATTTGACACAGCAAGCTGCGTCTGTGTGTATGGTTGCTATGAATATTTCTGTAGATGCGCCACGACGCTAAATCTTATAACGCCGCTTTCTTCACGACATCTCGGCGGTCTGTCCCCGCCAGATGAGACCCCCAGTTGCCTGGGGAAGGCCCCACGAAGACGATCAGCGACGGAGATGCCGACTCGATTTTCCTACAGGTATATATGTAGTTTCCCTCGCCCCCCTCACAGAGCTAGCCGTTTACGGAGTGAGGGTTGAGAGATAAACAGTCATGTATACACATACATGACTGTTTATCTCTCAACCCTTGAGCGGCTTGTGTTGTAGTGTAACACCGCTCTGTGTCAACGCGCTTCGCGGCTTGCGTCGCGCCTGCGCGTGTTATAATTAGATGCATGTGTAGCGGTTAGCACCGCTGGTTAGATAAATAGGTACTGAACTATTTTATAACTAATTGTAAACACTGCACAAGCACATTTCATAACCTATATTAGTTACATCATAATTTCTCGTTTGACATTCCAATCTGTCACATACACATTCAGTTCACCATAGACACCAAACGAGAAGTATATCATTATCTATTGCTTAACACGACTAACAAAATATATTTACAACTACTACTTATTTACTATATTTACAACACACATTATATCTATAAACATATTAAATAATTCTAACAATTATTGACACTCCACACAAATCATAAAATGTACACATGTTTGTAGTAACGGAGCGTGCGTTCCTAATGTGAAATGGAACACTCATGACCTGCAGAAAATGATTCGCAGAGTTCAGCGACCTCAGTGTGACTTCTTAGCTCAAGACGATCGCACGCTCTTTCTGCTCCACATGTATAGTAATGGTTGTCTGTATTAGCGTTGTCACATCGACCAACTTTGTGGTAGATCTACCTATTTCACCTCCCATCTACCTATCTACCACCTTCGGCCTCAAATCTACCTATTTTTCTAAATATTACGATTGAAAACATTTTTTAGGAACACACAATTTGAGCCATGCATGCTTCTTATACATGTAATGGAACGTTACCGTCTCGTCAGATCGCGATAGTAACAAATAAATTTTTAAACTTGAAACGGAACTCTTTAAGTGATTGTGACGGATGGATGACACTGACAGTTAGCAGCGTTCGTTCCGAAACGATCTGTGCTCCGATTTTGGCGCGCGTCGGTATTGATGTGAGCGGGAGCAGAGTGAGCGTGACAACGATACATTGTGGGTTATTTGTGGACAAAATTATCGCGAACCGGAACGTTTGACAACCGACCGTGTACTGAAACACTATACTACATAAAAGAGCTTGATCTCTGCGACATACGCCAAACTGACATTCCTAGGGTTGTCAGGATATAAAAGATTGTCGATAGAAATTATCGACGTTTCTTACTATTATCTATGCTAATGTAACATATAATTGGGTTTAATTTAATTACAAACATTACTAAATTAAACGAATATTTTAATATAAAATATATTTATTCCCTTAAAGTAGTACACCCCAAATCCATATTTAGGGGCCTATTACGAACTTTAAAAAAAACTAGGCAAGTTCCAGGCAATTCATTTCCTTGGCTGGTTAAATTTCGTATTATGACATCCGTAATTCTGACTGACTTCACGCTGGCTAGTTTGTCTATGGCTGGCTTGTAATACTCTGCCGTAACATTCAGAAACACAAATAAATACTTATCGGTAAGTTACGGTTTTATTTAAATCACGTATTTTATGATAAAAATAATAAATATATCTTAATATAGTTACTAAAAGTAGGTGAAAATATGAACGCAATGTATATTGTGCTAAATAATTAACTTTTATTCTATTTTTCCGTGTTTGTAAATTGTATCGAGAGATTCTCTTAACAGCCCCCCGCGGACGCAATATGGCAAGAGAAATATAAAATACGAGGGTGTACTACTTTATAATAATTTACCGGCGGATATAAGGAGCACATCCTCTTATAACATATTTAAAGCTAAACTCAAGCAGTACGTCACTAGCAACACAAAACTATTAAGCTAGTCTTGCACACAAAATGCGACATCGTACCTACCTACTTTAAGAAAAAAAAAACTACTGGACTACACTTACCTTAGTTATGTATTTATTCGCTAAGTGAACAATGTATGTTCTTTTGAATAAATAAAGAATCTTTAAACCCAATAACGTTTCCGAACGTATTCCACTTGAAGTTCAACGGGGAATTTAAAAATTTCATTCATTGACAATGTGTATTGTTGCAAGTAATAAAATAATACTATCGTATTGTTTGTTTCCTATGGAGAAGAGCCGGCAAGAAACTCCACGGTTACTCTTTTAAAAATAATGGGCTTTTACAATATTTTCAAATAACAGTGTTATTAGGTATGGGAGGACAGTGTAGGTCTTTCAACAAGTACCAGGTACTTAACAGAATAATGATGGTCAACAAATCTACAGTCCACTAAGCCTACAGCGTTCTCACATTCACAAAATTGAAAAGAATCTATATAAAGATAAATAAATTAATAAAAATAAAAACGTATTTTAAACGAAATTACGTGATTGCTATTACAGCTTTATCAAATCTCAATAATTATCATGTCCACAAAAGCCACTAATAAAGAGTTGAAATTAAATTTTAGGTATACAATGTCAAATGATAGGGTGATTACGTCAAGGAAGAATGTAAAAAAAAAAAAAATGTATACATGGTAATTTGGGAGCAGTTAATAGATTCTTACATAATTTGCCGTTAATCAGGTACCAGGGAAGCCACATGTGCAGAAGGAATTATTGCCAAGCTTCCTTGTCTTCAACATAGTCTTTAATTTTATAATATTCTTATTTAATAAGGACGCGTTTGATGTGGGTTTTGAACTTCCCATCGCTAAGTTCTGTAACCGACTTAGGCAACTTGTTATAAAAGCGGATACTGTTTATAAGAAATGACTTGCTTGTTTTAGTTAATCTAAATTTGGGTATCACAATTTCATGTCTATTACGTGTATTTATATTATGAAAATCGCTTCTTATTTTGAAAAGTCCTAAGTTTTTGTGTTTCCAGTTTCTTTATTAATTACCTGCCACATAGCTTTTATTTTATTGGTAGAAATAATAATTTTGTTACTTATTAATTAGAGCTTACTAACTGTACTTAGTTACTATTATTAATTTATGAACGCCAGCAGTGGCCCATTTATAAAATTTTGTTTTTGTATTGATTGTTACTTTTTTTACAGAGCCCGCTTTAGTGAATTCATGGCATACTGTAGAAAATAATGTACCGTAATTTATGTTGGGGTCTTGTGAATCAAAACTAGCTGTTGAGAGATTGCTAAGAACATTATTATTTATTTATTTATTTGAGATCTCCAACAAAGGATACACATACACAATATAAATTAAAATCATAAAAACGGTTCTTTTACGTGTGCTCCTTCAATTACAGGAGACCACAGCATGCACATATCGTCCCTCCCATAAAAGCCTTACAAACTGACACAACTAACAAACAGTACATTGTTCAGGGTAACCCTTTTTCGGTTTAAAAAACATTAACTTCTAAATAGGTGTATCACCAAAAATAAAGACATAATAGTGAACTTTATTTACACAAACGTATTTACATGATTTAAAAACAGACTTAAAATAATAATAATATGTACAAGTTTATAGAAAGGGGGGGGGGGGGATTATTATAGGGCATCAAAAAATTCGTCCGCATCGCTGTCAACAGGAAAAGTATAAAATAAAAATAATTATTTCAAGGCAGGAATAATATCACTTCTTATTAATAATTATTATTAAATTTTTGGTGGAGGGCCGGAACTTCTTTGTAGAGGACATCTTTAACATTATTTTTTAACACAAGTTTTCTGGACAAAGTTTCTTCATGATAACTCGTGTTAAAGTATAAGTTGGTGGGATCTGATTTCAAAACTTGGAATTTTGTCATTTCTGTCCAGTTTATTTTCTGGTCAGTATCATCTTTACGGCTTGAAAGGAGCTATAAATCAATTGATAATATTTTTTAATTGCAACACTAACGTACTCTCATTGTGAAATTCCGCTGATAACTGTCTACTTCGCGGTGCTCACTACTGACTGGCTTGCGTAATTCTTCCCCGCCCTTAACCCGCTACAACGCGTCTATTAAATTCTGGCTATTGTGGTCCTTATGACTTTGCAGATAACAACTGTTTTTGCAAAATAAATTACAATAAATAGGTAGTCTTAAATGCTTAAAACTGAAATAACACTACACCACTAAATGACTTAGGTAGTTTAAATATTTTTTTATCGTTACTAATAGTCGTATGATACTTACTTCATTTAGTGAAAATAAAAAAATATGTTTCTGTAGATGCGACATTTTTTAAATATGGTATATCTCAAGAACAGTAATACTGAGAGATGTAATACTTCGTGACATTTTAAAGAATAAGAAATCATTTATATAGGTGGTCTTAGTTCAGTTACGACCTTTATGTTAGTTAAGGCAGTTTGTGATGGGAGGGACGATATAACTAGGTGTAAACAGGAGAAAAATAAAAATAGAGAAAATAAATGATGAAATTATTAAAACAAAGAAAAATTTACATAAATCAAAATTGAGCATTCATATTACAATTGTTTATTATAATAATAATTACTTCACATTTATTGACTAGGTATTGGAGGAAAGAAACATATAGTTACATACTTAGTTATTTTACGTTAGTTAAAATATTTTTGAATTTTGAAATGGGGATTTTGTCCAGGTTACAACTCTTTGACAATTCATTGTACTGCCTACAGTCTTAAGAGAACGGCGAAATGTCCGAAATTAGTTTTAGATCCTGAAACGAAAATAAATTGCAGTTGCTTTTCCGCGGCAGACGAGTTGGCGCATTTATATGTAGTTTACCTAATAGTTCGCTGCAGTCTATGACTCCATTGAATATTTTGTGCAGTAGTATCAGGTCTGCCGTTTTCCGTCTCTATGTAAGTGAGACTTTGTAGCTGATAACTTTTTTAGCTAAACGATCTTTGTAACTTAAATTATAAAGGAAACGTCTTTGGACACTTTCCAGGTTTTTGGTGTATACGTCGTAGTGAGGATTCCAAAGAAAATAGTTTTTTTTGGGCCTGCTGTATTGAAACGTCTATTAATCATATTGTACCTAAAAAAAATAACCAATTCATCATTTTAAATGTTCGATTTATTTAATAAAGTCTAACCGGAATCACGAAATCGTAATAAAAAGAAAATGTTTTAATAATGCACTCAATTAATTCAATTGCAGTTATGGTCGTCAATGTCATAAATTCATGTTATTGAAGATTTTATGAAGAAAAAAAAAGTATAACTAAAAATGTACCACTAACGAATACGGTGCCTGTTGACTGCGGAAAAGAACATTATATTGCAGTGGATTACAGAACACCAAAGAGAACAATAATAATTCAAATTCAAAAGTCATTTATTCAAACTAGGCTGAGAATCAGCACTTTTTGAACGTCAAAATTACATAAGACAGTCTCCCAAAACGCCCACCCTTCACCACTTCCTAGTGCTTTAGCTGGGAAGAAGAAGTGGCGCAACAAACTCCCCAGCAGCACAGCTGTCTGTTCAGTTAGAAAAAAATGAATCTATATAATAGTATGCAAAATGATATTTACATTACGCAACACAAAACATAATTTAAATTATAAAATTAATAGCCATATGAAAGCTAGCACACGCCAATATACCAACCAAAAACATCGAAAACTATACTCAAGCAGAAATAAAAATAACTTAACGAAAACAATATCTAAATAAAAGCCTCCAGGCATAAAGGGCGTGCCCGCTTACAAATAGCTGTATTTAGAAGTTATAATTGATAAACTAGGACCATCGAGGTAAATTAAAAAATTATCGAGGTCGCTAGCTAACATATTGCAATACAACTCATTAAAAAAAACATTGTAATGAGTAGATTATGTCAACAATAAATTAAAATAAAATAAATTGACTTATAAAGTAAAATTATAAACAATTATATAAACTCATATAACCTGTCAGTAAGTAAGCTAATTCTGGAGAAAGAACATTTAAACATTGTCTTGAGTTAATGACAGCGACCAACTATTCTTATCATTTAAGTAGTCGTTGATAGAATAGTATGCCTTTGAACAGAGGTTGGATTTTACTTTAGTTTTGAACGCATTAAAAGGCAAATCTAGCAAAGAAGAAGGTAGCTTGTTATAAAAGGTTATACCAAGCCCAACAAATGAATTATGAACCTTATGAAGCCGGTGAAAGGGAGTACGTAGTTTGTCCTTATTTCTAGTATTAACATTGTGAATATCACTGTTTTTAGTATATAAGTGTATATTATGCCTAATATATAATATGTTGGCGAAAATGAATTGTGATGCCACTGTGAGGATACCGATATCTTTGAAAAGATCTCTCAGAGAAACTCTGGCACCTAGCTGGTAAATTGTTCGAACAGCTCGTTTTTGAAGTACAAATATATTTTGAATATCAGCAGCTTTGCCCCACAGCAGAATACCGTAGGACATAACGCTATGAAAATAACTAAAATAGACTAATATTAGTTGAATACGTTTATTTATTAACACAAATCCTCTATGTTTTCAGGTGCATTATTTAGGTACCTAGAACATCAATTTCTAACACTAGAGCTGCTCTTGCTGGATACTGTTGCAACTGTTTGGTGGGCAGACGTTGGTGCTGTTGGCTGTACTACACATCTAATGTTGAGTGTGCGGTATTTAAGTATTTTTTATCTTGAACCGGTATCAGGATGAGAGGTGGAGCGACTTGTATCTTTTTTCGATGAAATACTATCTACTTCTTACTGACGTTGAAATAGATATACTTACAAGAATAAAAATGATTCGTTACATCTGTGATTTTTGATTACATGAACCGTTCAAAACTCCCAATATTCCTACTTTTTGGTACCTACTGGCAGTGCATTATTTTACTAAGTTATAATAACGATGAGGCCAATCTACTCGCTAACTAAACAATAGCTCTTTTAGTGATTTTTTACGTTATGATCGTATTTCTCAGTATTCCCGTTACAGGAAGTATAATTATTACTACCGCTGTAATCTAGAGATCATAGGGAACTAACCAAAATGCGTTTCATTAATAGACGCTACAATTTTTGGTGGGCCTAATCGCCGAACAAAAAACACTATCTCCTTTGGCTGCTATATTCGAGTATTGGCCGAACCAGTGTGTTTAATCATTTTATTCTGGTAGACGCCTTTTTAAAATCTTTGCTGTGCAACCCCTTCGATGACATGCTTAAGATATGTTTGTCAAATTTAAGTTGTTTATCTAGTGTGACTCCCAAGTCGCGTATTTCTTCTACTTGTTGTAGTTTTTGTTGGCTTATCGTGTAATTGTTAGATTTGACAATTTTGTTACGGCTTAATTGCATGTAGTAACACTTTGAGACATTAAGAAGTATGTATTTTGTTCGTTTTGACCCAGTTCGTCAATTTGTTTAGATCGTCTTGCAATAAGGTGGAGTCAGATTCAGTTCCCATTGGTTTCATTATTTTCATGTCATTGGAAAAAAGATAGATTTTTTAATGCTTAAAGCATAGCATGATGTCGTTTATGAAAATGTTGAAGAGAATTGGGCCTAAATGTGAACTATCCAGAACCCCGGATGTAGCTATAAAAGATTTTGAATGATGGCCACTCATAACAACTTTTGAGGACCGGTCACTGAGGTAAGACTGAAACCACTTTAGCATTGATCCTTCTATACCCAAATGCTGGAGTTTAGCTATAAGAAGAGAATGATTTACTAAAATCAGTATTTATGGTGTCGACAGGAATACGATTATCTAAAGATTCTGACAAAGACGACACACAGCACATGAGGTTAGTGGTTGTAGACCTGGATTTGATAAAACCATGTTGGTGGCTAGTGAGAAGGTGTTTTACATGCGATGAAAGACGTTCGGTTATGAGCTTCTCAAATACTTTTCCAAAGATGACTAAAATAGAAATGGGTCTGTAATTGGAAACCAAATTCCTTTCTCCTGCTTTGAAAATAGGTACCTACCACCAGTGCTTTTTCCACTGCTCAGGGCAGACTGAGGGGTAAAGCCAGCGCTTTCACACATATTTTTATGAAGATGGGTGGAATACCGTCGTCTTCTACGCTTTTCTGTTCATCTAAAGATGTTGAGGTTTGAAATTTTTCCCCAGCATTCAGTTCTAGTTTACAGAGAGTCGGCGAATTGTTATTGATGTCAACATTTGACAGTTGCGAGGACGTTATAGTGTTATAGACACCTGCGAAGTTTTCAGCAAACAAGTTACATGTGTCATGGCCTGTTGATGCGGTTGTATTATTGTGTAGAAAATTGTTCTTAACATGCTACAGTCGGCATGCAGTGTTTCGAAGAATATAACGTCAAGGGAATTATTGTATCTTTTTATAATAGCGCGAAATTTGTTTTTTTTTTAAAGTCGCTTCAGATTGGGCGTGTACCAGGCCGGGTACCCTTTCCTAGATATCGTTTTCAGTGGTACGTATTGCTTGATAACGTCGTGCAAAATATCATATAAAATATTGACCATCTCACCAACCGAGGAACAACCTCCCAGTATCCGAGGATCGACCTTTCCCAGTCTATAGATATAAGTGAAGTTAGTCTGCTTTAAAGAAATTAGGTTTAGTAGTCAGTTTAGTTTGTAGGCAATGTGTGTTGTTGGCCGTAATGTATCTTCTTGTGTGAGATGTGTGACAACGTGTCAGATTTTGTACTGTATTGTTACAAAGAACTAAATCGAATGTTCTTGATTTATTATTTGTAAGGTATTTATACTGGCCTAGGTCATTCATAGAAATATAATCTAAAAAGTGTTTCGTAACATCATTATTATTGACATGGCAAGGCGTAGTGTGACTCACCTAGCTTTCCCCATTCATTTTCCACGTTATAGTACTAAGATTAAAGTCACCGATGATAACAGTAAGTTAGTTCTTGTCCAGGGCAATTTGATCTGAGTCTAGGAAAGTTCGCCGTGTTATCAGGATTCATTTATTCATCAAAACATAAGCTTACAGTTTACAAACCAAGTCGCTTATATCTATACTATAGGTGCTATTAATTTTAATTACATTACAATATAATGTCAAAAAATAATAATAATAATACAATAATTAAATATTCCAAATAATTCAATAATCCAAATAATTCAATGATGATGATGATGACTAATTATAACTAAAAATATATTGTTATTATTAATTATTATTTCCAATTCAAATACATTAAAACATTATAATTTACAACACGTGGTGGATCGAAAAATATATCTGCATCTGGATTCGTCTGAAGAAAACTATTAATGAGCTTAATAGCTCTACCAGTGGGAGTGTTGTCTGCTAGGCGTAAGGACCACTCAAGTGGATGGGAGAAGAGTTTATGTTGTCGCCTGCCAATGCCACGCATATATTGGCTAGGCACATAGAAATAAATGCTCTCTCGTATTGCAGGGTTGTCTACTTTGTTTGTGATTAGTAGATAATAGTGCATTATTTTCATAAACTCTCTTCTAAATTGTAAAGTGTCGAGGCATACCATCCCTGACACAAACATCGACGGATATAGGAATGGATAGTATCCATACTGGCGTTTGAAGAGGTACCTAGCAAACTTCCGTTGTATTTTTTCCACCATCATTGTATAAAGGTTTTCCCGGGGATCCCAAATGATGGCATTGTATTCTAACTTACTCCGCACATAGGCATAGTACAATAATTTTATAACGTGGATATTTTTAAACTGATACGATGTTCTCATCACAAAACCTAGACATTTGTTCGCGTCTTTGCATATTTTAGTTATATGCTCGTGGTAATTTAATTTGGCATCCATGATTAAGCCTAAATCGTGAATTGAAAAAACGCGCTCTAATGGAGTGCCTGCTAACTGGTATGTCGCTATGATTGGAGTACGAGATCGAGAAAAAGTTAATACTTTGCATTTTGAGCTATTAAAAGACAATTTATTTTTTTCACTCCATTCTACCACTGCGTCAATGTCACTTTGCAGTGCGGCGCTATCTTCAACCCCACCTATTGAGAGGTTGATCATTATTAAGAATTGGGTAGGGCCCAAGGTACTCCCTTGACTTACTCCAGAGCGAGTAAAGTATTCTTGAGATGTATACCCTCCTGTTCTAACAAACTGCTTGCGATCCCTTAAGTAATTGGCCATAAATTGTAGAAGTGGCGTTGCAAATCCTAGAGAAGCAAATTTTGATATAAGAACATCGTTATCAACTAGGTCGAATGCCTTTTTAAAATCAAAATATGCCGCATCGACTTGGCAACCAGGTTTGACTCTGCTGTTCACATAATCTACAAATTGAATATGATTGGTTAGAGTAGAGCGTCCAGGTCTAAACCCATGCTGACAATTATCTAATAGGGGAATGATTTTCTTTGAAATATACGTATTAATAATGGATTCAAATAACTTACCAAATACTGGTAACACCGCAATCGGTCTGAAGTTGGTGATATCGATAGATGATCCACTCTTAGGCACTGGAGTTACCCTAGACACTTTCCATCTTGCGGGATAGATACATTGCTGAAGCGACAGATTAAACACATACAGTAAAGGTAGTCCCAAAACACGCAAGCAGTCTTTTACCAAAAATGCTGGAATATTATCAGGGCCGTATGCTGACGTTGTTTTGAGACGCTGCACTGCACGTCGCAGGTCCGTAATGGTGATCTGGTCTATATTGACCGTGGATATGGAATCTGTGTTAATTGCACCACGCTTAGCAGCCTCTACGTCTAATAAAGGAGTAGTATCATGAAAGATTGAACCGAAATAATTAGCAAATGCGTTAATAGCTTCTTGTCCCGCTATAACTTTATTAGTATTCATTACTTCGCGACAAATTTTTGCGTCATGTTCGTGAACGGGCGCCGTCAGTAGGGACTGGTCATATCTTAGCTGCCACGGCGATTTTAATTTAATTTATATTTTTATTTCTAACGGACGCTATTAATGTTTTGCATCGTTCTCATACGTATAACTTCAACTTGAATGATGTAACCAATATTATGTAACCATTTTTTTTAATTTAAAAGAGTGTCCGTGGAGTTTCTTGCCCGTTCTTCTCCATAGGTACCTACGCTTTGGAATGGGCGACTAGCTTCATATTTCTGACTGACCGACCCCTTGACTATTCAAAAGTGCCTGTAATTGGTTTATTTGAAATAAATGCTTTGAGTTTGAGTTTGAGTGAGTGTTAAGAGTAGTCAGTACGTAATCCAGGATGCATCCATAATTATTACAAATATCGTTACATTGACGTAGTTTACAGTAATCTAAAAAGTTATAAAATTGTGTTTGGACAGATATATTGCAAGACTTCAAGTTAAAATCTCCAACTATCACAATTGGATAATCTGAATAGTTATCGACAGCATTTTCTATACAAATCAAGACATCTAGATATTGCCTGTCATTATAATTAGGTGGTAAGTAAACAACGCATACTAAAAATTTTACATTTTTTACCGTTAGAATAGCGAACAATAATTCTTTATCATCAGTTAGGCCATCTACATTTGTAATTCTTTTAACAGCGATATTACTCTTCACAGCCAAAAGTACACCACCCCATCCGACATCACCCGTACGATCCCTTCTCAGTACAGTATACTCTGGAGGGAACAGCTCAGCATCATATACAGAACTGTTAAGGAAAGTTTCAGTAAGGATAACAAGATCACATGACATTGCACAAATATTATTAAAAAAGTAACAGTTTTTGTCCGGAGACCTCTTACATTTTGATAGCACAAAATTAGTTTTTTATAGAAGTTTTTTTTTTAATTACGTTTAGTCTGTCTTTTCCGGGTCGTTCTGTGCGAGAAAAAACTTAGTACAATCTATTTTGGACTTGGTCTTCCGGGGGGTGATTAGTGGGTAACCATAATAATTGTAATCCACATTAATATTATCGAGTATATTTTCTAAAGGAGATCCATAATTTCGGACTGACTTTCTAAGTGTGGCATGCTACATGAATTTAAGTACCTAGCTACTGCTATCAAAATGCCGCCTCCGTTTTTACGTGCTCTGAATCTACTGAACTCGCGATCTCGCCTGTAAACTACGTATCTGTCATCAAATAGTTCCAAGTAGTAGATGTCGCCGTTCAGCCAAGTCTCTGAAAGCACGACAATGTCTTGAAGAGACATGTTATGATAAAAAGTTTCTGTTTTAGTTCTTAAACCACGTACATTCTGATAGTATACTCGTATCTTCAGTGAGCAGGCTATACACATAAACATGCAAAATAAGTATAATTAAAAAACAACAAAAAAAGTTGAATCTAACTGACAGTTTGTAAGACCTCCTGACAAGATTCTGCCATTATGCACCCACAAAATTTTTTACCCAAGTTCTTTGCCTCGAAGTCTTGCCGCTGCGTGCAAAGCTTTGTTGCCTGCTGATAGATGTTCCACGACGTAGATTGGTGTTGGCTTATCTGTTGCGATACCGAGGTGGCTGGTGTTCAACTTGTTGTTGGTGTTGTTTTTGTTGAAGTTCATTGCCGCAGCGAGGAATGAATCCGTATGCGTAGCCGTGAGGTGTTGAATTTTACGAGATTTAATCTGGGTCGGGCAGACCGGGTGTCTTTTTTAGCAGTCCTAGTGCAGTATCTTCCTTAATTTGGCATTTAGTAATGTTACTGAGTTGCAATATGGTAGTGGCTATGTTTTCCGAGCGGTTTTCTGGCACGTTTTGTAGTTCGATGTTGGTGGATCTGTTGTGTTGTTCCATTAGATTTACGCGCTTGTTGAGGTCTTGAATGGATAATAGCAGCTTTCTGTTGTCTCTTTCCAGCAATTTCAGTTTAGAGGAGTTTTGCCCAAGATAAAGTTTCATTTCCTCATATTTCTCGTTGTAGAAGTCTAGCGAGGTACGAAAACTCAATATCAAGTCGCTGACTTGTTTGATCTGTTCCGCCATTGCTTCTTTGAGTGCGTTTGCGATTTCTTGTCTGATTATTACTCTGAAAGAGCTCTTTATTAAATCTAAGACTGTATCGTCATTACCAATTATCGGGCTCAACGTTGAGTTTACAAGTTTTTGCCTGGTCAACATGTTGTTTGTAGTATTTTACCAACTAACCCTACGTTAGTTGGTAAAATACTACTTTGTTGAGTGAGTATTATCGGAAATACTTTTGTTATCTTCCATTTGACTCAAAGGTGAGCTCTGGTTGCGTTTATTTCGTGTGGTGATGTTAGTGGCAGCCGGTATGATCGGGCTTAGTTTAGAATCGTTGGGAGGACTTGTAGGGCTATCGGTTTTTGTTGATCTTACTGGTGTATCGGTGTTGTTAGTTTTCGGTAACCTGCTAACACATACTTGACACTTCCAGATCGCCTTGCCCGCTACTTTCGTTACTTTAAATATCTTGACGGTAGTATTGGAACAAAGCAGATCATACCGCAAGTTACATGTAGAACATTGAAGGTATTCTCTAGCGTTTAATACGAGTATGTTCATACAACCAGCGCATTTGCCATACCATTTAGTTGCGATGTTGAAAGTAAACATTATTTTTAAATCCTTTAAAATACAAAAATTAACATGGTTTGCTTCTTTAAAGAAGATGTGCGAGCCTCTACGCCACATGAACCTTAAAAGAGATGGTGAAACTTGCGTTCCTGTGCTACTGGATTAAATTTTTCAATAATAAAGAACGTTGCAATCTTTGAGTCATTCGACAGACATTCCACAAATTTTTGACGTGTTTGTAATGTAACATTTTGTTTCTTGTAATAAATTACTAATAGGTCTTTACCTATGAAATTGCCGTTTTGTATGAAAAAATTTAAACGAATTTTTTTCATGTATTTTTTATTTGTAGGTATTACTTAATCGAAGTAATCACCTATGCAATCAATGCATCTTTGCCAACACAGTGGTGGTTTATTGATGCCCTTCTTAAAGAAATCAGCTGGACGGGAGGCAACAAATTCTTCAAAGGCATTTTGTACTGCCTCTCGGGTATTGAATTTATTTCTCGCCAAGAAGTTATCCAAATTCTAGAAAAAGTAGTAGTCTGTAGGCGCAAGGTCTGGTGAGTAGGGCGGATGACGGAGAGCTTCCAACCCCAGTTGCGCGTTGTCGTGCAGGAGCAACGGAGACGAGCGATTGACCAATGCTGGTTGGAGATGTGCCAGCTTCTCCATCATTGTGTTCAGTTCTTCACAGTACACATCTGCAGTAATGCTCACCCCGTTTGGTAAGAAGCCGTGATGAACCACACCGGCGCTAGACCACCAAACAGTGACCATCACTTTTCTAGGGGTAAGTTTTCGTTTAGGGCATTGTTTAGGTGCTGAACCAGGATTCAACCAACTTGCTGAGCGCTTGCGGTTATCAAACAGAATCCATTTTTCATCGTAGGTAACAATGCGGTTCAAAATTCCTTCATTTGTGTGTCTGTTGAGCAGTGCAAGGCACGTCTCGACGCGTACTTCGCGCTGGCGATCATTGAGTTCGTGGGGCACCCATTTGTCAAGCTTTTTTACCTTGCCAATTTGACGCAAATGGACCAATAGTGTTTTGACGCTAACGTCGAAAGCTGCTGCTAATTCAGCCGTAGATTGTGTATCATCAGCTTCCACAATCGCCTTTAATTCGTCATTGTCGACCAGTCTTCGGACGACCGCGAGGTTCATTTTTCAGGTTTAAATTTCCAGAACGGAAGCGAGCAAACCAATAACAGGTGGTGCGTTGGTTTGTAGTGTTAGCTCCGTAAACGTCGTTGATGTTGCGTGCCGCTTGTGCCGCGTTGCTGCCACGACGGTACTCATATTCCATAATTACTCGAATTTTTAACGTATCCTTGATTACGAAAAGATTGAAATGCGATGAAAATGTAACACTAATCAATAAACAAATGACTACTTTTGAAAAAAAAAAACCATTTTATTAAAAAATTAATAACATGGATTATTATCATTGTTTATATCGTGGTCGGTGTTTAGTGCACTGTTAACTTTTAGTACCTCTCACTTTAAATTCTGACGAATTACTGCCGAATGATTTCAACACTTATTGGTTTTGAGTTTTTCACACATTTAAGGCACATATGTCTTGGAAATCACTTTCACTTGTTTATTGTCCTTGCAGCCGCACTGGGATGGTAGAAATCTGCAGATATTCACGTAAATTGTTCACCTAGCGGCGCCATCTGTGTTCAATATTAAACATTTTCAATACATTTTTAGTGAGAGGTCTTGATTCAATGGTTTTATCTATGTGTAACTTTTTATCTAAGTCAAATGATACAAGTTGACCAGTATGGTCAGACCTGACGCCACTAATTAAGCACGAGTCTTGTACTTTATAATTAGTAAATATATTATCAATGCATGAAGCTGAGGTTGCTGTTATTCTAGTCGCTTCATTAAATATACATTTTAAATTGAATGATTTAAACAATTATATAAGCTTACATTTATCGGGTGAGTTAACTAATAGATCAATATTTAGGTCACCACAAACAAAAACTAATTTATTATCTTTAAAAAGTTTACTTAGTATTTCCACCATAATTATTAAAAATTATGACAAGTTTGAAGCTGGTGGTCTACCTCTGCACATGCTACCGCACATAAGCGATCAACAGAGCAAGCAGTGATATCCTTCCTTTCCTTATGTCTGAAGCAACTATTACATAATATCAAGGTACCCCCCTTTTGAGGACCTGTTATACGCACAGGCAACTGAAAAATTATTTACTCGTACATTAAACAGCATCCTATCTGGTTTTAAACAGGTTTCACAAAAACATAAGATATCCATATGATATTTATCTATTAACAATTCCACGTCTAGGATTTTGCCAGAGAAGCGATTAATATTTTGGTGATACAGTAAAATATTCTTATTATGCTTCTCTATTGTCGTGCGGTTGTACCTACTGCTAAAAACATTGACTTTGGTTCCGAGCCTACGAAAGACATTATTACGCATTTAATGCTGACACTGACACCCCCTGTTTATATAAGAGTACGCCTTGGCAGAATGTCATCAAGGTGTTTGTTTGATAATAAACGTTGCACATACGGAGCACTTTGCCACTCGCGCTAGTGTTGATAGCAACGCAGAGATCCCTATCGCGCATTCTAGTCCAAAATTAATCAGTTTATAATAATTATTGCTAATACAATAATTGCACGTCACTTCAGTGTGCCGATGTATGTACAGATAACATGTACAGAATGCGCCCGCGCAAGTTCCCGCCAATTTTGACAGTCGCTAGCGGCACGAGCGAGCGCGAGCACGCGTGCCATCCGCGCTGCCATTACGCTATAAGTACGACGCGCCGCGTGTGCGCTACACATATACACAGTGACATGAATAATTATTGCATCAGTTAATGATCCGTGCGAGTGTTAACTCTAATAATTTCCTCCACTTTCCTTCAGAAAGTGGGCCAGCCAGCGGCCGGCGGCGTGGCGGTGTCACTGATTAGATTCTTTACCTTTGCTCTGATAATATCCAACAGTCACTGATTGTAAATAAATCACCAACTTCTGTGGAAAAATGAATCAGCGTCAACGATTGTGAGTGTCACGTTCGATAAAAATAACAAGCCTTATCGTGCTGCTGGAGAGTTTGTCCTCTTCAACTTGAACACGAGGAAACTGTGGAAGGCTCATTTTGGGAGCTATGAGCTCTCTTTTGGAAACAAGATGGACTAGAATTAATTTGTGTAAGCTTTGCTTCCAGCAAGAGCCGCTGCACATGCAGTCGACCGAGCTTAAGGATAGTTATTACCCCCGTCATAATCTCCTCCTTCACCATTGAGGTCATCTCTATAATCGAAGGGTCCTTGGAAACCATATCCATCAAGTCCACCATTCGGAGCACCTGAGTAGGTAATAGTTCCCATTGAACTGACTGTTGTAGGCTCCATTCCCTTTGCCAAAGCCTGGCCTGTTGTATCTTCCAAGTCCTATATAACAAGGTCGAGGTACAGGGCGCACTCAAATAACCATACTAAAAACTCACTTCTTACCTCCCACCTATTTAGTTTTCCAGTTATTGAACGAAACTCTGCAAGTTAAAAAGAAAATAGACTCGATCAAAACCGTCCTTGAGCAATGTTATCTACAGGGGATAAAAAATATCCAGTGTAGACACGGACACGGCTACATAATATCATGCTATACATTACCAGTATAAGCTGACCTCTCATCGTACGGAAGTCCTATACAATGCGAGACCAGCTTAAACAGGAAATGTATAGCTTAATTGTACATGATAGGTATCCAAACATCCAAATGCACTGGATAAATGAGTATACACCTATTTAAATATTGGAGTCAAGAAACTTGGCTCCGTGAGCTCGCGGTGACTTGCTTGAGTCTACAAAAAATATGTGTAAACCCCGTATTTCGTCTGCTGTTCGACAAAAAATACCAAAATCACTATCACCGCTATCCTATCGCTATCTTTACTCACGTGTACTTCAATGTAAGTGAAAATCACAATAATTATGTTTGCCAAGTAGCCGCTTGACGCGTGTCAAGAGTACGAGACTCGAACAGCGCACTCTCAGTATCTATTGAATTCCTAATACTGTACATATTGTGTCCGTTTGTATAATATTGTGTCCACTGTATTCCTTGAGCGTTCTTCTGATTGTCTGTCTCCTTCGTAGTAATAATTATATTATAATAATTATATACCATTGAGGCAATGTATCTGCTCATAGTTCACTTCTTAGAGTTCACCTTGATTAAGTTCGAATCCTCAACGGCTCAACCTCAGCGTCTAATTGCCCATATTATTCTTGGTACAATCACGCTAAAAACATATCCGTCGCAGTATATTTTCAGTCTGTTAAACGGGATGGAAAGTCGCATCACTAATGTCTTTCTATGGGTACCAAGTTATCTGAATATCTGTCAAATCTTAAGTAAAGCAGATGAACGGTTGACGGTTTATAAATATTGGCGATGCAAATCCCAAGGCCCACATTGATATGAATAACCTAATAAAATACGCGCTTAGTCTTTAAAATGGCAAAACATTCTCGTAGTTTGTATTTAAAAGTTCGTAGTATTTTTTTAATAAAAGCGGTATAATGTTCGGTTTGGAGGTCAAAATTCAAAAGTCATTTATTCAAACTAGGCTGAGAATCAGCACTTTTCGAACGTCAAAATTACATAAGACAATCTCCCAAAAACGCCCGCCCTTTACCACTTCCTAATGCTTTAGCTGGGAAGAAGAAGTGGCGCAACAAACTCCCCAACTGTCTCCTCCTCCCCAAGCTGTCTGTTCAGTTAGAAAAACTTGATTCTATACAATAGTACTTATGCAAAATAATTTACATCACGCAACATAAAACATTAAATTAAATTGTTTTTTTATGTCACCTAGCACACGCCAACATACCAACAAAAAACAAATCATCGAAATCTATACCCAAGAGAAAAAAATAATTAAAAAATAAAGAGAACTTAATACCCAAATGAAAGCCTCCAGGCATAAAGGGCGTGCCCGATACATATAGTATGTAAACGGGCACGCCAGTGTAGTATGGTAACTATGGATTATTCTTCAATCAAGTATTTTTTTTGGAATCGTGTTTTCGTCAAACATAGTACTTAACATTAATCCTCAACTTTAACATACAAGTATATTTATTTCAAAGTGCAGTATTTTCGATATAACGGAGTTATAAGAATACTTATTTATTAAAATTCGCACAAGAATACTTATTTATTAACATTCGCAGGAGAATACTTATTTATTAACATCCTTCTAACCGCATTTAAAGCAAATAAATGACTTTGACTTTGACTTTGGAGTATCAATTTAAGGCATTATAGACTTCTAAGATATTTGTTTTGCAAAACTTGCACAACAAACCGTTCAGAATTATTCCAGAAAACAACAGGTTTAAGACGATTTGAATTCGTAGGGCCTAAATTTATGAATTACAAGAAGTGGACCTAGGTATATATACTAACTGTAACATTTAATTATGTTACAACGGAACACTCGGAATCAATCGAATCGGAACCGTTTGTACAAATTGACGCTAATCAAGAGCACTGCGTGGTAGGACAGCGCCTCAGCCACGTTTCGGCGCTACCGCGCCGCTATCAAGAACATCGCGTGGTAAGACAGTGCCTCGGCCACGTCTCGGAGCCGCCGCGCGCCGCGCCGCCGCTGTCAAGAGCACCGCGTGTTAGGACAGCGCCTCGGCCACGTCTCGGCGCCGCGCCGCAACGGTCGGCGTTGTGGCAGATACCGGGCACAAAACAGTTCCACGAGTGACAACTATCACTATTGTTTGAACGATCGTTTTGTTTCGAGTCAATAAGTAGGTAAGCGCTATCAGCGTGCCCTGAGACTAATTTATGAACAGATAACAATAGTACATGCGACTATCGTTAGTGCAATATCAATAAACTCAATACTTGGCTATGTTCGTCCGCGTTAGTACCTACAACTCAACTACAAGGTACGGAGCCTTCAGACAGAAAGGCTTCAAGGTTTTTGGTTAAACCGCGGCAAGTGTTGATAACGGTGTCATGTCATCAATAAACGATGATTACGCTAATAATTGTCAAGTTCAAACCCATTTAGAACAAGAACAAGCTTACTTGGACGTAGTCGAGGGAGCTGAATTATGGTCTTAAATAGAGGCACGCATTGAATAATAGGCCACAGGCTCAGCGGTAGGAAAATAATATGTAGATATATAATCACGTTCAGTAATGTACTTATCGGAAACTGACTTTCAATAAAAACATTATAAAGCTTTCCTTTATAATGTTTTTATTGAAAGTCAGTTTGCCGTAAATCCTCTGTGGATAAGATCCTGTTTATTAGTATGATTGGGGGATATCGCGCAGCATGGCCACAACAACGACAATTCTATGAAGAAGATAGCCGTGGCTTTTCATGTTTAGAACACATGAAGCTACTTAGTGTTTCTGTAAACTTTTACCTGTAAGTGTGATATGTGGTCTTCGCAACGTTATGAGAAAGAAAGCTTTACCGGTATGATAGTACAAGAAGTGCATCCAACATGCCGAGTGTGAGAGATGGGCTGGCCTTTAGTACGGACGTGAACCGGTGTATTTATAGTGAACATTATAAATGTTATCCAGTGATGGTGTGTGAATCAGCTGTAGCGGCGCGGGCACGTCATGTTCAGATGAAAATAAACTTAAATGTCAGACAGACGGACACCGCGCCTGGTGCCCCACATGTAGAGCTGCAGTAGTGCCAGCGAGGCTGGTATCTCTTTGACTTGTGTTTCTCTTATGATAACGCAATCTTTGTCGTTCGAATTGAACAGAATTCATTTGCAGTCTAACGAAGGCAGTAAACTTATCAGAGAACTGAGTAAAGTAGGTAGGTACGGTACGCCAAATGTTGAGTTAAGATGTACGGTATATACAGCTAGTCAGGCCCTGCAAACTAAACTCGAGACTGCGGGGGCCTGATTCCCTTTCGCTGACCGTTCAGACTCTAATTTCCTGGGCTTATTTAGTGGCTGTAAATAGAGCTGTATTTTGTTTATTTGGGTACTCAGCTGTAGTCAGTGACATTCTTGTTCAGTTTTGGCATACATACGTAGGTTCCAGCTAACTAGTAATAGGTGGTTGCGCACGATTGCGTGATCGTCGCACATTCTCAGCTCCGGCGCATTCCGCAATGTCCGCACTCCGGCAGTCTCCGCCACTACTCGCTGGAGTTAAAGTTGATCATGTTCACACATGAACTGTGTGCCGCACCTCTCTTCCTGTACTACTACACTGTTACATGCGCTGCATACGTAATCCTCTATGGAATAAACAAATCAACATTAATATAATAATATGATAAATTCTTAATTTCGGACTACACATACAAGTACATACAATCCATATAGTGTTAGTAACAATGACTTAAACACTATGTTAGTAAACTTTTAAAAACTACTAAAACTGACGTGGCCCAACACACGTTGGCACGTGCCTCCGTACCCAGAGCCTTATAAGGAGACTGTCTATTTTGTCTAATAATGTTTTTAGGATGCTGTTGGAGCTTCCGCGCAACCTTATTGACGCTGTTCTCTTCCTGATAAAGGCATGAAAATCGTCAACACGGGCTTCCGCGAACATCTGCGAAGCGCTGCAGAAGCGCGGAAGCCCCATCAACATCCTAAATCCATTATTATATTGTACGCGCAGGACGTTGTAGGATCTCTGAGTATACTTCACCCACAAGCTGCACGTGTAGAAGGTTTGGCAGTATGTCTTGAAAAGCGAAACTTTTACATCCTTACTACAACGCGCAAACCTGTGGGCTACCATATTACATCGAACCGCCAACGCCCTCCGCTCCCTCTCTATATCAGCATCTTCAGATAAGTTCACTGTGACATGTACATGCCCTAGGTATTTAAACTATGTGACTCTCTGTAGTGGCTTTCCGCTTAAAGTCACTGGAGGAACATTTTCCAATGAGCTAGACTTTGATTTAGGTTTAAAGATATTTTATTCTCAAAAAAGACACAAAGTCACATTTAAAAATCAAAAGCTCACTTTTCTTGACATTATAAGTGAGTCCATGTGACGCAGCATAGGACTCACAAACAGCCAACAAATTCCTGAGCGCGCTGATTGATGGACCCAGCAAGACCATGTCATAATGCCATCAATCGAGCAACCGACGTTAGTCTCGCTGAGCTCACCAATCAACTGGTTCATGTAAACGTTAAACAGGGTCGGGGACGTTAGTCCACCCTGTCTAACACCAAACCCCAAGACGTACTTGTCAGAGTGAGCCCATCTAACACTGTTAGTCTGCGAGCTATACCAAAACTTCAGTACATTAATAAGCTCCTCGGGTACCTCTAGAAGTTTAAGCTTCGACCAAAGCTTGTCGTAACAAACCAACTCAAAAGCCTTGGAGAGGTCGAGAAAAGCAGCATACTGGCCTTTCTCTATCCATGTAATACTTGACCGTCTGCTTAAGCGCCAGGATAGCGGTCTCAGTCGATAGCGCCTTCCTAAAACCAAATTCAAAGTCAAATCATTTATTTCAAATAGGCCCTTATAAGGCACTTGTGAACGTCAAAAATTTACAAAAAAATTGAATTGATTCTAGTCGCCCCTTCTAAAAGGTAGTTTACGCATGGAGAAGAATGGGCAAGAAACTCCACCGTTACTCTTTTAAAATGTTTTACAATATTTTGTATAAGTACATTAGTTATATAATTGTATGTGAGGACGATGCACCTAGAATAAAATTATTATACCACAAAAGGTAAAAAGAATTAAGAATTAAAAATTAAGCAACAACAGATAAACTAATTGTGTGATAGATACATGGTGCTCACATATTTACAAACATTGAATAAGTCGAACCAAAGTGAGCATCACTCAACTTTAAATCCTCACCAAGCCGGCGCGGCGCTCAAACAGACACTCTAAACTCTTCTGCTTATTTGTTTGCTAACTGGAACAAGGATGGAATTTAATATCCCATGTAGTCGGAGGCAATAGGTCTTTAGTGTTAACTTTAAGAAGATGCCTCCCACTGCATGACATTGTTTACCACGAAACCCTTATAATTTCGCCGTGTCCGTCTGTCTGTCTGTCTGTCTGTCTGTCCGCAGCTTAGCTCGGAGACTAAACTTACTAGAAAGCTGTAATTTGGCATTGGAGCGACAAAGTGGTAAAATAGAATCATTTTTTTTTTTAGGGTAGGTACCTTCCCCACACTTAAAGTGGGGATGTTTTTTTTCTCGTCTATCCCATGGCGTGGGATGTCGTTGGAAAGGTCGTTTAAAAATAGTGTGGGTGTGTGAAAACCATTTTTCAATTCAGGGATCCGTTTGCGAAATATTAAGCTTTAAAGTGCTAATGTTGTTAGTCATGTATGTGTCCGTTGAAAAATTCACAGCAGTATATATATGACGAAGTTAAAAGGAAAACTATCACACTACTTAGCTGTGAGGCTTTACAGGTTAACGAGTAAACTAAGTACCTACCTAATAATCGGCCAACTTACATTTGCAGTTTGAAAAACATGTTCTCCCATACATTCTGCATGTGAGAACATATTTTTCTACTACATTGTTAAATTTGCTCTTGGGATAAATTCATCCACTCTTCATTGTACGTGGTCTGACACGTACTTGGCCGGTTTTTTTTTTATAACTTGCTACATCGGTCGCGTCGCGAGAAAATGAATTAGTACCAAAATGCTTGTTTCGGGTTTACTAGGCATTAGGATGCCCATGACGTCACAATCGTAGAATTTCGTCAAATCGTTTATCTCGCGTTCTCGTGCTGGTCATGTTAGCCCTGTTAGGCACAGTGACATAATTATGTATAGCTGCAGATGTTCCAAACGCTGCTGTTTCTGAGCTTGTCCTACTACCCTCCCTCGGGTAGATGAGGTGGTTTGGTTCGTCACTTAGCTAGTGGTAGTTGGTTGTTGCGGTGAAATAAATATCACACTAGTTGTAGTAGTGTCATGTACGAGCATGAGCAGTACGATAACCTCACGGACAGAGTTAGTGACCTCAGCTTCCGGCGCCCCAGTGACCGGAACATAATATTAATATTATGTAGGTAACAGTAATGTACTTAAAATTTAATATCTACTGTTGTTTAGTGTCAGTGAATCTGTTGACCTTCACCTGCGATTAGCTTCCCCGTGATAAGTTATCAGCCTCACTTCCGATACGTCGCGCGTACACGGACACACTCACACGCTGTGAGTCCACAGCAAGTTGAAACTCTACCATTCAATGCATTCAATAAGCCCACGTTCGCACGGACGTAAAAATATCGCGGCGGGATTTTATCGCGCACTTGATTTTTAACTCTCGGCGTTGAAAATCCAGTGCACGAAAAAAAATCGCCTCGATTTTATTACGTCCGTGCGAACGTGGGCTTACTTGCATTCATTTATCGCTGTACAAGTCATTGAGGAAACCACTAATACCGCCATAGCAAGTTGATACCATTTACTTACCTGTTGCTCTATCGACTGTAACTTGATCTAGACATAAACTTGATTATGTTAGTAATTATTGTTTATAGAAATAATCGAGCTTTCCAACTGTACTTATAACACAGTGGAAATATTTTAGAAATCATCATTAACTCTAGGGTCTGTTTGATTGATCTATTTACCATGGCAAAACTTTCTCTCTTTTTTCGTAGCTATACTAGGTATGGTTCACAGGATAGACGTGACAAAACATAAAGTAGGTACTGTAGGTAGGCTGCAGTGCTGAGTTATGGTAGTCTCCGAAATACGAATTTGCCTTGTGCCGGTCGACGGCCGGTTCCCGGCGCGACCGACGCGAGTTGCGTCGGTTCGCGTGCTGTGTCTAAGTGGATGTACTGCATACTGCAAGTTCAACGTGCACGGCTATCCGTAGGATGCATAGCAGCCAAGGTGAACCACATACACCTAAAAATAAACCGAGATACTCGCGACTTACTCCACAGTACAGTACGAGGCGAAAGTCAAGCTTTGCCTGCGTGTGCACACCACCATGAGCCCGTGCCAGGCGAAACAACTAAAATGCAATAATATTGCGTAAATAATTGTAGGCATGTACATAAGTAAGCATAAAATAAATACTTACATAAATGAGAAGTGCCTAGTAGATAGCAAAAACTTTATTCACATGTCACATTATAATCTACTACCTGTACCATGCCTGTACCATAATTACGTAATACACGATTAATCGGAATTTAAATCGTTTTGAAACAAATTGCTAATCCATTGCTTCAAAAGTTTGAAAAAAAACACGCTCTACGAGTACAACCTAAATAGCGCAATGAATGTTGTTGAACAAATGACGAATGTTGTTTAAAGTGTATGGTAATGAATAAAAAGGAAAAAAATCCACGAATTGAGAAATAATATTCTTTTGAATATTCCCCTGATTTCTTCGGCACAAAAAATAATAGTTTATCAAATTATTGCCACATTCTTTTGATCATAGCGTCATCTTACTTGCACAAGTCGCTTTCTTCCAGAAGTCATGTTACATTAAAACATAATAATATCACGTAGACGTTATTTAAATAAATATGAAAGGCATGTATTTCTGTGCTATTAAGGTTAGATAATAAGATACCTAGCTACTTTAGACCACTTTTTGATTAATTAGAAAGTGTGATCCATCATTAAAAAAACTGCATTTGAGGATTATAGATTTGTAGCTTACTTCTGGACGTAAAATTCAAACATATTGTTTGCATTACAATTATCATATGCAAATAAATGAATATGAATATTAATTGGTATTTGACATCTATCAATTATTTCACTAGCAATTATATAGCTCACTTTTAATAAGGCTACTTATTGATGCCAATGACCTTCAAACGTAAACATAACCTTAGTTTGGTTTGGTGACAGAACTTCTTTTTTACATCAAAATTTCCTTTTTTTCCTTATAAAGTAATCATCTCTAACACTACTGCCCAAAACTATCTTCTCTTTTCCAATTTCTTGTCGCTTTCTTATTAAACTTATTAAGTTATAATCATGGTTATCACTCGCAGCGTCCGTGCTCGCCTCGAATAGTCCAAACTCAATCAGGCTTTGAGCGAATTAAAAGCTTCAAAGGAGTTCAGTGTGACCAACTGAATAAGGAAATAGATGACAATGAAAGGGTGCTCTTTGATGCCCATGAAAAGAATAGGAAGTTGAAAATTGAAATGGCTCAGATATATACTCAATACACTGATGCCATAGAAGAACGGGACAGACTTCAGCTTGTTGTGGACGGGTTCAGCCAGTGTAGCATAGAGTATGAACAAGCTCTTAGTCACAAACATTTACTACAACAGCAGCTACATGAGGCTCAAAGTCAAATAACAGAACTTCAGACTACACAACATAACATCACCGCCTCGCTGAACCAAAGTTTCTTCAATGAGTTGATGCCTATTGCCCCGTCAATGGTTTCTGCCATAAACCCCTCTTACACTATAGATTTAACAGGTGATGAGGATTCAAAGTCATGTCATTCAGTGAGGGTAGTCACCAGTAAAAACAAACTTAAAAAATACATTAAAATTAATAAATACATTGTTAAAACACAAAAGATGGTTAAAAGACAAAAGTTCTTTATTAAAAATGTTAAACTCAATAGAGAAAGGCTAAATTTACTTAAGCAACTAGATATATTATATTCTCTTAATTTGGAACAAAGTACTAGGAGGTACAACATTGACACAGAGTACTTGCAATCTGAACTTGACCATTTACAGGAGAAACTTAGTTCGATGACTAACAAATATAATACCTCTGAACAGCAAATGAGGGAATATGTGTTGGCAATGAATGAGCTGGTAAACTCACAAACAAACAACTGTGAGCAGTGTCAAACACCACCCAAAGTACTTACACCAGATCATTCATGGACAACTCGCAATACCACCTTACCGCAGCCCTGTGTTGATTTGACATTTCCTGCTATCACTGGTTCAAATGAACAATCTAAACAAATTGTAAAAAATGATGTAGTATTATTTTGCGATGAGATTGGAAAGGAGTTAGGCCACTTGTTGACAGATGAATATCCAGGACACTCCATAATAAATTACTGTATGCCTGGTTGTTCTTTATTTGAATTATGAAAGTAATTATTAAATTTAACTTTAGCCAGGATACTACATTATTAATTTTTATGGGTAATAGGGGAAATGTGAACAAAGGAGAATTGCTCCAATATTACAGAACTTTGTGTAATCTTAGTTTAAGAAAAATTGTGTTGTTTACATTCCCATATAGTAACAGTTTGCCACAGGAAGAAAATAATTTAAGATTTGATTTAAATATGACATTGTATAATCGGACTTTCAATAATAATCTGTTCCATCTAATTGATACTAACAATTATGTTGGTAATAATTTAAAATTGACAAGAGATAGATATAATATTGTTATGTAGGTACTATCTTTCTGACTATTGTAAAAGACAGATAGCTGTGTCGCTATCATATTTTTTTTCAATTTCAGCCAAAAATTTGGCTAAACAACTTGCTTCTTTTGAGCAATGCAATGACATTTTAAATAATTCTGCCAATAATTTGGCAACAACTAATGACATGAATTATCATTTAAATTAGAAATTAGGACAATAGACGAAACCTCTTGCTTAATAAATGCAAAAAAATTAAATACTGATTTAAATCATCAAAATGTAATAAAAAAATCTTCTTTTTAATATCTCACCCATCAAATAGTAGTAATCTAAATAAATGTAATAATAATACTCTTAAAATTGTTCATCAAAATATACAGGGTGTGATAGGTAAGGAATTAGAATTGGAGCTGTTCATGAACTGTAGTTATATTGATATCCTATGTGTAACTGAACATTGGCTAAAAGTCCACCAGTTCATGTTCAGCTTTAACAACCACCAGGTTGCCAGCTCATTCAGCAGAGTTAATATGATACGTGGTGGCTCTCTAATAATTGTTCGTAACAATATGAAATTTAAAGAACGTAAGGATATTGTGAGCCTCTCTGTTGAGCGAGTTATAGAAATAGCTTGCATTGAGCTTGAGCAGTTCATTGTAATGAGCGTGTACAGGCCCCCATGTGCTTCATATGATATTTTTGAGAAATATATGGAACAAGTATTGTTAAAGACTTGTAACAATAATAAAACAGTTGTAGTCTGTGGAGATTTCAATATTAATATACTGGATAAATCTGCTGTAGTAAATAAATTTATAACTTTATTAAAGTCGTATAATTTGTACAATACTTTCTTTGAGCCGACTAGAATAACTGCCACTAGTGCTACCTGTATTGACAATATTTTTACAAACTTAAGACCTTCTAGCCATTTAATTATAAATGAGCTGGACTCTGATCACTGTGGCCAGTTAGTCACTTTCCCTCAGAAAACAGTCAGAGCTCAAAGAAAACTAAACGAGTAACGAAAAACAACTAAACTAACTAACGAGTAAACTAACGAGTTTTGTTCCTGTAAATAAAAGTCGCTTAGGACAATTTAAAAATAATTTAATGGAAAAGCTACCGGGTTTGCCTTATCATAATGACCCGGATCAAGCTTATGCTTCACTTTTTAAACTCATCAATTGTGAGTTTAGGAAGGTTTTCACCTCAAAAACATTGCCTGTTTGTGACCGCATTATATTAAGTGATTGGGCAACACCAGGTATTTATAAAAGTAGGCAGAGGTTATTTGAATTGTATCATGAAAAATCATATAACCATGATGAAACTTTTAAAGAATTCGTTACGAACTTTTAAAAGAGCCTGTTCCTCAACAAAAGCCATACACATTAAAAATAAAATAAAATCTTCTGGAAATAAAATTAATTAAATAGAAATAAACTACTTGGAATATTATTAATTCAGAAACGGGAAGAACGATAGTACGGAATCGTGACTTCCATCTAAAAATCAATGATGTAGATATTAAGGCAGACGTGGAGGTGGCCACTGAGTTTGAAAATTTTTTCACTAATATTACCATTTTAACAACCAAAACTCTGTCATCGTCATCCTCCACTTCTGCTTACTCAATACTTAAAGAATGTGTACCAGAATGTGACAAACTTTTTGAATTCACAATTATTACTGCTAAAGACATTATAGAATCTTTTAGAAATCTTGATGTAAAGAAAACTGCTGACCTTTGGGGATTATCAGTACATACCATGTCTTCAATAATTGATGTTATTTTACCCTTTTTAGCAATCGTTTTTAACTCTTGTGTTGCATCTGGTGTTTTTCCTGATCTGATGAAACTTAGCAAAGTGATTCCACTGTTCAAATCTGGCAGCACAACTGATCCCACAAATTTTCGGCCTATTTCGATTTTACCATCATTGAGCAAAATCTTTGAAAAAGTAATTTTAAAACAAATGTTAGGACATTTCAATGCACATACATAATTTACTTCATCTGAAACAGTTTGGTTTCACAAAGGGTCGTTCAACTACAGATGCGGGCATGGAATTACTGAAGAGCATATTCGAGGCCTGGGAGAAGTCGCAAGATGCTCTTGGCATTTTCTGCGACTTGTCCAAGGCCTTCGATTGCGTACATCATGACACACTCATCAGGAAACTGTACTACTATGGTATGAGGGACAAGGCTCTTGACCTTCTGACTTCTTATCTGAACAACAGAATTCAGAGGGTCGATGTTAATGGCAAGAGATCTGCAGGATCTGCGGTCACCATGGGCGTTCCGCAGGGTTCAATTCTAGGTCCTTTCTTATTTCTAATTTATATAAATGACTTACCTTACCACATAAGGGATAATCACAAGATCGTCTTATTCGCAGATGACACTTCCCTCATTTTTAAAATCAAACGTCAGTTAGTCAACTATGAACAAGTTAACGATGCACTCTCTAAAGTTGTGCATTGGTTTAATGTAAATAATCTTCTCCTGAACGAAAAAAAGACTAAACTCCTTAGATTTTCAACGCCAAATGTCAGGCAGCTAACTACTAATGTTCAAGTTAATGGAATAGAGTTGGACCCTGTAGGGTCAACAGTTTTTCTTGGAATAACTATTGACGGTAAATTACAATGGGGCCCACACATAGAAAAATTGTCAGGAAGGCTTAGTTCGGCCGCTTATGCTGTTAAAAAAATTAGACATAACTGACGTAGATACAGCCAGAATTGTTTATTTTAGTTATTTTCATAGTCTTATGTCTTATGGTATTCTTCTCTGGGGAACCTGTGCGGACATTAATACTATCTTTGTTCTACAGAAAAGGGCTGTTCGAGCCATTTACGACCTAGGTCCAAGGGATTCCCTTCGAGAAAAATTCAGAGAAATAAACATCCTGACTGTAGCCTCAAAATATATTTTTGAAAACCTATTACATGTACACAAAAATATATAAAATTTTAAGAAAATGACCGATATTCATAGTTTAAATACCAGGAATAAACACAACCTTGCTGTACATCGCACACGTCTCCACAGAGTAGGCAACTCGTTCATGGGTCAATGTATACGCTTTTACAACAAACTTCCCATTGATATTCGAAACTTACCCATTAAACGATTTAAAAGCTGTATTAAAAAAACCAAACTTTGTAAAAAAGGGTACTATAAAATTTCAGATTATTTAGAAGATAAAAAAGCGTGGGATTGAGCTGCTCGCTCTGCTAAGCTTTGTGATAAAACCACAAAATTTGACATTTTAATTATTATGTAAATCATTAAAAATACCAGTTTTTATATACATATTGACATTGTTGAAAATTATATAGAAAATAACATGATTACTTTGTAAAGTATTATATTGTTTTAATTATTGTGAATGTGAGGACTATGTGGATATTTTATTTTTATTGTTTTTCCTCTTTCTTTAATTTTTTCTTTCTCAGTTAGTTTAAATGATGGTCTGGCAGTTTGAGTACTTTATGTGACCTACCCAAATGTCCTTTCTTTGGTATTGTTCGTCGAGTTGAGCTCCTTAAGTTCTGAGTTGAGCTCTACGATTACTGACAAATGCTTGCACTGACTGGACAGGTCCACTCAAATCTGTGTGGTTCTTTCCTCAAAAGACTATTTCAGACACTAATCTACATGGTCCTCATATGGCCTGACCAAGATTATGTCTGGACTTTAAAAGAGACTGTGACCTCTGAGTTTGTTTCGGTCTTTCTTCTCAGAGTAGTCAGATAGGAAACGCCGAACTCATCTAGCATTTTCTTCTTTTTTTTTATTTTCTTTTTTTAATATGACGTGTAAAAGTGATTGCAATATCCTATTTACAGAATAAACAATTTCACTTCAATTTCATTTCATTTCATCACATCTGTCAGTCTCGTTCGTCTCGACATCGTGGCTTTCGGTGTTATTTTGCGTTATTTTGTTTTTTTGACAGTTCTAGGTTATGTAATGTAAACATTGGTGCCGATTCTCTTGTACACCGAACTAAACTAACTAAACTATCACTAAAATTCCTTACTTTTTACTATGAGAATCTTAACGCTATTCTGCAATAAAAAGTCTCTAAACTTAAAAATTATTTTGACACAACTAAATCGAATTTGACAATCCAACTCCACGTGGTACATACTTGTTTGCCCTACCCCGTGAATTTTTTAGAGCCGGAGGTGCGCAGGGGGGGGCAGCCTCGACGTGTTTTATATGGAATTTTTCACGTTTTGCATGGAAAATAAAAAAAAATATTACCTACGTGTTGATAATTAGGGGTATAAGGGTTTCATAAAGGGGGTCGAAATTTTAATTATATTTGCGATAGGCATAGACGTATATAAAAGGTCGGACGGAACTTCCGCTAAGACAAAACTGTGTCCCGTAATGGCGGCGACTAATTTATGTGTGAGTGAATTTAAGGATGCCATGTAATAGCCATGCCAAACCAAAGCCATAGCCAAATTTACCCATTTATTATTGCCTTGTTTTAACCGGTAAGCCCCCCGGTACCCGGAGGACGTTCAAGCCCCGCTATACCCTAATAGGGTATCTCGTTTCACGCGGCTTTAAACTCTCTTTCTACCATGAAATAAGGGCTAATCTGGTTTGTGGGTATTTTTACTCTATGGCCTGACGGATATTCTCGTCAGATAAATCATTCACAACCAAAAATATGCACTAGGCAACATTAAAAAAATATATTTGAAAATGACATTTTTCAAACTTCAAAACTCCGTGACTGCGTCAAGTGCGTTGGACGTTTATTAACAAAAAAAAGTGTTTTTTCACTATTTATCTTAGGTAAGTGGCTATATTTTCATTTATAAGTAGTTATTACACCGTTGTAGATAATATTTTGACGAAATAGCATCATAAAATCATATTTATGAACAAAGTAATTCTACGCGGAAAAACCGTGGACGCGTAATTATTTTATGATGAATTTTGACTGTTTTTGTGTGTAATCGACAGTAAATAGATGAATATTTATTTAGAAGTAGATAATACATCGTTTTAGATAATATTATCACGAAATACCATCATAAAATCTTATTTTCGAACAAAGAACTGTTACGACAAAAACCGGTATCAAAGTCGTAAAATTTTTGAAAATGTTATGATTTTGTGTTACGATTTTTGACATAAAAATCATAACAAAAACGCTGTCGTCAGATAATAAGACAAAAAGTCGTGTGTAGGCAGAATGGTAAGAAACAATTATTATGATAATATAAAAGAAAAAAAAAAGATAATAAAACACAGTTAATTGAAAATATTTTGAATGTTTAAAATTTTACTTTTTAACCTAATGTTTTCGCACGGGCGTATTTTTATTGCGGCGATTTTTTTTCGCGAATTGGATTTTCGACGCTCTGTTTAGCGCCGAGAATTGAATATCCAACAGTGTGTTTTCTTGACGCGCTGGGATACGCGCTGGATGCGCTCTGTTGGATTCTCAATGTCGGCTCAATACGGAGAGTTGAAAATCCAGTGTACAAAAGAAGATCACCGCGATTAAAATACATCTGTGCGAACCTGGGCTAAGGAGCCGGGGAGCACGGCTCGCAGCAGCCATCTTGGATTTTCATTTTGACCAAATTCACACTTTCTCATAGAGAATGTCGCATAGAGGGCCATAAGTGCTCAGGGACACGACGCCCGTCGCCGCGACGCCACCGCAATTTCTACCAGTTTACTCCCATTCTAATAAAATAGTTCACAAACATTACAATACAATATAGCAAACACATCATCATATGACATCTTCCACAATTTATAGTTCATATAAATTTCCCATATTTCGGGTAATTTGCACACGTGAATATTGGCAACACTGGCCTTGTGACGAATTTAGAGAATGAAGATTGATTTTGATGTATAAAATCAGGAATTATATGATTGAATTATTCATTTACCCATGAAACGTGATTCCTGGATTTTTACTACGGTTTTTACACCATTTCACCACACAAGAAATGCTGTATCTTAAAAAATAAATATCGCCGCATAGACGTATCTGCCTGTGTTGACGTTTGCGCGTAAATGGCTGACTATTGTGTGAATGTGTGCTGTACGTACAGCGAGCTGGCTGACTCTGAGTGACACAGTTTTTTGTTAGCGAGAATCCGTCCGACCTTTTTTATACGTCTATGGCGATAGGACACACCATTTTCGAGGAAATAGATAAGCAAAAGAAAAGAAAAAATATTTATACAGTACTGTTTTTGCATCTGAAGTCGAGGTGTTCGTGTGAATTTTAGTTCATGACAACTAATAGTATTCCACACCATATTTTATCGCGAGTAAAAATGGTCAGATTTAGGTACTTAGACAATTAAAATTTTAGGTGAAAAACGTCAAATTCAGAATAGCAAAATTGTCATTTTCACTAAATTAAAATCTCAAACTAAAATATACACACATCAACACGGTCTAGGGATATTTCATACTCAATTAAATAACTCGAAAAGTACTGGCCGCATTGTAATCTTTCATACACCGATTTGTTTGTAATTTTATTTATCTCAGACTAATTCCAAATTCAAATTTTTGAAAATTCTTTTGTTTCGGTGGCATAAAAATGTCTTGATGTGTAGGAGAGGGAATTTTCATTTGTGCGAAATTTAGAAAACAATACGAATTACGTTTAGCTACAGTTTTTTTTCATTTTTAAACGAAAGATAAAGTTACAATTGAGGTATTGTAGCCATGCAACGCCAACATTTGACGAGGGCGGAGATGTTACGAGCTGTGGGAATGCTGGAAGCTGGGTCTGTTCAGCGTAATGTTGCTGAGGCCATAGGGACCCACCAAAATGTAATTTCAAGATTGTGGACACGCTATCGTGCCACAGGTGAAGTAGCGGAGAGGCACCGGGGGCCAAGTCGCATCACTACCCCCAGACAAGATCGATTTTTGCAAATTACTGCGCGAGCTCAACCAAATGAAACGGCGACTCAATTGGTCCAAAGGCTGCGAGTGGAACACCAAGTGCTTGTGAGTGACCAAACTGTAAGAAGGCGACTGCATGAAAGCAATCTACGCTCTCGTAGACCACTCCGGGTCCCACCTTTACGGAGAGGCTATCGTGGATGACGATTAGAATGGGTTCGGAACCACGTGGACTGGGGCCGTGAGCAATGGTCCAATGTGCTGTTCACGGATGAATCCAGGTTCGGCTTCCATCCAGATTCACGAAGGACGCGTGTTTGGCGAGTTCCTGGACGATGGAGCCGTCTTCAGAACCCTCAGGAAGTTCACCCATACCAAGGAGGAACAATTATGGTTTGGGCAAGAATTCGTCTTGGAGGACGGACGGATCTCGTTTGGGTGCGGGGCAATATGACGGCAGAACGATACGTCCAACAGGTGCTGGGGCCCGTAATCTTGCCCCAGAGAACACAAATGGGGCAAGATTTCCTGCTCATGCACGACAATGCCCGGGCACACACGGCGAGAACGGTAGCAGCTTGGTTACATACACACAATGTTAGGGCCTTAGACTGGCCTGCTCAATCGCCAGATCTAAATCCCATTGAGCATGCGTGGGATATGCTGCAAAGAAGAGCTCTGAAGGAAGTTCCTGAAAATCTGGCTACAGAAGATCAACTTTTTGCGCACCTCAGAAGGACATGGGACAATATTCCGCAGCAAGACATTGACAACCTTGTTCTGAGCATGCCGAATCGTTGCCGATGTGTTATGAACATCATGGGCGCTTTCTCAGACTACTAACTTCAAGTTTATAAACACAAATAAAATGATTTTTCTATTTTTTTCAGTTTTTACTCATAAATTAAAAGTTAATTCATATACGGTTTCCGTCTATGCTTCATTTTTTTTCCATAAAATCCTGAACTTTAATCGAAGTACCTTAACCATTATTAAAAAATGGTAGAATATTAAATAACGTATCTTTTAAATATATACATGTCATATAAATAATGAACACATTGATAGTAATTCGCTTTTTTAAAAATATCCCTAGACCGTGTTGATGTGTGTAGTTATGTTGTGTCACTTTAGTCTATTTCAGAATGGGAAATCATCGTTTGACAGGAATAAACTAAATTTTAGTGATTTTTAGTCTAGTTTAGAGGCATTTGTGACAAGAGAATCGGCACCATCATCTGTCCAACCAACCTGTCATGGCTGGCTGTCGATGGTCCCATTTCTCCTGACAAACTTCAAACATTTTCTGTTTTTATTTAGTGCCTGAAAAATATTAGATATTATGGGAAAAAAATGCCTTTATTGTATTCAGGGGTTCATTTCTCAGGTTTTCTAAAATGTACATGTTACTGGAGTCCCATACAAAAATGAAACGTCTCCTTTGGCGTAATTGTTTTTGAAAATATGTTGCGTAATTAGATACCTGGTCGACCGAGCTCTGTTCGAGTGAAAATAGAGAATGCTCATAATTATAATAGGTTGGGGAAAAAGTCTTTTCGCATTATAGTATGTATGAACTTGTAATAAAATCTCTTTGGCTATACTATGTGTATCTGGCTGGTTTTGGTATCATTGAAAGTTTAAATTTTAAAGAACATAATTCCAAATTCAAATTAGGAAAATGTGTGATTTTTATTTGTTTTTCGTACTGTCAAGATGAGTGAATCTAATGAAGAAATTCGATACATTTTAAAATTTTACTACAAAAAAGGTAAAAATGCAACGCAAGCCGCGAAAAAAATTTGCGATGTTTATGGACCTAGTGCAGTGTCTGTGAGAGTAGCACAAATTTGGTTTAAGCGTTTTCAATCCGGAAATTTTGATGTCAAAGATGCACGTCGCTCTGGTCGCCCTATTACGGATAAAATGGATGCCATTTTTGAAAAAGTGGAGCAAGATCGGCATATTAGTAGTTACGACGTAGCTGAAGAACTGGGAATTGACCACAAAACAGTTTTGGCGCATTTGAAAAAAACTGGGTACACAAAAAAGCTCGATATTTGGGTACCTCACGAGCTCACTGAAAGAAACCTAATGAACCGTGTACTCATTTGTGATTCTTTATTACGACGTAATGAAACCGAACCATTTTTGAAGAAGCTGATAACTGGTGATGAAAAGTGGATCACGTACGACAAGAACGTGCGAAAAAGGTCGTGGTCAAAGGCCGGTCAGGCTTCACAGACTGTGGCAAAACCCGGGTTAACTCGCAACAAGGTGATGCTGTGTGTGTGGTGGGATTGGAAGGGCATTATTCATTATGAGCTGTTACCACCAGGCAGGACCATCGATTCTGAACTCTACTGCGAACAACTGATGAGATTAAAGCAAGAAGTTGAGAGAAAGCGGTCGGAATTAATCAACAGAAGGGGTGTGGTTTTTCATCATGATAACGCTAGACCTCACACATCTTTAGCCACTCAGCAAAAATTAAGAGAGTTTGGCTGGGAGGTGTTAATGCATCCGCCGTATAGTCCTGACCTTGCACCTTCAGATTTCCACCTGTTTCGGTCTCTTCAGAATTCTTTAGGCAGTGTCAGGTTAACATCACGGGAGGACTGCCAAAACCACTTGTCGCGGTATTTTGATCAGAAGTCCCAAAATTTCTATAGCAATGGGATCATGTCCCTACCTACAAGATGGCAAAAAGTTATCGAACAAAATGGTACCTACATACTTTAGTTAAATGTAAACATACTATGTTAAAAAATGTTTTGAATTTTCTTAAAAAATACGAAGAAACTTTTTCCCCAACCTATTAGATATAGTTCATACTACTTCCATGTAAAGTACAAACGCCAGCAGGTCAACCTACCCGAAACTGTCAATTTTTCCCAATCAACTTTGAACTTTATGCCATGGTGATAAAGTTGAAAATCTATTAAAGAAATTTGACAGATTGTAGTAGGTTGATGTGCTGGCGTCTGTACTTACTAATTCCATGCTGCCATATATGTCATTATTCTAAAGTAGCCTTCTTGTTTTAAACTTTGAGCGACCGAGCTCTGCTCGGTTGAAAATACGGACAAAACGAATTTTCCGTACGTATCTAGATCGATTTTTCGCCCTTGTAACCCTATATTGCAACTTTCATGGAAATCGTTAGAGCCGTTTTCGAAAACATGAATACAAATATAATACAGGGTGGCAGGGACATCGACGAGAAAACTGATACCATGGATTCAGTACATGATTCTGAATTTTTCGTCGGTTATTTTAAAAAAAATCTGCTCTGTCATACTTAGAAAAGTGCAATACCTACCTACGCGGTCAAAATGTATGGAACAGCAGATTTTTTTAAAATAACCGACGAAAAATTTCAACGCAGGGGGTGTCATCAGTCAGTAAGAGTCTGACACGCCCTCCCGCTCCACCCAGAGCGGGAGAAGTTATTTGATAATTTCCCACGCAAAAAAAAAAAAAAAAGGGGGTGCCATGCTGTATATAATAATATGTACCTACCGGTAATCTGTATAATTCAGTTATTCAAAGTCAAAGTCAAATCATTTATTTCAAATAGGCCCTGATAAGGCACTTATGAACGTCAAAAATTTACAAAAAAATTGAAATGATTCTAGTCGCCCCTTCCAAAAAATAGTTTTCGCATGGAGAAGAATGGGCAAGAAACTCCACCGTTACTCTTTTAAAATGTTTTACAATATTTTGTATAAGTACATTAGTTATATAATTATATGTGAGGACGATGCACCTAGAATAAAATTATTATACCACAATAGGTAAAAAGAATTAAGAATTAAAAATGAAGCAACAACAGATAGACTAATTATGTGATAGAATACATGGTGCTCACATATTTACAAACATTGTAAAAGTAGACGATTTTCCTAAAATTTTACAATTAATAAGTCAGTGTGCGAGGAATTGGTCACAGAATGTAAAATCAGTGTCATATAATAAAAAATAATAATAAAATATACTTACAATTAAATTTGCAACCAGTTTGATTTTGTATTCTATACAATACCTAGGCAATGAATAGAATACCTGAGGCGTCCAGGCAATGTATGAAATATTATGATTATTATTATCCGTTACATACTTTGCCTAGGTAATGCATTTCCCAGGGATTGTATAGAATACGTGCTGGTTCACCGGCAATGTGTAAAGTAAACAGATTTGGTCTATATTATCAATATTACCATGGGAGAAACGAACATCTATACACCGTAAGGACTATCTTGCTAGAGATGTCAGCACAAGTGAAGGGGTCTGATAGGACCGATGCCTGCCGGGGTTGCGGGAAAGTCCAAAAGGGGTACCGTGGCCCCTGGCAACGTACAGGCAACTGAAGGAGCACGGGTTTTAGTCAATAAGAGTCTGACACGCCCTCCCGCTCCGCCCAGAGAAGTAATTTGATAATTTTCCACCCAAAAAAAGGACTATCTTGCTTGCAACACACGGCCGGTATAGTAATACTTGCTAACAGATGTGTTCATCGTGTGTACGTGATTTTTAACCGATGAAAATAAAGGGGGAGGTTCTCAATTCGACACGTATATTTTGTTTCCAAATTGGTCAGATGTAAGTTTCCTTTATAGTAATTACTTACCTATAAAAAGAAGGACAAATAAAACAGCTCATGTTCAAATGCAATTATCACGCGTGTTTTAAAACTTTGCAGTAGGTAATCTGTGATAAAACTTTGCTGATTACAGTCGTAATAATATCAATTATGTTTATAGTGCTACAAGGATCTTTTGGCACCACCGAGGATCTTTTGACATTGACAACAACGCCCCCCTTGTTGTTATTGTTGTTGTAAAAATATGGGATTGTGTATTGACACAACAAGATGGTGGTGTTAGTTCAAGTTTTGGCCACGCGTCAAAAGAATCATATATAGCGCTGTACTTTACGCGCGTTACTTTTAAGGTTCCGTAGTCAACAAGAAACCCATAAAGTTTCGCCATATCCGTCTGTCTGTCTGTCTGTCCGCGACTTAGCTCAGAGACTCTTAGTACTAGAAAGCTGTAATTTGGCATGGGTATACATATTCACGCCAACAGTGGTAAAATAAAATCTAGGTAATTAAAGATTTTTTTTGTGTACCTCCCCTACACGTAAATTGAGGGGGGGGGGGGGGTTTCTTGTCTGGGGTGTATGGTCTGTCTTTGCAAAGCTCGTGTAAAAATATTGTGGGTGTGTGAAAACCATTTTTAACCGACTACGGTGAAGCAAAAAGGAGGGTTATGAATTTAACCGGCATGTAGATAAGTACGTACATGTGTGTATATTCATCTGTTACGAGGTATCGTTGGAAGCGTCTTGATTGTCCGCATGGTTATAGGCTATGTGACGTCATATTAACATGGCGCCCTCTAGAAGACATAGTCATGAAATAAAAATAATTATGCCATGTAGAAAAAAAAAAAAAAAGAAAAGGCTTGAAGAGTACATTTAGAAAATATATACGTTATTACCCCAAAATAATAAAAACTAAAATAAAAGTTATAAAAACTAAAACCCAACTACCTACTTATGTACGACAAAAAAGTCAAATATATCACAGACAGACTAATTAAAAATCCGGAGTCACGCTATAAATCGAATAGACTACTTGTGAGTTTTTATTAGTCCGTCTTTGATGCCTTGTTTAAGTATAGCTTTTTAGTTGACTTTTTGTGTTAGTTGGGTTTTAGATTTTATAACTTTTATTTTTTGGATTCAGGGATCCGTTTGAGAAATACCTACCTATTAAGCTGTGCTAATTTTTGTTAGAGTGAAGTGTTCCCCCCTCTGCCAGCTAAATGGTTGTTTTTAGATAGATATTATGTGACAAAATTCACGGCGGTAGTATATAATATATATACCTACATATAACGAAGTTAAAAGGAATATCACAGCTAAGTAGGCTCTAGAAGTTAACGAGTAATAATCGACCAACTTGCAGCTGGAATGTATGGAAGAGCATGTTTTTCAACGACAATGTTAGGTTTGTGCTTGGGATTCATCCCAACTACGGAACCCTTCATTGTGCGTGGTCCGACGCCTAAAAATGTTGTGAATAGGTAAATCAAAAATATGATAAAAAACTTGACATAACAAATTATTTATTTTTGTTTGTTTTCTCGCAAATTATAACGAAAACGAGCGCGTCTTAATAGGTCTTTACCTATGAAATTGCCATTTTGTATGAAAAAATTTAAACGAATTTTTTTCATGTATTTTTTATTTGTATTAATCGAAGTAATCACCCATGCAATCAATGCATCTTTGCCAACGCAGTGGCAGTTTATTGATGCCCTTCTTAAAGAAATCAGCTGGACGATAGGCAACAAATCAAAGGCATTTTGTACTGCCTCTCGGGTATTGAATTTTTTTCCCGCCAAGAAGTTATCCAAATTCTGGAAAAAGTAGTAGGTAGTCTGTAGGCGCAAGGTCTGGTGAGTAGGGCGGATGACGGAGAGCTTCCAAACCCAGTTCTTGCAACTTGGAGACCGTCTGCTGTGCAGTATGAGGTCGCGCGTTGTCGTGCAGGAGCAGCGGAGACGAGCGATTGACCAATGCTGGTTGGAGATGTGCCAGCTTCTCCATCATTGTGTTCAGTTCTTCACAGTACACATCTGCAATAATGCTCACTCCGTTTGGTAAGAAGCTGTGATGAATCACACCGGCGGGCGCTAGACCACCAAACAGTGATCATCACTTTTCTAGGGGTTAGTTTTCGTTTAGGGCATTGTTTAGGTGCTGAACCAGGATTCAACCAACTTGCTGAGCGCTTGCGGTTATCAAACAGAATCCATTTTTCATCGCAGGTAACAATGCGGTTCAAAATTCCTTCATTTGTGTGTCTGTTGAGCAGTGCAAGGCACGTCTCGACGCGTACTTCGCGCTGGCGATCATTGAGTTCGTGGGGCAGCCATTTGTCAAGCTTTTTTACCTTGCCAATTTGACGCAAATGGACCAATATTGTTTTGACGCTAACGTCGAAAGCTGCTGCTAATTCAGTCGTAGATTGTGTATCAGCTTCCACAATCGCCTTTAATTCGTCATTGTCGACCAAAGTCTTCGGACGACCGCGAGGTTCATTTTTCAGGTCGAAATTTCCAGAACGGAAGCGAGCATACCAATAACAGGTGGTGCGTTGGTTTGTAGTGTTAGCTCCGTAAACGTCGTTGATGTTGCGTGCCGCTTGTGCCGCGTTGCTGCCACGACGGTACTCATATTCCATAATTACTCGAATTTTTAACGTATCCATGATGACGAAAAAGATTGAGATGCGATGAAAATGTAACAGTAATGAATAAACAAATGACTACTTTTGGAAAAAAAAAACATGTTTTTAAAATAAAATTAATTTGAAATTAGAATTCTTAGCCAAACAAAAATTATTTTGATTTGAAATGGCCAGTACTGCAGAACGGCAATTTCATAGGTAAAGACCTAATAATTCATGAACAGACCTTTGGTCGTATAGATATTATGGAAAACTACAGGATGTACCTATTTACTCAAAATAAAATTATGTGAACTTTTGAATTAATTATCTATCCCTGTACGGTTTCTATTTTGCCATTTTTTTATTACATACGTTATTTATTAACGCCCAAAAACGAGTTATAATGTGTGTTGAAAAACGTCTTTTGATGGATGGATGTGGGAATTTGGCATTGTACCTATAAAGTTTGCATCAAAATATGCTATTGTAGGTAATTACTTAACCAATCTAATCTTTATTAAACTATTAGTACTAAATCACACTACAAACGTTGGTAGGTATGTAGGGTTCAAACGTCGCTAGTTATTTTGTAACTGTAATACCTACCTCTAGGTACAGACGCCAGCACATCAACCTACTACAATCTGTTAAATTTCTTTCATTGATTTTCAACTTTGTCATTGAAGCATAAGGTTCAAAGTTGATTCGGAAAATTTAACAGTTTCGTGTAAGTGGTCATTTCGTCAGTTAGTATTCAGTGACACTGCATTGTAAAGTAGGTAATCAATGCAAAGAAAAAAGTGAAACAAAGTACGGTTCAACAGTTCAAGTGATTGTGTGGACTGTGATGTAGTGCGAGTGCGAGCCGCGAGATGGCATCGCGGTCACCTATGCTGGCGCAGCGGAAAGTCACGTGGGTCGTGGATATCGGAGACATACCAGCGTATGCCTACGCGCCTTATGAGAAACACCTAACTAATAGCAAATGTAAGTATTACATTTTTATGGCGGAAAAGGTTATTTCTATCATAATATTATGTCTCCTACTTTCGTGCGACACAGTCCACTCCTGCGGCGAGCAATACTTTGAGGTGCAGCTCATTCAACCTTTTTCACTAGGTACTAAGTATTTAAAAACTTAAATCAAAAACTTAACATCGCGAGGTGATGTTATATTTCATTTCATCATCATCATAGAGGGGTAGGTACCTATACTACACCCACATTTCGCCAAATAAGTTTAAGTTCCATGTAATAGGGGGCGAGCCTATTGTCACTACTATTTACTATTTAAAAAAATGCTATAGGTATGTAATTATATTTTTCTATTCTATTTTTGTGTGTGTATCCAGTACGGATAAATGTACCTATGTACCTAATAAGAATAATTTATAATAAATTATTGAACAGCGTGCGCAGCATGGGGGAAGCACACGATCGGTCGAAGTGGTGGTGCTTGGGGGAGGACTATGTTCAGCAGTGGACGTCTTTCGGCTAAAAAAAATGATGATGCGCAGCTTATTAGAATGTACTTTGTGATACTGCATACATTCGTTCGTGGAAAATATTTATAGCAGTGACATCTATGATTGTTACGTAAAACTATGCACCTCTACAGAATAAAACTAGATGGCTTTACTTACCGAACTACTAAAAAAATATTATTGTTTATGTTCAGTGAGAAATTGAGTTACAGAATTAAATTTCAATGTTCCAGACAAATAAAATTGTGAATACTAATAATTCTATTGCATTTTAAATAAAACCAAACTTTCTTTATTCATTTAATTTTGGTCTGGTCACACAGATTATTGCAAGTGTGCGTGATACACTTACACAAATATCGAATTTTCTACGTACGTACGGTACTTCTTCGTACCGCGCGGCTCCCACCCTCCCGCACAGCGTTGCGATTGATACGGCAATTGCCGTAACATACGGCATTCCACGATTTTTTTTCAGATTATACGGCATACGGCAGGCTTTTCATTACCGTATCAAGTATTACGGCAATTCAGCTTTGCGATAAACCACGATGGAAAATAATTATACATGAGCAAGTACCTATATCGATATCGACATTTTTTTCACTGTCGTCATCCCACAAATGATAATAAAGAGTGTGGTTGTTTATACGGTGGGGAATTACCATTTCATCTTTCATTTTATGAGATTGATAATGATAGCATGATTCTGCTTGATACATGTTTTTTAATTCCCTTTGATATTTGACGACACGTTGATAGAAGTAGTGAATGAATGAAAGTGATACATATATTTACTTTGTTTGTTTATATTATTGAATGAATGCACAAAGTCACAAACATATGAACTATGAGATGTGTACTTGTGTAGTATTTACTCTGGAACTCCAGTAAATTGATTATTGAATTGATCACTGTCAACGGAGCTCTATTAGCAAAACAAGCGGTTAAAAATCAGGGAGGTTGTACGAAATTTCAAGTTTCAAATGGTATGTGTAAGAAAATGAAAAGTAAATAAAAATATTCATTGCATAGACAAGCGACTCGAGCAACTTGTGATGTTTTCGAATCCATCAGAAACCTATACGGTGAAGACATTTCAGATGATATGTGATTTATTTAAATATTTGTAGAAATAAATACTTTACGGCAATTTCGTGTATTTTTTTCATAAATACGGCAATTTCCATAGATAGATACGGCAACTCAATTTTTTACAATCGCAACACTGCTCCCGCATGTATGTCATCTCGTTCGCTCGAGTCGCTGTCATTTTCGTAGTTTCGGAAACTAAGTTTGCTGTGCCCGTTCGAGTGATGTTTTGTAGGCTTTTTAGCGTTGTTTCCCTATCTTAATTTTTTGTGCACGGCATTGAGGAAACAGTGTTGATAATTGAGGTGAACAGTGACGGATATCGGCCGGCGGTCTCTCCGCGAGTTCTTTTATTCTTGTTTTGAAAAGTTTGGACAAAGTTTCAACTCGGGAGTGGCGGTGTTTGTGAGCGTGTTGTCATGTCTGACAAACTTTTTATCATCACATAAACTGGATTGAAAAGGCATCGTCGGAGACAGATAAGGCTCGGAGAAAATGGAGCCGAGTTATATAGGTAAGTGCGGGGGGCGTCGCTCGGTGCCATCATATTAAGTTAGCGGGGAGGACCTTGAATAGTCGAATGTTGAGGTGCAGTGCTCTGCCCGGTGATGCAAGCGGGCAGCGCGCGGGCGCCGGTTACACCTGCCGCCGCCGCCCGCGCTGCGACGCCGTGTCCTTATCTTATCTATCACACGGACACCATATAAAACTGTGTATATAGCCATCTGATAAAGTTGGAACTAACTCTCTTCTCGCATTTCATAAGATTATCTAACAGATTTCATGTGATTACACTGAGTTAGGCAAACTTTGGAACTATTCCTACAAAGTTTTATGTAGGGTTCCTTACTTACATGTAATTATTGTAAGTGTTACAAGTCACACTAACAGCTGACTCAGTGCAACTGGCATGTAGTTTAGTGTTCAATGAACTTTGTAGACGACAATAGTTTATGATTTATAAGTTAGTCATACATAATTTCTTTCAAGCAATAAGGTTGCTATAGCAACACAAATTTTTAAAAGTATATTTTTGATGTTTTTACTTGAAGTACTTAAAAATAACTTTAAACAGATTTCTAAAAATAAAGTTTGATCAGAACATCTTAAGTTTCTAAAAAACCATAATGAATCAAACCATTCAATGAATTATAATGAACCACTCCATCATAATCCACAAGGAGTCCAAAGGCTGGTCTTGAGTTTCCCTATCATATCGCTGACAAAAATGCTTGGCTCAACGCTGGTCCAGCTCCACAAAGAACATAAACTAATTGATTAGCATTCGAAAATATTGTTGAAGCTGCTGAAAAAAACTATCTTTGAATTGTATAACTTCAATCTCTTAGTATTGTATAATTGCATAGCACATGTCGTCACCCTCCCCGCTAACTGTTGTATCTCACAAACTGACGTATCTGCACTGACATTACCAACGTGTTCATAACTTTTTCATGTTTAAAAGTTTTATGGCCTTGGCTTTCGGCCAACCACTAACTCAAAGAGTAAGCCAAGAGCAATATAAAAAAAGTTATTAATTCATTAATAAAGCCACAGCTAACGACCGAAAAACTGTTGCCCTGGAAAAATATCAATTGCTAGTTAGGACAGTTAACGGGGAGGGTGACGATGTGTGAGCACTATGACCATGTACCTTCTATAAAGCTACTATTTACTGGGTACGTCTTTCATTGACTTCAATGTGCCCTCGCGGCTGAGATTATGTCATGCTCACTCAAATGTCTCGCTGGTGGTGGTGTGTGTGTTGGATTGTTCAGTTCCCTTCAAAATGGTTGAGCTAAACGGTGCTGATCCATGTGTCATGTTTGTGAACGGGCACCGTCAGTAGGGACTGGTAAGCTCTTATCTGCCATGGCTTATTTTCATTTATTTTAATTTTTTAATTGTTTTTATCTTTTTATTATGGATGCTTTTTACGTGCACGTCTTTCTACATTGTTCTCACATGTATAATTTCAACATGAATGATGTAACCAATACTTTGTAACAATATTAAAAGAGTGTCTGTGGAGTTTCTTGCCCGTTCTTCTCCATAGGAACCTAAGCTTTGGAATGAGCAACTAACTTCATATTTCTGACTGACTGACCCCTTGACAATTCAAAAGTGGCTGTAAATGGTTTAATTGAAATAAATGCTTTGAGTTTTGAGATGATGATTGTGATGTCATTATATGCTATTCAGATAAGAAATCTATGTGTTGTGTTCTACAACACATGTTATTAATAACAAAATACTTTTAAATAAAGTTGAAAAAACTAAGTAAGTATCTTGGTGGGCAAGTAATTTAAAAAATAAAATAAACCATTTATTTATTTACACTACAGTCAGTCTTAGTCTTTTTGAGGTAACAAGATTAAAGAATAATATTAATATTAGGGCTGAGACTACAGTAAGGTTTAATGCCACTAATAATCGCAGCAAGAGAGGTAGGTTAACATTTGAAAATACCAAATGAGATGCTGAAAATTTTAAAAACTATCTTTGCATTGTATAAATTCTATCTCTATGTTCTATGTTAGGGGGTTTGGTTTCCGCACTTAGTCCGTCAGGTGGACCATTGTGCGTGGGCCATAACGGCCGTTTGGTGGTTATTCCAACCAGCCCACCTCCCTCCAGAAGCTGATTAGGTCTCCTGGTCTGTTTAGAACGTCTGTGTATGATCTGGGTGACCCGAGGGTTTCTGTTCTAATCTGGGTGACGCCCGTACATTCGAAGAGCACGTGCGCAACGGTCTCCTCAGCCTCCATGCACGCCCTGCACAGAGGACTGTCCGTTATGCCTATTGTGTGGAAGTGCTTGTTTAGCGAACAGTGTCCCGTGATGGTCCCCGTCACCAGGCGCAGGCCGTTCCTGTCCAGGCGTAGCAAACGCCTGGTCAGCCTGCTGTCCAAAGATGTGGACTGAAAGGTGTGGAAATTCTATCTCTTAGCATTGTATATTTGCAAAGCACATGTGTGAGTACTATGTACCGACTTTAAAGCTACCATTTAGGTACTGGGTATGTCTTTCATTGACTTGGAATGTGCCCTGGCAACTGAGAGTATGTCATGCTCACTCTAATGTCTTGCTGACATCCGCATGGTTCCGCATCGTTCTCACATATATAACTTCAACATGAACGATGTTACCAATATTTTGTAACCATATTTTGATTTGAAATACTGTCTGGAGTTTCTTGCCCGTTCTTCTCCATAGGTACCTACTACGCTTTGGAACAGGCAACTAGCTTCATATTTCTGACCGACCAACCCGTTGACAATTCAAAAGTGCCTGTAATTGGATTATTTGAAATAAATGCTTTGAGTTTGAGGTAATTACAACTCTAAAAGAAAATGGCTGTGTTTGGTTAAAATTGTGGGTTCTTAGTTGATTGTATGTAACATGTTGTATGATCATGGAATAAATCAGTTTGTCAACAAGCATGTACTAGTGCATGCTTGTGAGACTGAGTAGATTGTTGCATTATGCAGAATCCGTCATGCACCAATTGTGTTGAAGAAAGCTGTGTATGAAATATTGCCAGGATCACCTTTCAGCAGATCATGTTCTTCCTTATAGAAAAGTCTGTGCTGGGTGGGAGGGAATCAATATAATATCTTATATTCTATGCTTATAGTTATACCCATTATATTATATTTATAACATTACAACTAGCTGTAATGATTTACATAACAATGTTTATAGCAAATATTTCAGAACAATATATTTATCCTATTTGTGGTTTAGGTAGTTAAATAAAGGTAAACAAAAAAACCACGTAACTTGACAGCTGTCAAATAACCGGCTAATCATAATACCTCTTACTTCAGTTGTCACGCTATAATCACAGTTGTACTCTTCAATTTAGCAACGTTATAATTCGTTGACGTTTAGAGTTTGGGCTCAGACAGATTACAAAATATTATATTATTAGGTACTATAAATCTAACTAAAAAATTGTGCTCAAGCAGTTCCATCTACTAAAAGTAGTTAAACAATAAATGATACATTTTAACCTTACATAAACGAGTAAACTATTGTAAAAATATAAAATAAATTGAATTTGGTTTTATCGTATTTTTAAACAAGAAAGTGTCATCTTTAAAAACCCTTTTTACGATTTATTTACCTTTATTTAATTACCTAAACCAATGGAATATAAGTCTATTTTGCCTCTGCATCAAAAATTAGTAATTTAGGTAGATCAGGTTGACAGCTATCATCAGTAGGAACTAAGTAACTAACATTATGGGTGCATTCCGAATTACGCTGTAATCGATTTGAGCGCGCTAACTCCCGTACCGATGTGTCTTGAATTGTCATAGATGACGTCATGACATGCGCCATCGCCTTTTACTAATATCACCGTGAGCGCTGTCAAAAATGACAGTTGTGCTGTTTTGTTTTGACTCTCATCATATCTTTAAACTAACGTGGCATTTTCGTAATTGTGCTTCTGGCTACCGTTCGCCACCTGACCAAAGAAGAAGAAAATTGTGGTATGAACACAAAGAAATATGTGATATGCAAGTTTTGACGTTGAGCGAGTACTGTGAGCGCGTTCACGAGCGTTCCGAATTGTTGACAGCCCTCAGGTGTCATAATCATGCTATCTTAAGCGGAACGCCAATAAGTCGCAAAATAAGTCATTAAAATATTTAAAAAAATATATTTTTCTTTTCGTCAAAGTTGACGTGTAACATACACGTCAACTTTGACGTGTATGTTACACGTCAAAGTTGACGTGAAATTTAAACTTAATCGGTCCATTAGATTCGGAGCAAATTGGCTGTGACAGACAGACAGACACACGGGTGGTCCTATAAGGGTTCCGTTTTTTCCTTTTGGTACGGAAAACTAAAAACCAAAACCGCACCTCGTCTTTAAAAAATCGTTCACTCGACACTAAGATAAATTTCTCACTAAGATAAATTTCTCCCTATTACAATGGGAATTCAAAAATTGGTGACATTATGCACGCACATTAGAAAAGCGAAATAACGTGGCGTGAGTTTAAGATGTAGCTGTCACGCACACTAGCATAACAAAGTTGGCCTGTTTGTTTCAGTTTTTTTGCAGCGCGACACTATCTAATCAAAGGTGGTTAGTTTGCTTGAACATTTTATGTCAGATTTTTAAATTACTTATATGGTCTATACTTCATACATTAAGTAGGTCATGGTTGGAAAAAGCTGAACATTATTAGTGGGTCATGTAAGTCATGCTATACAAATATACAATACGGCCTATATAACTTGGCAGTTCTGAACATAGGCACTACGAATTTTCGCGCATGTTCTCTCACTCACACTCGCCTCATGTCACCATTTGGTTCCTACAAAAAGGTATTACCTACTCTTAGCTTACTGCGTGAAGTACGGAACTGCCAAGTTATATCGGCCGTATTGTATGTGTTGATTGATATCGAAGTTCCATTAATTATTACCAATATTTTGCGGCAATGTTAACTGCTACTGACGATCTCTATAGCAAGGTACAATAAGTCTTAAGTAGGCAGAGTTGGCGAAATTCACGTCACTAGGTAAGTTTCCATAGAGTCGTGTAGAACTGTAGACACGCTTAGTGCCCGTTGTGTGGCGATGGCCCGCCGCCCGCCGCCGTTCGCGGGTCGTCGTATTATTATTATTATTTATTTTATGTTTTGTGTTGCGTAAAGTAAATATCATTTTGAATACTATTATATAGAATCTATTTTTTCTAACTGAACAGACAGCTGTGCTGCTGGGGAGCGGTTTGCGCCACTTCTTCTTCCCAGCTAAAGCACTAGGAAGTGGTGAAGGGTGGGCGTTTTGGGGGACTGTCTTATGTAATTTTGACGTTCGAAAAGTGCTGATTCTCAGCCTAGTTTGAATAAATGACTTTTGAATTCTTCTCATCACTAAGATAAATTTACTTGTAATGAAGTTGGTGATCAATCACTATAATCACAAGTCCCTATAATTCTTCTACAAAGCTAAAAAATTAATTTCGCAGTGACTATAAGAGTATCGTCTCGTGAACTTGAGCGGCGCGTACTGGGCGTGCGTGCGCATCTCGTAGTGTTGCACGAATACCGCAGTGATGTCATGCCACTAATTTCATTGAGTGACTAACTATCGAACGAGAACTATGAGCTCGTTAAGCATGCAGCAGCCTGTAAAACTAATAGCCTCTAACTCGCGTGAGAACTTTACGCGCACCGACTGTTCCCGATCTGTGCGCGAGCTGACCCGCGTGGCGGCTTCGGAGTGTGCAAAACACCCAGTCAATACGCGTATGTGCTGCCTCGTTGGAACTTCAGTGTCGTTTACAATGTAGGTCGTTGTATCTAACCGTATAGTTAATACCTATTCCCTGAACCGTAAACTTGTGAAGTGTCGTTTAGATAGATAGATAGATAAATCGTTTATTTAGTGCACACAAAAAAACAGCACAACATACAAAAACACGATAGACACGGTTTGACGTATTTATTTCGAGTGGACTGGCACTAAGGCATCGCTAAGTGTTCCCTGCCACCAAAACTATTGGTAGAGATAGGGTCCGTGGGGTCTCGCTACTGCCCAACAGCTCGCCAAATGCTGCCCTGCGGGTTTCTGTATCTCTCTTGGTCTGACTCCTCATCCTAGACCTGTTCCGGCAAAGTAAATTTTGTAAAGTTTGGAGCGCACAAGCCCCACCACGACGTCACGTAGAGATACGGCGCTGGGGACATTATTATTATAAGCCCTGCCGCATAAAGACAGCCTTAATGGCACCCTGTGGGTACGGAACCCTATAAAAAACTTCTAAGACCTATCCTATGACACCCTTTACAACGAGGTGCGCGATATTGTTTATGTACCCGTGGAGCAGGAGTTCAGACACGTGGAGCTCGTAGGCGGAGTCATCAAGCGGCTAGTAGCAGAGCTAGTTGTCATGCTGCGGGTGAGGCGGTGCATCCTCCGACCACGCGAGCACTGCAGCGCTGCCTGGGCGCATGTGAGCGGCGCAGTGTACTACTATACAACCTGTCGCTGCACTTCCGGACAAAATGCTGACACCGGTGCTAACTTGCATACCAATAACACTTACTTACCTGATAATTTTGCGGTGCCACAGTTTAGTCGTAAAATATAATCGTATTCATAGCTACGTGATCCTCCGTATGGAAAAATGGCCCGACTTCCTACGTGCTTTGTATTCTAGTCGTAGGTGTATTGACTGTATAGGACACATGCAGCAAGTTGATAACTACTTAGGAAATAGGACAATCGCATACAAAATCTTCGCAATGTAAGCCGTATCAGCAGTTTTTCGAGCAAAAAATATGCCTATCTTTGTTCCTGAATCATAATATGAAAAATATTTAAAAAAAAATAGGCCTTTTAATCATACATCAGCCTATATCTATGAAGTAACAGTGTTTGTTAAAGTAAAAAAAAAACTATTCGTTGAACTAAAATAAAAATAAAATATTCTGAAAATATCTAGTACCTATACCACATAGAACTGCTCTTCTGGGCAAGATTTTTTGGAATGGCATCTAAAATTTACAATAAGATACCTGTGGACATTTTAAGCACCAAGGAACTCCCACTATTCAAATATAAATTGCATATTTTTTTAATTGACAAAGCTTACTTACAAGATTTTAATAATAATTAGTACCAACTACAATCTGCCACCATACACCTAATTGTTATTTTGTAAGATTTGCTTTGAGTTTTTATACTGTATGTTGACATAATTATTGTATGTTGCAGTTCCATTGTGCATTTACCTAACATCTGTCTGGATAACCTATGCCCACAATAAAAAGATTTGATTTGATTTGTCCAACATTTCAACGCGTGCCGTCGTCCAACTCAGGACTAGCATGGCACACAGCTCGTCATTCTCATTAATTCCCATGTATTTGTCATAAGTGGTCCAATTTTCCGGCATGCTAGGATCATTGACACGGCGCGCGCTACATATTGATAGAATTATGTGCAGCACGTGTGCGCAGCAGGCAGCGCACAACCGCACACGCACGCTCCGCTTAATGAAGAGAAATTAGTGGAAATAATTGCTACGCAGCGACATGAGCAACATGGAATGTTTCGGCATCTCCGCGCACCATCGGACATACCTCATCTACTCTACGCCTGTTTTTACAGCGCGCAACTTCAATTACTTAAATTTAAATGGCCATAAATTGCTAAATATACCAGCGAGTGCATAACGCGAGCAGCTGTTGCAGTTTCGCGCGCCGCGAATTAATCGTATCGCCTGTACAACATCGTTCTGTAATGCACCGACTTCTATGTTTGTTGCTGGCAAATGAGATTGGCGGCGTTTCGATTGGTGTTAATGTAAAACTTTCTTTACTTCACAATGGTTCCCGCCCACATACAAGACGAGCTCGTCGTGGGTGCCCTGCTCGAGGCGCCGCAGATGCGACAGTACTCTTACTTGCTATAACAGAATGTCTTGATCGAAATATTGACTTCATTTTCACTAAATACGAAGACATTTTAGAATACTTTGAATACCTGAATACCAAGAGTCAACCAGCAGGCACTAAATTTAACATCATAATCAAATCCCAGTTTTTGGTTTCAATTTGTTGAAAGCAGCTTGTAACTTTGAACTTAACTGTTTAGTCATAAAGCCGACGTATCATGATGTAATTTTAATGGTAGCTTGGGTATGGGCACACATGTTTGTGTCGGAAGGGGAGCACAATAAATAAACAAAGACAAGCTGACGTGCGTCGGGGGTCGTAGCCACGAGTCATAGCCGAGCTGCCTATTCCTAAGAAGTAGGTAATTAATTAAGGGATTCGTATTCAACGCAGAAGTGAAGGTATAACCACAGATTAATAAATAATTCTTTACGTATAACGGCAAGTGGCGACGGAAGCCGGTGCGTATGAAGTAAGCCGACGTGTTTTTTTTTTTTTTTTTTTTTTCCTTTTTGGCGTTGCACTATTCGTGCTTATTGCCACTGACATTGTTTTATTTGATAACAAAACGTAAGAATCAAGTACTCGCGAAATGATTAAATATTATAACGGGAAATTTGGAAATGGAAAGGAGATTAGTTGTTATTAAATAAAAATAATAAATTATAACAAATTAACTTTAACAGAAAACTAACGTTTTAACGCCACCATGTGGCCCAGCAAAAAAGGCCGACTCGGTGCGTAAACTAAGAGCTACATGGTACATAAAAGAGGTTAATAAATGATGTTTAAATAGATATATTATTATTTACAAGAAAAAGAGCTATGGTTTTATAGATATCTACATTAAAATTAAATAAAATACATGCAATAGAAGTGGGAAAAGGGACTCGGAGGGAAACAAGACTTTGGAAAAGTGAGGAGTGGTCATAAAGGGGGCAGGAAAAAATAAGGTGGTTCAGATCTCCCACTTCAGCGCCACATTCACACGCAGAGTTCTGCACAATGCCAAGCCTGGCAAGATGAGCAGGAGTGCACACATGACCTAATCGCATACGTATGAATATTGTTGTAATCTTTTTGCTTAGTTTGTATTTGCTAAACCAAGGTTTAACAAAAATGGATGGCTGAATATTACGATAAAATTTCCCTTTCACTGATTGCCCGGACCAAAGCTGACCCCAGGATTCCTGTAGATAAACCCTGGGCAGAGCTGCCAGATCTTGGGTGTTATTTTTGTTCGGAAAAACGTCTCCACACAATACGGCATCATTAGCTATCTGGTCAGCTCTCTCATTACCTAAAATGCCATAATGCGAGGGTATCCACGCAAAATGCACTGAATACCCCTTAATAGAACACCTATAAAGGAGTTCACGTGTTTCAAATATAATATAAGGATTATGAGAATAGAAAGGGAATCTGGCCAAAGATTGTAAGGCACTCCTTGCATCAGTCAAAATGAGTGAATGCCGTAAGCCCATTATAAGTATATATTCGACAGCTTTGAATAGACCGTAACATTCTCCCGTAAATACAGATGTTTCGGGCGGGAGTTTTACTTTTTGGACGATATTATATTGGGAGTGGTATACACCTACTCCCACACATGAGTCTCTTCCATGTTTCGAAGCATCTGTGAACAAGAGCTGACAGTCCTTCCAGTCTCTATCCATAGTGAAGTTAAAGATATGGTTGTGACATACGTCATCTCGGTAAATGTTAAGGTTATATTGTATATTTGGTGACATAATTAATGAACTGTAATTACAGTGAAATATAGGAAGAAATTGAGATTGGTGACAGGGAGCTTCAATTAAATTGAATTTTCTAAAGCTTTTAACTAAACACGGAGTAGCTTTGTGCTTCCAGTAAGTGGATGAAATTACTTCTTCAGAGAGAATGAAAAGTTTATTTCGCAAAGGATGATATGTAAATTGCAGACACCGAGCCATAAATCTATCAGCTAAAAATTGACGTCGTAAATGAAGTGGAGGGTCTCCACATTCCACCTGAAGACAATTAATAGGACTGCTTTTCATTGCACCTGAAACCACTCTAAGTGCCTTTGACTGAACACTGTCAAGTTTCTTAAGACCAGCAACATTAGCAGGTTCCAGCAAAAACGTCCCATAGTCCAATACGCTTCTAATCAAGGTGTTGTACAACAGTTTTAATGAAAAGGGATGTGCTCCCCACCAAACACCAGCAAGACATCTAATTATGTTGATATTTCGTTCACATTTAGCAGCTATATAATCACAGTGTGGTAAACCAGTAAGATGTGTATCCAAAATAAGGCCTAAAAATTTTACCTGGTTTTTAACAGGCATAGGGATATTATTATACCTTACTATAACTATAGGGGGCTTACGCATTCTAGTAAACAAGACAATGTTGCTTTTATCAATTGACAGGTGTAGACCATTGGTTTCTAGCCAAGTCTTCAGTAAGCATAAAGAAGAGGTTAAGGAAGTACAAATATTCTCAACAGAATGACCAGATGAATAAAGAAGTAAATCATCGGCATATTGAAGAACTTGTACTGACTCATTTAGAGAGGATTCCAAATCAAAAGTGTAAATATTGTAGAGAATTGGACTAATTACAGAACCTTGAGGGAGACCTTTCCATACTAAACGGGTAAATGTATACCCTTCAATATGAAGATTTAAAGATCTCTCTGAAAGCATGTTAATTATGAACTTAGACAGCATTAATGGAACTTGTAATGAATTCAGCTTTTGTTCTAGGATTGATACCTGGACATTATCGTAAGCTGAGCTAATATCCAGGAAAGCAGCAATTACAGAGTTATTAGAAGAGAAGGCTAAGCGAATATCAGTTGTGAATACACTAAGGCTGTCCATCGTACTTTTACCCTTCCGAAAACCAAACTGTGATGTAGCTAGCAAGTTTTTGCTTTCCAAAAACCACTCCAAACGATTCTTAATGAGATTTTCAACAATTTTAGCAAGAACTGTAGAAAGTGCAATTGGTCGATAAGATGTAACATTAGAGGAATGTTTGTTTGGTTTCAGAATGGGAATAATTATTTGAGACTTCCAACTTGATGGTATGTTGCCAGATATCAAAGCTGTATTGATGAGATTTAAATATATTAAAAGAACAGAGTCGGATAAATTAGCTATAAATGAATATGGTATACCATCTTCACCAGGAGCTGAATCCTTAACATGTGAAAGGACTCCCTTCAACTCACTTAGTGTGAACAGGGAATTCAACTCAGAATTAGGAATAGGAACATAGGGATAGTGCATTAAAGATCTCTGTTCTGGGACTGAAGGAGGAGCTAAATGATCCATAAACTCATTGGCTAATTCTAATGGCAGTTTTGAGGCTGTTGTGTCACTAAATGCTGACCTGAATCGCCTAATATTTTGCCATACTAGAGATGCGTTAACTTCTGGCGAGATAGATGCACAGAATCTTTGCCAACCTTCAAATTTCTTTTTCCTAAGGAGCTTACGAGTTGTACGAGCAGCTTCTAGGTATATCTCAAAATTGTGACGAGTCATAGTATGACCATAATTTTTTTCTGCCTCTTTTCTTTTTTTAATGGCCTGAGTGCACTCAGCATCCCACCAAGGTGGTGAAGGAATTTTGCCTGTAGCACCATTCTTAATAGGGAAAGTATTATCTGCCACCTCTATTAAAATTCTTGTTATTTGATTAGATAATAACTGAGGATCGTGTAGTTGTAAGGAATTAGATAAACCAAGAATTCTTTCATCTACATCATTTTTGTATGTATCCCAATCTGCATTTTGAAGTCTATACTTTAATCGTGGTGTTGGATTGCTAGCAACTGGTTTTTTATGTGGAAAAGAAATTATTAAAGGGTAATGATCACTACCATAAGAAGACGGTAAAGGAGACCAGGATAATGTTGATGCTAACTCAGGTGTGCAGATTGAGAGGTCAGGGGCACTTATTCCCTCATCTGGATTTGTTTGGCGTGTTGGGAGACATGTGTTTAAAATACACAAATTATTAAAGTCTAGAATTTCTAGTAACTTTTCCCCATAGCAATTGGAACTAGAACTACCCCAGGACTGATGTTGTAGGGGAGAGTGGGTAGGTTTCGTACACTTTTTACTTTAAGCCACATAAAACAAAAACTATCCATTATTTAAAAATAACTTTAATGCTGTCACATACCGCACTTATCAGCCTTTAAGATGAATGATGTGTTGTTTCGATATAAGAAAGCATGGCGATGCTACGACAACTTTACTAAAATGAGAAAAACGTACGAACCTACCCCACACGTGGGGTAGGTTCGTACACAGCGTAGGGAGCTTTCGTACATAGTGGGGTACCTTCGTACAATGAGAGAAATAACCACTATTCAATGTAATATTATCATTTATTGAGATCACAATTAACACAGAATCAGCCTTTTTTTAGGAACAATTATCAATTATTATTTTGTGTACCTCAGTAGGTACTACAAATAACTACTTACTCTTAGTAACAAAAAACGTATCATAACTTTTCTCTTATTAATATAATAAGTAGGTACCTAATGAATCAACATAATAAGCTTTACCATTACAGCAACAAGCCTTAGTCTTAAGTATTAATACACGTACTATCCGACAGCATACATAGATAAGTCTTTCTCGAAGCTATAAATGTGGGACGTTCTCGCTGTCAAAGCAGATTTTGATGGTGCCAGTATATGTACCACATCTGTTATATTGACACATTATCATCCTTGGTGGTGGGAAAAACAAATTTCCAGGAACCAGGCTTCTTCCTCATAAATGAAACTATGTATTCAATAGGACTGTACTTTATAAGCACTAGTTTTATAATATAAAACAGTATTTTTTTTTAGCAAATTTGACTAGCACGAAACATCCTTGGTTAATGTTCATAGACATAACTGGAGTTTCATCTTGAACATCCAATTGCTCGGACGCTTCTTCGATGGGAGAACAAGAACTTTCTCTTGAACTGATATTAGTTTCATCCTCAGAATCAGACTCGTCCTCACTGACAGGCTTGAAAGTTTTCTTTTGCCTCTTTGATTTAGTTGTCCTTACAGTTTTCTTGTCTTTTTGGGTTGGTGTTGGCGGATACTAAATTTAATGCTCGCTTCGACTTTCCTTGCTGTTTCCCTTTTCCCGACTTTTTAGACTCAGTTCTGTCTACTATAGGGTAAGGCCGGATAACTTCTGGAGTTATTAGTCCTCCAGCAGGTAAAGTCGCCGGTGGAGTTGTAGATCTATGTAAGGAAGGTGAAACAGGAACTAAGCTCTCTAGGAGATCTTCTTGAGTAAGCTCCGTTTCCGATACATTGGCACCTTGACTCGCTGTTGAAATAGACTGCTCACCTTGTGCGGATTCTGACTGTGGCGGAAAAGAAGCTGATGTAGGGGCCAACCCTGGTGGTAAATCTTGTTGTTGCATTTTGGAGCATTTCATTATGTACGTATTTAAATGAGCCTCTTCTTCTGCAGAAAACACTTGGTTTGAAGAGTATTTGGAACTGAAAACACGTACCTTACTATGTCTGTCTTCAGTAGCTGCTTATTTATGTAACTTCGTCAAGCGACTTTCGAGCGTCGCACAGTGGATCGAAAATCGGCTGTAGAAGACATAGGATCTCGATTTCTTAAATGTTATTTTTTTTGCTGGAAATGACTTTTGCTGATCATTACTGTTCTATAAAATGTCATATGAAGTAATTGTGTGCACAAATGGAAGAGTTATAATTTTTATAAGAAAAAAATGTATGGAGCTGACATGAAAAATGAGGATATCTCTGGAATCGAAAGGTTGGCCATTATATCCTTGCACACTGTTATAGTACTATTTATTTATGAATTTTTGACATACTTAATATTGCGGCATCACTTGCGATTTTTTTTTTAAAAATCGTCAAAATTAAAAAAATAAAAATGTTTATGATATGTACATTTTAATGCTTAAATATGGTTATGCCAAGTGTAACTTACAATATTTTTTATGCTTAGACCAAAACATTCTAAGAAATCACAAAGTCGTATTACCTACTTTGTGATTTTCATTTGAAATGACATGGTAATTATGAATTACGTAATACGTAATCTTGTCTAATGCCTCAAGTCCACATTAGCTAATGATTAATAAAACTTAATACCTATATACCTAGTTAAAAGGATAAGTACCAAAACAATTTGGGGTACTCGCTAATTTAACAATTAGTGCAGGATTAACTTAATGAAAGTAATTAGATAAATGTGATACCATCATTAGTCAATAACAATAAATAGTCAAACATTGGACTCACAACTTCAGTTCATTTAGAGCATTTCTAATACTAACATCTATGCTACCGTGTCTTTTTACTCAGTGATCGTGAATAATGGAAAGCATTATTACAAATTTGGATTTATTTGTTATTCTGAGCAATCAGGATGCTTCGTCTTTCGATCATGAAATATTGTTCAACACACTTGTTATTCGACTGGGGTCTAGCCTTTCAGATGAAGACAGTGTTACCGTGAAAGAATTTTGTCGAAGATTTACACGGGCAGTTCAAAAGAGATGGTTACGATCCCACAGGAAAAGTGAAGTTTTTAGACGTGATTACAGTAATTGGCTTGAGGCAAATATTGACTGGCCAAACTGCGTGCAAACCAATGTGCTCATTCAAGAATCAACAAGTGAAAATATTTCTACTGTACCTGAACCTGTACCATCAACTTCAACAATGAAATCAACTTCAACGATGACAAAAAGATCTCGAAAGCCGTTTGAAGATCTAAGTAACAAGCAGAAGAAGAGGCGATCTGATGAACATATAGGCAATGACCCTAATGAAGTAGCTTATTCAGCTGCAGCACTTTTGAAAGGAGATGGTCGTGAGGATATTGCATCTGTTATTGAACATATGCTCCAAAATCCAGAAGCAGCAGCAAAAATCAAGGAAATGTTGAACAAACCAGCTCCTTCAACAATAGTTTCACCAGAAAAAGCACTGGGTTTGCTACTTTCATTAAAACTATCGAAATGGCAATATATCATGTTAAGGGAAACGACTATTCGAGAAGGTTCAAAGGAGATATATCCGTCTTACTATAAAGTGCAAAAAGCTAAGCTACAGTGCTACCCTCCGAAGACATTTGTGACTGTAACGGATTCATTTGCTAAGATTGCACTACAAGCGTTACTAGATTTAACAGTGAACAGAATTTTTGAAACTATTTGTAGTCCTGATGCGATACAAGATAAACAATTGATATTAATATCAAAGTGGGGATTTGACGGTGCATCTAACCAAAGTAGATATAAGCAAAACATAGAGAGTGGTCAAGATGATTCCAGCATATTTATGACCTCTTTGGTTCCATTAAAGTTGACAGCTGACGGTGATACCGTATGGGTGAATCCAAAACCCTGCTCACCTAGGTATTGCCGTCCAGTCCAGTTTAGTTTTGTGAAAGAAACCAAAGACGTTGTCATAAATGAAAAAACTGCAATGGATAACGAAATTGAAGCTCTCGTTCCCTCAAAATGTCATGGACATGAAATTAGTCACAAATTAATGATGACGATGATTGACGGCAAAATTTGTACATATCTGTCTGAAGCTAAGTCAAATGCGGCCTGCTACCTGTGTTTGGCTAAGCCTACAGAAATGAATAAGTTAGATGTCATTGCGTCAAAAACCATTTCTTCTGGTGTGTATGAGTTCGGATTATCATCACTTCATGCCCGCATTAATGTGATGGAATGTCTTCTACACATAGCGTATCGTCTCGACTTCAAAAAGTGGTCTGCAAGAGGAGAAGGTCATCAAGAGTTATTGCATTCACGAAAAAAACTCATTCAAGATCGATTCAAAGATGATCTCAACCTTTTGATTGACATCGTTAAGCAAGGATCAGGCACAACTAACGACGGGAACACAGCAAGGCGGTTTTTTGAATTTCCTGATAAAACTGCAGTGATCACTGGATTAGATGAAGACCTAATACGCAGATTTGCTGTGATTCTGAAAGCTATCACATCTGGAGAGATTGTAGACGTGCCGAAATTTAAAGAATACGCTAGAACAACTAAAAATTGGTACTACATGTCATCAACCGTCCACAAATTGTTGATTCACGGAGGGGACATAATTGCAGAAAATGCTATTGTACCAACTGTAAGTCTTTCGGAAGAAGCTTCAGAGGCCCGAAACAAAGACTTTAGGAGGTTCAGAGAACACCATTCGAGGAAAAAGAGTAGACAAGCATCAAACGAGGATATCCTCAATATGCTTATCGTCTCTTCTGATCCTCTAATTTCTTCCACAAGACCAAAATTAAATGCCCACAAGAGGCAGACATACTTTAAGGAAACAGTAGAACTACTAAAACTTCAGGATCAGGAAGCTCCGACAGAGTTCTTAGAAGTTATATCTATTGTAGAGCCTGATTCTGAAGTGGATTCTGATGGTGACGAAGTATAAAATAAGTTAACTTTTATTGTTTATGTTAGGTTAGGTTAAGTTAATATTTTTTTTTAATAATTTGCTTTTATTTTTAATCATACAATAGTTTACCATTTATTGTTATTGACTAATGATCACGTTTATCTAATTACCCTCATTATGGTACGTATCCTTTTAACAGGTATATAGGTATTAAGTTTTATTAATCATTAGCTAATGTGGACTTGAGGCATTAGACAAGATTACGTATTACGTAATTCATAATTACCATGTCATTTCAAATGAAAATCACAAAGTAGGTAATACGACTTTGTGATTTCTTAGAATGTTTTGGTCTAAGCATAAAAAATATTGTAAGTTACACTTGGCATAGCCATATTTAAGCATTAAAATGTACATATCATAAACATTTTTAATTTTTTAATTTTGACGATTTTTTTAAAAAAAATCGCAAGTGATGCCGCAATATTAAGTATGTCAAAAATTCATAAATAAATAGTACTATAACAGTGTGCAAGGATATAATGGCCAACCTTTCGATTCCAGAGATATCCTCATTTTTCATGTCAGCTCCATACATTTTTTTCTTATAAAAATTATAACTCTTCCATTTGTGCACACAATTACTTCATATGACATTTTATAGAACAGTAATGATCAGCAGAAGTCATTTCCAGCAAAAAAAAATAACATTTAAGAAATCGAGGTCCTATGTCTTCTACAGCCGATTTTCGATCCACCGTGCGTCGTTGGTTTGGCGCCATAGTTTTGCGCAGCCTTTCTGATAGATAAGGTTTTATTCAAAACTTCGTCTATCGCAGATTTCATGCTATCTTCGTCTACTTGTCCCGTTCTCGTCCCCTTTTTCACATACTTTCGCGGCATTTTGATTCTGTAATAATAATATATTCGATAAAAAAAAATGTTTAATGCTATGCAAGTTAGTGTGGGGAGGATTCGTACAGTACGAATCTACCCCACTGCTAACTGCACGAAGGTACCCCAAACCAAAAATACAACGATTTAATTTAAAATAAAAATACCCGTTATAGTTATCAGAAAACAACTGCGTGCATTAAGACCTCAATACCATTCCACCAACTAAATTGAATCACTTTTATAACTAGAGTAAAACTAATAACATTTAAACAAGTTTCAAAGTGAATCCAAAAATTACTTAGGTACGTGGAGCGAAAATATGAACGGGCCTGTTGTGTCGAAGCCGGGAGCCGCACTGCCCCGCCACTCCGCGCGTAGCCTATGCGTCCGAGTGGGAGTTACGCACACAAATATGAACACGCCAGTGTGCTGTATAGCTTAGATATCACTACTGTACGAATGCTCCTGTTGTACGAATGCACCCCACTCTCCCCTACATTAAAATCTCCCATTACCAAAAATGGTTTAGGTAAAACAGAAAGAAGATTACTTATTTCAGAAAGAATATCTATAGTGGGACGAGAATAATATAATACATACTAAACAGATTTTATTTACAATAGCAGCGACAGCAGATATTTCGTCACTGAGACTTGGAAGAGGAAAAGATTGAAAAGACAAGTTATTTTTAATAAGTATGGCGACACCGCCATACCCATCGCTTCTGTCTGTTCTTAGACACGCATAGCCAGGAATTCTAAAAGAAAACCCTGGTTTAAGCCATGTCTCACAGAGAGCGACTGCAAAGGGATCGTATTTGTTCAATATGTAGGACAGATCAGATTTCTTATTCACAATGCTGCGACTGTTCCACTGGACAATCTTGGGTAGATTTGGATCCATTATGATTAAGGTTGAATAAGTTAGACAGAGTATCAATTAAAGTGGCAACGTTGGACGGTTCAATATTATTATTTTTAGATAAAGTATTAATAAGCATAATTATTAAATTAAAAATTTGTTATTTGTAGTTTTATTTTGGAATGCAACACCATTCCCTGACACAGAAACATCGTTAGTGGTTAATGCTTGATGAGCTGCCCGGTCATACCCCTTAGTTGTTTTTGGGGGATCCCGAGGTTTAAGAAATACGGTTTTTCTTTGTGAGGAGACAATTGGTGTGTTACGTGATTGGGGCGAAGGTTGTGAAGAGAAAGAATTTTTAGTGGTATGTGATGGGGCAGATGTTACCACATCTGCATACAATTTTGAGATTGGTGGATGTAGTTGTGACGCTTCCGCATATGATACGCAGCTATGGGCCATATAATACTTAATTGCTTTTTGCCTCTCAAATTCTGGGCATTTTTTATTAATGGCGTAATGAATGCCACCGCAATGACAGCATTTACTACTACTCTCATCTTCAATACTGCAAGTGTCAGTAGAATGTTTCTCCCCACACTTGAAGCACTGAGGGTTCGACCTGCATTGTATGGCCAAAACGACAACAATTAAAACATTGAATTGTTGGGAATGTATACAATTCAACTGGCATAGAATTGTAACAACAAAACACACGTTTTGGTAAAATTTGCCCGTCGAAGGTGAGCACGACTGTTTGCGATGGTTTCCACACAGGGGTCGGTTCGTGCACTTTATAATTGAGACGCCTTGCTTTGATAACTTTCCCGCATCCAGCGGGGACAGATATATTTTCCAGTATTTCCTCCGGAGACCATTCGGTAGGTACGCCTTTTACAATTCCAATGCGACACACATTAATTGATGGAACAAATGCCCTCAATTTTTCTTTGGCCAAACTTGGTTCATTTAAGAAAGAGTTAGCATGTACGTAACGAGAGAAACTTAGTGATATTCTATTACGACCAATGCGTTTTAATGAACCGTTAATGATGTTGTTGAACATGCGTTTTTTAAGAAAATGCCCTAAAGTTATTGGGTGTAATGTTTGAGTAGAGTTTTGTGTATCAAAATTTTTTTGGATGTGTACAACGTATGGCGACAGGTCTGTGGCCTCATACAAAGCCCTAGCAACTTGTGGCGCCTTCCGGGGAAGATCTGACTTTATGAGGTTTTCAGTCTGGGGAACATCCACAGAACGTGGAGAGGTTTCTTGGTGAACTAAAATTGAATGTACCGGTACGTCTGTATGTATTTTTGAAGTTAATGTGACTAAGTCATTGTCGCAATGACACTGTGCTTCCTTATTTATTTCTGTTGTAGTGTGAGAGTGACTATTTCGCCTTCTTTTATTGCAATTTTTGCACACTTTACGTGGAGCTCTAGTCCTTTTCCGCTCCGATCTGGTTATGGATGTATCGGTATCCATACTGGATTCATAAATAGTTATATTATGCCCGACCGAGGGGACTGTGCCCCCCGGATCAGGCGGTTCATTGTCCATTGTGGACAGAAAAAAATAAAATACAAAAAACTTACCCTAAATATGAAGTACAATATACACAAACAATAAAATTAACTAATCTAATGAATATCTACATATATTTACACAACTTATCTCAAATCTTAAGTGTTTTTTAATTTAAAAATGAAAACGAAAGAAAAATCACGCCCGCCAAATTCGATGATTCCCGCGCTTTTTCCGACGTGTGTAGTTTGCACCAACTGCAGGGGCGGCAGTCTCGACATAGATAGCGATTGCTATACGATCGGATTCGGTCGTATAGCGATTGCTATCTATGTCGAGACTGCCGCCCCTGGCATCCAAATGTCCGTCGACTATAAAGCCGGCGCCAGACATAGCAACAATATTTAAACACTTGTTTGAACACGTGTGAGGCACGGGTGTTTGGGTATTTGATCAGTTTGATCACTTATTTCAAATTTGCCATTCGATGTCGGTTTTTCGAGCTCACATTAAAGCCGGCGCCAGACATAGCAACAATATTTGAAAACTGGTTTGACACACGGGTGTTTATGTATTTGATCATTTATTTCAACTTTTCAACTAGGTGTCGGTTTTCGAGCGCACATCAAAGTGTTCAAAGTCCAAATGAGTACGTAGCACATACCAAAGCGTTCAAAATTCAAATGTGTGCGTAGCCTACAAGTCCAGCGACTCGGTAAATCACTGAGCGGAACGGTTGCTTTGTTCAGCCGCTAGATGGACTGGAGCAACGAAAGTGTCCTGGAATTTATTGAGTTACTTGAAGGAGAACCATGTATATGGAACCCTAAAAGTAAACCCTCGTTACATATTACGCCTACGCCTATGCTTATGCGTGGCTTAGTTACGGCATAACAATGTGGGGATACAGTACAGACGCACTTGCACTGTTCACGGTCCAAAAGAAATTTATCCGTATCTTAGTAAAATAAAAATATACAAATAGATAGCTGCAAACCCCATTTCTTAAATCTGGATATTTTAACTCTGCCTTGTTTAAGTAAATATACTTACTTGAAATATGCAAGTTCGCTCACAAACACAAAGACTTAAAACAGTTATTAATAAGCAAATATTATAGCGTCAACGAATATTTAAATGATAAATTCTTAAAACACATAAGTATATAATACTCATAAGCTAAATGTGAAATTAGTTATTATAAAATTAATTATTTTTTAAATTATTTTGTGCGTGTGTTGAGAATAAGTTACATTTAACATCATAAAAAAATAAAAGTTATATTTTATGTATTTAAATTCAAATTCAAATTCTAAATATTTTATTTCATATAAACCTACATGAGCACTTATGAAACGTCAGCTAGGTGCACGGTTCCAATTGGTTGTTTCCTATGGAGAAGAGCCAGCAAGAAACTCCACGGTTACTCTTTTAAAAATAATGGGCTTTTCAATATTTTCAAATAACAGGTGTATTAGGTATGGGAGGACAGTGTAGGTCTTTCAACAAGTACCAGGTACTTAACAGAATAATGATGGTCAACAAATCTACAGTCCACTAGGCCTACAGCGTTCTAACATTCAGAAAATTGAAAAGAATCTAAGTATATAAAAATAAATTAATTAATAAAAAATAAAAACGTATTTTAAACGAAATGACGTGATTGCTATTACAGCTGTATCAAATCTGAATAATTATCATGTCCACAAAAGCCACTAATAAAGAATTGAAATAAAATTTTAGGTATATATAATGTCAAATAATAGGGTGATTATGTCAAGGAAGAATCTAAAAAAAAAATGTAAACATGGTAATTTGGGAGCAGTTAATAGACTTACATAATTTGCCGTTAATGAGGTACCAGGGAATTACCACATTGGAATTGTGGCCAGACTTCCTTGTCTTCAACGTAGTCTTTAATTTTATAATATGCTTTCTGGACGCGTTTGATGTGGGTACTTCCCATCGCTAAGTTCTGTAACCGACTTAGGCAACTTGTTATAAAATCGGATACCTACTGTTTATAAGAAATGACTTGCTTGTTTTAGTTAATCTAAATTTGGGTATCACAATTTCATGTCTACTACGTGTATTTATATTATGAAAATCGCTTCTTATTTTGAAAAGTCCTACGTTTTTGCGAACATACAAAATACTTTCTAAGATATAAAGAGAAGGCAGAGTCAGTATATCAACTTCTTTGAATTTGTTTCTAAGGGACTCGCGAGGACCCATTTCATAGATAGCGCGGATTGCCCTCTTTTGTAAAATGAAAATTGAATCTACGCTAGCTGCCGATTCCAACATTATTTTGGGGTTATAATATATATATTGTAACGAATCTACTGCTTATTAAAATAAAAGGGAAAGTAGACAAGTTAAAAATATATAATTTGAGGTAAAACACAGAAAAATAATTAAAAAAAAATAACCTAACCTACCTAGCGCTCTCAGAAAAGAAAATATTTACAGAGGAAGTATGTTACGGCTTTCAGGTTCGAGTCGTCCTGTCAGTTCTGAAACATCCAGATTCGTTTCCCAGATAAATCTTGATAAATTCACAGGCAATGTAGAAGACGTCAGGCCTCGTTAGCTCTGAGGCCTGAAGATCCGCTTCCCAGTCTCTCAGACAGACCAGTCAGGACTTAGTAGTGGAAGGTCCTCCTGGCAAGAAACGTAGTCCCGTGAAGACAGAGTATGATTTCAGGGTGAAATGTATATAGACCAATTTGCAAGACTTTTCTTGAGGAGATGTTTCCTTGAGCGCTTCCAGATCAGCTCTGCCGAATGGGTCCGTAGTCCCTCTGACGTTAATTTTTCAAATTATCTTTTTCTTGTTCTTTCAGAATTTAATTTCAAATTCAGAGATCGAAAAGGGCCAGACATATTCGTACCAAAAAACCTCTTTGATGAATTCTGAGAGCGTTTCAATTATTATTATAAAATGTAAGTTAGGATACAAATATTTTACAGTAAACAATTATAATTGCCTATAAAATACCATATTTCAGCTAAACATATTGATAAAAATAATTTAAATTATATAAATCAAAAGTAACCTTCATGGACTAAGCCAGTAAGAAAACTAGAGAGAAAATTACAAGAAAAAATAATGACAGCTTGACAGCCTGACGTAAATGTCATAACATTGAAAAATATGAAAATTAAAGAAAACTAATCGTTTTAGAACGATTCGCAAAATAATAATGCAAAATCAATAAACGAGTATAATACATAATATTAATGAATGTATAGTGTAAGTATATGATGTAGTGTCTGTAGTATGTAGATACTATATTTCCCCAATGACCCCGAGAAAATTTTTGGTCTAGAACAAAAATTTTGTAAAGGTTAAAGTATTACAGCATTCACAAGACGTACATACTTCATTCAATCACACCGACATCTTACGTAGTTAGGTCAGGTAGGATTCACATTCAATGATCACTACACGACCTGATAAATCAATAACAGTAGGCTTTTTTTTTGGAGTTGTAATCCGCTCACGTCTAAAACCACTAATGAGATGAAAATAAAAAGATTTTTTAGTTTAACAAGGGCTTATTTTTATGGAGTTGTTAGCCGCTCCAAATAAACTTTAGTTGATATATAACAAGGGCTTATTTATAAGGAGTTGTTAGCCGCTCCGAATCAATTTTAGTTGATATATAACAAGGGCTTATTTTTATGGAGTTGTTAGCCGCTCCAAATCAACTTTAAGAATTGATCCAATCAACTGCAGAAGTTGAAGGTGACCAATAAGAAAGGTTAGGTAACCTATTCCTAAAAGCACATAAAGTAACTAAAAAGTAAGAGAGATTAAAATAATCTTCTTAATGGTTTAACAACCGATGAGTCTAATAAGAGGAAGAAAAAAAAGAACTCAAAAGTTAGAAGACGAAAAGAAGATGGAGATGAATCATGAGTAATGTGATGAATGAAATTATTTTACATTATACATTATATTTTAAAATCTTTAATATGCCATTTAGCTTGGTTGCCATTAATATCCTCTAGTATATAAACTAATGGAGATAGTTTCTGCAACACAGTGGACTTCACATATTTTGGCGCTAATTTTGCGCTGAAATAAGTCCCAGCCTGACTATTTACATAATTTTTTCGCCAGACTGTATCTCCTATGTTATATTCTTTAAAGGAATGACTTTCGTTGTAACGAGAAGAGTTACGAGCATGAGCAATATGGAGGGCTATTTGGACTTTATCGAAAATTGCAGACAATAAACCAATGTTAGTAGCATAGATGTCCCTAGGTAAAAACACGATTTCATCAAGATTATTAGTTGGCGTATAAAGTGAGCCAGAATTAACTGTTTCACGGCCAAAGAGCAAAAAGTTAGGAGAGAAACCAGTTGTAGTATTAGTTGTACTATTCATAGCGTATTGGATTTTAGGAAGGTGGATATCCCAAGATCTGTGGTCTTCACCAACCAAACATGACAAAGCTGTGATTATAGTACGATTGTATCTTTCAGTGGGATTAACTTGAGGGCAATAGTTAGGAGAGAAACATATGAATGGTATGTTATATCTGTCCAGAAAGTTACGAAATTCATGTGATTGGAATTGCGAACCATTATCCATAATAATAGTCTGTGGTACTCCATGAACTAGAAAAACAAAATTTTCTAAGTTAGAGATGATGTTAGCACTAGTAGCTCGTTTTAGTGGAAAGATCAGGGAATATTTAGTGAAACAACAGTTAACTACTAAGATAAATTGATTTCTACGTCTAGTCATAGGTAGAGGACCCATTAGATCCAAAGAAATTGTTTGAAAGGGCCTAGAACAAATTTTTGGTTTACCCATAAGGCCAAAAGGAGAGTGATTTGCGTGTTTGTAAGTTAAGCAATTATCACAGATAGAAATCATTTTAGCAATATCCTTAAACATAGCTGGCCAGTAATATAGAAGTGATAATTTTTTATAAGTTTTAAAAATTCCTAAATGAGGCTGATCTGGGGATCCATGGTTATCTTTGATAAGGGTTTCCCGTAGATTAGGATGAGGAACTTCTTTCCACGAGAAATCTTCAGTTAACGCGTAGGGAGATTGAGTATAGCGGAATAATTTACTATCGCGAATAGTATAATTGGGAAATTGATCAGGATTGTTACGACATTCTAAAACTAGTTTGTTATAGTGTTCCAAAGCTGGAGATACGGGTTGAGGATTAAGTGAGATAGGATTAACGCCAAGTGGAAATGTAGAATTACGAGAGAGTAAATCAGGAACTAAATTGTCTTTACCTCTTTTGTGTTTAAGAATAAAATTAAAAGACGATAACCTAAGAGCCCACCGCGCGAGCCTACCGGATGGATTGGACAAATTTAGAAACCATTTAAGTGATGCGTGATCTGTATAAACAGTGAATTGTTTCCCATTATCGATATAACAACGCCAATGTTCTAAAGCTGAAATTACCGCAAGAGTTTCTCTCTCTGTTGTTGAGTAATTGCGCTCGTTTTTATTAAGAGATTTGCTCATATAAGCAATAACTACTTCTTTATCGTCCTTTAGTTGTGTTAACATACCACCGATGCCAAAGTTAGAAGCATCGCAATGTACAGAGAAAGGGAGATCATAGTCAGGACAAGCTAGTATAGGAGTAGTAACAAGAGCTTCTTTTAGTTTATTAAAAGCTAGAGTAGCATCTTTATCCCAAATGAATTTAGGGGCGTTTTTACCGGAAGAAGTTAATTTATTAAGTGGATTTGCAATTGTGCTGAAGTTAGGAATAAAACGACGAAACCAGCTACAAGTCCCAATAAATTTTCTCACTTCTTTACGAGTAGTAGGAGTAGGAAATTCGAGTATTGCTTTAATTTTAGCCGTATCTGAGCGTAAACCGTTTTCATCCACAATGTATCCTAAGTATTTTAGTTCATTTTTAAAGAATTGACTTTTATCGAAGTTAATAGTCAAATTAGCAAACGTTAATTTCTCAAGAACTTTAACTAGATAAGAGATATGCTCTTCAAATGATTCAGAAATGATTATTATATCATCTAAATAACAAAAGACTTTATTGTCAAACTCAGGAGTAAAGAGCATGTCCATAAGTCTTTGTTGAGTAGCCGGAGCATTAGTTAAACCAAAGGGCATGATAACAAAGCGATACATGCCTCGACCAGGAACATAAAAAGCTGTTTTATCTTTATCTGCTTGTTCTTTCAAAGGAATCTCCCAAAATGCTTTGGCAATATCAATGCTAGAAAGAAATTTAGCGTTTTTTAGATTATCTAAAATTTCATTAACAAATGGAAGACTGTAAGCGTCTCTACGAGTAACTGAATTTAATTTACGACTATCAACGCAGAAACGCCATTCGCCATTCTTTTTAGGAGTAATGATAACCGGAGAAAGCCAAGGACTTTCGCATTTTTCAATAACACCCAATTCTAACATTTTATCAACTTCTATAATGAGAGCTTTTTGTTTTTCAGGAGAAAGACGGTAACAACGTTGTTTAATAGGAGGTGTATCACCAGTATCGATATGGTGACTAATAAGATGAGTGCGGCCCAGTACTCCTCTACTTTCGAAGGATATAGCTTTAAATCGTTTAATCAAGTCATCAGCGATAGTTTTTTGCTCTAAAGAGAGATGATTATATGGGAGTACTTGTTTAGTAGTTTCAGTAACCACTGAACATTTATTAATTGCTTTAAAAGCCGAAGAAAGAATATGTGGAATAAGATTAAACTTTTTCCAAAAGTCGACGCCTAAAATAATTGAAGGAGATATATTTGGAAACACGAAGGCTTGGATTAGATGAGTTTGATTATTGTATCTAATCGGAATGTCAATTAAACCAACGGATTCACTTTTATGATTACTGGCAGTAGTAATCGTCATTGAAGATGACTTGGATAACGTGAAGCCTAATTTTAAAATATCTAGATGGGAGTTATTACCAAGTATTGTAATAGAACTACCGCTATCTAGTAAGCCGGAAAATATTTTGTTATTGATAGAAATATCAATAAAAGGACGATTAAAATCTTTTTCATTATCATAAATTGAAGTTATTTTATAACAATGAAAGAAATTTTTTATGGTTTGTAACCAATCATGCCAGTCTGATTGATTAAAGTTTTTATTACCCAAGTCATTGTTTAGTTTTTTGAGTTCTTAGTTTTATTACAATTAGGGCAATCAGTAGATTTAACATCTTTTAAACCACATTTGAAACAAACAATTAATGTACGAGGTTGCGAGCAATTAGTTAGTGTATGACCATTAATGCGGCAGCGTACACAAAAAGCATTATTATTAGTTTTGTTAATTGTATTAACTTGAGGTTTATTGTTAAAACGATTAAAATTTGTTCTAGAGGAAAACGCGTTAGAGGTTGAGGGTTTTGACGTTAGATTAGAAGGTTTATAATTAAATTCAACAGTTAAAGGATTATTTGTAGTTTGAGGTTCGCTGAAACGTTTCTCTTTGTCTAGGAATTCTTCATATTTTTGACAACATGAAATAAGCGCAAAAATAGAGTTAATATTATTATTTGCGATATAAGGTGAGTAACAAGGACGGATGTTACGAATAATGATTTGGAGTTTTTTAGTATCCGATAGTTTTACTGAAAGTCTGGAAAACATGCCAGACAGTATGGAAATAAAAATAACAATAGATTCATCCTTTCCTTGAGTTCGACTATTAATGGCTTCTAATAATTTATGATCATAGTCAAAACCGCCAAAGTCTGTAATCAAAGCTTCGCAAAGTTCGTCCCATGATAACAAAGAGTCACGTTTAAAACGGTACCAGTGTAAAGCGTTATCGGTAAGTAATTCGAACGCATGATCAAATAATTTGTTTGAAGAAATACTCCTAGAAATACTAAATTCCTGTATTTTCTGGATAAATGAACGAGGACAAGAGTTTCCGTCGTATTTTATTCGTTTTAATTCGTTAAGGGAATTATTGGGAATAGAGTTTAGAGGTTGAGACTGAATGTCGGGGAGTATAGTATGAAACATCGTCTCATTGGGACTATTAGGAGTAGAAGAGGGACGGTTGACTGCTATAGGTTGAGGATTGATGTCGTTGGAAACAGTTGTTAAAGAAATAAATTTTGATTCTAAGGTGAAAAATCTCTCTTTAGTTTGAGTTAAACGATTTACCTCTGAGGGATCTGAATCAGTATCGATCCTCTCTAGTCGATGAAATAGATGATTAATAAAAGTTTTAATTTTTTTGTTGAATTTATGGTTACCCTGTTCTAACGATAGTATTTTTGATTCGATATAATTTAGTGAATTGGTAAGTTCGTCCAAATCAGTTTTAACATCCAATATCGAGTGTGCGTTACCCCAGCAGGAAAGTGTCTCCTAGAGTTATATGAGAAGAACGTTTAATTTGTGCCTTAGCTGCTGTAAATGTGCCCCCACATAAAAAATGTGTGCCCCCTCTCGTTTTGGAAAAAAACGGAAAAAACGATTCCTGCTGGGGTAACGTTTTTCTAGCAGGAAAATTCTAAACGAATGATCGGAAAGAGAAAAATTGTGCACGGCCAGAGAGCTTATATGTGTGCCAAAATGTGCCCCCAAAAATAAAATCTGTGCCCCTTCAGGTTTTCGAGATATTGCATTTCCTGCTGGAGTAACGTTTTGCAGAATCGTATATCTCTAAAACCATTGCATGTGCCCCTGTAGAATAAACATACACGAGTAGCTCTTAATGTGTGCCCCTTAGTGCCCCAATTAGATTTAAGAAAATATTTATAGTTTTCAAGTTATCGCGGTTTTATGAAAACCCGAAAAAACATCGCAGCGCCTAAATGAGACAAGGTATAAGTAAGCTGAAAACTGTATTCGGTCCTTCTTGACGCTAATAATAACCATACAAAGTTTCAAAACAATACATGCATGCGTTTTTGAATAATCTTGCTAAAAGTCAAAACGATGGTGTCATAACTTTGACGGCAAAATACAAGGAACCGGCTCAATCCCAGATGTGCAGGTGTAAACCAAAATCATGTGCCTTTAGTCAAAAATATGTGGTGAAAATATTCGGCTTGGAATGATTCGCATTAAGTAAATATTAACAAAAAACCAAAATATGTAAACAACTGCTGGTTATCCGACCAAATTCGAATGACTACTAAAAAGCGACGGATTCATACATATCGATGACCTTCTTTACTTTACTCACTAACCGGTTCCCACGTGTTGTGCCTGAGTACGCTGAAGTAGAAAAGTAATAAGTAATAAAATAAAGTTGTTATTGGATTATATTCTACTTGCTGTTTCTGTGACTTTACACACGATTAAGTACATTATAAATAGTAGCCTAAGTGCTATTCCAAGGTAAGCTATCTTCTCCATTCTAAATTTAATTAAAATACATCCAGTAATTTATGTGTGAACGAAAGAAATACATCCAGGTCTTTGACCCAAAATTTGATTGGTCCCGATTAGGGGTCGCAATACCGGTCCCTCTCTCCGAAACCGGTATTTTCGGTATTGAGTCTAGCAAAATACCGGGATCCCGGTATTTCCGGTATTTTCGACATTTAGAGAAATTATATTTATTTTATTAGTTTTTCTTTCCGTTAAAGTCATTAATCATTATAGTATAGTGAAATCTCTAATTTAAAAGGTATTATAAGTTTAAGTATAAGTTGTCAAACAATAAAAGAGCATTTTAATCAAAGAAAACGAGTATCTCCTTCCTATCAAAATTGTAACATTGCAACGGTTGGTTACAACTCACATAAAAGTAATAGTGTAAATATATATCTATATATATAAAAGAAAGACGGGTTTGTTACAACACTTATAACTCGAGATCTGCTGGATCAATTTTCATGGTTTTTGATTCGTTGGATTTGTCTCCTCCCCGAATAGCAGAATAACTACTAAAACATTTGAAACATTCACGAGAAAAAAAGATATGAAGAAAAATCATGTTTTTATAAATTTTGCACTTATGATGTCCCGGTATACATACCATAAATACTAACAAAAAGTACTAGGCTTGCATGAACACGATAGTATTGCATCATTAAACACTACTTAATTCATTTTGTATGGAACGGGTTTTTTGATGACATCTCGAGAACGGATTGACTGATTTCGAAGTTTTTTTTTCATTCGTCTCGGCCTAGATAAGAAGAAAAATCATGTTTTCATCAATTTTGCATTTATGATATCCCCCGTTAGAAAGTAGGTAGGTAGGGTAGGAAGGTATGTAAGTAGGTAGGTAGGTAAGTAGGTAAGGTAGGAATGTAAGTATGTAGGTAGGGTAGGTAGGGTAGTAGGTAAGGTGGGTAGGTAGGGTAGGTAGGTCGGGTAGGTTAGTAGGGTAGGTAAGTAGGTAGGTAGATAGGTAGGTGCGCCATAGATAAGTACTTAATGCTCCCGTGCGAAGCCGGGGCGGGCAGCTAGTAATATATAAAAGTAATAGTGACGCGTTAGAGCTCGTACAGGAAAAGAGGCGGCGGTGTCACTACTCGCATGGGAGGATTTGCGATTTGTAGCGTTCTGTGATGAATACCGAAAATATCGTAAAACCCGGTATTCAAAAATTCAATACCGGTATTGTGAAGGCTTCTTTTCGGTCCGGTATCCCGGTATTTTCAGTATCCGGGATCCCGGTTTGCGACCCCTAGTCCCGATGTTTAAAAAAAATATAGTTCATGAAATGTGTGATGAATACCTACTACGTAAAAGAGGTAGCTCTTTTTTGTATATAAATAAAAAGCCCGTATTTGTCTTTATATATATATATATATATATATATTTATTTATTAGTATATGAATAAAAATAATAATTTCCACATCAACAAGCTGTTTCATTTAAAGTCACAAGGTCCATTTAATATATTTTTTAATTAGCCCCCAAAACTTTTAAACGCGACTGTACGGACAACAGCTTAGGTATAATACGTCCAATAAAGAAGGTCATCGATATGTATGAATCCGTCGCTTTTTAGTAGTCATTCGAATTTGGTCGGATAACCAGCAGTTGTTTACATATTTTGGTTTATTGTTAATATTTACTTAATGCGAATCATTCCAAGCCGAATATTTTCACCACATATTTTTGACTAAAGGCACATGATTTTGGTTTACACCTGCACATCTGGGATTGAGCCGGTTCCTTGTATTTTGCCGTCAAAGTTATGACACCATCGTTTTGACTTTTAGCAAGATTATTCAAAAACGCATGCATGAACAGTTTTGAAACTTTGTATGGTTATTATTAGCGTCAAGAAGGACCGAATACAGTTTTCAGCGTACTTATACCTTGTCTCATTTAGGCGCTGCGATGTTTTTTCGGGTTTTCATAAAACCGCGATAACTTGAAAACTATAAATATTTTCTTAAATCTAATTGGGGCACTAAGGGGCACACATTAAGAGCTACTCGTGTATGTTTATTCTACAGGGGCACATGCAATGGTTTTAGAGATATACGATTCTGCAAAACGTTACTCCAGCAGGAAATGCAATATCTCGAAAACCTGAAGGGGCACAGATTTTATTTTTGGGGGCACATTTTGGCACACATATAAGCTCTCTGGCCGTGCACAATTTTTCTCTTTCCGATCATTCGTTTAGAATTTTCCTGCTAGAAAAACGTTACCCCAGCAGGAATCGTTTTTTCCGTTTTTTTCCAAAACGAGAGGGGGCACACATTTTTTATGTGGGGGCACATTTACAGCAGCTAAGGCACAAATTAAACGTTCCACTCATATAACTCTAGGAGACACTTTCCTGCTGGGGTAACGTACACCAATATCGAGTCTAAAATATCTTCAGAGGGAGTTTGAGGTGCGAGTTGAAGAATTTGTTTTTTAAGCTGTATTACTGTATCTTTTGGTTCCTCTAATCTTATTTTGATTTCATATTCTAGCTCAGCTTTGTTTAAAAGCTCAAAGAAAATAATTCTATCCATTATTTAAAATTAATTCAAAGATGATAAAAATGTGTGAAAGGAGGAAAATGAGGTAAATGAGGGTGGGTTAATGAAAACTCGAGAGAGTGAGTGTTAAAGAGGACTCAATATGATCAGATTAAATCATGCAACTATAAAAAAAAAATGTGTAGGGTAGTGAAGTATTTGAAATAGGTGTTATAAAGATGTTTAGGTTTGTATAAACGATTATAGGATATTCTCCTATAATACGTCGTAGAGTAAGCCAAACCCCAACTTGTAAGTGACCACGAATGGTTTTAAAAACACTCACAAGCGAAGAATGGATACGTTTACCAGTGGGTAAACGTTGTGGTGTGCAAGTGTGTGGGGTGCAGGGTAGTGAGGTATAAGTAAAGAGTTATGTGTGGGTGGTAACGATTATAGGATATTCTCCTATAATACGTCGTAGAGTAATCCAAACCCCAACTTGTAAGTGACCACGAATGGTTTTAAGAACACTCACAGGCGAAGAATGGATACGATTACCAGTGGGTAAACGTAGTGGTGTGCAAGTGTGTGGGGTGCAGAATAAGTTTGTTGAGTATGTGGATGTGTTGAGTAAAGAAAGAGGAGAGCTGAAGAGGAAAAGTAAGTTAGTATTAGACGTATCTGAAACCAAATACAAGTTATAAAAAAGAGACTAAGCCAAATAAGAGTCCAAAAGGAAATAGTACTAGTGATAGTTTGTTTTAGAATTTTGAAAAAGGGATTGGATAGAGCTAGCTTTGATTTTACGTTAGGGCGCCAAACTGTAACGAATCTACTGCTTATTAAAATAAAAGGGAAAGTAGACAAGTTAAAAATATATAATTTGAGGTAAAACACAGAAAAATAATTAAAAAAAAATAACCTAACCTACCTAGCGCTCTCAGAAAAGAAAATATTTACAGAGGAAGTATGTTACGGCTTTCAGGTTCGAGTCGTCCTGTCAGTTCTGAAACATCCAGATTCGTTTCCCAGATAAATCTTGATAAATTCACAGGCAATGTAGAAGACGTCAGGCCTCGTTAGCTCTGAGGCCTGAAGATCCGCTTCCCAGTCTCTCAGACAGACCAGTCAGGACTTAGTAGTGGAAGGTCCTCCTGGCAAGAAACGTAGTCCCGTGAAGACAGAGTATGATTTCAGGGTGAAATGTATATAGACCAATTTGCAAGACTTTTCTTGAGGAGATGTTTCCTTGAGCGCTTCCAGATCAGCTCTGCCGAATGGGTCCGTAGTCCCTCTGACGTTAATTTTTCAAATTATCTTTTTCTTGTTCTTTCAGAATTTAATTTCAAATTCAGAGATCGAAAAGGGCCAGACATATTCGTACCAAAAAACCTCTTTGATGAATTCTGAGAGCGTTTCAATTATTATTATAAAATGTAAGTTAGGATACAAATATTTTACAGTAAACAATTATAATTGCCTATAAAATACCATATTTCAGCTAAACATATTGATAAAAATAATTTAAATTATATAAATCAAAAGTAACCTTCATGGACTAAGCCAGTAAGAAAACTAGAGAGAAAATTACAAGAAAAAATAATGACAGCTTGACAGCCTGACGTAAATGTCATAACATTGAAAAATATGAAAATTAAAGAAAACTAATCGTTTTAGAACGATTCGCAAAATAATAATGCAAAATCAATAAACGAGTATAATACATAATATTAATGAATGTATAGTGTAAGTATATGATGTAGTGTCTGTAGTATGTAGATACTATAATATATATATATTTGGAATGTGCTAATTAATCTCTTTCATTTGATACCCAACACGACATCACTATAATATATTTTTTTAATTCATGACTATAATATCCTGTAGAGGGCGCCATATTATTTAATGTGACGCGTGTGATGGGCGTGATTAATTTAATATGACTTCACATTAAATTGAACAATATGGCACCGATTAAGACGCTTTCAACGATACCCATTTGTCTAATTATAATGAGTAGTTTAGAAGTTATGAGATAACAGATGAATATACATACATACCGGTCAAAATCATAACCCTCCTTTTTGCTTCCCCGTAGCCGGGTAAAAATATAAATTTGGTCATTTACCAAATTTATATTTTTACCCGGCGTTTTTATCAGGATAATAGTAAATTGTCGGTATATTGCTCTATCGAAGAATTAAAAACCGGCCAAGTGCGAGTCGGACTCGCACACGAAGGGTTCCGTACCACCGTACTATATTTAGCAAAAAAACGACGAATTAAACGTGTTCCTTTAATTTTTAACTTTATTTTATTTTGGAAACCATAAAAATATGTATGTATGTTAAACATTGTACGGTGGTACGGGAACCTTCATGTATGAGACCGACTCACACTTGGCCGGTTCTTAGTTCAGTTAAGTGAAAATACTAAACGAAGTATATTTTTCGAATAAATTAAAAAAATCGCACAAATAAATGTGTATTTTATAATGATATTGTGAATTACAAAGTTATTTTTTGCAGTTGCAGAAAATTGCCCATAAGTATATAAATAAATACCTTATCGGCATTGTTAATATTTGTTGATTATATACAGTATAATGGTACATGGCACTTATACAGACGATCCGTCCGTCTGTTTGTCGGGCGAACGGACAGACAGTGCAGGCTTAGTAGTAGGCTTCCGTTTCACACTCTGCGGGTACGGAACCCTAAAAAGAAAAGAACACGTTATTGACCCAATACAGGTAATGTTTAAAAAAAAAGTAGTCTACAGTTAATTTTTTTGCACATGTAATAAATAATTACATGCAGGTCTATTTGAGAACTGTGAAGCGAACGTGCTGTAAAGCATGTCTGGCAGTTAAAGCAAACATTGTGTTCAAATGTGTGAGCAAAGTCTATCAAAGTGTTTGATCAAATATCTGACTGTGTCTGGCCCCCGCATAAGGTTATCTTATCAGCTACGTGCGCCTGTTGTTATGATAATGTAACTTCATCGACTTGGTTATTTTTAACTGCTGTATTGACATATCTATCCTCATTTATTCATGTCATAAGTATGTGTCGCTTACAATTAGGGTTGCCACCTCTTGTTAGTCAAAATTTTGAACTTATATTTTCCATTTGAACGAACAGACTTCAAAATATCTGAGCTAACAAATTTACAAAACTCTTGACAGTCCAAATTTAAAATTGAAAAAGTGTTCTTCATTTAAGCGGTTTTTTTTATTTTGTCCATGTATCGAATACTATACTCAAACGCTAGCACGCGACGTTTGATACAGCTATGGACAAGACGTAGTTTCGAGTGTCGCGAGTTCGCGACTGCATTGGCCAGTAGCGTGCGTATGATTTTCGCCACTGTCAATTATTCCGCCAGCGCGAGTGAATTTTACATCCCGGGAGAATTTTGTTTAGAGGAGCCCTACGCCTTGTAGTTTAAACTATTAGGAGCGACAACGGATGAGCCGCATACATTGAATGTTGTTCATCAAAATATGCAGGGTCTGTCCGGCAAAGAGTTAGAGTTAAGTTTATTTATGGAGAACTATGATGTTCAAGTGTTATGTTTGACTGAACACTGGTTGAAAGAACATGAAGTAGTATTTATCAATGATGATAATTTTACTGTACAAAGTGCGTTTGTAAGAAAAAGCGCCATTCGCGGTGGATCTTTAGTTCTTGTTTCAAACAAGTTGAAATGTAAACAACGTTTAGATTTAGTTAATCTTTCCATTGAGCGCACTATTGAGTTGTCTTGTGTTGAACTCGAGCGATACGTTATAATTTGCGTTTATCGACCCCCCTCTGGTGATTTTATTAGTTTTGAATCGGTAATGGAGGATTCACTCAATAGGTTAAAATCAAGTAATAAAAGTATAATTTTATGTGGAGATTTTAATATTAATATTCTAGATGTTACTCCTTTAAGTACTAGACTTCTTAATCTCTTTAGGTCTTATAATTTAATTAACTTGTTTTTTGAACCTACTAGGATCACAGCAACTTCGTCAACTTGTCTTGATAATATATTTAGTGATTGTGATGCCAAAAATAAATTAGTGTCAAGTGACTTAACCTCAGACCACTGTGGTTTATTAGCTAGTTTCCCCATGCCATTACATAAAAAGCCGCATAAAATAGAATGTAGGCCTTATACAGCTAGTCGTTGCAATAAGTTTAAAAATAATATAGCTCATAGAATTACACCATCTATAGTAGAACACGAGAATCCGAATGAAATCTATGGAGCCCTTTTTGATGTTGTGCAAAAAGAGTACCAATCTACTTTCAAGACTAAAACTATTAAAATAAATGGCACCTCCGTTGGCTTTAACCAATGGGCCACTCCAGGTATTTATAAAAGTAGAGCGAGACTATACGAGTTATATGGTTTGAAAAAATATAGGTTTGATACTCCTTTCGTAGAGTATGTCAAAAATTATTCAAAATTATTTAAAAAGGTTAGTGCTTTTGCTAAATCTAAATTTTTAAGCGATAATATTAAAAAGTCCAATAATAAAGTAAAAACCACTTGGAACATTATTAATAATGAAATGGGTAAATCGGTTAAGCAAGATAAACAACTTGAGATTATGGTCGACAATAAATTAGTTACTAAAGCAGCTGACGTAGCTGAGGCGTTTAATGAGTTTTTTGCAAACATACCTATAACTACGACTCGCTCCTTAAATTCGTCCCCGTCTAAAGCTGAAAACCTTTTGTTTAGTAGTGTGTCTAAAAGTAGTCGCTTATTCAGCTTCGAACATGTAACGCCGCGTGATGTAGTTAATGTTTTTAACACACTCAAGTCAAAAAACACTGGTGATTACTGGGGCATCTCCATTAAACTTTTAAGCAATATAATAGACATCGTAGCCCCATATCTAGCTGTTACTTTTAATAAATGTGTTGATTTAGGAACTTTTCCTGACCTCATGAAGAGTAGTAAAGTCATACCATTATTTAAATCAGGTAATAAAAATGATGTTGGCAATTTCAGGCCTATTTCTATCTTACCAGCATTTAGCAAAATATTTGAAAAGTTAATACTCAAGCAGTTGCTAATCCATTTTAATTTAAATAGCCTCCTTCATAATGAACAATATGGCTTTACAAAGGGTCGTTCGACCACAGATGCGGGTGTTGCTCTGCTGAAACACATATTTAACGCATGGGAGAACTCGCAAAATGCTATTGGGGTTTTCTGTGATCTCTCCAAAGCCTTTGATTGCGTGCACCATGACACGCTTTTGCGTAAACTGCGTCATTACGGTGTGCAAAATGAAGCTCTCAACCTTATAAATTCTTATTTACATAATAGGTCCCAATGTGTAAATGTTAATGGTGTGAAATCTTCCGGGCTACCAGTTCAGTTAGGTGTGCCTTAAGGCTCAATACTGGGTCCATTCTTGTTCTTAGTCATATCAATGACTTACCATTCTATTTAAAGGGTATCTGTGAAGTTGTACTGTTTGCAGATGATACATCACTTATTTTTAAAGTAGACAGGAATAGACAAGACTTTGACGATGTAAACAGTGCACTCTCAATGGTTACGGATTGGTTTTCGTCAAATAACCTAGTTCTCAATAGCAAGAAAACCAAATGTGTAAAGTTCGCCCTTCCAAATGTTAGAAATCTAGGACCCAACATCGTCTTAGATAAAGAGTTACTTGAAACTGTAAACACGGCAGTTTTTCTGGGCATAACAGTAGATGCCAAACTTCAGTGGGGCCAACATATATCGAGCCTAGCGGGAAGGCTCAGTTCGGCCGCCTACGCCGTCAGGAAAGTAAGACAATACACTGACGTTGATACAGCTCGATTAGTCTATTTCAGTTATTTTCATAGCGTTATGTCCTACGGTATTCTGCTGTGGGGCAAAGCTGCTGATATTCAAAATATATTTGTCCTTCAAAAACGAGCTGTTCGAGCAATTTACCAGCTCGGTGCCAGAGTTTCTCTGAGAGATTTTTTCAAAGATATCGGTATCCTCACAGTGGCATCACAATTCATTTTCGCCAACATATTATATATTAGGCAAAATATACACTTATATACTAAAAACAGTGATATTCACAATGTTAACACTAGAAATAAGGACAAACTACGTACTCCCTTTCACCGGCTTCATAAGGTTCATAACTCATTTGTTGGGCTTGGTATAACCTTTTATAACAAGCTACCTTCTTCTTTGCTAGATTTGCCTTTTAATGCGTTCAAAACTAAAGTAAAATCCAACCTCTCTTCAAAGGCATACTATTCTATCAACGACTACTTAAATGATAAGAATAGTTGGTCGCTGTGATTAAACTTACTGACAGGTTATATGAGTTTATATAATTGTTTATAATTTTACTAATTTTATTTTATTTATTGTTGACATAATCTACTCATTACAATGTTTTTTTTTATGAGTTGTATTGCAATATGTGGTTAGCTAGCGACCTCGATAATTTTTTAATTTACCTCAATGGTCCTAGTTTATCAATTATAACTTCTAATTACAGCTATATGTAAGCGGGCACGCCCTTTATGTCTGGAGGCTTTTATTTAGATATTGTTTTCGTTAAGTTATTTTTATTTCTGCTTGAGTATAGTTCTCGATGTTTTTGGTTGGTATATTGGCGTGTGCTAGCTGTCATATGGCTATTAATTTTATAATTTAAATTATGTTTTGTGTTGCGTAATGTAAATATCATTTTGCATACTATTATATAGAATCTTTTTTACTGAACAGACAGCTGTGCTGCTGGGGAGTTTGTTGCGCCACTTCTTCTTCCCAGCTAAAGCACTAGGAAGTGGTGAAGGGTGGGCGTTTTGGGGGACTGTCTTATGTAATTTTTGACGTTCGAAAAGTGCTGATTCTCAGCCTAGTTTGAATAAATGACTTTTGAATTTTGAATTTTTTATTTGAAATTGCTTCCGGGAGCCGGGAGATTTAAATTTTCATTGCTGAATTCCGGGAGAGGTGGGAGCCCTACTTATAATGTCTGCTATTTTCCGCGGTTGGGCAGGTTTGGCAGTAAGAAATAGGAGTGTAGCACATAATGTTCACGGTCTTCCTTAGATCTAACCTCTGGTTTGATCCACGAGCTTCCTTTAATTTGTGGTCAAGAGGACTGTTCAGAAAATAAGCTGCTCGCATGCACTCGAATGCACTCGATGCACGATACAAATTACTATAACACCAGTTAAAACCCAGGTGATCATTATAGTTGGTTTACTTACGTCGGAGCTTAAACAATCAGAAATGTTTGTGAACATTTGTATATTTTGCAGTCAAGTGCCAATCGATAGGAAATCAGTAGCGCAACAACATGCCTGATGATGTTGCATGTCGGGCGTGTGTACAAGTTCCCGTATTAGTCCACTACTAGGAAAGGCTCGATCCACAGGGGTGGTCGGACCGGTCTTCTATAAGATGCAAGCATGTTCGGTTCGTTGAAAACTGCCGCGCGTGAATTGGTTAGTCAGGCGCGTTTTGGTTTGTTTGATAGTAGATGCGCCTTGTTCAATACAAACCGTAGATTTGGAAACAGCAACAGCTCAAATAACAGTAAATAAGATCGACATGAGTCTTCGGAGGCTTTGAAAGCCGTTCAGGAACATAATCTTAATATGACTGTTCTTCAACCATGCCCAAAACCTTGAGTAGCTCGTAAAACATTTTTAATCTTGCTCTATTTTGTAGAAAACTTTGGTCGGTATTTTGGAAAATCGCAAAGTCGAATACTTATATCTTTGCAAAAAATATGCTTCCACTGTTCCATCATGAAACATACAATTTTATCAAATTGTAAAGAGCATGACAATCCGCGCCTAGCGATCGACTCCGGCGTGTTAAGCAACGGCCTTGACTGCTCTCGCCGAATTATTTGTGAATATGTGAACTCCACGAAGTTACCAAAACAACAGTGAATGTGAGGTGTACGTTACCCCAGCAGGAAAGTGTCTCCTAGAGTTATATGAGTGGAACGTTTAATTGGTGCCTTAGCTGCTGTAAATGTGCCCCCACATAAAAAATGTGTGCCCCCTGTCGTTTTGGAAAAAAACGGAAAAAACGATTCCTGCTGGGGTAACGTTTTTCTAGCAGGAAAATTCTAAACGAATGATCGGAGAGAGAAAAATTTTGCATGGCCAGAGAGCTTATATGTGTGCCAAAATGTGCCCCCAAAAATAAAATGTGTGCCCCTTCAGGTTTTCGAGATATTGCATTTCCTGCTGGAGTAACGTTTTACAGAATCGTATATCTCTAAAACCATTGCATGTGCCCCTGTAGAATAAACATACACGAGTAGCTCTTAAGGCGTGCCCCTTAGTGCCCCAATTAGATTTAAAAAAATATTTATAGTTTTCAAGTTATCGCGGTTTTATGAAAACCCGAAAAAACATCGCAGCGCCTAAATGAGACAAGGTATAAGTTCTCTGAAAACTGTATTCGGTCCTTCTTGACGCTAATAATAACCATACAAAGTTTCAAAACTGTCCATGCATGCGTTTTTGAATAATCTTGCTAAAAGTCAAAACGATGGTGTCATAACTTTGACGGCAAAATACAAGGAACCAGCTCAATCCCAGATGTACAGGTGTAAACCAAAATCATGTGCCTTTAGTCAAAAATATAATGGTGAAAATATTCAGCCTGGAATGTTTTGCATTAAGTAAATATTAACAAAAAACCAAAAATGTAAACAACGGCTGGTTATCCGACCAAATTCGAATGACTACTAAAAAGCGACGGATTCATACATATCGTGGACCTTCTTTATTGGACGTATTATACCTAAGCTGTTGTCCGTACAGTCGCGTTCAAAAGTTTTGGGGGCTAATAAAAAAATATATTAAATGCACCTTGTGACCATATTAAATTAAACAGCTTGTTGATGTGGAAATTTTTATTTTTATTCATATACAAATAAACATATATATATATAACACGGCGGGGTGTCTATCCTGTGCCGTGTCTAACCAGTCTCCGGTTTAATTCTTCGTTGATAGTAGAATAGGTAGTTGGTTTTCAATCACACACAACTCTTAACTCAAACTCAAAGCATTTATTTCAATTATAACATTTACAGTCACTTTTGAGTTATCAAGGAGTAATTCAGTTTGAGTTATTTTTTGAAGCTAGTCGCCCATTCCAAATAAAGTAGGTTCCTGATGGAGAAGAACGGGCAAGAAACTCCATGGACACTCTTTTAAATCAAAACATTATGGTACAGAGGTTATTTGTTCAACAATTACAATCACAGTTCTTTCTAACACAACTTTTCTTTTCATGTTTTTTACCCACGCCCGCCATTCGGTGCGCCTCGCTTTTTGTCAAAGTCCGGCGACATACTCCCAATTTCAATACAATATCTTATTACTAAGTTTGTTCAATAAAACTTACAAACAATGCTAAATGCTTATCAGTTAATTCTTTTATAATTAAACAATGCTAATATTCACAAATACAAAGGTTATTCAGATTAAAGTTGAATTAGAAGCTTCATTACTTTCTACAACTTTTCTATTGCTCCTTTGACAACACTTCCTGTGGTTCAAGGAATTTAATCAAACAACAGGTATTCACTAGTAAATTGCATTGTAAAATAATCTTATTACTTTATAGTTGGTTTTCTATTATTGAAACTTATTTAGTTCTTGTATTAAATTATTACATTCGGTTATTGATCATAATATTCGGAAACCGCGCCATCTTAGGTACCGCTTTGTCATAAACAAATTTACTATGTCAAATGACCACTTGTTAATATGACTAAAAACCCATAAATCATTAAATAAATGTTCCCTTTTAATTTTAACTTTAGTTTATTGCCCCAACATCGAAGTTAGTAAATTTCTCTTCCAGTTGACCCACAGTATATTGACTGAGTTCACAAAGTTGGTAATAGATGGCGTTCGATTGCAAACGAATCAATAACGTTCACAGATGCACGCAAATGGCTGTAACAGTATTCCACAGTTACCCATAGAGGGCAGGATCAAAGACTTTATGGTGAATATCAATTATAATAAGTAGTTACGCATAAGATTATGTTATAATCTTTACAGGTAGACGCTTTCGCGGCGACATATATATAAAAAGACAAATACGGGCTTTTTATTTATATACAAAAAAGAGCTACCTCTTTTTCGTAGTAGGTATTCATCACACATTTCATGAACTATATTTTTTTTAAACATCGGGACCAATCAAATTTTGGGTCAGTCCTGGGAAATATCTGGATGTAATTCTTTCGTTCACACATAAATTACTGGATGTATTTTAATTAAATTTAGAATGGAGAAGAAGCTTACCTTGGAATAGCACTTAGGCTACTATTTATAATGTACTTACTTAATCGTGTGTAAAGACACAGAAACAGCAAGAATATAATCCAATAACAACTTTATTTTATTACCTATTACTTTTCTACTTCAGCGTACTCAGGCACAACACGTGTGAGCCGGCTAGTGAGTAAAGTAAAGAAGGTCATCGATATGTATGAATCCGTCGCTTTTTAGTAGTCATTCGAATTTGGTCGGATAACCAGCCGTTGTTTACATTTTTGGTTTTTTGTTAATATTTACTTAATGCAAAACATTCCAGGCTGAATATTTTCACCATTATATTTTTGACTAAAGGCACATGATTTTGGTTTACACCTGCACATCTGGGATTGAGCCGGTTCCTTGTATTTTGCCGTCAAAGTTATGACACCATCGTTTTGACTTTTAGCAAGATTATTCAAAAACGCATGCATGAACAGTTTTGAAACTTTGTATGGTTATTATTAGCGTCAAGAAGGACCGAATACAGTTTTCAGCGAACTTATACCTTGTCTCATTTAGGCGCTACGATGTTTTTTTGTGTTTTCATAAAACCGCGATAACTTGAAAACTATAAATATTTTCTTAAATCTAATTGGGGCACTAAGGGGCACACATTAAGAGCTACTCGTGTATGTTTATTCTACAGGGGCACATGCAATGGTTTTAGAGATATACGATTCTGTAAAACGTTACTCCAGCAGAAAATGCAATATCTCGAAAACCTGAAGGGGCACAGATTTTATTTTTGGGGGCACATTTTGGCACACAAATAAGCTCTCTGGCCATGCAAAATTTTTCTCTCTCCGATCATTCGTTTAGAATTTTCCTGCTAGAAAAACGTTACCCCAGCAGGAATCGTTTTTTCCGTTTTTTTCCAAAACGACAGGGGGCACACATTTTTTATGTGGGGGCACATTTACAGCAGCTAAGGCACCAATTAAACGTTCCACTCATATAACTCTAGGAGACACTTTCCTGCTGGGGTAACGTACACGAATGTGAGGTTCAATAAGCCCAGGTTCGCACGGACGTATTTTTATCGCGGCGATTTTTTTTCGTACACTGGAATTTTAACTCTTTTTGAGCCGAGCATTGAGAATCCAACGTTGAACAACGAGAAATACACTGTTGGATATTCAACTCTCGGCGCTAAGCAGAGCGTCAAAAATCCAATACGCGAAAAAAAGTCGCTGCGATAAAAATACGCCCGTGCGAACCTGGGCTAAGACAAATTAATGTTTATCTGAGATGACACACAATTCGCTGAATTGCTTATGTTCTCATTGTTGACCAATGACCTCTACGAATCGTCCTTAGATAAGTAGAGTGAACTAGTATGCTGTAAAAGTCCTAGTACCTATGCTGTAGTCCCTAGCATAGTAGAAGCAGTGTTAAAGCAGTCTCAGTACTCTCAGTGAATGAATAAGTTATACATGTCATATAGATGCTGCAAGTTTGCAATGTCCTGCAGCCAAACCGTCTATCGCCGCTAGGGTTGCCAACTTTTCTTATATCAAATATAGTATTTTCGAAGCCATTGCTTGTAAACATAGTAGATGGCGAAAAATATAAAAAATATAGTAGGGACCCACGTATCAAAAAGAAAAAAAAAATACTTACATGCATATTTTTTGCTACTTTGACCATTTATTAACAGTTTTTTATTACTGTTAGAACACTAAATTAAAGTTACAAAATACCATTAATTCAGCTTTTATTTGTTTAATACTGGCCCTATTGCGCTCACCTCGCCATTTCGTATTCGTGACTGAAAATATACGCTCAGTAAAAGCTGAAGTTGCTGGTATTAGACAGAAAAAAATATACTATTTTTAAAATATTGAAAAATCACCGTGCAACACTTGTTACCATTTTTCAGTAGACTTAGCAATGAACTTTTGGTCAGAAAGAGCAATAACAAAAAAAATATCTACCAGTTAAATAAAATTTTGGTAATTCTAAAAAAAACTACTTTTGAAGTTAATTTTAAATCTTTCAAAAGATTAAGCCAATTTGTTTCTGAATAATCAAACCATTTATTTAAATAAGTCATACTTTTTGTTAAAAATAACACTAGATTTCTTTTAACCAGTGGATAAACATCAGGAAAATCTTTCTCTAGTGTTCTTAACTTTTTATTTGTTTCATACCTAAAAAAAGTATAATTTTCTCTTTGAATTATATTATTTCTTCTTTTAGCATAATATTATAAATGTCAATAATTGTTACAGTATTACCTCAAGCACTCTTGACATATTTATTAAAAATGCTCAGCATAAATGACTTACATAATGTAAATAAATTTCAATTATTATTTGTCCTTCAAGTACATTTAGCATTAATATATTCTGTAATGTTTGGACAATCATCATCATCACACAATTCAGTAAAATAATTTCGGATTGCTTAAAATATTGTGAACATGAACATTCTCTACAAACTTTTTAAATTGTTCTCTCCTAACAGCTGATAAGGAAAAATGGCTGTAAATTTTTAGAATTATATTTTCTATGTCATGCCAGAGTACCTACACTCACGGCAGTGAACTTATAAATTACGTATTAATAGTTATAGATATTGAGATAATTTTTAATGTTAGTGTTAATAATAATATTATTATTAGACTTAAATTTAAAAAAAAAACATCCGACATCCAAAAAAAAAAACACTAAAATAAGTTTTTTTCAAAACATAAATCACCGTATTCCACAAAAGTACACTTAAAAGTGAAAAATAACTTGAATTTCGGGAGTTGGTGGCAAAAACGAAAATATTTTATTGTATATAGTAAAATATACCATACTGTATATGAAAGCGATTCATTACTATATCCCTCTAGGGATATAACTATATCACGGCTTCAACTATGCGAACTATACTACTTCAACTATACTATATGGTTCTTTTCGTTTTTTTTTTGTAAAAAAGTTTTTATTGTTCACTTTTTAGTTGTTGTAGTTACCCCGCACAAATTCGTATACCAGTCGAATAATGGAAACATAATAAAATATTTTTTAAAAATTAACGAATCATTCCACTTTGCCGCCCCGCTGGTGGGGCGAAGAGGAATGCCTAAAATTTTTCATTGGAATATGCCCCTCTAGTCCGATTTGGTGGGGCAGATTCCACTAGTCTAAAATCTTGATCGATTCTGCCCCACTAGGGTTGGCACTTAGGGTTTTATATTTGTTTGGAAAAGAAATAAATGTATAGTTAAGTTTTTTTTTTTTGGTGTTTGTTACAAACACAAAAAAAAAACATGCGTGATATATCTACATTGCGCAAAACCTATGGAGCCTACTGCCGTTTTAAATTTATATCTATCTGCTTAGGAATAATATGTCTATTGCACCAAAACGCGTGTTGTATGTGTCGATTATGCGGTATAGCGGCGAGCGCATATCAGCATTGGATCTACAAAAGCTGGTAGCGAACAGTTGCCTGATGCGTACCTCCCGTTCATGTACTGTTCGAGGAACCAGATAACACAAACCATTCACCAAGTCAGGGCAATCAAACTTGTTTTAACGTCATTGTCTCGAGAAGGACGCGTCTTGACTGTAATGTAAGCAGGTCGTATTCTTTAAGAAGCGATTGGTATGATTTTTTCTTTCGAAAACATCTAAATTGCATAGCACGAAGGTACTTGCGTTGAACTAATTCTATAATTTCCATATATTTCGCATGTATTTCGCATAGTAAGGATTCTAGATAGGGACTGCGTATTCCAATTGCGGCCTAATTATGGACTTATACAGGTGCAAGAAGGTGGAGGGACGATGGAAATCTCTAGATGCTCTCATTACAAAGCCAAACATCTGATATGCCTTACTGACAATGTTTTCTACATGAATATCAAGATGAAGTTTCGAGTCCATCTTCACACAAGATCACGAAGACTGCTAACTTTGTTAATAACACTATTAGCAAGTTGATAATTGAAATTTATGATATTTTTCTTTTTAGTGAACGTTATTCTATGACACTTAGGCAAGTTAAGGTATAGTTTATTATAAGAGCAATAGTCTGAAAAACGATCAAGATCATGCTGGAAATCAACAGTCTTGTTCATTTGAAATTTGTTTAAAAACTTTTAAATCGTCAGCGTATAAGAGGAATTTTGAATTTTGAAAGCAATATTTTATGTCATTTATGAACAGTATAAATATCAAAGGTCCTAAAATTGAACCTTGTGGGACTCCTGATGTAACTTGAATATAGCTGGACTCGAAGACACTGATCACAATCTTTTGGGTTATATAGGAGACAAACCAACGCAGGAGATCCCCTCTTATCAGAGGGTATCCCGTTGTACGCGATTTTATTGAGCAGTAATCTATGATCCACTTTATCGAATGCCTTTTGAAAATCAGTGTATACCGCGTTTGTTTGTTGTCTGTTATATTTTCAAAAAGTTGTGTTGTGGATATTAAGAGATTGCTTATGCAAGACCTACCTTTGACGAAGCCATGTTGCTCCTTTATTAGAACTTGACGAATAATTGGATAAATCTCAGCATGGACAAGCCTTTCAAAGAGTTTAGACAATGCTGATAATATGGAAATTGGACGATACATCACCACATTATTTTTAGAACCACTTTTGTGTACTGGTACGATATTTGCGCGTTTCCATACATCCGGAAAGACTCCACACGAAATACATTTGTTAAATAGTATAAATACCGGATAGCATACTGTACTGTACTGTAGGTATTCTTAAAAAATAACGGAGGTATACCATCTGGACCTTTATCTGGTCCTTTAGTTGAATCTAACATTTTTAGTTCTCTACGAATATTTTCCAAGGAGAAGTACAATTTAGACAAGTTAAGATCATGATTAGCACTTGCAAAACGAGAACACTATTAAAATTGTAAATAGAATATAATCACGATGTAACATTTAGTTTTTGTTTCATTGCAATCGTCTCATCCAATAAAAAGATATGCTCATTTAAAGTTTTCAAAGTGATACCCATATCACCAATAAGAACTACGTTCCAGGCGGCAATGGGTTATGGAGATGTGGAGCATCGTATGTTGCTTCTAATATTAAGGTGGGCGGTCACTGTCCCTAAATTACAGGGTACCACACTTTTTTTTTATTATCAAATAACTTCTCCCGCTCTGGGCGGAGCGGGAGGGCGTGTTAGACTCTTACTGACTAAAACCCACCCGTGTTCCTTCAGTTGCCTGTACGTTGCCAGGGGCCAGGGCGCTTTGGCAATACGTCGCGCTTAGTCGTGTCAGAAGTTTGGAAGACATAGTTTTATCAGATTTGGACGCCAACAAATTATTAAAGCGACCACACATAAATTCATCATTTTCTGACAATCAAGGCCAGACGTAAATACGACTCGAGTAGCGCAATTTGATGCCGGGATGTTACCATTAAAATCATTTATAACCAGACTACATCTCATAGCAATTCCAATAAGCCCTAACACGTCTAGGATACAATGTTTTATGACGGAGTTCCGGTGCCGGCTTCATCTTCAGATCGGTTTGATAGTCATCAGAATTATTTATTTAAATGTGCTTCATAGTCGCTTAACTATCTTAATCGAGATATCTTATCGCCACCCGTGAAATACTTATCATCGAGTAGTTTCGGTAGTTTGGTACGCCTATAATATTGGAGGTGTTCCCTCAATTCTTCATGGATTCCATCATCACAACAGTTTTTTTTCATGAGATCAATCTGCAAGTATATCCATTCAAATCAGAAAATAATTTTCCAAATAGGTTCATAAATGGCGCCACCCGTGGAATATCTATCATTGAGGAATTCCGGGGGCAATCTGGTCTTCTTCATCAGTTCCACTTCACTAAATGATACTTTCGGAATGCAAATGCTTAACTTGTTGCTGAAAATACCAAAATCGCTATGTGTATGCCTATAATGTCTGAAGAGTTCCCTCAATTCCTCATGGATTCCATCATCAGACCTAAATTTTGATAAAAATGGGACCAACCGGGGAGACACACACGTACATCCTTTCAAATAAAAAAAGATTTTTCATAATCGGTTCATTAAATAAATCAATTATTTTTGCAATATTTATGTCAATCCCTACCACAGATTATATAGAATTCTCGCCATTGATCGTTTCGTTTTACCCCATACATACATATACCCCAATAGTTACTCTATAAGTCATTGAAAATATTATATCTTCTTTTTAATTTTTAATTGGTAGTACCCCTCCCTCCCCTTCCCCCCACCCTCCTCAAACAATAAATTGAATGAATCTGTCAACTAACAAGTTTCGTTCAAAAACAGATAATGGCTGCGTTTCGTTTTATAATTATTTGAAAACAATAATGTTATTTAATTTATCATCGATTTGTTTTATAAATATAGTATTTAGGCCTCTAATATAGTAGGATACTATATTATGTAGTAGGGTTGGCAACCCTAATCGCGTCCGACAGGAGTGTAGTGGAAACGATAAACGATAAGATTTGAATTAACCCGGCGGAAATTATACTTATATATGTCAAATTCAATTTATTTTATTTCACTTAAACCTACATGGGCACTTATGAAACGTCAGAAGCTAGATGCACGGTTCCAATTGGGCGTTTCCTATGGAGAAGAGCCGGCAAGAAACTCTACGGTTACTCTTTTAAAAATAATTGTCTTTTACAATGGTATTTTCAAATAGAATTGTTAATAGGTGGGAGTACAGTGTATGCCTTTCAACCACTACCAGGTACTTAACAAAATAGAAAATGCTCAACAAATCTACAGTCCACTAAGCCTACACACTTTATGAAAGATAAATAAATTAATAAAAATAAAAACCTATTTTAAACCAAATGACATGATTGCTATTACAACTGTAACAAATCTGAATGATTATCATGTCCACAAAATGACTTGGACACAAAATATTGGGCAAAATAACAAGATGCAAGTAATTATGATGTAAGACGATATACATTGTTGGCGGCACCGAGACGTATCCGACTATAACGTGGTGTAGCTTTAGAACTATCTCGATGATATTTGGAACAATTTGTCAACAGGGTCAAAGTTACGATAAGGGGCTCTGTGGACAATTTTTTTGACTTCTCTATAACTATAGCTGAACAGATGAGTCAAGTGCCTTGCGATTGGTTCCCTATTCCCAAATGACAAGAATTTGTTTGTTGCAAATTGGCATGCCCAAGGTTTCTGAGACAGCCGTTTTAGCTTACTGCCCAGTTATGACACGGTGGGTAAAATTCAATCTTACGTCAACTTATTATTCAAAGCCATGTACGTCGCATTCGTAAATCTTACAGTGTCCCTGATGATGTTGTCTTGGACTCACTAACCACGATGTTGAAGAACAGTTACGTATGACCGCCATTAAAACACGAATACGTGAAGAGAGTAAGCTCATGACGCGGGATGTCATAATCTCGCAAATTACACTTCTCCTTTCATTCACTTAAATGTTGAAAGTAAACGTTATTATAACAACATGTAACCAAGTCTCTGTGACGTTGTTCAAGAAGTGCGAATGCGAATGTCCTTACAGTTGACATGTTGTTTGCATCACCACAACCAAGCTGTTCGTCTTCCTTGCAATCATTGATGGCCAGCTTTGTGGACCCAGGTGTTTGATTTGTCTGATATAACTGTATCAACTGTAGAGAGTAGCTAAAGGTTTGATATGCATCTGAATCTCAAGCAATACATTCGCGTCGGTTGCGGCGCAAATGATCGAAGGTCGCGGTGACACTGCGATACATCTCATTATGCGACGGACGGCACAAACAAAGCGACTATAAAGTGTGCTGAAGCGAGGATAACGGGACCATCGATGGCATAATGTATTAGTTTACAGTCGGCTCTCGGGGCTCGGGAATACAACTAGCATGCCTCTGCATAATGCTGTAAAGTTCCACACGTTCGTGTAGTGTTGATGAATGTAATGGCACGTTGTTGAGCTCGCTGAAGGAGTCGCTGGCGCGGGTGTGCCGCGTCATGCTCACGCTGCTGAAGACCTGGGAAGCCTTCCTGCAGCCCACTGCCTCACAGGCGGTCGATAGTGATCGTACGTTATATTTGACAATAATACAATATTGCCTCGGTTGACCGGTTTCCGCCCGCCATATTGTGTTCAAAACATGTCATTGTTGTTTTAAATTGATGTATAATTATGGCAACTTACTTTTATTTTCACAAACTTGAGAAAATTCATAAGTTTTGTAACATTATTTTAACTATGCCCAAAAAAGATATGATTTTTAATAAAAATAAGTGATAGACATAATTTTAATACATACATACGTACATACATCTCTTAATAATTAAAATAAAGAAAATATAAAACTCATTAAAAGTACACTTTGTAAACAAGAATATTACAAATTAGAGGATTATACCCAAGATAAGAATGCTTGGAAACATGCTGGTCCTGCTCCATAGGATATCCAAAATCGAACTGGTTGCTAATTTAATTGTATAATTTATATATTAAAAAATATATATATATTACATAAATTTTTACATTCTGTGATTACTTCCTCACACACTGACTTATTAATTGTAAAATTTTAGGAAAATCGTCTACTTTTACAATGTTTGTAAATATGTGAGCACCATGTATCTATCACATAACTAATTTATCTGTTGTTGCTTCATTTTTTATAATTTCTACCTATTGCGGTATAGTAATTTTATTCTAGGTGCGTCTTCACATATAATTATATAACTAATGTACCTATACAAAATATTGTAAAACACTTTAAAAGAGTAACGGTGAAGTTTCTTGCCCATTCTTCTTCATGCGAAAACTACCTTTTGGAAGGGGCAACTAGAATCAATTAATTTTTTTTGTAAGTTTTGACGTTCAAAAGTGCCTTATAAGGGCCTATTTGAAATAAATGATTTGATTTATTTTTTGATGATGCGTGCTATCGTTTGTTAAAAGTTTGCGTATTTTTTGTTTGTTTCAGATGAACGAGAAGACGTCCAGAAGAAAACGTTCACTAAATGGATAAACTCTCAGCTAGTCAAGGTAAACACTGCACTAATAGACCTTGTAGTGCTAGTTGTAAGCGTTTGTACTACTTAGTTTGCATAAACTCATAAGGCATCCGACTGGTGATTAAACTATAGGTCTTGGGCAAATGGGCACATATAATAGATACTTCATCAACTAAATTGTTTTGTTGTCGACCGTCCGCGCCTCCCACTCTACTGAACTAATGTGCGGTGAGTGGATACATTGATACTTGTTTATTAGTATAGAAGAGACGCTTTCGAAACATTGTTAGACGTGTTGGTGGACATTGATCGCGTGCCTGACCCTTGGCGATTGACTAAACTGTTTGATGTGTCAATGACTCAATGACATTAAGTAGGTATCTATTTTTATTGGAGAAATTGGCAGTTTAGTTAAATCTATCGTAGTACAGCATAGTGCGAAGCGCAAGTTCTTTTACTATACAACGTTCGATATAAAAACTGGACGTGTACCTGCGCTGTCACATCAATGTAACAACTAATCAATAACATAAATCCACAAATGGCAGTATAGAAAGTCTCAAGTTTTAGACTTGTTGTCAGCTTGGAGAAGGATCAAGAGAAAAGCGTCGAGTGCGTCGACTCGTGATAACGTCACCGTGTGTTCAAACACAGTCCGCGATGCTTACAAACTGTGTGCACGAAGTAATTAGGGTCAATTCTCAACACTGAATGAGCGAGCGGCTGCCACTTTTTACAGCTAGAATTTTATAATATGGCGGAGGTGCAAGCTGCGACAATGCTGTACACCACCTACCACCCACTCAGCTAATACAAATAGTGGGTACACATATTGATAACCGTTGCACTGTGTAGGTTAGTCTACTTAGTACTGCCTCTTGTTAGTAACTTAGGTATTACCGTTCTATTCCCAGTGTACTCGTAAGTCATGTTGTGCCTAACTATACGTCTAGCTGTGAATTCAGAAATATAAGAACGTACGAGTATCTAGTCTACGAGTCTGCTAAATAAGATTATCTGTGCCAGCAATCACTTTTAGCGCCCTTAATGAGGTTGAGATTCCATCTAAAGTACCTACAGGCCTACAACATACTAATGTATTTTCAAAACTACACTACCTCTAAATAATAATGAAAGGCCTTATCCCTTTCGATAGAACCTCCGTTCCTTGACTGTAGGAAGGTTAAGGTGAAAGAGCCACACTTGTTAAAGAATAATATAACCGTTTGGAGCCAACACGCACACAGCTGGGCAATCTTTGCTGAAGGTTCCATTGCTGCGTGATGTGGATGTACCGTGTGTTTGTGTTACAGAACGACAAGCCGCTGGTGGAGGACCTGTTCCAGGACCTGCGAGATGGAGAGATCCTGCTGTCGCTGCTGGAGATCCTCACCGCGCAGCAATATGTAAGTGCACGAGCTCCATGACCCGCTAGCGTCTAACGTTTGTTGTTCAGGGGAGGTTACATAGACCCTTAGACTTTGACCACTGTCCAGCCCTGCATGCCAGGGCTGGACAGTGCCAGTTCTGATTTTCATGCAGGCTTAGATTGATTTTCCTTTTTAATCTTATTGCTGAGCCTCAGAGGAAGAACAAAGGTTTGTTTGTTTGTAAGCCGACCACAACACCGCAAGAGAGTTTCAAACCATGTAGTGTTAAATATTCTGACCTCACACTCTTGTCTCTGCAGGTCATGTCTAGTAGTTGCTAACTCCTGCACTTCCTTTAATATGTCAACTTTCACTTTCTGTTAGCTCTGTGCAAATTAACTTGTCTTGGCCTCGGCAGACCTTTGTGTAAAGTATGTGTATGTATGGCTGTTACATGTTTGCAGAACCGACTTCTATAATAAAGTATTTACACTGTTACACATCGTAATGAACCGCGCTTTACGCGACCGTGGCGGGGCGCGTGGCGTACTCTCGCCAATGTGATGTGTTCTGTCTGAATGAAATACCGATGTTATCATTTATTTATTGTACAACTGCTCCTTACGCCAAGATTGGTATCTAAAATTAGTTATCCAGCTATGATGAGCCAATAACTTTGACACTTGTTCATGAAATAGAAGCTTAATAAAAGCCATCGAATATTGTAAACACCAGAGAGCACGAAAAGAACAGTTTGTAACCTGTGGTCCTGCGTATAGGCTTAGCCAGCGGCACATGATAGCAGTGTTGTTTCCTTGTGTGTTGCAGAAGCGCGAACGCGGGCGCATGCGCGTGCACCATATCAACAACGTGAACACGGCGCTGCACGTGCTGGATCAGAACGGCGTCAAGCTCGTCAACATCAGCTCCAACGACATCGTTGACGCCAACCCCAAGCTCACGCTAGGTATACATACTAATCACTGCAGTAACACACAGGTGCTGCTGTTCAACATTGTGGTAAGAAAAGGAATACGACCTAGAGCCAAAAATACGGGTCTCAAGGTGGTTCAGAATATCTCAACGGTCGTCTCCGAGAGGCTTACTTACATCGCATCCAGTGCATGGAATGAAATTAAATTGTACTTTTAGAGTCTGCATTGCAATACTAATGTTACAGGTCTGGTGTGGAGCATCATCCTGCACTGGCAGGTGCACTACCACCTCAAGGAGCTGATGTCGGAGCTGCAGCAGACCAACCTTGAGAAGACGCTGCTGGCGTGGTGCCGCACGCACACGCAGGTCAGTGCCCGCAGCAGAGGGGAAGGCTGCATGTTATCGAAGTTTTCCAATACAAACATGGGTGTATACAGACCCAGCACCTAGCTGCAATCTCAAATCTAACTGTTAAATTGAGCAAAAATAATTCGGTGCAGCAATGAGTTCGCGTGTATTTCTTTACATTGAATTTTTCGTGAAAACCCTAGAGCTATTGCTAAAACACGGATAATTAGACATGACAGAAATGTTTTCACCGTTGTCTAATTATCTAGTCGCAGGCAGATTGTGTGATTCGTCATATTGAACTGAGTGAAATAGGTAGGTTGGGTTAGAACTGTGACCAACTGTACTTCCAAGTTGCTCACAGAAATGTTTTCACCATAGATACATGAAAATTAGAGTACGTTGAAATTATTTTATAGATGCAGTTGATACACTTATTAGAAGCTGGCAATGCGTAGACATATCACAAATTTAGTTGCTCAAGAATTATCACCATGCTGCGTCATATAGTAGCATGTTTTATAATATATGGTCTCTTGAAAAGCACTTATTAGACGCTAATAGTTCGTCGCTGACCTATTAATTCATTAAATAACAAAATATATTTGAAGACTAGAATTACATTTTAAAGAAGGTGCCCCCCATTCCTTAATACGACTTATATTTTTGGTATGATAACCGCTGTTGTTTGTAGCGCATACTAAAGACTGCGTGTTTCGAGCGGGACAGGAGACACAGAGGATCTGTAGAGTTTAGTTTTTTTTCTTCGTAATAACGTACATTTATTGAAGGTTTGAACTTCAATGTCTCCATAGCCAGTTGGTTCCCAGTTAGGCGGTCAAGTTCAAAATTTGCAACGACTGGAAGAAGATGTGCCTCACCTTAGTGATGGATGGGTCTTTTACAGCTGGTAGATAGCACTGCACTTTTATATTAGAGTGTATACGAGTATGAATGCGTTTGTGTGTGTAGAACTACACGGGCGTAAACGTGAAGAACTTCACGACGTCGTGGGCGGATGGGCTGGCCTTCAACGCGCTGTTGCACCGCTGGCGGCCGCAGCTGTTCGACTACGCGGCCGTTCTGGCGCGCGCGCCGCCTGCGCGCCTCGAGCACGCCTTCAGCGTCGCGCACGACCACCTCGGCATCGACCGCCTGCTGGACCCGGAAGGTAACTAACTCGATCAGCGTTGCGCACGACCACCTCGGCATCGACCGCCTGCTGGACCCGGAAGGTAACTAACTCGATCAGCGTTGCGCACGACCACCTCGGCATCGACCGCCTGCTGGACCCGGAAGGTAACTAACTCGATCAGCGTCGCGCACGACCACCTCGGCATCGACCGCCTGCTGGACCCGGAAGGTAACTAACTCGATCAGCGTCGCGCACGACCACCTCGGCATCGACCGCCTGCTGGACCCGGAAGGTAACTAACTCGATCAGCGTCGCGCACGACCACCTCGGCATCGACCGCCTGCTGGACCCGGAAGGTAACTAACTCGATCAGCGTCGCGCACGACCACCTCGGCATCGACCGCCTGCTGGACCCGGAAGGTAACTAACTCGATCAGCGCGCTGCTGCACCGCTGGCGGCCGTATCTGTTCAACTACCCCTAAGATAGTTAAATATCAATACCCCCTCCTGTTTAGCCCCAATATTGTACACTAGATATTATCCGCAGTTTCGCTCCCGTAGTCAATCCCTCAGGAACCGTGCATTTTAGCCGGGATGAAAAAAAGCTTATGTACTCACTGGCTCATATTTATCTCTATACAAAAAATCACGTGAAACCAAACACTGACGCGTTTATGTTGATATTTGATATTTTTATTTAGTATAGTATATTTGACTTTTGTTTCCAGACGTGAACACACCGAACCCCGACAAGAAGTCCATCATGATGTACGTGATGTGCCTGTTCCAATCTCTGCCGCACTCCAGCGAAGACGTGGGTGACCTGGAGAGCATCCACTCCGAGCCCAGCACGCCCGTCGCTACGCAGCCCCCCGAGGTAACAATCAATCAATTAATGTTACTTTAATTAATAAAATCATCTTTCAACAAGAACAGTACGGTTTCACCAAAAGCTGTTATACAACTGACGCCGATAGCACCCGAATAAAGAACATTTTAACGCTTGGGCAGAAGCACAAGATTGCATTGGAATCATTTGCGACCTCTCGAAGGCGTTCGATTGCGTAGACCATAAGACACTTCTCCTGAAACTGGAGCACTATGGGATTAGGAATACAGATCTTGATTAATTACTAAACCTCACTAACCTCAGCTACATGAATTGATAATGTAAAATAAAAGACTCGTCCCTAATTAGTGGCGTCAGCAGGCCTAACATGACACACGCGACAATTACTCGCTCTCGCGTGAGTAATTGTCGTCTATTTTGTCACTTTTCTCGTTTTCTGACAGCGCTTCCATACAAAATAGTCGACTCCTTCTGTCAAACTATGTTTTTTCGACAAACCCTAACATGGCACCTTAGTTATCTCGATTTTTGACAATTCAACACGAGATAATCTCCGATTCTTCTGTCATTTAGTATTTACTCGTCCTCGATTTTGACGACGAAAACGACGAGAAGAGTAGACAAAATCCTGATACAAAAAAAAAACTCCAAAATAACATGGCAGTTTCATAATTGTAGGTACTTATTTTAGTCATCATTTTATGTTACAATATATTAATAATGAAAATACTTAGTTTTAAACTACTATTTAAATTGGAACGACGTGTTTTATGTGGATTTTTTCGTTTTTTGTATTAGGGGTTTATAGGTTCCATATAGGGGTTGAAATTTTCATTAATTTTGTGATAGGACACACCATTTTCGAGATAAAAGCAAAAGAAAAGAAAAATAAGTCGAGGTGTTGAATTTTAGTTCATGACAATTAATTTTGACACCTTTTTAATCGCTATTAAATACCTACTTAGAAAATTAAATTTTTTGGTGAAAAATGTAAAATTCAGAATAGCCAAATTGCCATTTTCACTAAATTAATAACTCAGTGCCATCTTAGTGCCGTCAAACTGAAATATAGTTAAGTTGAGTCACTTTAGTCTATTTCAGAATGGGAAATCGTCGGTTGACAGGAATAATCTAAATTTTGTTAATTTTTTGTCTAGTTTAGAGGTATTTGTGACAAGAGAATCGGCACCAATGTCAAAGATCCACACTAAACACGCTGATTCATAAGATTTGGCTGGTTACCATAGGTCATCAGCAGTACCATATATACGATGATAATCAACCGTAATCAAGCGGCAAGTAAATGCAACACAATACGAAATGTATTGGTACTGAGCATACAGCCAAATAATATCTCAAGATACCTTTGCATCGTAGGTATAATTTGAGGTATTAAAAATGCTCCTAACTAAAAAAAAGCTCCTAAATTTTTTCCGAAAATTTGTCTTAAGTAAAAAAAAAATCGATGGCCTATTTCTCGGAAACTGTGCCTCGTAGGACCATGCTTCTCAGAACCTAAATGGTTTCGATGGTCTAGGTTAACCCGATACTGCAATAAAATTGGAAGACGTCGGAAAAAAAGAGTCCCAAAATATTTTCGCTGCATACTGCTCCTAAGGCTACACTCCAACCGACCTTTCGTCTGTATCTACATAGGAAAGGATAACTCACTGAGTTTGTCATTAATACGAAATGTCAAACAATATGTACACAATCACCCTTTGATATTACATAATTCCTTATTCCTTAATCATAACATTCATTACATAGATCAATGCCATGCTAATTGATATGTAACCAGATGTCAAAAAGTCAAAGGTATAAAAAAAAAATGATTTTAAATATAGACAAATTATATTTTAAAATTTTATGTGGAATGAGAAATCGTATAAACAAATCCTGACTAAAGTGTAAAATTTTACGGAGGCAATTAAACAGGTCTTTATTGTTAAAAAGAAGATGCTTTATGTTGCATGAGATTGTTTAGGAGACAGAAACCCTGTTTCCACCTTTTTTAAAGAAAATTTTTTTACGCAGTGGACTTTTTGATTTTTTATATTTACCCTTTTTCTAAAGTCGAAATCGATTTTATTTCTAAATCCAAGTTAAATCTCACGGAATGTCAACCGTATGTACTGTACTCATGTTATTTATTGAAATAGATAAGCCACTAGCAGAATTTGATGTTACTGATAGGTAAAGAGATTCATTAAAGCCATTTTATTCTTTTAAAACATGATTTTACGTTTAAAGTTTCGGCATGTCCGTCTGTCTATCCGTCCGTCCGTCCGTCCGCGGCTTAGCTCAGACTGTTAGTACTAGAAAGCTGTAATTTGGCATGGGTATACATACATTTTAATCACGACGACAAAGTGGTTAAATAAAAACTTGAAAATTTAAAAAGACATTTTTTCAGGGTAAGTACACGCAAAGTGGAGATGTTTTTTTTTTCTCGTCTATCCTATGGTGTGAGGTGACGCTGGAAAGGTCGTTCAAAAATATTGTCGGTGTGTGGAAATGAAAACCATTTTTGGATGCAGGGATCCGTTTGCAAAATATTAAGCTTTAAAGTGCTATTTTGTTAGAGTCAAGTGTCCCCCTGCCAGCAAAATAGTTGTTTTTGGGTGTGTGAAAAAAATCACGGCAGTAGTATATAATTATGACGAAGTTAAAAGAAAAACTATCACAGCTAAGTAGGCTTTACAGGTTAACGAGTAATAATCGGCCAACTTACATTTGCAGTTTGAAAAACATGTTCTCCCATACATTCCGCATGGGAGAACATGTTTTTCAACTACAGTGTTAAATTTGTTCTTGGGATAAATTCATCCCAACCTCAGAACTCTTCATTGTGCGTGGTCCGACACGCACTTGGCCGGGTTTCTTTTGTAATTTCGTGCGTTCTTTTGAAATTTCGCACTCTTTATTATTTTGTGTTTATCTTTACTCTACTTATTTTAAAGAAAACCATCTCAATATTAAATGCCTGAATATAATTACTTTTTCTCCGTACTTATTAAAGTATATTGAATGCCGTGCTAAATTATTATATGAAACGACGTAACTATGTATCATCAAGTTACGTTTTGTTATACGTACAAGATTTTTCTAGTCCAAGCAAGTCAGGAGATCGGCCATCGTTCTTTGTTTAAATTTTGTTAATGGAGTTTAAAATTGGGCACTCTCGCCGTCGCCAACACCCGCAGGTGTCGGCGTCGCGGCCGCTGTCCACGGCCACGACGGGCTCGGCGGAGCTGGGCGGCTACTACGGCGCCTTCGAGGAGGCGCTGGCGTGGCTGCTGGAGGCCGAGGAGCGCCTGGGCGCCGGCGCCGCGCCGCCGGACGCGGACCTGGCTGCGCTCAAGGAGCACTTCCACGCGCACGAGGCCTTGCTCACAGGTACGCCTATTGTCTTTGCTTTATTTTTATAAATAAAAATCAGCCAAGAGCGAGTCGGGCTCGTATGATATAGGTTAGTTGACAAATAGATTTGTGAGCTTAAAATATCAAAACTCAACTTTATTTTGTAAATGATTTTAGATTTATTAATATTTCCGAGAAATAATTGCGTAAAAATAAAGCCAATGACGTATCGCATTCAATGTCACGTAACACATTAATTTTTTTTTCTGTTTAAAAATTGTAAATAGAAACAAACTTTATGCGACAGACATAAAGTTTCTTTTGCATTACCAATAGACGTACGAAAATAATGGTTTTGGGTAGTTGGTTAGTATGTCCCTCTCGCACAATGTTGCACTGTTCTTTAACCAACTAATTTATTAGTATTAAGTCTCATTTTCTTATTATTAACACTCTTTTATTATTACTTTCACTTTTAATAAACATTGTAATAAAATTTTGAAAGTAAATTTTCACCTACTTCTAATTGTCGTATCGAAATGAATTTTTTTATGTACATGTATAACAATACTATAACTAGGTATCTTGGAGCTGATCTGATGATGGAGCCAGGAGGTGGATAGTGGAACTCTTCAGTGGCTACTAGTAAACCTTTCGAGTTTGAGCTCATATGATTCGTTTTGATGAGTCCAAAAGATTGCACTTGGTGTTGAGGGTCTGATGATGGAGTCAGGAGGTGGATAGTAGCCATGGGATCTGGAAGCAAAAGTCCTCGCGCACATCTGGGAGTGGCGCGGGGAGGCGAATCGCCGGGGCGTAACTGCGCTGCCGCGAGAGATTGCGGCGCAGCGGACAGAGCTCCGGCGGGATCTCATGGCGTCATGGAGAGTGCGATTGTCGCGAACCAGTGCTGGGCACGCCACTATTGCGGCGATAAGTCCGCTCTTTGAGGAGTGGCTAGAGAGGCGCCACGGCGTCCTCACCTTCCGCTTGACGCAGGTCCTCACCGGACACGGTTGTTTGGGGAGGTTCCTGTTTTGTATCAGGCGGGAGAAAACGCCCGGGTGTCATCACTGCGTGGATCGCCCGGAGGACACGGTGGAGCATACGGTGGAGGTCTGTCCGGCTTGGGCAGAGCATCGCCGTGTCCTCGTGGAGGCGATCGGTGGCGGGGATCTCTCGCGTCCGGCCCTGGTCCAGGCCATGGTACGGAGCGAGAGGGCATGGGAGGCCGTCACCTCCTTCTGCGAAGCAGTAATGCTCGCGAAGGAGGAAGCAGAACGCGTGAGGGAGAGGCAAACTTCGCGCCCTCACGCCCCTAGCCGCCGCAGGAGACGCCCTGGGCGTCGGGAATCGCAGGCCGATTCCCGGCCACCGTAGGCGCGGGCTTGCGGACGGTGAGCAATGGGTAGCTCGCCGTCCGATAAAGTCAAAGGCAAATAATTTATTTCAATTAGGCACAAAAAAGGCACTTTTGAACGTCAACATTTAAATAATAATTGATTCTAGTGTAGTAGTAATGTATTCTTGGATTTTCAACACTAGGCTTAGCGCTGAGTGTTAACGGTGCACAATTATTTTGGGATTAATTTAGGTGTCAATTAGTCCTTCAAGTGGACCATTGTGTGTGGGCCATGGCGGCCGGCGGTGGTTATTCCAACCAGCCCACCTCCCTCCAGAAGTTGATTAGATCTCCTGATCTGTTCAGAACAACTGTGAAAGATCTAGATGACCCGCGGGTTTCTGTTCTAATTTGGGTGAAGGTGAACGGTTTCCTCAGCCTCCATGCAGCTTGTCACTTCTTTTATATCCAATGATTAATTCTTGAAACTACATATTTTTAGGTAACTACATAAAAACATTGAAAATAGCAATCGTCCATCATAAGAATGTGAAAGTAAACATTACCACAAATATTTTTTTTTTGTTTTTAATATTATATATTTGTATTTTAAAACCTTGTTAATTAAGAATTTAAGTGAATTTCTTGTGCAAACAAGACAAAAAAAGTTGATTTGACGGGCAATAAAGTATGACGAGTACGACCCTCGAACTGCCATAACAGTATGCCCCGTTTTGACAATCAAAATTAAATTGCTGAAAATAAACCTCAAGGACCATTACTAGATTGGTTTCTCAAACATTTGATTAACATTGTATACCATTATGAGTATCGAAATTGTTTCTATTTTTTTTTTTTAAAGTTGGTTACAAAAAAAAAACGAAATGCATTAGATTTAAATTACCTAATGTTAGAAGTAGCGAATGTGAAATCATATTGAATGGAGAAAAACTGAAATTTTTTAATCAACCGGTTTTCCTAGGAATCACGTTAGACGAGAAATGACTATGGGGACCTCTATAACATCTCTCGCGGGGCGGCTAAGCTCGGCTGCATATGCTATTAGAAAGATAAGACAGTTAACAGATGTAGAAACCGCGCGTATGGTCTAGTCGTATGGCATTTTACTGTGGGGTCGGGCTGCTGACATTGAATCCATCTTTATTTTGCAAAAGAGAGCCGTCAGAGCCATTTATAATCTAAGTCACCGCGAATCTCTCAGGGAACTATTTAAAAGGATTAATGTTATGAGGGTACCTTGCCAATTCATTTATGAAAATATTATGAATGTAAGAAAAAATCTACATCATAAGAGTCCCTATCAATTTCGGCGCGCTCCTAGTTTAAATAACTATCGGAGCGCAGTGTGTCTGTGTGCGTTCGAACTATCGCTGACAAACGTAGTGTGCGTCGCACGGTGCAGCGGGAACAAAAATCTTGGTCCGTTACCGCTATTATCAGCGCTCCATAGTTTTTACTTACTAGGTTCCGTAATACTGGATGGATTGTATTGTGATTATGACGTGTTATGTTTAGGTATCCTATAATATTATCGTTACCCATGTACGGCATACACTATATTACAAGCAAACTATAAAATGTGACCGGCGTATATAAGGTAAGTCTGAAAATAATTACACGTGTTATTGTACTCCTGTATTATTTACATATTATATATACAGATTATTTAGCTAACGGTGCGCTTCGATACTCGTGTGTACCTTTATTTCCGTCGCTATAAGACCTCAGACCATCATGAGAGAGTATAGCAAGCAAACTTATCATATTATAAAGCTACTAAATTTATTTCTTTACAAAGTGGAAAAACCGAGCGGGGGAAACAGTAGCGGATCCAGGGGGGGGGGGGGGGCTAAGGGGCTCAAGCCCCCCCCCAAAAGCATCTGAGTTCTTCCGTGACACATGATATTATTCTAATTAAATTTTTTAGTAATCATTACACTACCTAAGGTACCAATTGTCGTTAATTTATCCTTATCTTAATAAGTATGTTTTCAAGTTAAAAATGTATATATGATGTTTTGTTTCCGTGACGAATTGTGAATCCGCGCGCAACTCATTCTGTCCCTCACGCTGCCTCCACCGCCAGCCTAACGCCCGCGCGTGCGTCGTCGCGCTACATTATCTACGTGTTCTTTCCAGTTAATATCTTTATCTATTATTACGCCTAAGAACTTTGTATGTGTTACTTCATTGATTTTATTTATATTAATTTTGATATTGTATTTATTATTATTCGATTGATTAAATTGAATGTACCTCCTGCACGTCTGACGTGGCCAGCTTGTATATGAGGCTATCGTGCCACACACGGTCGAAGGCTTTCTCCATGTTAAGAAATACTGCTACCGAGCATTTCTTCTTATTTAGTGCAGTTGTAAGTAGGTGCAGTACCCTTGACAATTGAAGCGTCGTGCTATGCTCCGCCCTAAAACCAAACTTTTTCGGGCGTGGGGCAATGTATTGCTGGAGACGTCGCAGCAGGAGTGCTTCGAACACCTTGGAGACTGTCGGCAGTAGTGTAATATGCCGATAGCTCTCCGGCTTCGCTGTATTCTACCCCACCTTGGGCAGCATAATGACGCGCCCTTCCTTCCACGAGGTGTGAAAGACCCCGTGCGCAGTATCGTGGTGAACAGATACGCCAATGCCGCTACCGTACGGAACGGCTGGTGGCGCAGCGCTGTATTCGTGATACCGTCGGCACCGGGGGCCTTCCTGGGCTTCGAATTTAGGATGGCGCGTCTAACTGCGCCAGGCGAGAAGAATTTACGGCTCTCCTCGGGAGCTATCGGCGTTGCGAAATAGTCTCCTAGGTGCTTCTCGACTGCTGCGACATGTTCGATGTCGTCATTCGGGTTAGGGCAGAACTGACGCTCCAAGTGCTCTGCGAAGACCTCCGCCCGGTCCTCCGCTATATACTTAAGCGCACCATCGCTGAGTAGTGGGCACACCGGGGCTGGGGTATTCGTCAGTTGGCGGCATAGCTTGCATACGACATAGACGGCCAACTGTCCGTTGTTGCGTCTATTCTCTCTTCCCAGTCCGCGGCGGTGTGGGCCAAAAGCTCTGCCTTTACCTTCTACGCGAGACGGTTGAGTAGTGTCTTCAAAGTTGGGCATCCTAATTGCTGCCACAGCTTGCGAAGGCGCCTTTTCACGGCGATCATCGCATTATGCGCGCCGGCAAGGGCGGCAATAGCCCTCTCCCTTGCGGCTGCATCGTCGTCGCCGCTTCTATGGCGCTCTGGATGCAAGCAAAAGAAAAGATAGAGACCACCACATCTCCATCTTTTCTGTGAACGCCGTCCAATCAGTTAATCGGCGTGGCGCTATGAGCTTCAGTCGGGTTGGCATACCCGATAAGACGACGAGTACTGGTTGGTGGTCCGACTGTAACTCGCCATCTATCATATGTTGGGTGATCTGGCAGCGTAGCCCTCTGTGGACCACGATGTCCAGCACGTCCGGCATGTACCGCACTATATCTGGGTATTGGGTAGGCGTCTCTGGGCCGGACACCGAGTACCCGAAGGCTTTCGCGTCCGCGAAGAACCGTCTCCCCTCGGTACTCATTGCCACGCGCGAGCGCATCGGTTTATAAGGCATTATTTAGATATTTTATTACAATAAGTAGTCAAAATAAAATATAAAAATTGAGTTTAGTAGATAAAAACCTCAAATTTTAAAACATTTAACAATTATTGTTATTTTCAATAAATTCTTACCCATAGACGACGATTTTGCACATGATTTTATTGCTTTTTTCAGCGTAGATCACTTTTTTTTTAAGTACTCGTGCAATAACTTGTAGGCTTACTAATATACTATATGCCCAGTATTTAGGAATTTTCTCAGATTCATATTTGCTACCAGTAAACTTTAAAAGCACTTGAAAAACCTGGTGTTTCGTGCTTACGTAAAAAAGTTTAATTTAAAAAAAAAATCTTAATGGTTGCTGAATTTTCTGCTTTTAGACCGCGAAATTGATACGGGCGCGAAATTGATATCTAGTATTAAGAGCATTCATAAAGATAAAATAGATAAACCATTTTTCAGATTATCTAAAGTACATACATCTTTTATGGGGTACTGTGTTAAATGTTACAACAAAGAACCTTGTGATGTTCTATGTTAAGGGGTTTGGTTTCCGCACTTAGTCCGTCAGGTGGACCATTGTGCGTGGGCCATAGCGGCCGTTTGGTGGTTTTTCCAACCAGCCCACCTCCCTCCAGTAGATAATTAGGTCCTGGTCTGTTTAGAACATCTGTGTATAATCTGGGTGACCCGAGGGTTTCTGTTCTAATCTGGGTGACGCCCGTACATTCGAAGAGCACGTGCGCAACGGTCTCCTCAGCCTCCTTGCACGCCCTGCACAGAGGACTGTCCGTTATGCCTATTGTGTGGAATGTATGTTTAAAAAAAAAAAAAAAACAGTTTAGCGAGCAGTGCCCCGTGATGGTCCCCATCACCAGGCGCACGCCGTTCCTGTCCAGGCGTAACGCCTGATCAGCCTGCTATCCAAGGATGGCATAGCTTCCTTTGACTGCCTGCAGCCCGGTGTCGAAGACCACCAGTGCTCCGCTTGTGTGTGGGTGAAATCCTGCAGCCACCTGCGTATTTGATTGAAGGGGATGGGTACGATAGGCTCGGGTCCACAGACTGCCGTGCTGGATCCTCGTCTAGTAAGTTCATCAGCTGCGTCGTTACCTAGCGATCCGCTGTGTCCTGTTATCCATTGCAGTGTCACCGTGTTGCGGCTAGATACCGTTATTTGTTCTAGTGCATTGTGACATTCTAGTGTTAGCTTCGAGGTGATATATTTTTTCCGTAAGGATTGGAGAACTGAGGCACTGTCGGAGAGTATACGTATGTGGGTGTCCGTAACCCTCCAGGATTCTAGGGCGTGGACCGCTTGTATGATGCCCACACGCTCCGCCTGATGACGGTGTTGAACATTCCTAGCGGTCTGGATCTATTTATGTTGAGGACGTGTGAGAAGACTCCGGACTTCGGTACCGGAGTCAGTCTTCAATCCGTCGGTGTATACTCTCATCTCTTTCGGGCCTGAGTAGTCACACTGTTCTTCTGTAAGTATTATGTTGTAGTGCCTTTGAAAGTGGTGTTTTTTCGGAGCTTTGTGCAGGGTAATGCCATCATATGAAGGGGTCCGATAGGACCGATGCCTGCCGGGGTTTCGGGAAAGTCCGAAAGGGATACCGTGGCCCCTGGCAACGTACAGGCAACGGAAGGAACACGGGTGAGCTTTAGTCAGTAAGAGTCTAACACGCCCTCCCGCTCCACCCAGAGCGGGAGAAGTTATTTGAAAATTTCCCATACAAAATAAAAAAGCAAAAAAAGGGCTTTGGCTTTCGTTTGATCGCATCTTTCTTTATACGTGTGTGCTTAACTCTGCAGTCATTGCTTAGGGTTCCTGATAAATTTAGGTTAATTTGTCTGTCGTTGCTTCATTTTTAATTCTTTTTACTTATTGTGGTATAGTCATTTTATTCTAGGTGCATCGTCTTCACATATAATTATATAACTAATGTATACAAGATATTGTGTTAAACATTTTAAAAGAGTAACGGTGGAGTTTCTTGCTCATTCTTTTCCATACGAAAACTACCTTTTGGAATGGGCGACTAGAATCAATTTTTTTTTTGTAAATGTCGACGTTCAAAAGTGTCTTACAAGGGCCTATTTAAAATAAAATATTTGACTTTAACTTTATGACACTTCCGTAATTTGAAAAACATTGTTTATTATTTAACTGTTCCGATTTGCATGCCGACCATGTCCATGTTCCATATTATTCATACTGAAATATGGATCGAAGTGATCAGTGATGAATCACGCTTGTCGTGTCCGCGCAGGGCTGGCGGAGCAGCAAGCGCGCGTGGGCGACGTGCTGGAGCTGGGCGCGCGCCTGCTGCACGACGCGGGCCTGACGCGCGACGAGGCGGCCGAGGTGCGCCTGCAGCTGCGCCTGCTCAACACGCGCTGGGAGGCGCTGCGCCGCGCCGCGCTGGCCACGCAGGCGCACGGCCACGCCGCGCTCATGCGGCGCCAGCAGCAGCACCTCGCCGCCTTCCGGTACGTGGCGCTCGGGGCTGCCGCCGCAGGCGCGTGGGCCGGACGCTAATGTGTCACGTGTTCGCAGGCAATGGCTGACCAAGACCGAGGACCGCATCTCCCACATGGGCGCGCTACGCGGCTCGTCGCACGCCATCCACGCGCAGCTGGCGGCCGTGAGCGCGCTGCACGACGACCTGCGCAAGCAGCAGCCCACCGTGGACGCGCTGGCCGACTGCGTGGTCGTGGTGGACGACGACGTCATAGACAACTGTACGTACCTCTGTACAACTAGTGCGTGGACGTGCTGGCCGACTGCGTGGTCGTGGTGTACAAACAGCAGTCCACCACCGCCATAGACAATATATTTTCTGTGTTACTGTGTGTGCCGCGACCATACTGCATCTGGAAACGACTTGTTGAAATTGCTGTTAAGTGAACATATTCGAGTCCACCCACTTTTCATAGAGCTCTTATGCCATGCCACCATATATATATATATACATTGCTAGTGGACTCCAGCAGGGTCACTGACTTTACATTGACGCTAAAGTGAACCCTCGAGGAGGGTTCTTGGCATTAGGTATAAAACACTGTAAAACGTAGTAAAATTGTGTTTTCATGGGGTCTAGTCGCAATACTCGTATCTATGGGGGTATTTTCATGTACACATGTGTGTAGTGGGCTACACATTATAATCGCTTGCTCTGATCCCGAGACATGGCTGTTCAACCTTTAGGGAAATTTTATTGCAAAGTAATATTTAATTTTTGATTTAGGTTTAAAATGAACGGCAAACAGTCATGCTCTTATTTTTTTATACTGTTTTGTAACAACTGATTAACGTCCAGTGTCCTATTGTGGACTTGATCGTCGCTCAGAATTTAATAAAATCGACAACGAGCGACTCGGATTTGCGCACCCAGAGTTCCGTGTCTCGTGGGATCGTGCCTAAATGATAACAGCCGCTAGGGTCGATCGAAGGTTAAGCTACGCTTCGTAAAGCACGTTAAGCCGTGGGTCTCGGCTGCTATGTATAGATCTTTGACAGACGTTACAGGGTAGGCAGAATGCCAATAATCTGACAACCAGTCTTACTAAGAGGTATCGTGTTACCCAGTATCTGGTTTGTGGAGGTCGGATAGGCAGTAGCTTCATGTAAAATACTGGTATACACGACTGCATCCGGTTAAACTAGAAGCCGACTCCAACATAGTTGGAAAAGGGTTAGGCAGATATTGATGGAGTTCCGGACCTTGATAGGAAAAATATTTTTAATTTTAATAATTACATTTAATTTTTTTGTGATTATAACTAACTTCGTTTGTAATTTTTTTTCAGATTTCTCATAAAATGTGCTAGTTAGATTTTTTTTACGAGTAATTTTTAAATAAACCTTAATCAACTAGATATATGTATTTTAGAATTTAATAATGCTGTTTTTGCCAAGAAAAACCTTCATTGTAAACGAGCCCTCCGCGAGGGCTTCGGGCACCGACCGTGTCAACACACTCATGTTAGATTTTCATAAATTGAAAACGCTCCCCGAATTAAGATTTAAGTTTTGATTTTTCAGCCGTGACCGAGATCGAGGACGAGCTGACCGCCCTCAGCGAGCGCTGGGCCCACACGTGCCAGTGGACGACGCAGCAGCTGCAGCGCCTGCGCGAGCTGCAGGCCGGCTGGGCGGCGCTGGACGCCTCGCACGCCGAGCTGCGGCGCGCGGCCGACGCGCACGAGACGGAGCTCAAGCAGATGGAGGCCAACCCCGCGGGCGAGGTGGGCGCCGTGCTGCAGCGCGTGGCGGCGCTGCGGCGCCTGCAGCGCGACCTGCGGGCTGCGCAGGCGCACGCCGCGCGCCAGCTGGCCGCCGCCGCCGCGCTGGCCGCGCGCGCCGGCGCGCCCGAGCCCGCGCTGCTGGACCGCGCCGAGGCGCTGCACGACCGCCTGGACGCGCTGCTCATGATACTCGACGTGCAGGCGCAGCGGGTGAGGGCCCACGAGCGAATTGCGGATATAATGGCAGTCTCACTTCAGTTGTGCAAAGTTGAGCAAAAGCGTAACGACTGCTCGTCTCCTCAGATAACAGACTTGGGCTTCGACGTCGACCTGGACTCCTCGGCGGCGCCGGAGCCGCCGGCGCATGACATCACGGGCGCGCGAGACGTCGCGGCCGCGTGTGACGTCGCGGCCGCGTGTGACGTCAAGGGCGCGCGCGAGGAGACGCACAGCGGCTGCAAGAAGCCGCGCCTGTCGCAGGACGCGCGACAGGACTTCCAGCTCGGGTACAAGGCCTTCGACACCTGGGCCGACGACGCGGAGAAAGCGCTCGATGATGTGAGTATGCTACATCTAAATACTATGTTGTGCAGATGTTGACCTAACATTTTACAAAGCGGACAAACTTAACTGACAGCCAGGAACTTCACCAAAGGTAACAGTCAAAGTAACGTCATAAAAGAAAAGTTAACTTTGCCGTTACGATTACTTCTGCGTCAAACCTTATTGCTCATTAAGCTATTGTAAAAAGCTAAAGTTTCTGTCATTTTGTCAGAGCTTTTTAACTTGCGACGGAAAAAGAGGGGTGTTGAAAGATTGACTTCAAGAAAATCAGTTCAGTCGTTTGAAGATTATCAGCTCTTTAAATAATTTTTAGTTGATAATTGGATGTGAGCATCTTCCACAGGTCAGATCGATTTGAAATTTGATACTCTGTTACTTCAATGATATTAGAACATAGTAACCTTGAACTTGTGCTGCAGCATAACCTGGAATTTGCAGGATACCCAACTCCCTCACCAATTTACAACACACATACAAAGACACAAATTCACAAAAACACAAAGTCTTTGATATGATAGGATTAAAGGTTTAGGAGATTAGGACCAGTGCTCCATAACAGGCATGAAGTCTTGTATTTGACAGGATATAAGGAACCAAGCTCTGGGCGGTATTGTCCGCCGTGGACCCAGCGGGATGACATGAGAGTATTACCTATTAGTTACCTCCAGGGCTTACTAATAGTTTTGGTGTGAGTATTACTTATTGAGTTATTTATAAAATACTAATAATACTTTGCAGTAGACTAGAATTAGTTGCTACAGGTAGAATTGCAAAAATATAAAGATGGTAAAAATAATAAATTCAAGAAGTACTTTGGTGCATGATATGCATCACATGTGAGAATCATGTGGACAGGTACTTGTTGACTTGGCTATTGTATTGAGCCTGTGACATTCAACATTGTAGCAGTATTGGTAACGTGAGCAGAAAGTAGTTTGAAAACTCCTCACCTTTTATTTTAGCTATGATGTGTGGAAGAGCTGGAACAGTCATCTCTGATTGGCTGTCCTTAAGCTGGCTTTCATTTGGTGGGATGTAGGTTGGTTGTTCCTGGGCTGGCGACACGGTCACTTGTTCAACAGGCTGCAGTGGATAAGTCGCCTTTTAAGGCGACCTTGATAACAATTGGTTTGCTGAAATTGGTTTACCTAAGTAGCCGTAATTTTTAAGTACCTCTGACAGACTGAAAGAGATAGGGCCCTATGGGCGGTACATAATTCATGTACAGGAAATGAAATATGATTCAAAGCCAGTTTATCGCACTCTTTGAATGTTGACACTTTATATTGAAGTTGATGGTATTGTTCGGCTAAAACCAGCCAGCTTATTCTCAAGGAAGGTGTTGTTGTCAACGATGATCTTCACATCCACCTTGATTTCATCTCTTAAAGTAGCTGGGTCCATAGAGCTTTAGAAGACTCAAGCTCCTTTAAGGGTGCTCACAATATTGTTATGATATTTTTGATAGTAGTTCTGCTGGTTATCATTTTCTTTTTGATATGGCAATCATCTGGAACCTGGAATGTGAGGCATTATGCAGATAAATAATAATGCAGGAAAAGGTGTTCCTACTAATATTTAGATTAGAAGGAACAAGCATAAATAATTAAATTAATCTATTGTTTTGTAATGGCTATTACAGTTTGGATGAAGTTAAACAGAAGGGGAGTACTATGAACAACAGTGCATTGGTTATTTTGTATGTTTTTTATTTGAATGCATAAAAACATGTTGAAAACGATGTTTTTTGTCAATTTATCAAATCGTGTTTGCATTGAAAACTTCTTGTTTGATGGTATCTCATACTTATCTCGTTGACTTATTTTACAAACCTATTTCATAATTATTTAAATGTTTCTGTATGAACCTTGCAACATGTTATCCACTATATGTTTCAATGGTTACATACTTATTTGGAAAACTCTAATCGCCCTTCAAAGTTCCCCATAGCTATGAATTTCATAACATTACTTTTACTTGCCAAATAACTCTAAGTGGGATCGAATTTCAATATTGTTTTTAACTAATTTAATTTTTATTTCTTTATATCATGCACACTATTTATCCAACTCACTTTACACATTGACAGAATAGTCGACATCTTTGCTGGCCATTTAATTAAAATAGAATAGAACTTTTATTTGGAACTAATAACTTTCAACTAATAAACACTTTACCTGGAGATGATAAACAAGGTCCTAAACCTTGCTCTAAACACAAGTTATAGAGAAATTGCGAGACATAAACCAACACCAGTGCAAATTTCAAACATAGGAGACATACAAGTCTATTTAATTATTATTGTGTGTATGCAGCCAACAACAAATCTTGAAATTAGTCAAAAAGAACTTAGTTCCTAAATGTAGTGCAAACACTAGTTCAACAAAACAAGTTTGAGATCCATTTCTTAAGAAAAGTTTATAGTAGAATAATAACATTGACGTTGTAATGAGCTTATTTTGTGGAGTAGTTAATTATTTTGCGTTGTTATTGTACTTCCACAAGTTGTCAAGCAAAAGTGACATTACCTTGCCAGTGCGTAATGAACTTAGTTCAAAATAATAATATGCTAAGATAATAAAACAAAACAAAATACTTCCCGGGGTTGATGTTGAAATCCATTGATGGAGTGATTATTATATTTGCTTTTCTAGTGTCAAGTCTACTTTCACAAGTTGTCAAGCGAAGGTGACATTAGCCTTGCCAGTGTGTGATGAACTTAGTTCAAAAGTGTTAGCGATTCAGTAACAATATGCTAAAATAATAAAACAAAATACTTCCCAGGATTGGTTGAAATCCATTGACGGAGTGATTATTATATTTGCTTTTCTGGTGTCAATTCTTTGTTTATTCTGCTGCTTCGGTCATTCTGTGTGTGCTGTACATGTTGTTCAACAAGCTCATCTAGAATTTCATGGTTTTGTTTCTATAAGTCATTGATTGTTTCTCCTCCTCTTTAAAATCATTCTCTTCAGTGTCGTCCTTTACATAAGTCCATTGCCACAGCCAGAAGTTGCCATCATCATTAAATTTGTGATCAATCTTCATGTTGTCATTAAGGTCGTAGGAAGGAAGAAATATTTCAGTAGTCTTGGCTGTGCTGGGCAACCAGTCGCTCACTCTTAGAACACACCATGTTCACGGTTTCAGAGAAAAATTCGTTTGGCATGCACTCGGTCACGGCACTGCAAGCAGCTTTCGCAGTTGTCCGTAATTATTTAGATGTCCGACATAACCATGAGTAGAAGGGGATCGCCAGTGCAAATCCCACTTCTGATGACACGACGGGGTATCTACCCTGTGCCTTTTCTGACCAGTCTCCGGTGCAATTCTTCGTTGATAGTAGATATAGGTAGTTGGTTTTCAATGACACACAACTCTTAACTCAAACTCAAAGCATTTATTTCAATTATAACATTTACAGGCACTTTTTAGTTATCACTTGTCAAGGAGTCATTCAGTTTGAGTTATTTTCTGAAGCTAGTTTCCCATTCTAAACAAAGTAGGTTCCTGATGGAGAAGAACGGGCAAGAAACTCCATGGACACTCTTAAATCCAAACATTATGTTACAGGTTATTTGTTTAACAATTACAATCTCAGTCCTTTCTAACACAACTTTTCTTTTCATGTTTATTACCCACACCCGCCATTCAGTGCGCGACGCTTTTCTCAAAGTCGGGTGACATCCCCGAATTTCAATACAATATCTTATTACTAAGTTTGTTCAATAAAACTTACAAACAATGCTAAAATGCTTATCAGTTAATTCTTTTATAATTAAACAATGCTAATATTCACAAATACAAAGGTTATTCAGATTAAAGTTGAATTACAAGCTTCATTACTTTCTACAACTTCACTATTCCTATTTTTGACAACACTTCCTGTGATTCAAGGAATTTAATCAAACAACAGGTATTAATTAGTAAATTGCAGTGTAAAATAATCTTATTACTTTATAGTTGGTTTTCTAATATTGTAACTTATTTAGTTCTCGTATTCAATTATTACATTCAGTTATTGGTTTTAATATTCGCAAACCGCGCCATCTCAGGTACCGCTTTGTCATAAATTTTACTTCAAATGATTTAATTTCAAATGACCACTTGTTAATATGACTAAAAACCCATAAATCATTAAATAAATATTCCCTTTTAATTTTAACTTTAGTTTTTGCCCCAACATGGAAATTGGTTATGTTTCTCTTTCAGTATATTGACTGAGTTCACAAGTTGGGCAATAGATGGCGTTTGATCTCAAAGGAATCGATTGCGTTCACAGACGCACGCGAATGGCTGTAACAGTATTCCACAGTTACCCATAGAGGGCAGGATCAAAGACTGTATGGTGAATAACAATTATAATAAGTAGTTACGCATAAGATTATGTTATAATCTTTACAGGTAGACGCTTTCGCGGCGACATATATAATTTTTTAGTCAAGTGAAAGTCCATAAAAATTAAAAGAAAGAAAGAAAATACGTTTATTTGCGGTAAACATGACGCAAAAAAAGAACACAAAATTAAAAAAAAGAAACAAGTTTAGGGAAAATATGCGTCACATTCACGCAAAATGGCCATCGCTCAGCATGATGCTGCGACCCTATGCAAGACAGAGCCCCAGCGCTGGTTTTCAGCGACAGCCGGCGTTGACGTTATGACGTCGACCGGTGCAGCATACCATGAAATATAATTAAGATATAAAAATAAATATACAATAATTAATACTACATAAATAAAAAAAGTATAACATTAAAAAATGGCAATATGCCGTTAAGTTGGTAATCGACATACGTAGTATCTCTATATAAAAACTATTTTCTCGACAATAGAGAAGCATAATAAGAATATTTTACTGTATCACCAATATATTAATCGCTTCTCTGGCAAAATCCTAGACGTGGAATTGTTAATAGATAAATATCATATGGATATCTTATGTTTTTGTGAAACCTGTTTAAAAACCAGATAGGATGCTGTTTAATGTACGAGTAAATAATTTTTCAGTTGCCTGTGCGTATAACAGGTCCTCAAAAGGGGGGTACCTTGATATTATGTAATAGTTGCTTCAGACATAAGGAAAGGAAGGATATCACTGCTTGCTCTGTTGATTGCTTATGTGAGGTGGCATGTGCACAGGTTGAGGGCATACTTTCTTATGTGTTTATAGACCACTAGCCTCAAACTTGTCATCTTTGTTAATAATTATGGACGAAATACTAAGTAAACTTTTTAAAGATAATAAATTAGTTTTTGTGTGGTGACCTAAATATTGATCTATTAGGTAACTTACCCGATAAATGTAAGCTTATATCATTATTTAAATCATTCAATTTAAAATGTATATTTCATGAAGCGACTAGAATAACAGCAACCTCAGCTTCATGCCAATATATTTACTAATTGTAAAGTACAAGACTCGTCCTTAAAAAATTAGTGGCGTCAGATCTGACCATACTGGTCACCTTGTATCATTTGACTTAGATATAATAAGTTGCACCTAGATAAAACCATTGAATTAAGACCTCTAACTAAAAACAAATTGAAAATGTTTAATAATAATGTTCTTAGCAATCTCTCAACTGCTAGTTTTGATTCACAAGACCCCAATATAAACTACGGTACCTACATTATTTTCTACAGTATGCCATGAATTCAATAAAGCATGTCCTGTAAAAAAGTAACAATCAATACTAAACCAAAATTTAATGAATGGGCCACTGCTGGCATTAGAAAAACAGATAAATTTTATATAATTTGTACAACGAGAAATCATTGACCAAGCCCTTCATAATTATGTCAGAAATTATTCTAAGATATTCAAACGAGTCTGCGCCCAAGCTAAATCTAAATTAATAAGTAACAAAATTAGTATTTCTAATAATAAAATAAAAGTTGTTTGGCAAGTAATTAACAAATAAACTGGAAACACAACACAGCGATATCAGAATTAATTGTCTCTAAAAATTGGTAATGAAACCATTTCAGATAAGGTAAAAGTTGCTGAGACACTAGAAAATTTCTTTACCAATATCCCAATAGATGTTTCGAAATCTCTCCCCTCATCATCTATATTAGCAGAATCTCTTTTAAAAGAAAACTCCAGTAAGGACATTCCAAGTTTTGAATTCAAGCCTATTTCTATTGACACAATTAAAAAGCATTCAAAAGTATTAACATAAAAAACACTAAATACTTATGGGGGATTTCCGTTAAGGTTCTTGAAGATATCATTGACACAATTGCCCCTGTCCTAACAGGCATATTTAATCAATGTTTAGATAGCGGTACGTTTCCTGATTTAATAAAACCAACCTGAACCATGACCTGGCTTGCATCAGCGTTTGGGCTAAGTCATTTGGTTTGCAGTTTAATCCAACTAAATCCCAGGCTATGATCATAGGCAGCAGATTCGTTCGTAATGCGGCTGATGTCGCATCTCTGGTGCCTTTATATCTCGATGGTGTTCACATTGACTATACCGAAACCGCCAAAGATTTGGGGGTCATTATTGACTCCAATCTTTCGTGGCGTGCTCAGGTCAATGAGGTCAGTCGAAAGGTACATTTCTCCTTTAATTCGTTGATGGATTCAATGTCAGCAGCCCGACCCCACAGTAAAATACCATACGACATAATGCTGTGGAAGTAACTAAATTAGACCAATCGCGCGGCTTCTACGTCTGTTAACTGTCTTATCTTTCTAACAGCATAAGCGGCTGAGCTTAGCCGCCCCTCAAGAGATTTTATGTGAGGTCCCCATTGTAATTTCTCGTCTAACGTGATTCCAGCTGCGAAAATTTAGTTTTAGTTTTAAATCATACGTGAGATGTGGGTCGGACCGCACACGTGTTCACCTCGGGAGCAAAACTATTTTAAGCTCGAGTGACGTACTTTGAATCCCTCGCTGCGCTCAGGATTTTACTCTAGAATCCGAGGCTCCGTTCTAGATTCAAAGAAACACTCGCCTTAAAAATTGTTGTTTGCTCCCTAGGCAAACAATCTACTATTTTAGAGGGAATGGTTAAAACATTGTTTCATACAATTTGTTCTGGAGTAAAAATTTCCAATTTATTTTTTATGCGGCTCGAATAATTTTCGAAAACTAGAATTCTTCGTAACGGTTGGGATTCAATATAGCGCCCGTGATATAAGACACTGCTTTATCCCCTTACTGAATAATCCTGTATATCTATTTAACCAGTATTGTCCCACTGCACAAACCTAGATCAGGCAGGTCTTAATTACAGTTAGAATTAAATATTACTCGATTGTAATAAATCTAAATCACAATTTTACTTTATATTTGTTTTTTTTTTACTGCCTGGTAAAGGCCACCTTCTCTTTCCCACCAGGCATCGTTTTGTTGCTACATGCTTGAATTTTGTTGCAGTGTGCGCACTCGCTGGAGCACGACAGCGGGCGGCGACGCTCCGTGCCCGCGGCGCTGGAGCGCGTGGAGCTGCAGCTGGAGGCGCAGCGCGCAGACTTCGCCAACGTCGAGGAGATACAGCGCCGCCTCGCCGCCGACCCGGACCTGCAGGGTGAGTCGGTACTGGCGCTGGAGCGCGTGGAGCTGCAGCTGGAGGCGCAGCGCGCAGACTTCGCCAACGTCGAGGAGATACAGCGCCGCCTCGCCGCCGACCCGGACCTGCAGGGTGAGTCGGTACTGGCGCTGGAGCGCGTGGAGCTGCAGCTGGAGGCGCAGCGCGCAGACTTCGCCAACGTCGAGGAGATACAGCGCCGCCTCGCCGCCGACCCGGACCTGCAGGGTGAGTCGGTACTGGCGCTGGAGCGCGTGGAGCTGCAGCTGGAGGCGCAGCGCGCAGACTTCGCCAACGTCGAGGAGATACAGCGCCGCCTCGCCGCCGACCCGGACCTGCAGGGTGAGTCGGTACTGGCGCTGGAGCGCGTGGAGCTGCAGCTGGAGGCGCAGCGCGCAGACTTCGCCAACGTCGAGGAGATACAGCGCCGCCTCGCCGCCGACCCGGACCTGCAGGGTGAGTCGGTACTGGCGCTGGAGCGCGTGGAGCTGCAGCTGGAGACTTCGCCAACGTCGAGGAGATACAGTGCTGACATCGAGCGAATACACGATCTCATTCGTATGACGAATATCGTTTTAAAAATAGGACGTGGCCGTACTGACTCTCATTTGTATTTTATTGCTATGATCCGAGATCCACCACGCATGTATATTTTTGTCAGTAAATTTTTAATGGCTCCGTATAAGTGTCCGTTTTTGTTATTGCAGAAGAGGCCAAACGACACGCCGAAAGTATAGACGACTTAAAGAAACGATGGGAAAACATACAACGAAAACTGGTAGATATACGTAACACCATGAACCTGCTCGAAGACAAGGAGAACTTCCACAACAGCGTGGAGGCGCTGCAGAAAGAGCTGGACGAGGTGGAGGCATGGCGCCGCGTGGCCGCGGCCGAGCGCGCCAGCCACAACCTGCTCATCCACGTGCGCAACCGCCTGCGCGGCCTGCGCCAGCTGCGCGCGCGCCGCGACGCGCTCGGCGCGCGCGCAGGCGCGCTGTCGCCGCCGCTCGCGCGCCGGGCGCAGGCCGTCAGCGACGACTACGAGCGGCTCCTGCAGCTACTCGCCGCACGAGAAACAGAGATCAAACAAGAGATCAGCAAAAAAACACCCGAAACGACCGAAGACGACTTCAAAACTCTACAAAATAAGATACAAGGGATGGAGTCGCAAATCATCGCGGAGCACGCCATGATTTCATCGCATGACGTCATGTCCGGCAAGCTGCAGCGGCTGACGGAACTGCGGCGGCAGTTCGACGAGCTGCAGTCCACGTACGACCGCGTCGTGAAGGAGCGCCGCGAGAACTGCGAGAAGGGAAGCGTGCAGGAACTCAACTTTAAGAGCAGCCTCGAGAACCTGGTCACCAAGTTTGGAGACACCCGCACTATACTGCAGCAGAAGATCAACAAGCTAGAAAATGGTGAGAACTTTTATTGTTTTTTAGTTTGACGTTTCGATGACGACAACATTCGGCTAATTTAAAAAAAATCTAAAACATTGTCGATACAAACATTAGCGATACAAACATTATTGTGTTATATTATCTCGATGACGATGACTTGTTTTTCAGCAGATTACCAAAACTATAAATGCCATACAAACAACACTAGTCATGTGATTAATCAAATTTTGATGTCCATGGCACCAGCTACTTAAGTTTATCACACTCATACTAAACAATCGAATGAGTAGGAATTTTAATCTGATCTTCGACTACCAAAGATGTTTTGTTTTTTTCCGAGAAATAATGTAATTTGAGGTTGATTAAGTAAAGTGTTACGTATCCTTTTCTGTTTTCCTGGGAATCACTCTCGTCTCAAGGCTTCAATGGGGTCCTCATTTAACATCCCTTTCTAGACGGCTAAGTTCAACAGCATAATATAATATGCTGTGAGAAAAATCCGTCAATTTACTGATACCGCGAGGCTAGTCTATTTTAGTTACTATCATAGTATTATGTCGTACGGTATTCTACTGTGGGGACGGGCTGCAGACATCGAGTCTATTTTTATTCTGCAGAAAAGAGCCATCAGAGCCATATATGGCCTCCGCAGGCGCGACTCTAAGGAAATTGTTTAAAGATATTAACATCATGACGGTACCTTGTCAATATATCTATGAAAACATTATGTACGTAATTAAAAATCTACATCCTTTTAGTAAAAGAGGTGCAAGACACAATTATATCACTAGGAATAGGAACCAATTAGTTCAACCGGGTTTCAGGCTGGCTAAACTGGACTCATCTTTCATGGGGTACTGTTTAAAATGTTACAATAAAATACCTCCCCACATACTTCAACTGAATGAAACGAAATTTAAATCATATATTAAACGCACACTATGCAGCCAAGCATTATAAGTTGGGAGATTACATCGAAGATAAAAATGCTTGGCTCAACGCTGGTCCTGCTCCACAAGGGCTCATAAACTAATTTATTAGTATTTGAAAATACTGTTGGAGCTGCTGAAGATTTTAAAAACTATATTTGCATTGTATAAATTCAATCTGTTATTATTCTATAATTGCATAACATATGTGTGAGTACTATGTAAGTATGTACCGACTATAAAGCTACCATTTAGGTACTGGGTATGTCTTTCATTGACTTGAATGTGTCTCGCTGACGGTGGAGCGTGTGTTGGATCATGTAGCTCCCTTCAAAATGGTTGAGCTGAAAGGTGTTAATTCATGCGTCATGTTCGTGAACGGGCGCCGTCAGTGTCCGTGGATTTTCTTGCCCGTTATTCTCTATAGGTACCTACTACGCTTTGGAATGGGCAACTGGGCAGCTTCATCTTTCTGACTGACCGACACCTTGACAATTCAAAAGTGCCTGTAAATGGTTTATTTGAAATAAATGATTGATAAATGAATTTTTTTGTTTTTGTTTTAAATCATACGTGAGAAGGAACTTCGTTCCTGACGGGGGTCGCACTGCACACGTTTTTTTTCAATCAATCAATCAGTTTATTTGTGAAACATAGGTGTATACATAGGTGTTTATATAAATAGGGGGTGCGCTATGTTTTGTCATAAAGGTTCTCATAGAGGGTGATAAAAGTAGAGTGTTCACCTCGGGAGCAACGCGTTCACGGCTCGAGTGACGTACTTTGAATCCTTCGCTCCGCTCTGGATTCAAAGAAACGCTCTCTCTCGACTTAAAAATAGTTGTTTGCTCCCTAGGCAAACAATCTACTATTTATTATGAGTAGGTATCACTGAATGCTATTGGCCATCTAACCAGATATGTTGCGAGTTTGATCGACTATTACTAATATGAATAAACATAAAATGCATCTGTGTAGGTCTGAAGCTGACGCAGCAGGTTTCGGAAGACAGCGAGGCTGTGTCGCGCTGGCTGGCCGACGTCGAGCAGTTCGTGCAGGCGAGCGCGCACGTGCCGCTCGGCGAGCAGGACCAGCTCGAACTGCTGCTCGACAAGAGCAACGTGAGTCTAACTTTACGTGTCTTATACTTGCTAAATAAAATATGGCATACTGTCATTGAGATTTGAAAAAAAAAAATGTGACACCACCTGCTCGATAATGTCAAATACTATGTCATACAACCCTAAACTTAAGTAAGTTATTAAACACCTATGGTCTAGCCGGGCAATAATACTGTGTCAAATCCTAACTAATATTATTATTTTTTTTATTTGTCACGCTTTCACGCTAAAACGTTTCAACGGAATTAGATGAAATTTGGCACATGGCTAGACCATGACCTGGTGATTGACATGTGGGCTACTTTTCATCCTGAATAGCAGACGAAGTCGCGGGCAACAGCTAGTTTCATTATAATTTGTAAAAAATCATTTAAAAACTTTAACAAATAGAAAGTATTTAAAAATTCTTTTTATTTTCTCGCAGAAAGTGTGAAACGAAGAGTGTTCTCCTCGGGTATAAAGGTGTCTTCGTCGTGGGCGAGCTTGAATTCGACGGAATCGAGCTTGGTTCAATATAGCGCCCGGGACAAAAGTCACTGCATTGTCCTCTTAGTGAATAATCTACTATTAAATCCTTAGTCCAAAGTGGTTTTTATGTCATGCAAACCGTACGTGTTTTTTTGACGGGACGTGCATACATAACATACTTTATCGTATAGTGTTTGTTAATCAAACATGCTGGTATTTAAGTCGCATCAATTCTAATATTATTTACTGTTCACAGAAATTCGAGGAAGAAAAGCAAATATACAAAACCAAAATCGAAACGATCGATAGCACCAAAGCATCAATTCTGGAGGATTGCGACGAGGTGCTTGCGAAGACGATCCAGAACGACACGACAGCCTTGCGCAAGCGATACGAGAGCATCGCGGACAAGGCGTTCACTTTGAACGAGAGCTTGCGGAGAGGTCACACTTACATTCTACTTTTATTTATCCATTTTTATAATATACTTTGTTTCTTTATTGACTTTCTTGTTTGTAAAGTGGTAGCAAACACTACTGCTGGGTTCGATTCCCAGCTGTGGCAATGGGTTTATACATCGGGAATTTCTAAGTATTAGCCAAGACTCTTGCTCGTGCACGAGCCAGGCTGTTTGCGGAGCCTATATGTCGCACCGTTGCTCGTGCTAAGTCCCCAGTCTGTCTACCTCCCAGTTCCACTCTTATCCAACAAACGATCTCTTGCGGATCAATAGACAAAGGTTTTATTAGCATGTCAGAAGTATGACAGGGCTTCATCAAAGTATTGTTAACCTTTTTTATGTTTTAAGGATTCGATTTATATGTTGTGTCTTAAAATATTGTAATTGAACTTTCTCGCATTGTGCTGAGCGTTGGTCGTTTTTCGTTTGCGTTTATTTACTAAACATTTGGTCTGTTGCCAGGCCTGGAGCGCACGGAGGCGGTGTTCCAAAAGATCGCAGAGACGGAGGCGTGGCTCGCGAGCATCGAAGAGCAGATGCCGCGCGAGCACGAGTGTCGCATCACGGACTCGGCCGAGCTCTACCAGATGAAGGCGCGCTTCCAGACGCTGCGCGACAAGTGCGACGACCACACGCAGCAGTTCCGCAACCTCAACGAGAGCAGTAAGCCGTCTAGTCCATCAAACGTACACATAGTATGCGGGCAGTCAGCTTGCAACACTGCATCACTCTTAGTGTTTCTTTTTTTTCCCTTTTCGAAAGTATCACAGTTGGTGAAACTTCATTCGCATTACAATCTAGCTTATTAGTTAACTAGCTACTGCCAGTGACTTCAACCCCCTGAAATTTCGGATCCGACTCACCGCGTCGCATCCCATCGCATCCCATTCCCCGCCCGCGCTATTACTTCGTTTTCGCTTAGCCTTCTTTCTAACTTTTTGAAGTTTACTCCTCCCTGAACTGTAACCTTGGGGGCTCGAACTCGTTGATGGGCGTGGTCAAAATGCATACTATTTCATCCAACATCGTGTGCGTAAGGGACAAGCACTGTGATGAGCAGTAACCAGTGCGCGCACGTAACACACTTCCGTACGGTATACCAACGCTAATGACGCTCACATGCGCGATTTCATTGCGACGACATACCTACAGCGCATACAATAAAAAGTATACGGGTGGATTTTTGAGATGAGACAGTAAGGGCAGCTACCTTAACCGCTGTAGCTACAGGAAAATGGTCTTATAAAGAAGAAAGAAAGAAAGAAAAATATTTTATTTGGGACACGCACAGGAAATACAAACAGTAAAAAATAAAAATAAAAAAAACAAAATTATATAAAAAACTAAATAAAAAGGGAGCTTAAGTTTAAAAAAACTAACAAAATAATAAAGACCTGTGCGAGGCCAAAAAGGCCCCTATCTCAGCATAATACGGCGATAATAAATATCACCGCGCTGGTATTCTGATAGGGCCCACTGTGATGAGAATGTCCTTAACTTTTTGAGACATTACGATATGCATTCACAGATTTTGAAAAACATTACAGTCAGCAAGAAAATGGGCAGTTTTCTCAAAAACTTTTTTTGATGCCAATTGATGGTTCTTATTAGGAATAAACGACTCTATTAGACCAACTGAGGTTTGAGTAGAAAAGTAAAAAAACTCAAAAATCTTTGTGCATACTCTAGATAGAAAAAAATACAACTTACTTTTTATGAAGTTGACTTGCCGAAAATTTATAAAAAAAAATAACTTCGAACGAATACGCGTTATAATTTTGTTTGCTTTGAGAACAAGATAGTTTGTTGCGACGTTCTGGGAAAAAAACCGGTCAAGTGGATGAATTTATCCCAAGAACAAACTTAACTTAGTAGTTGAGAAATATGTTGTCCCCTACATCGATATACGTCACAGTCAATTCTCCAACTGTAAATGTAAGTTTATAATAATTGCAAAAAAAAATTAAGGGAACATAGATCTTCGTATTTGATATTAATGTCAACTTGATACCTTCACGCGTTCCTGAGAAAATGGGTCTTGACAGACTGACAGACGGACAACGAAGTGATCCTATAAGGGTTCCGTTTTTTCCTTTTGAGGTACGGAACCCTAAAAATGGCCTCAAATAATTTTGAACTTTCAGACTTGTATGGGAAACGTAAAAAAGGGCTGTCCGCAAAAATAGTTAGAAAACGCAAAAAAAATTGTAAGGATTTTTTAAATCAAAAGCAACAAATTTCGTTCTCAAATCAAATAAAATTATAACGCGAATTTGTTCGAAATTTGAAATACCATTAAAAAAAAGTTTATATGAAAACTGCCCATTTTCTTGCCGACCGTACTTTCTTTTCAAAATCTGTGAATGCAGATCAAGCTGTCTCAAAAAGTTAAGGACAGTTTCCTAAGACTAAGGTAGCCCTTGCTGCCCCATCTCAAAAATCCTGTATTTTTTTAATGGGATATTGTTTTGTCCTTTTTTTGGGCAGTCGTGTCGAAAGGCGACTTTCTTCAACATCAATGGAGTGAACATTCTATACGTACCTAAGTATAACAAAATTACATGATTATCACTGTGTGCGACTTAGATTTTTATGATACAATTAGGTAGTTTTTTTATAAGGTCAAACACCTTAGTAGAAAATGTTGTAGGTAGGTAACTGCATAATGAAGTTATCCTAATATAATACATACACACCGGGCGTTCCTTGCGAAATAAACGTACATACATACCTATATTTACGGATAGTCGAGATACCTTTCTTGATGATGATAAAATAGTGAAGTTAAGACGATTAGATCTCGTAAGTTAACTAGGAGTATCCATGTATTGTAAGGCTGTTTGTTTACATACCTGTCTGATGTTTCTGACTTCCACCAAGTTATCCATTATCAATGGGTGCTCTCCCACATATTCCACAGTCAAGACAGTGGACCTTCGAATACGGTTTTTGCTTCGATTTAGATTATGTATTTGGAATTATTACACCATAGTCCAAAAACAAGTTAGCAATCCGAGTCCATAAAACAAAAGCCGAATCGTTGCACAGGTACGTTATCAATATTCAGAGTTCATAACACAAAACTACGAAAAGTAAAAGTGTTGTGTTTGGACTCATCGGATATGTATTGATAAGTGCTTTTATACTAGGTAGTGTTCAGGGCCTGATGATGGGACTGGAAGGTGGCCATAGGAACTCCTCAACTAGACAAGATAGCCTGTTGTGTTTCGGCCGTTTGGATTTGTTTTGACTAGTCGGTACTTTAGCCCAAGATGTAGTCTAGGATCTAATGATGGAGCCAGATGGTGGCTATAGGGACTTCTCAACTAAACAAGATAGCCCCGTTGTCATCTGGCTATTTGGATATGTCTTGCCAAGTAGGTACGTTAGCCCAAGGTGTAGTCTAGGACCTGATGATGGAGCCGAGAGCACACTATAGGAACTCTCACAGAAATAAGATAGCCCCGTTGTCTTTCGGCTATATTGATTTGTCTTGACAAACACTATTGCCCTGGTTGAAGTCTAGAGTGACGGTGGAGTCAGAACGTTAAGAAAGACGATGGAGTTTTCGTTAATAATGTCTCGAGCGTCGCCGCGCGCGGACCCGCGGCCCGCGCGCGGCGAGCCTGCTGTGGCTGTGTAGTGACGTGTGAGTGTGTGGCTGTGTAGTGACGTGGGAGTGTGTGGCTGTGTAGTGACGTGGGAGTGTGTCGCAGGCAACGACATCCTGCTGGCGGCCGAGGGTGGCGCGCCGGCGGCGCTGGCCAAGCGCGTGACGCACCTCAACGCGCGCTGGACCGACGTCACGCACGGCGTGTACGAGCGCTACAAGTGAGTACTGTACATGTGAGCACGTGTCGTGTAATTGTTTTATAGCATTATTTTGTGAGAAAATACATGTTATAATATGATTCTATTTTTAATTTCGGTATTGTGTTTATAAAGTATGTGAATATAAACTCGTTTTGAAGTTTAATTAATTCGAATTTTACGATATGAGAGTAGATAAGAGCTATTTATAGAATGAATCGCTCATCACGATCACGCAGGGTGCTGGGCGAGGCGTGGCTCGAGTCGGGCGAGCTGCGCGCGTGGCTGACGCAGGAGCGCGCGTGGCTGGACGGGCTGCAGCGGCGCCTGCGCCGCTCGCCCAACGCGCCCGCCGACGCCGAGGAGATCTCCGACGAGCTCTACGTGAGTCGCGAAGCGCTGCGGGCATGTTCTGTAGTGCCGTCATAAGAAAGAAGGCCGTAACTGACAATTTTGTCAAAAATGAGTTATTAACATATTCGGAATCAGCAAAGAAAATGCCATCTTATGGTCTTACACACAAAGCTGTAACTCGTATTAGATTGGAGATATCATAAGGATTTTAGCCTTAACTACGACATAAATTCTGGTTTTTGAATCTGAAAAGCCTTAATTACACAATAGCGGCCTTTTGTGTTAGTATTTTCGTATTACTAGTCTGGAAGGCCGCAATTACCAATTAGGGCTTTTTAACTAAGCAAGCACCGTTAAATTTACTACAATAAAAAGCCCTAACTTCGCAATAAGGGCTTTTCATATAAGTATTTTGAGTGTGTGTGCGACGACGGGACGATTTTTCTTATGAAATATTATTGATATCTTGGTAAGTAATGTTTGTTTACGTTACATTATAATGCGTGAATAGTAACTGCCTGTGAAATAATATAAAATTACGTAGATAAATTCGTTGATTAGCAAATTTTTTGGTCCGTCCATTGTCTTACGTGGTTTTATGTTTAAACTGAGTGTTCGGATGAACGGCGATTTACTTCAGAATATCATTTTGAACTAGTTTTAGTATAGGACCAAATCCAAAACAAAAAACAAACTTATCGACGGCTACGTGCGAGTGTGTAAAGCAAGTGTTGGAGCGAAGAGATTATGATCTATAAGTTGAAGTACATAAGACTGACTATTGCATGGACGAGTTAGTGATTTTGTGTGTGACTTGTTGCGAAGTTTACAGAGCAGCTACCTAATTACGCAACACATTTCCGTAAACGATTACGACAAATTTGTTTTTTTTGACAGTTCAACAACATTCATTGCGTTATTTACGTTGTTGAGCAGATTTTCTTTTCGAACTTATGAAGCAATGGATGAGTAATTTGTTTCAAAACGATACAAATTCCGATTGATCGTGTATTATGTAATTAGGGTACAGGTCACAAGCTACGTACAGTGTGTATAGCTAGGTGTCGTTCATCTGAATCTCGGTGTTATCGGTTATAGATATTTTTGATTAAATCGATTACAGATTATTAAAATTAATGAGATGGAGTATTTTAAATGCAAATAATTAATTATCTATTATTTTTAGGACCATGAAGAAGAGTGCGAGGGGTTCTCTTATTATAGAATTAATAAAAACCATTAAGGAACATCAATGCCAGCAAATATAATGTTGTTCTGGCAAAGTTTATATACGATTAACGCTGCTACGGACCTGATGGTAGACCAAGAAGACTGACCAGGTACGAAACTTAATTGTTACTTGCGTTATGGAGATTATTTTTTATGGTAGAATGTTTTTGTTAAAGTTTTTTAATTAAAATATGTGATTCTCAGTGCCTTATTAGGCTCACTTCTATTTGAAGTTCCTATATCTACATAAACTGATGTTTTAAAATGATATTATTGCTTGATTTGTGTGTGGTTCTATTGACATTGTGTCAGAAGATACCTAATATGTTTTTATTTTAGTTTTTGAAATGAAAGATATGATTCTGTGTCTGTAAAAGTTCCTATAACTAAACTGTTTAAGATGATTATTGGTTGTTGTGTGTGTTATTTTATTGTCAAAAGATATATAATTATAATACTTATGTTTTGTTGATATTGTTTAGATAGATAATGAGAAAAATGTTATTAATAAAGATGTTCTAAAATAATTTGTTAATACTATTTAATTAGTACAAGCAAGAATTGGTTGCTTAAAAACGCTTCATAGTGATAATATAACTGGTGATAGTTATGTATCTGCTTGTGTCTTACGTATTATTTTAATTTTGACTGAAAATTCAACTTATGAGACTGATTAATTTAATAAACTACCAATTTTAGTAAATATTTTTGGGTTAATTTTAATAAATCTTGTTTACAATCGACTGACGAAGGCTTTTATTTCCTTGAGACAAAATACCTATGCTGAAATCTTAGAGTATAAAACACTCTAAGGCTGCAATGTGTGCTTTGAAAACGATTTGTAAGTAAGTTTACTAGCAAAAAAAGGCGCAACTGCACATTTAAGGCTTTACATGCAAGGATTTCGGCTTTAGGAAGATCGAGCTCCTTCTATGAAAAGCCGTAATCACATTCTACGCAATTACGCCTTTTCAGATAAGTATTTCACAATTTATTATTATATTTTTGCTAAAACAAAAGGGAAAAACAAAAAAAAATTAATACGCGTATTTAAATAAATTATGGTTTAAAATAAAGCCTATATTTTTTGACGTTTTATAAAACAAGAATCACTAACTAAAACCATTCAGTAAATCGCGGGCCTTCATTTTAGACAAAACTTCAATTATCTCGGAATTAACGTTGACGTAGTTACGGCCTTCTTTCTTATGACGGCAGTGTAGTGCACAAAGATCATACTCATTCAAAATCAAAGTTAAAAATATTATAGCCGCACGATATTACGCATAGACGCATATAACGCGACAAATATAAAACTACAAGGTTCTTTAGACGCGTGGCCACAATCTGAACTAAAGCCGACATCTTGTTTTTTTAATACTTTTCACAAAACAATATAGTAAAAATATTTACCAACAGCAGCCCCGTGTGACCGTCATTCGAACGCCTAAATATCCTTGTAGTAGTGTATGTGTCACATCTGTCCATTTCATAACGCCCTGTAGTGCGCAGAATACTTACTTTTCTTATCTAATTTATAATCTTTACGTGCAGGACCTGGAGAATTACATCCAGAACCACAGCGACGAGCGACTGTCGCGCATCCAGGACATCGGGCGCCAGCTGATCGACGCGCACATCATGCCGGGCTGGATCCAGGCCGAGATCGACGCCGTCACCGACACCTGGAATACGCTCAGGGCTGAGGTATAGCTGCAATCATATCATTATTGTATTATGTACAGACGAACGGATAATAACAGGTGTAAAAAGACACTTAACGAAGCCGAGAGTCACTAACACTCCCCACTCCCCCGTCATTGTGATCATTCTTTTGTACTGGATCATACCTGGAAACCTTTTGGTTACAGTAATAAGGTCAAAGTTCGAACTTTTTTAAGGGTGTTTTAAGCAAACAAGTTTTAAATGTTATAACTTATCTTTAAATACCCCCACGTTCCCTGTAACTTCTTTTTTTCTTTTTAAAACGTTGCTCCACACTAGGAATTTCTCCTGTATTGTGGGTGCGTTTACAAACAGCCAGACCCGGAACAACTACTTGCAGGTCATACAAATATTTGTTCCGTGCATATGAATCGAACCCGCGCCACGCAGCGCAGCCGTCCATCGCTTAACCACTGCGCCAACCGTGCTGTCTTCACTTTTCATGCACCCTAAGCACAATATTTAGCGTGCGCTTCATTACATTGTACAGAATGTGTAGATAACGGCTATGTTATGGCTCTTTTTATGCCCTGTGAGTACATGTAACGAGGAGCTAGCAGTCTTATTTATAAACGCCTCTTAAATTTTAATCAATTGCTAAGCAATTGATTAGCAAAATTCTTATTCATAAACGCTATTTAGCGCTAAGAGGTCGCTAAGCAATTGATTAGTAGCTGTCAAAATTAAACACCACCGGTCCACTGTTAAGAGGATGCTAAGAGGCAAGATGGCGGATTTTATTTCAATCAGCTGATCGATTCAATGCGAATTATGTGTGCTTCGAGGTAATTTAGTTCCTATTATCGAGATGTGCCGATATTATTTATCGAGATAGTAAATATGCATTTCGACAATCTTTTACGGGATTTCAGAACGACTTAGAAGAATTAAATAATTTTGAAACACCGGCGCGAAGTACACAAAGGAAGGCCAACAAAGCTCATTTATATCCCTTAATAAGATGATTAGATACCTACTAGATAATATTCTGACTGCCTCGTTGGTCTAGTGGTCGCAAGTGCTACTGCTGAGCATGAGGTCCCGGGTTTATTCAGTGTGGAATTTCTCAGTAGCAGCCCGGGGTCTGGATTTGTGCCCTATTGATGGCAATAGGTTCGCCCCCTATTACATGGGACTTAAACATAACTGGCGAAATGTGGGTGTACTATAGGTACACCTCTGCCTAACCCTTCGGGGAAATACAGGCGTGATGTTATGTTATGTTGATAATATTCTTCTTTCGAAGTACACATTATACAAGGATTTATAGGGAAAGTTCAATCAGAAGGAGGCTCAGTAGGTGCTCAGGTGGTTTGATGAGAATGAGTTTGTGAGGGAGCTCATCGGAGATAATGATTATCCAATGTGTTTTCCCATGTGCCCCTCATCTTATGGCGCTAGCATTAAGGCCCCAAACTAAAGAAAAGCCACGTTGTGGCAGTCACACAAATAACAAGAGACATTTTATAGAAAACAATTTATTTTGATACATAATAAAGCTAAATTTTTGTTATAAATTCATTATTTTTGATTTCCAATATTCTTCCTCCAAAGAGATGGTGCCATTATTTTGTCATGCCACTCGCATTCCTCATCGTTTTCACGTAGCATGGTCTCCTCCCTCATCTTTGCGAGGTTGAATAATATTTAGTGGCTCATAGCAGCAGTCAAAGTTGCTGTAAACAAGTATATTAATTGTTATTAAAAGATACTGAAAACCTGATGCAAAAGCAATAGGAATTAATAAAACAGACACAAGTAGTTACATACATTTCTAAAATAGTATATTCGTGTTAAGAAGCAAAAAGGACATGAAAATACATAAGTAATAACATTGTTACTTCTGCTTTAACATTCACTTGGTCAGTTTATATTATTAGTAAGTAGATATAAATTCAGAGATAAATACCTTTTCCTGTTTACTCCAATTATTGGAGCTTATTATTTTCATTGCTATCATCGCAAAAACAATGAAATAAACTTATTGAGTAATATTATTCAATTTTATATTTTCCGATGAAATTTTTGACTCTTGTCTGTCAAAGTCACGACAGATACAGAAATCGTGGTTTTGACAACTTTATTCTTAAAATTCTGTTTTTTAGTCGACTATTTTGGTTATAATCTGTGCCGAACGCATAATTTCACTTCTATTTCGTTTCGCAACTAATCACTTGCTAACTAGCGTTTATAAATAAAGAAAAGTTAAGCATTGATTAAGAGCTAACCATTTGCTTAGCTAAACAGTGGCTAAGCAGTGATTAGCGAGATTTTTATAAATAAGGCTGTTGTTGGTTACAAATGAATTGAAGCGTTGATAGATTGAGAATATAGCCTAGAAAAATTGTCTGTGAAACAAATCCCAGGGAAGATATTGGCACCGATTCTCTCGTACAGCGAACTAAACTATCACTAAAACTCTTTACTTTTGTGGCTATGAGAATCTTAAAACTATTCTGCAAAAAAAAAAAACTAGAGTTGTGTCAAAAATAATTTTGATAACTAAAATCGAATTTGACAATCACGGCTCCACGTGATACTTGTTTGCCCCACCCGATGAACATTTCCGTTTTTTAGGGCCGCTCAGGGGATGGCAGCCTCGGCGTTTTATCTGGAATTTTTCACTTTTTTATGGAAAATATGAAAAATTATTACCTAAATGTTGAGTTTTATTTTAGAGGTTTATGGGCTTTATAAACTGGGTCAAAATTTTCATTATTTTTGCGATAGGACACCATTTTCGAGATATAAGCAAACGAAAATTAAAAAGAGATACAGTACAGTTTTTGCACTTAAGTCGATGTGTTGGTGTGAATTTTAGTTCATGACAACTAATTGTATTCCACACCATTTCAAATCGCGATTAAAAATAGTTAGATTTTGTTAGACAATCAAAATTGTTGGTGAAAAACTTCAAATTCAGAATAGCAACATTGCCATTTTCACTAAATTAATAACTCAGTGCCATCTTAGTGCTGTCAAACTAAAATATAGCTAATTTGTGTCACTTTAGTCTATTTCAGAATGGGAAACCGTCGGTTGACAGGAATAAACGAAATTTTGGTCATTTTTAGTCTAGTTTAGAGGCATTAGTGACGAAAGAATCAGCACCAATATCTTACTAGCATTTCGGGTGTCATTTTAATAGTTTTCGAGTGTGCTAAAGCCGAAGTGAAGTCACTTTTCATGCGTGCCGACCTCCCTAGCGGCGTCAGCGTCGTTTGTTACGCGGACGACACGTTGGTCCTGGCGCAGCGGAGGTCGCACCAGGCGGCGGCCGAACTAGCGACACACGGGGTTGCGACAATCGTGGACAGAATCCGGCAATTGGAACTCGAGGTGGCCCTGCACAAATCCGAGGCCATGTGTTTTCATGGTCCTCGGAACGCGCCACCGTCGGGTTCCCAAATAACGCTAGAGGAGTTCACATCGGCGTCGAGTCGACGATGAAAGTGTATAGGACTCGTCCTCGACAGCCGGTGGAACTTCGTGGAGCACTTCCGACGTTTGGCTCCCAGACTAGAGCGGTCCGGGGATACCGCATGGGCTCCGGTGAGGCGGCGAGCCTCCTTGCTGGATTGCCGCCATGGGATCTGGAGGCAAAAGTCCTCGCGCACATTTGGGAGTGGTGCGAGGAGGTGAAACGCCGGGGCTCAACTCCGCTGCCGCGAGAAATCGCGGCACAGTGGACAGGGCTCCGGCGTGATCTCATGGCGTCATGGAGAGTGCGATTGTCGCAACCCAGTGCTGGGCACGCCACTATTGCGGAGATAAGTTCCCTCTTTGAGGAGTGGATAGAGAGGCGCCACGGCGTCCTCACCTTCCGCTTGACGCAGGTCCTCACCGGACATGGTTGTTTCGGGAGGTTCCTGTTTCGTATCAGGCGGGAGGAAACACCCGGGTGCAATCACTGCGTGGATAGCCCGGAGGACATGGTGGAGCATACGGTGGAGGTCTGCCCGGCTTGGGCAGAGCATCGCCGTGTCCTCGTGGAGGCGATCGGTGGCGGGGATCTCTCGCGTCCGGCCCTGGTCCAGGCCATGGTACGGAGCGAGAGGGCATGGGAGGCCGTCACCTCCTTCTGCGAAGCAGTAATGCTCGCGAAGGAGGAAGCAGAACGCGTGAGGGAGAGGCAAACTTCGCGCCCTCACGCCCCTAGCCGCCGCAGGAGACGCCCTGGGCGTCGGGAATCGCAGGCCGATTCCCGGCCACCGTAGGCGCGGGCTTGCGGACGGTGAGCAATGGGTAGCTCGCCGTCCGATAAGGACCAGGCCCGGGTCGACGGCGCGTTGTGTGCCACGCGCGCCGCAATGAGATGTCAGCAATTGAAGGGGTCCGATAGGACCGATGCCTGCCGGGGTTGCGGGAAAGTCTGAAAGGGATACCATGGCCCCTGGCAACGTACAGGCAACTGAAGGAACACGGGTGGGTTTTAGTCAGTAAGATTCTGAGACGCCCTCCCCCTCCGAGAGCGGGAGAAGTTATTTGATAATTACCCATCCAAAAAAAGAAGTCACTTTTCGTGTTTATCTGTATGTTCTTCTAAACCACGCAACAGATTTCCATGAGGTTTTTATCATCATTTAGATAATTTACTTCTGTAGAAGAAGAAGGCTTATGTGTATAATACGTTAGTATTAGGTACATTTACATAGTACTAAGAAATCTCGATGTTTTGTCAAGTTGTAAAAACCGTGCGAAGCAGGAACGGGTCGCTAGTCCCATATAAAAAGTGTTTCTATATGCCTTTAATTCATTCTGTTTTCCTGGACAACACTAATGCGTGGTATCGCACAGGCGGCGTCGCGCAGTGCGCTGCTGGAGCGCGGCGCGCGCGAGGCGGCGCGCTCCGAGGTGTCCGTGGACCTGCTGCAGCAGTGGCTGGGGCAAGTGGAGCGGGAGCTGGAGCCCGGCCGGGGCAGGCTGCCGGCACAGAGGATACAGGTGCGTGTACTAGACAGGGAGTGACTACCGAGGTGTCCGTGGACCTGCTGCAGCAGTGGCTGGGGCAAGTGGAGCGGGAGCTGGAGCCCGGCCGGGGCAGGCTGCCGGCACAGAGGATACAGGTGCGTGTACTAGACAGGGAGTGACTACCGAGGTGTCCGTGGACCTGCTGCAGCAGTGGCTGGGGCAAGTGGAGCGGGAGCTGGAGCCCGGCCGGGGCAGGCTGCCGGCACAGAGGATACAGGTGCGTGTACTAGACAGGGAGTGACTACCGAGGTGTCCGTGGACCTGCTGCAGCAGTGGCTGGGGCAAGTGGAGCGGGAGCTGGAGCCCGGCCGGGGCAGGCTGCCGGCACAGAGGATACAGGTGCGTGTACTAGACAGGGAGTGACTACCGAGGTGTCCGTGGACCTGCTGCAGCAGTGGCTGGGGCAAGTGGAGCGGGAGCTGGAGCCCGGCCGGGGCAGGCTGCCGGCACAGAGGATACAGGTGCGTGTACTAGACAGGGAGTGACTACCGAGGTGTCCGTGGACCTGCTGCAGCAGTGGCTGGGGCAAGTGGAGCGGGAGCTGGAGCCCGGCCGGGGCAGGCTGCCGGCACAGAGGATACAGGTGCGTGTACTAGACAGGGAGTGACTACCGAGGTGTCCGTGGACCTGCTGCAGCAGTGGCTGGGGCAAGTGGAGCGGGAGCTGGAGCCCGGCCGGGGCAGGCTGCCGGCACAGAGGATACAGGTGCGTGTACTAGACAGGGAGTGACTACCGAGGTGTCCGTGGACCTGCTGCAGCAGTGGCTGGGGCAAGTGGAGCGGGAGCTGGAGCCCGGCCGGGGCAGGCTGCCGGCACAGAGGATACAGGTGCGTGTACTAGACGGGGAGTGACTACCGAGGTGTCCGTGGACCTGCTGCAGCAGTGGCTGGGGCAAGTGGAGCGGGAGCTGGAGCCCGGCCGGGGCAGGCTGCCGGCACAGAGGATACAGGTGCGTGTACTAGACAGGGAGTGACTACCGAGGTGTCCGTGGACCTGCTGCAGCAGTGGCTGGGGCAAGTGGAGCGGGAGCTGGAGCCCGGCCGGGGCAGGCTGCCGGCACAGAGGATACAGGTGCGTGTACTAGACAGGGAGTGACTACCGAGGTGTCCGTGGACCTGCTGCAGCAGTGGCTGGGGCAAGTGGAGCGGGAGCTGGAGCCCGGCCGGGGCAGGCTGCCGGCACAGAGGATACAGGTGCGTGTACTAGACGGGGAGTGACTACCGAGGTGTCCGTGGACCTGCTGCAGCAGTGGCTGGGGCAAGTGGAGCGGGAGCTGGAGCCCGGCCGGGGCAGGCTGCCGGCACAGAGGATACAGGTGCGTGTACTAGACAGGGAGTGACTACCGAGGTGTCCGTGGACCTGCTGCAGCAGTGGCTGGGGCAAGTGGAGCGGGAGCTGGAGCCCGGCCGGGGCAGGCTGCCGGCACAGAGGATACAGGTGCGTGTACTAGACAGGGAGTGACTACCGAGGTGTCCGTGGACCTGCTGCAGCAGTGGCTGGGGCAAGTGGAGCGGGAGCTGGAGCCCGGCCGGGGCAGGCTGCCGGCACAGAGGATACAGGTGCGTGTACTAGACAGGGAGTGACTACCGAGGTGTCCGTGGACCTGCTGCAGCAGTGGCTGGGGCAAGTGGAGCGGGAGCTGGAGCCCGGCCGGGGCAGGCTGCCGGCACAGAGGATACAGGTGCGTGTACTAGACGGGGAGTGACTACCGAGATGACGATTACTAGAGGTATTGAAGCAGAAGATATGTTGCGCCGAGACCAAATAAATTGGGTACGAGAATGATGATGACCTGACATTGGCCCTTATAATATTATGTTATCTTACAAACGAATAACCGCCGCAGGTGCTGCGCGCGGAGTGCGGCTCTATGCGCGCGCGCCTGCGCTCGCTGCGCGCGACGGCGGGCGCGTACGCGCGCGCGGGGCGGCTGGAGGCGGCCAACCGGCTGGCCGAGCAGCTGGAGCTGCTGCAGGTTACTCGACTCCGTCTTATAGTTTCCACTAGTTGATTTGTAACTATTTTATATATTACTAGCTGACCCGACAGACTTCGTCCTGTCAAAAAGATTTGTAATGTGGCAGTTTTTGTGCCTACGTATTTTAAAAAATTCTCCTGAACAGAACCGTCACCCTGGTGATAGTGCGTTGTGAATAAAAAATAATTAAATAAAACATATATAAGGATTTAAAAGTAAGTAATCGCTTTATTGTTAATCATGTGAATCATAATTATTATTATTATCATTGTAGTGCTTTGTGGTATACGATGTTTTTTGTTTGATGACCTGGCGCATAGATAAACAAATCTGATGGTTTTCCAACACGGGAACAGGCAACATACAATTGACCATGTGAGAAACATGGGTTTTCTAGATTAATACCACAAACACTTAATGATTGCCCCTGGGACTTGTTTATAGTCATAGCAAAAGCAAGCCGCACTGGAAACTGTAGTCGTTTAAACTCAAATGGCACATCAGTCGGAATCATTGGGATGCGCGGTATGAGAACATCTTCTCCTTTATACTTTCCTTTGAGTATAGTTGCTTCTATCACATTGTTTAGTAATTTTTTTATCGCTAACCGTGTACCGTTGCAAAGACGCGGTTGGTTGATATTTCGCAACATTATAACCACCGATCCAACCTTTAATTGAAGATTGTGAGGTGGCAATCCTGGCAAATCCAGCGAGTTTAAAAATTCCGGTGGATAGTTGACTACATCATCTTGATTAGTAGCCGAATCAACTGATTTATATATCCTCAATTCGCCTGTAATTTGTTCTTGAATTTTGAAATATAATTCATTTACATCTATGTTTTTTGCAGCCAGTATAGCTCGTTCGCTCAACCAATCATGGTTTCTGTAATTTTGAGAAACATCTGGAAACACCTTCTGAATAAGTTCATCTTTTGATCGAGTTAACTGACAAAAACTTTGAGGAAAGTTAATGCAGCCAGTCAACATGTCTATAGGAAATTTGCCATTACCAATGTCAATGAGTTGTTTAGAGAATATGTTTCCAGATTGGTCATTTTGCAACTCGACACGCATATTCTTGCTTAAATGAAGTACTTTGACATGTTTCCACAAATTGGAGGACTTTAGACATGCATTGAGTTCATCAGCTGACGTTGATCGTGGAATCACTGGCAATGTTTGACGAAAATCTCCTGCTAACAAAATCATTGCACCACCAAATCGGTTATTATTGCTCCGTAGATCTTTTAAGGTTCTGTCTGCATTCATCCCAAACAATCAATTTACATTGCTGCAAAACCTTTGCCATTGCAGAGTTCTTCGAAACGTTGCAGGTTGGAGTTTCATTGCTTTGTATATTTAATGGCAATTTTAGTGCTGAATGGGCTGTTCGACCACCTTCAAGCAAAGTTGCTGCGATTCCCGACGAAGCGAGTGCAAGTGCAATTTTATTTTGTGAGCGAATTGTTGCTAATATTAATGAAATCAAAAAAGTTTTTCCTGTACCACCAGGTGCATCTAAGAAGTAAATCCCTCCAGTTTCATCATTTGTTACTTTCATAAGAGTTTCAAATACATACTTCTGTTGTTCATTTAACAGTGGAAGATTTGTTTGAATTAATTCTTTCAAAGCGTTGAGATCATACAGTTTTTCTCGATGCAACTCTTGGTTAAAAGCGTCATGCATTGGACGATTGGGCGCGGTCAGGCCTAATTGAATTAATAGTTTGTTTGACATTATCAAGCACATGTCCTCAATTGAAATCAATGCTTCATTGTAAATTTCTTCACTGATTTGTATATTTGGATTTCCCATTCTATTCCGTATTTGATACAAAATATCATCACACATATAATCTTTGTACTTGATCCACAAATCAATTGGGTTTGATGGGAAGCATGTAGATATGATTATAGAAAACAATGTTCGTATTTGATGAGCGTGTGATGATATTACAGCATCATTGAGAGTTTGATCCCAATGAGCGTCATTTTCAAGCAATTGCAAACGTTGACAGGCTTCTCTGTAGGATCCACACAATTCACCATCAACAGTTCGTAACTGTTGGAATGATGTTGGGCCACGTACATTGACTAATAGCAGTCTTAAATAAAAACATTCATCATTGCTTGGATGTACTGAATAAATCCGGCCAATCGCATCGGTGGAATATACATCTGTATATCCTGGAACTGGTTTTCCTTGTTTCCGTCGTATAAATCTCCTTGAGGATTGATTCCAGGTATAATATTTTGGCATTTCAGAATATAGCAATGTTTGTGCGAAATCATCGTTTTGGCATGTCTCAAAAAAACTGGTTAATGTAGTAGATGGTGGCTGAGCAGCTCTTTGTACTGCGTTCTGTGCTGTAAAATACACTCTTTGTCCATTTTCTAAATGCACAGCTAAGTGAACAACAGAAGGGTGTCTCTCATGAATAGGAAAAGAAAATATTCGCCAAACTGCTTCATTACTACTGACATAGCGGCCCATTTGGTATTGGGTAACTTCATCATTGGAATTCTCTGCACCAATTCCAATCACAGCCATATCACTCCCTTTGGTTACATATTTGCAAATGTATTTAATAGATTTCACTGAATGGCAAGATTCAACGTTGATGTGTGCTTTGAATGTCTTTGATAAAATGGGTGAATATGGAACAATCCAACGATTATCTATTTCAATATCTTGTTGATTTAATTTGACAATTGTTGATTTTCCATTGTCTGCTGTCGATCTGCGACGATACAATGGATAACCGTCATTACCAGTAATTGTTTCCGATATTAATGTCCGTGGATATCGTTTTGAACATTTACCATCCATCATACACGGTGAATTTTGATTAAGAGTTCCACAGGGACCATGTATCATGTTTTTGATAACTACCTCATGCAATCCAGGATCTACTTGTACATTAGGGATTTCAGCTGATATCACTGCATCAACTTCATTTGGCCTTATCTTTTCAACCAACCAAATCAAAATGTGTGCATGTGGTAATCCTCGTTTCTGCCACTCCACAGAATACATCCAGCAGCGTGTCTCACCAAACACATTATGTTTTACGATGAAATCCATTAAAGATTTCAACTTTTGTCTAAAGACTCTGGCTGTAATATCATGACGATCAATGGGTGATTGCCCAGGGAATAACTCCTGCTTGATTTCTATCCATTGCGGATTGCATGTAAATGTGATGAACAAATCTGCTGTACCATAATGACGAACATACGACATGGCATCTTGAGCATATTCGTGCATATGCCGAGGGCTTCCGATGTATGTTGCTGGAAGAATAGTCATCCGACCGACATTCTGTGCATTTCCATCAGTATTAATCGCATCTCGAAGGTGAATATACTCTTCAGATCGGAGTTTGGTTTGATTCAACCTGATGAATGTTAATCTCTCCGTTTCAATTTTAACATACATGTCAACAACATATTTGTGATATAATCGCCGACATTTCAATATGTGATTATCTTCATTCTCCCGAATCATTAGGCGGTATGAATAATAGTTCATTGAACTGACTTTTTTGTTGGTTTCAGAACCTGTAAATAGATTTTGTTTTAATAACATTCAAATATAAAATTAAAATACATAATATAATGACTGAGATATTATCGCCATAGCTAAACTAATATTTTAGTTACCTGTAATGGGATTTATCATTTTTATTGAGAAATCGTAGCCATCTTCACCTTGCCAAAATATAATGGGATATTGCAGTGCATCATATGAGCGGTGTGTTTCCTTTATACGTTGTAATTGATCATTCCGACGATGTAAAACAATATCACGGGATTCCAAGTTTTCTCCAACTACAACGATAGCAACTTCATCAATAGTTGGTGCATTAAAACGTCTTGTATGTTGACCTGCAGGTGTTTTATCAGCTCTGATTACAATTTTGTGATTATCGGATGGCATCAGATCCAGGGCAGTTTTAAACAATATAAACAATTGATTGTGTTGATGAAATAAAGTTTGTAATTGTTCTACAATAGACCTCTTTACTAAATTGTTATGTGCACAACGCAGATCAATTTCTTGTGGTGAATTGCCCATAAAATAAATTTGCAGGAATTTGTTGTCGCTATCTGACACTGGTAACAGTGAACCTGCTCTGTGATATATTTGCCCTTGTATCTGTAAATAAAAAAAAAATATTATGGTGTGGTATAAATTAATGGATTGTCAGTGATCAAACTTAAATAATATTTGATCTTAAAAAGTATATATTTAGTTTTAACTAATATCTATCAAATATAAAATATAATAAAAGTGTCACTGAAACTGAATCACCATATAATATGATGACTAAGTGATATATAAGTGATTAAGAAATTGAAGATTAGTGACACATCTTAACTTTGGTGACAGAAAATTTTGTTCGCTAAAATAATTATGAGTAACTGCTATAATACATACCTTGAAAGTTGGCATAAAATTTTCCCGAACTACATTTGTTGCCCCAAATGAAGTCATTTGAAAGCAATTGTTATATTGTTGGATATGTGTCAAAAAGTGTATAGAATCTGTTCCTATTCCTGAAACCAATGAGTACAATGGTTCTGGTGGTGGATCCAATGGTATCAATTTCACTTTACCATTTGCGCAACATAATCCATTGGCTTCGTTTTTGTATTTTAATGCCTTACAGTGTGAGCAAACCGAGTTCATAGAACCAATAACAACACATTGGTAGTTACTGTAGTCAATTGACACATCGTAACTGAAAGCAGCTCGATTCAAACTTGCGCGATTATTAGTTGAATGTCGCGCTCGCGCTTCACGCGTTTGTGATATCCGAATTCTTTCACGTTCATTTCCGTCGTCACGTTCTTGTGCAGTACGATTAGATCGGTAATTAGCTTGGTTTGTAGCATTTCTGGTTCTTCTACCTAAATTGCTTCGTCTTATAGGAGGCATATCAAATATAAATTATTTTTTCACTAATCACGAACTAAACAAACACTAACTAACTAAACACTCTGTACAAAACACGATATACGAATTTGTTTCGTGTATCAGTTGACAAAAGCAAACTCAGAAGATTAGGTAACAGACAACTTTTTTTTTTTTTTTTAATTTGACATGACTTGAAGTCAAATCCTTTTAAACCGTACGAATTGTTAAAAATAATAAAACACTGTTGGTAACGCGATTTTTGTTTGACTGATGTAATGACGTGGAAACTGATGCATTTTATTTCGCGTGCCGAAACTAATACAAAAGAAAAGCGAGTTTCGGAACGCGACATTAAACTCCTCCAACTATGTATTCTGTGCTCCAACGCACACACGCACATTGTTTTGATAAATATGATCTTTGACGTTAGGAACACACCTACATTGCTTAGACAACAGTGAGTGCTTGTAATTTAATATGAACTTTATACCATAGCAATAAAGCTCAAATTGACTACGTTTTAGTTACAAATCATTTGTATGGGAAAAAGAAGGGCTATTTTTAGGGTTTTTCCAGCAATAATTCTAATTTTTCTCGCCGTAAAAACCATCCTTGAACTTCAACGAACATTTAAAAAAAAGATTTGGCCAAATTGGTCCAGGCGTTGTTGAGTTATGCGCTTACCAACACATTTTGCGATTCATTTTTATATTATAGATTTCCTGTAAAACTAGTCTTTTCTTTTTGGTATTTTCAATTTAGGTGCGATAAGACTGCGATGAACACAGTTACAGCCGTAAATTACTACAATAGTTTGTGAGTCGTGTGTATACTAACCAAATTTACTTTAGTCTAAAGTTAAAGATTTTTACTACCCGACTGCACAAAAGCAAAGACAAATTTATGTTTTTCCTGCATATCTCTGTGTCTTTGTATGGGATTCTTTAAAGCATCCTAACGACTGAATGGATTTTAATACGTGAGTTATCTATCGACTTGTCTGAGTCGCGCAATGGTTTGTAGACTGTGTTTTTATAAAATCAACAAGCGACCTGCTCCTGCTTCGCACTGGTGCAATGGCGACATGTCAAAACATCATGATTTCTATGCGTTAACTAAATTAAAATGTTTTCAAAAGGCTGCTAAGTCATAAGTCCTTACATAATAACACCAACATTGTACACTTACGAGTAGTTCGCAATAAACGTTTTGACTTTGGCTTCGAAATAAATATTAATATTTTATAAACATAAACCTTCCGGAATAAATTCTCTAAATGATGGTGAAAACTGCTTCAAAATCCGTTGCGCGGTTTAGAAGAACAACGCGGTCACACAGACACGCACAAAAAGCGACTTTTATTTACTAGTATAATATGTATGGATGCGCTGAGATAGCCCACGAAATTCATTTTTTTTTTACGTTTTTTGCAATTAACAGGCAATAATTTTGTCAAACAAAACAAAAACTAACAAGTTTACAATCAATGTCGAAAATATAACAATTGAACGAGTTGTCAATTTGCCTTATAATCGCGAGGGTTTGTATACAGACAGCGCCGTTTGTAAAATGACGAATCATACAATCTGCCTGCGACATATCTAACACATAATTAATTTATCCGTCGTTGCTTCACATATAATTAATGTACCTATACAAAATATTGTAAAACATTTTAAAATAGTAACGGTGGAGTTTCGTGCCCATTCTTCTCTACGAAAACTACCTTTGGAAGGGGCGACTAGAATCTTTTTTTTTTTTTTGTAAATTTTGACGTTGTCTTTGATCTTGTTAAGATTTACAATCCAGTACAACATTAATTTTATCTAACTAACTGTTACTTTGTATTTATTTATCTAACAGCTCAGAAAAAGGAACAGAAAAATACGTACAAAGGTGATGCTTATTTCTAAAGAAATCTCTTCCAGCATACCTGCGATAGGAGAGTGGATAAAAAGAGATGTAGACACCGTGTGTAAGAGTAGAAGAGAAAACAAAATACATAAAATAAAAACATTTAACTATTCACTAATTTAAAAATAAACATACAATATGAGAATATACTTATATACATACTTCTAAAATAAATGCCACTAAAATATATATACTAATAATTATAATTTAGTATATAATATAATAATAAATACAAAATATGCAACTATGGCGAAATGAAAAGATAGTGTTCTTTCACTCATCTTTTAAAACTGCAACAGTTTGGCAGTCCCTAATGTTAGGCGGAAGTGAATACTAAAACCGTACCACGTGCACACTGAAGGAGTAGGAACAGAAGTCGGTTGAGTGGGGAGGGCATTTAAGGAGATTTCTAAGATGCGACCTGCAAGGAGCATCAGAAGGACGGGCGTAGGAAAAGCGTCCCCGCAGATAGGATCGCGTTTTAGGGTTGTGAAGGATGTTAAGTAGCAGACACAATATCCGAAAGTTCCCGCGAAGTCGAATAGGGAGTCACTTGAGTATCTTGCGAAAGTTAGAAACTTGGGCATACTTTTTAAGGTTAAAAACGAAACGAATGCAGATGTTTTGCAAACGTTCAAGTTTATTTAAAAGCTCCTCGGTGGCATCCAAATAACAGGCATCAGCGTAGTCTATGATGGGGGCTGTATGAGTGTTTGAGCAAGGGAAATTTTGGTACTCAAGGGCAAGAAGCTCTGCGTAGTCAGCGCACGCCATTTAAGCGCTCAAAAAAGCATTTTTTTCACGACTTGACGAGTCGTCAAGACGTCAAGTTTCAGTACTACGTTTACGATAAAAAAATATACAACCTTCCGGAATACATTCTCTAAATTATGTTGATAATTTCATCAAAATCCGTTGCGTATTTTAGATACGCAACGGATTTACATACAGACAAACACGAAACGCGACTTTGTTTTATAATATCGGCACGGTTGGCGCAGTGGTTAAGCGATTGACTGCTGCGCTGCGTGTCGCGGGTTCGATTCCCGCACGGAACAAATATTTGTATGAACTACAAATAGTTGTTCCGGGTCTGGCTGTTTGTGTATGTGAGTATAAATGTTTGTAAACGCACCCGCGATACAGGAGAAATTCCTAGTGTGGGGCAACGTTTTTAAAGCTTTAGGAGATGATTCCAAAAATATATCGCATGAGAAAGTTGAATATGAAAAGAAATACTTGAAAAAAAAAATTCAAAAAACCCAACTGCAACAAAAAAGTTCAAAACACTTTTCAAGCAGTTGGTTGCATCAAATTTGAGAATACACTAAAATAATTGCGACGAACTTTTAAGGTAGTCGGGTTTTTGATTTTCTGTTCTATTGAAATGTTGTACAAATCTAGTTTTTTTTTCTGGCACTTTCAGTTTGGGTACGATATGACTACGATTGACAGTGACACAGTAATAGTCATAAATGTACAAAGATTCTTAGGTACGCTTGCGCCACAAATTGCGAAACTCGTTTATTGCTAAACGAGTTTAAAATATCGTGCTGTTTCTGTCAATAATTTAAATTATGTTAAGCGCTAAACGCAGTCAGTAATATGTGGTCCAAGTGTATCTTATAGACTGCCAACGATCTATTCGTGATCGTCGTGAAACTTGTGTGTCCACAGCGCAAGTTCGACACCGCGGAGGAATGGCTGCGCCTCGCCAGCAGCTCCGACGCTGATGACTGTGTCGCCGCACGCGACGCACGCGACGCACACGACACACACGACACACGTGACGCGCACGGCGCACACGACGCCGACATCGGCGCGCGCCTGGCCTGCGCCTGCGCCGCGCTGCAGGCCGTGCAGCGCGACTGCGCGCGCGCGCTGCCGCTGGCCGGCCACGAGCCCGACAGCGTGCGCGCGCAGCTCAGGACTTGTCTCGTGAGTACAGTGTGCACGTGTGGTCCTATTTAATATTAGATGGGAAAGAAAGAAAACATAACATAACATTACGCCTGTATTTCCCGAAGGGTTAGGCAGTGGTGCACCCCCGTTCAGGTGGCTAGTTACTGGTGACCACCTGTGACCACCTAATCTTACTTGATTTCTATTTTGAGCATCTTCGTGCTTCAAAAACTTATTCCCGGGTTTCATTAAAATACAAAGCATGGAAGCAATCATAACTTGATAGTCAATCGCTCAGTGTTATATCTAGATCCTACTCAAATCATAGATGGTAGATATCATGAAATGGTCTATTTTATTTTATTTATTTGGGAAAATAAACGGTTACACATTGCAGTATTACACACAACTTGAGCTACAGACTGAGTAAATGTATAACCCATGACCTTTTCCACATATTGTAAAGAAAAGTTATAAAATGAATGCGATGTGTGCTAATAATTTCATTAAGTACAGTAAAATCACATAATGTGTTAATGTTATAACTAAAAACACGAAACTATAAAGAGTCACTCCAATAGTTAAAAATAAATATTACAGAGCAACATCCAAAATATCAATATTTTCCAAGAACTTATTGTATTGACCAGTAAGATGACGTAGGGGTGCTCGTAAGCCTGCGTTCGTACGACTAGAAGATGCTGCACATAGAAGTCGTGCGCGCACCCCACGGCTAATCTTATTAGTAATATCGATAAAATCACATGCGTTATTACGTAGATCAAATAGAAACATTGTCTCTAAAATACCGTCTGGCCTTTAGACTATGTAGCTTGTAACTATTGAGAATTACACGATTGAACACGAACTCAAACCGAAAGCACGTAAACAAAATGACAAATTACTAATAATCGGAAATAGTCTTATCCCTAGAAGTTGAAGGTTGACTAATAAGTTGTCAATGATAAATCAATAAAATTTTGCATACGTTTATCCAATCTATGTGATATTGACCTCCTTTGAATTAAAACTCTTTAAATACTCGTCATTTCTGAAAAAAACTATCCGAAGATAGTGACAATTGAAAACTTGAAATGCCGATGTCAGAGAAGATCAGTTCGAATATTGGTGAATCGTAGCCGTAGTTATTCCAAAGATATTCGCCATAGAATTGTAACAATGCATCGGCAGGGTCTGTGTGCAACAATTATCATAATCACAGATCATAATAGTCATGAACATCATTTTGGACGCTACGCTACGCGTTCGGATAGAATCGTGTGTCCGAGTTTTTCCGATGTCGAAATAACCAATAAAAATTTATCCGTACGCTAACGTTACTATCGCTACGCTTAAACAATTGTCGCTAGGTTACGGTTGCTAGACATGCAATTGGTTGACTTTGGGTAGTCACTCTGCTGTTAAGTTTGTAGTTCAGGCTCTCAGGTTAGCCAACCGTTAATATTGCATAAAATTGTATTCTTCTATAATACGAAGACGTAGGACTCTCCGTGTCAGGATGTACGAGTATAACCGACTAAAACCGAATTGCATTACAAGGCTAAAATACGAACAGTGCCAAGTGGTTTTTTTAACGTCACCCCAAACCAAAAGGACGCTTTGGAGTCGCCGGCGAACGCGCGGTTGTTGTGACGCTCCTCTCTCTTACGACACGATGATGAGTCCGATAATTACGATGAATTTTATTTCAATAAACAGTTATTTTCAGACGTTATTCCAGTTTCCTTTTGTCCAAAATATTAAAAAGAAACCTTTTAATTTCAGTTCGATGGTTTGGGGATGGTAAGCTCTTTATTAATCGTACGTAAAAACGCCACAATATGATTTATTCAAAATTTCTGATCATCCAAAAGTTGTCTGATTATGATAACGTGAGACACAAAATTTTTTTGATAGAATTTTTTTCTACATCAGGGCAATTTTTTTTATCATGTCCAATAGTTTTTAGACAGAATGCTGATACCGATCGGTAAATTTTTTCAACACGTTCAAAATGGTTTTAAAAACACAAGATGCTCACACTTTTTTTCTAAAAAAATGATTCATTCGCATCAACTGACCAATGTTCACCTGAAAACAAGATTTACAGACGGGCTATGGGTTTTATTTTTTGCCTCATTTTTAATTTTCTCAAATGGTCTACTGGGTGTGGGTGACGCTACTAGTTTCTGAAAATTGTGTTTTCGGTATCTAAAATCTATCCTTCAACTACATTCTGAAAATCAGACAGCTGTGAAACAGTTCGGTATTTTTTTTGACATATATAATAATGCGCTCAGGTCAGACGCGACGCGGAAAATTTACGACTTGACAAAACATTTCAATTCTTTTACATTAAATGTAAAAACATTCGAATATGTGTTTACATTTAATGTAAAAGTATTAAATAAAAAAACCTTCCGGAATAAATTCTACATAATTATGATGGTGAAAACCGCATCAAAATGGGTCGGAATTTTAAAAGAACAACGCGCTCACTCGGTCCAACACAACAAGCGACTTCGTTTTATAGTATTTAGAGATTAGAGAAGAGAAGAGATTAGAGAATATAGTGATAGAGGTAATGTTTAGAGATTCGAGATTTTTAAAAAGGCCATTATTTTGGGATAATGCACTTTTAGTTTATTTGTCTTTTTTATTCTTTGTGTTTAATATATAGTGTTCATTATTTAAATACTGATTGTTGAACAATTATTCCTGTGTAATTAAAACTCTGTTTATGATCATAGTTTGAATTATTTATGGTCATCCTATAAACTAAACTGTTAACGCTCAGTCCACATGTGCAAAAAGTCTGAAAAAATCTTTTTCGTAATAAAAATACATATTGACATAGCGGAAATGGGCTCCCGTAAAACTGTGACATTTCTGCCCGGTACTTCCCACGGAGTCGGGGTTGTCGGAGGTTGAGAATCACCTAAACTAACGATGTTATATGGATTTGGCCGTAAAACGATGTGATATGGTTTTGGTCGTCTCTCGTACCACACTAAATTGGTAAAGATTGTTTATTTTATTAATATCTTTTGATACTGAGTGTGCAGGATGTCGGATTACGCCAATATTTAGTAGAAATTTCTACTAAATATTGGTGCTATTGTTATCCGATTTGTTCCAACTACTGTAGTAGCTACGTAACATAATTATGTTTTCTATAGACCGTCAGCATTGAGGAGCCGTTAAACATCCTGTAACTTTTTAAGGGTTTTACTACAAATTCCAAGATTGGACCTATAAAATCGGCAAATTTACTACTAAATATTGGTTTACCCGCGCTTAAATATGGGACATGGCTCCTCAATCTATACGGACACTACTGAAATGTTATTTAATTTGAATTGTTAGTGACTGTGCTGTTGGTGTGCTTATGATAAATAAATAAATACCTTCCTACCTACCTACATACCTACCTACCTACATACCTACCTAAATACCTACCTAAATACCTACCTACATACCTACCTACATACCTACCTACATACCTACCTACATACCTACCTACATACCTACCTAAATACCTACCTACATACCTACCTACCTACATACCTACCTAAATACCTACCTAAATACCTACCTACATACCTACCTACATACCTACCTACATACCTACCTACATACCTACCTACATACCTACCTAAATACCTACCTACATACCTACCTACCTACATACCTACCTAAATACCTACCTACCTACATACCTACCTAAATACCTACCTACCTACCTAAATACCTACCTACATACCTATCTAGATACCTACCTACATACCTACCTACATACCTACCTACATACCTACCTACATACCTACCTACATACCTATCTACATACCTACCTACATACCTACCTACATACCTACCTACATACCTACCTACATACCTACCTAAATACCTACCTACATACCTACCTACCTACATACCTACCTAAATACCTACCTACATACCTACCTACATACCTACCTACATACCTACCTACATACCTACCTAAATACCTACCTACATACCTACCTACATACCTACCTAAATACCTACCTACATACCTACCTACATACCTACCTACATACCTACCTACATACCTACCTACATACCTACCTACATACCTATCTACATACCTACCTACATACCTACCTACATACCTACCTACATACCTACCTACATACCTACCTAAATACCTACCTACATACCTACCTACCTACATACCTACCTAAATACCTACCTACATACCTATCTACATACCTACCTACATACCTATCTACATACCTACCTACATACCTACCTACATACCTACCTAAATACCTACCTACATACCTATCTACATACCTACCTACATACCTATCTACATACCTACCTACATACCTACCTACATACCTACCTAAATACCTACCTACCTACATACCTACCTAAATACCTACCTACATACCTACCTACCTACATACCTACCTAAATACCTACCTACATACCTATCTACATACCTACCTACATACCTATCTACATACCTACCTACATACCTACCTACATACCTACCTACATACCTACCTAAATACCTACCTACCTACATACCTACCTAAATACCTACCTACATACCTATCTACATACCTACCTACATACCTACCTACATACCTACCTAAATACCTACCTACATACCTATCTACATACCTACCTACATACCTACCTACATACCTACCTACATACCTACCTAAATACCTACCTACATACCTATCTACATACCTACCTACATACCTACCTACATACCTACCTACATACCTACCTACCTACCTACCTACCTACCTACCTACATACATACCTGCCTACATACCTACCTACTTACCTACCTACCCTACCTACCTACATACCTACCTACATACCTACCTACATACCTACCTACCTACCTACCTACATACCTACCTAAATACCTACCTACATACCTACCTACATACCTACCTACATACCTACCTACATACCTACCTACCTACCTACCTACATACCTACCTAAATACCTACCTACATACCTACCTACATACCTACCTACATACCTACCTACATACCTACCTACATACCTACCTACATACCTACCTACATACCTACCTACATACCTACCTACCTACCTACCTACCTACATACATACCTGCCTACATACCTACCTACTTACCTACCTACCCTACCTACCTTCCTAGCTACCCTACCCCACCCTACCCTACCCTACCCTACCCTACCCTACCCTACTCTACCCTACCCTACCCTACCCTACCCTACTCTACCCTACCCTACCCTATCCTATCCTATCCTACCCTACCTACCTATCTACCGAGATATCATCAAAAAAGCCGTCCCATACAAAATGTATGAGAAATTAAATTTTCTGCATTTTGTTTTTCGTGAATGTTTCCGATGTCTTAATAGTTATTCTGCTATTCGGAGCGGAGAAATCCAGAGAGATCATAAAAATCGACCCAGCCGTTCTTGAGTTATAAATGGTGTTACTAACCCGACTGTTTTATAGATTAGAATTCGTCTGATCGAGTCTTGTTCAAATACAAGAATAATTAAACCGTACACCAAGAAAGAATTTTTTTGTCTTCTGTATTATTCTTAAAACTTAGCATTAATACTTACTACTAACTGCCCAATTGCTAGTAAACTTGTACAATAAAATAACTTTTCTGAACAAGTTACACCACGATGTCCGTACATCACACGATCACGATCTGTTGCTAGAGCTGAATCCCCGGTATGTCGAACCCTAAGGATGCTAAACGCCCTCCTGACTACCGACCCTGAATGTGATGTGTTTGCTGATGAATGGAAGAAAACAATGCGTGCCTGTCTGGTGTTTTGTGAGAGACAATATGCGAGGGTGTCCACTGTTACATCTTAGTTTATGATGTTTTTAATTTATTTTACCATTTACGCAAATAAGTACCAATAATTTTATCCACGAATTGTATATCTTAGAATTTGAATTTAATTTTTGTGTTGTATGTTATTTGAATGCTTATTTTATTTTAATCTTTATAATTATATGTTAATTAATGTAATTGGACCTGTGCCGTTTTAATTAACTATAAATAAATAAATAAATCACACGGTACAACTAGTTCCTTCTAAGTAAATTAGTTGAAATACAAGTAACTGTGCTTTTTCACTGGCGAAACATTCACAACAAAACATGTTGAAATCTTTACTTACTGTCAATGTTCCATACAATGTTTGACAGGAACTAGAGATTTCAACATGTTTTGTTGTGAATGTTTCGCCAGTGCAAACGCACAGTTACAGAATCACGAAACAACATCTGTACCTATTGGGACACAGTATCGGGTGACATATCGCGTGACAGTCGAGTCGTTGCAAGACTTGCATATTTTGTGCGCGACCGGAGTGGTTGGTCGCCAATGTGTGACCACTCTTTTATGTACATACACTAATAATACTTATCCACCCGACAAAATACCGATCTCGGTGGCCATATATAGTCCACAAGCGTGTGCGCAATATCTGGTGCACCTGCCGACCCTACTTGCGTTCTCTCCGAGGCATTGGATTCGGACCCGGGACCTCATGATCCGCAGCCGTATAAGCTAGCCACAAGACCAGCGAGGCAGTTGAACAATAAACAAACGGAAAACTACGCGCAGAAGGTTCACTGCTAGCTCAAGTATTGCTATCGTAAGACTAAAGTACTGACGTGTCGAGTCGTGTGTGTTACGTGTGGAGTGTAGCTTTGGATAATTTCCTGTGTAGTGGCGACCGGAACTGAGCGGATTATGTCCTAACAAGATAATGTGGTTGATACGTTTTGTGCGCGTTATCGTGAGCGGGACTATTGCGCAACAGTGATGTTGGTAAACAATAACATTGTTCAGGCACCGTGCAACAATTTGCATATGGTCATAATACCAACTATCTGTGGTTTAGGTATATTTATTTTGTAACTGTGCGCATAGTCTTTAAATATGATTTGTATGTAAAAAAAACATTAAAACTATATAAAAATAAATATAAGTTTAGAATATTTCCTATTATTACTAGTCACCAAGCTGTTGGTTCTTTTCTTAATTATAATTACACACTAACAATTATTAGCCTTATTTTCGTTATTTCTGGATGAAGCATTAAGTTGGGTGCAGCCGAAGTACATAGCAACAGCGAGTGCTTTGTTAAAGAAGCATAATAAAAGGAAGTGTATAGAAGCTAGTTCTGTACAATAGCTTACCTACCGTGTGTTGTGCTGGCTGGTACAGTACAGCGAGGCGCGCGGGTCGCGTGCGCTCTCATCACTGACATTGAAAGGATTCTGTGATTCCATTTGTGATCGCGCCGATGTACGAACATCTCTATTAGCGTGGAGTGGGCATCTTTGTTTATCTTTTATTTGTCGGATGCAACAGTATATTCATGTCTATTTTACTTTCGTATGTGTAATAGAGTAATTATCCTTGTATTGGTATTAATTAAAATGTGTTGATCTTTGAAGTAACCCACAGCTAATTTAACTTTTTTTTTAAACTCCTTTTCTTCTGTTGAATGAGTTTATAATGAAATTTGTATGTGATTCAATGACAGATGCATTAGTAACAGCAAACAACACGATGTCGTGTAGTGTTCAGTAAACAGCGCGGCGGTGTGCGCGCAGTGTATTCGCACGTCGCGCGCGCGGGCACGGCGGGCGCGCGGCGTGCTCACACTCGCGGCACTTCGCTCACACACCACACATTATTGACGCTTCCGATACTGACTACAATTTATTTAATCACACAAAATGAATTGGGATTCCTTTTACTTACTTGTCATTCTAAGCCTCGCTTTGTATAAATGGCTCGTAAGTATGTATACTTATTAAGCAAAATCACGAATGTAGTTTTTTAATATGGTTTATGTTTCGCCAGAGATTCTACCGCACGCTGAGCGAGATCAAGTCGGAGGTGGAGTCCATAATAAAGACGGGTCGCAAGATGGTGGAGGAGGCGGCCGTGCCGGCCCCGCAGGAGTTCTCTAAGCAGATCGACATGCTGAAGGAGCTGTACAACAAGCTGGGCGCGCAGATCACCGAGTCCAAGTCTCGCCTGGAGCGCGCGCTACTGACGGCGCGCGAGCTGCAGAACGACCTGGCCGCGCTGGCCGGCTGGCTGGACGGGCTGGGCGGCCTGGGCCAGCAGACGCTGGAGCTGGAGATGTCGCGCATGCAGGCCATCCGCGACAAGCTCAACGCCAACTACGAGGACTTCGCACAGAACTGCGACCCCGCCTACCTGGACAAGCTGAGGGAGCAGATCGAGGGGATCAACTCGCGCTGGGAGCAGCTGAAGAAGCCCGGGCCGGGCGCGCGCGGCGACGACGCCGACGCGCTGGCGCGCTGGCTGCGCGACGCCGAGGCGCAGCTGGCGGCGGCGCCCGGGCGCGCGCGCGCGCTGGCGGCGGGGCTGCGCGCGCGCCGCGCCGCCGTGCGCGCCGCCGACTGCCGCGCGCTCACGCAGCTGTACGAGCGCCTGCGCGACAAGCTCTCGGTCAGTGGGGTCGGTACTAGCTCTGGATGGCCGGCCGTTTCATTTGGACGATGTTCATTACGTTGTTTTTGTTTTCGAGAAGAAAAAATTATGTAAATTTATAACAATGGAATTTGTTGTATTGTCAAAATGAAATAGATCGCCATTCCGTGTGAGTTACTCAATTAGAATGTAGATAGTTTCATTGTATTGAACACGTCGAATGTTTATTTAAATTCATAAATCAATGGATCGAGTTATCTCATCATCATATTGTCATGAAACTTATGAATCTTAAATATTCGTACGGAGTTCCAATCATTTGTCAAAATGTCTATTTAAACGTAATGCTTGATCGGTTCACTGAATATATTGCACGTAGTCGCTTCATCGCCACGGTAAGTGATCATTCATACATGGTGTTCGATAGATGTGTTACTTGTAAGTGAGAGATTGAACATGTCCAATAACAAACTAATGGTACCGAAGATGTTTGTCGTGTGCTCCTCACGTGCGCGTCCGCTGTGCACTGGCTGGACATTGTGTTCAGCGGGGCACAGCGCAGACGACTCTATATATTTGTACATACGATGGTGTTGGTGTAAATGTGTGGTGTGAACTACGCTTTGTGTCACGGCATACAACCATTCTATACATTGGTGCCACCTCAAGCTTTTAACGGACTCACCTGTGGGGGATCATGCTTTATCACGCATCTCATCCGACACCACGGCGCTCGGGCATCATCGAGCCAGGCACGAGCAGGCGACACGAGTTCACTAACATGTACATAACTGTGTGGCTTGTAACACATTAACGACGGTGTGGACACTAAGCGAGAAGCGGTTTGTGCTTGCAGGCCGCCACTGGCGCCACCACTACCACTACTGCCACTACCACTACTGCCACTACCACTACTGCCACTGCCACTACTGCCACGGCTACTGCCACGAGCACGACCTCTCCTGCCACGACCGCCCCCGCCACCCCGGCGCACACAGACGCCGCGGTCGTGGTCGAGTACGAGAGCGTCACAGATACCATAAAGAGACGCCTAGAGAGCCCCGTCAATACTCCCGAGACAGAGAAACCTGAGTTCAAAAAGTCTAAGATACCGCTGGCGTTGAAGAGCCCAGTGCCCATCAAGAGGGAGATCAAGGAGGGCGGCCATCGCAGCCGCGGCTCGTCTCTGGAGCGCCGGCGCGTGCGCAGCCCTGGCGCCGGCTCCGGCATGTCCGCCGACTCCATCGAGCCCAGCTCCGGGCCCTCCACGCCCGGCACGCCGCGGAAGAACAGCAGCACCTTCAACCTGCTCACGGACAGCGAGCTCTTCACGCAGATCTCCAACAATAAGATACGACCGACGCCGGCGCCCGAGGCGAACAAACCGCAGGCCGACCCCTGCACCATGGTGGAGGTGAAAGAGCACGAGATAGTCAAGTCCACCGTGAGCCCCATAGAGCAAGAGATCTACCCGTTCGAAGCCATCGACGCCGTCGTCGAGTTCATCCCGCAGAGCGTCGAGACAGTCGACATCATCGACGACACCGAGAACGTGTCGCTCAGCGAGTCCGACGAGGAGGACGTCCCTCTCGGGGACGACGACAGGCGACGCACCGTCGACCTGGGCACCGAGCCCAAGACCTTCGTGATCGAGGTGAAGACTCTCGAACATCGAATGAAACCGACGCTCGGTATATTAAAACGGAAGAACAGTTCGGACGACGACAAGCCGAAAGCGATGCGTGGGACTATGGTGGCCGTGCCCGATCTGATCCCCAACACGGAGAAGGAAGACAACGACGGGACTATGAAGATGTCGCCCACGCCGCGGTACGAGCTGGCGCAGCACACGGCGCGGCGTGACGAGCTGCACGAATACCTCGTGCTGGACGACGGGCTGGACGACGGGCTGGACGACGGGCTGGACGATGGGCTGGACGACACTCTGGATGACGTGCCGCGCGACCAGGCCGCTCTGCCCGAGCCCTCCGCCACCGACAGCTGCGCTCGCGACACGCGCGACAAGTCCATGAGCAAGTCCGCCGGTAGTGAAGTAGAGGAAGAGGTTATTTACTCGGAGGTCGAGGACACACCGCAGGTAAACGATTTATATGTATACGGGCTTATTTTTTATTAATTGGCGTAACTTCCCTAGACGTGGTGGTGATTGGCACCTTAGAGCAATAACCAAATATTATGATTTATGAAAAAAATAATCTAGTAACGCACGACACGACGGTATCGACTCCGTGTTTAGCTAATTATGATTTCTCATTTTGTGTTTGTTTTAATGCAAACCAGGTGTGTGTGGCTTCGCCAATTAATAGAAAAAAACCTGTATAAGCTCCGAACCTAAACGTTTCTACGCCGTTCCTTTAGAATTTTAGATAATTTAAGTTACCTTTAGGAATTAGGATATTGTAAGCCATTGTGGGAATTTTTTGTTGTATGTACGTGTGTGACCAGAATATCAGATCAGATATCAAGGTCTCGGTAATGTAACCTAGGCTGCTCGAAAATAAAGAGTCAATACGCTTTCTACATTGAGGCCCGCTTGCACCACTAATCACTAAACACATTTAACGCTAAACGAATTTAAAACATTTGAAGATGACAAAGACAGAATTGTAAAGACAGACTAAATGTATTTAGAAATTATGAAATAAATAATAACATTTATTTGGCAACAGTTTGTGAATACAAAACACAAATTTAATAAAAGTGAAATGTTTTAACAACAATAGCGTGTGCCTTACAGCTGGGCCAGAAAGGTCCATAGTGGTAATTAGTGATTGGTGGTGCAAGCGGGCCTAACTATAGTACAAGAGGGGCTCGTATTTCACCCGTGTGTACCGTTGCAGCTGCGCACGACGTCATGTAGCGAGTTCGAGGACAAGGAGCCGCTGTCAACGTCCACGCCCATCAAGCAGCACGCACAGGTGGTGGCCATGTCGCCCAAGCTGGCCCACTCGCCACCAGCTCCGCCCTCGCCCCTCGCGCTGTCCGCGCCCAAGCTGGCTCATTCGCCGCCAGCTCCGCCCTCGCCCAAGCTGGCCCACTCACCGCCAGCTCCGTCGTCGCCCAAGCTGGCCCACTCACCGCCAGCTCCGTCGTCGCCCAAGCTGGCCCACTCACCGCCAGCTCCATCGTCGCCCAAGCTGGCCCACTCACCGCCAGCTCCATCGTCGCCCAAGCTGGCCCACTCGCCGCCAGCTCCGCCGTCGCCGCCCGCGCCCAGCGAACAGTCCCCGCCGCTGCCGAACAAGTCGCACATACCCATCAGCAGGGACCGCCTCAAGGCGCAAACTGACAAATATCAGAAGACTGACGACTCTGTCAAGGTATACTACCGTATCCTATAACCCTACTTACTTGTTAACTAGATTTATCGGTGCAATCCCATTTTTAAGTAAGTCACTGATTATCTTTACTTTGGACTTTTAATCGTATTCAGTAATATGACAGTGTAGAACTAAAAGTATCCCTAGTGTTGGGGTAGTTAACGAATATGGAAAAAGTATGAATGGTAAAAATAGTTGAATTTGAATAAATCCCAAATATTGTGTTTGTTCTATTGGAATATTCCTAATAATTACTTACTGGTCATATAATCTTATATTTTTAACTTGACGTGGTTAAGGACGCGTTTGCAAAAGTGGTAGGTATATAATCGAACTACTACATTGACACGGGTCACACACACAAGTGTACGCACGGTAAGCTGCGGGAATAGTAGTCAAGTGAACTAATACATAGGCACCTACAAAAAAGATTTCGTATTGTTGTTAATATTTTTACTAAATTGTACTGTTGTAAATTGTATTGTTGTTTGTATTGTTTTTTTGTACCGACTGAAAAATTTACTACCAACAAGTACGAAGACAATGCTTGTGCAGTCCTTAATTTTCCCTATCATCGATTATGGTGACGTGTGCTACTACACTTGGGAGCAAATAAATCGAGCCACTACCTTTTTTCACGTAAAATGGTAAATATTTTTGGTAATATGGAACGTATCAATTCGAACTATATATCGCCTAAAAGTTTAGTTAATAACCTTTACAATGAGGGTAAATTATTGAATAATAACCTTATTGAATGATAAATTATTGGCTCTGCAAGAAAAATGGTAATTTTGATAGAAAATTTAGTAGGGCTAAAACAGTCCATAAAAACAATAAAAAACAAAATTATTGCAAAAAAAATATTCTTAATAACTGGTATTACCCCCCCGGGCCCTGATACATTCTTGTAGCCTATTAGTCATCGATCTGATCAGCGTTACGATGACATACTGTGGTATGTTCTCCCACTCTTCAAGCACAGCGACTTTAAGCTCGGGAATGGATGAAACAGCGGGAACCCTGGCTCGGACTCTCCGTTTTAGCTCGTCCCATAGGTGTTCGATCGGGTTCAAATCGGGACTTCGTGCTGGCCATACCATTTGTTGAATCCCGATCGCAGACAAGTATTCCGTAACGATCTGCGCGGTATGAGGTCTCGCATTGTCATGCATAAACAAGAAATTTTCTCCGACAAAACCAGCATACGGCATTACGTGGTTTTCAAGAATGTCAGTTATGTATCGGTCAGCTGTTAATCCACGTCTACCACTGCCATCGTTGGCGGGGTCGACGAAGACAAGTTCCGTTTTTCCGTCTAGAGAAATTCCTCCCCACACCATACAAGAACCACCACCAAAACTCACCGTTTCTCGAATGCAACATTGGGCAAATCTTTCACCAGGACGTCTATACACTCGGTTTCTCCCGTCATTGCTAAAAAGACAGATTCTTGACTCGTCAGAAAACAAAACTGACCTCCAGTCTTCTAACGTCCAATTAATGTGTTCTCGAGCAAACTCCAAGCGAGATCGGCGATGAGCTACAGTCAATTTTGGGCCAGTTGCTGGTTTGTGTGATGTTAAATTTCGTTCTTTTAGTCTTCGTCTCACTGTCCACCTACTGATTGCGACTCCTCGAACGTCACGTAACGCTTGCTGTAGCTGAACAGCATTAAGTCCACGGTCGCGCAACGAATTGGTTGCAATAAAGCGGTCGTCACGTTCTGTTGTTGCCCGTGGTCGGCCAGTTCCAGGTCGCCGAACAAAAGCACCAGTCTCCAGATACCTGCGGTATACCCGCTGTACCTTTGAACGACTCAAATGAAGTCTGCGTGCCACTTCACGTTGTCCGTGTCCAACCTCAAGTAAAGCTACAACTTGGGCAGCTTCCGTCGGTGTAGTATCCATTTTATCAGGTTATTTTGATTACACAGACACAGATAAAGACAACAATAACAAGTAATATGGGTATGATTAACAAAAACCTCAAATTTAATCTTTTCTTAACAGAGTACAATAAAAATGTCATAAGCAAATTAAATGCGATAATTTTATTCTACCCTTTAAACTTTAATAAAAATGAAATTTTGACAACTAACTACCCTCATTGTAAAGGTTATTAAATACCCTTTTAGGCGATATATGTTTCGAATCGATGCGTTCCTTAATACCAAAAATAATTACCATAATGCGTGAAAAAGGAAGTGGCTCGATTTATTTGCTCCCAAGTGTATATATGACCTGAATGCAGATCTCCTCGACAAACTTGACCGTCTTCTCAATAACTGCATTCGATTCGTTTTCAATCTGCGTAAATATGATCATGTTTCTGCGCAGCGATCGCTTCTAAAGTGGTTACCCATACGCCAACGCAGAGAGCACCTTGTTTTCATTTCTTGACTCACCCACTTCCCCTAGTTATCTAGCCCCCCACTTTCAGTACATTTGTGACAACCACAGTAAAACTCTACGGTCATCAAATAATCGCGTTCTTCAATGTCCCACTCACCGCACAGACTTCATTCATTCTTCCTTCTTCGTTCAATCTATCTCTCTATGGAATGCGCTCCCCCAGGAAATCAGGATGGCAACCAACCGATTATCCTTTAAAGTTAAAGTTCGCGAGCACATTCGTAAGAAGCTGGCAGTATCATTACAACGTTAATGTTTTCCCATTGTTTGTCGTATTTGTTCTAGTATATTCGTGTATTTATGTATATTTATTTGTGCTCATATTTATAATATATAGTTAGGCATATATATTATATTAATAGTTTGTAATAGGTATATGTGTATCTTTATAGTTCCTTTAAAAATATTCCTCAATTTCTCGTTGTTGCACCTACCACTGTTTGTCTCTGCATCACCCAAAGGTTGACTGGTAGAAAATGCCTATGGCATTAAGTCCGCCTGTGTACTTTTCTGTGCTTGAAGTATTAAATAAATAAATAAATAATACTTAGACACACATACCTACTTCAGTAAGTTCTAGGATGCACTGGAAACCCTCTACTAGAAAGATGCGGGCTGTGGACTTTGGGCTCGTTTTGTTTGTTATGATGAGACCTTACCTGCGGAATTGATCACTTCATCAGAATTCCTTGGATTCCAAAATGTATTAGGTTTTACAAAAGAACGCGAACGCTATATAAATTTCTTGAAATACAATCTGATAATAGATAGCACTGATAATTTGTTAATTTACTACCAGAACTGTAGGGGAATTAGAACTAAGCTACAGTCATTGCACGTCATTGCTTACTTTTCGAATAAGAGCTTCATGCAAATTAGTGAAAATAATTCTATTCCTACCAGTCCCGAACTCATAAAACAGCTAGGTACATGTTTTTAGATGAATTCGTCAGTTTAAAATGTAAAAGCTTTATTCCATGAACTACTAGAATCTAAGATAGGTAAACACGGGAAACAATGCATTTAATTTAATTTGATATTTATTGTAAAGGGAAACATTAAATGAAAAAACCATCGCGTCGTTTGTAATTTATAGTCATATCTGGGCGAGCTCGGCCTAACTTATTTTATTTTTCAATAACCTTGAAAAGCACGTTTCGTCACAAAACAAATAATCACACAATAATTTACATGCCGCCATCCTAATCCTACTGATCCTACTAATTACCTTTAAAATCTACTTTAAATAAGTAATTTCAACTTAATAAACTATCTACTTACCCCAAATACCTAATTACAACGTACTTTTCTTTCACTAAACTCAAAACACATAAACACTATCTTAATCACTGTTCACTCTATAATAATAAAATAATATAAAATTCAGTATACACTGAGCGAACAAAAAGCAAATTAACTACATAATTGTAATTTTTTTTCTAATGCGATTACGTCAAAAAACAACCACACATTGTCAATCGAATGATGAGGTGTCCGAACTCCGAGCCGAACGCATTGCGAAGTTCAACGACAACAACCGAACAACTGAGCGAATTGACCGAACAAATAGCTCCTTCATTCTGGTTTCACGACGCGCATGCGTATTCTATCGTAACTCGATACAGAGCGGCTTACCCGGCTGCTAAGAAACCGCGGTGTCACGTGACCGAAGTGACGTCAAGACGGAAGTTATTTTCTATAGAAATTGAATTCACGATAAGCCGGACGCGCCTACGAGTTATTTTAGAGCAAAATGTTTTGTTGTTGGGACATATAGACAAAAAAATAATGTAGGCGCTTTGTAATGTTTTGATTATACGGTGTATCAAATAGTGATTATTCAATGACGATAGAGTGGTTGTGTTCGAAGGGAAGCCGGTAGGAATCGGGTTGTTTGGAGGCATCGCCCCTGATATTGACAGAGACTTGGCTGATAACAGAAATAGCTAATAGCGAGTTTATTGACCCTCATTACGTTGTATTCCGCTGTGATCGGGATCGTGACGCTACGGGGAAGCGAGATGGGGGTGGGGTGCTCATTGCAATACTGCGTGAGCTTCAATCGGCCTCACTCGATATTCTCAATAACCCACATTGTAGGCCTTCGGCGTGTATTGAGCACCGCATGGTTGCACTGCCTTGCAAAAACGATAAACATAAGATACATGTCGTCAGCACAGTGTACATCCCACCGGGGACTAGCTCCGATGTCTATACATCTCAGGAGTATCTAGACAGATTAACTGCCTACTGTATTGACAATATGCTGCATCTTAACACTTTGTAGGACACTATACGCTCATAGGCGTCATAACAATAAAACTTCTATTGTGTCTCGTACAGTGTCCTTGAATGCGTTAATATCCCCAAGTGTAACTATATATACACTTTACTAAGAATAATTCCATCTTCAATTTTATTTACAACCTTAACATTATCTCCTTAAATTATATTTCTATAGTGACTATCCTTCAACCAGCATATCGAAGCCATAGTCAAAAGTGCTTTTAAAATGTATGGATTTGTGATGAGATCTTCAACAGAATTTAAGCGTACCTCAACCAATCTCTATCTGTATAAGACGCTCATTCGCTCTCAGTTAGAATATGCGGTCCCTATTTGGAACCCCTTCTATCAAAAGTACGTAGTTGGAATAGAAAAGGTCCTGCGCAAGTTCCTCCGTGCTATGTACTACAGAATTTATGGGACTAAAGACTTATCTGCCATACTCCCGACTTCTTGTTAAGTACAAGCTTGGAGAACCGGCGCAAATACCTGGAGGCCAACGTGCTTCATGATATTGTTCACAATCATTTTGATGCCATTGATCTAAAGAGTAAGCTGTGTTATTCTGTCCCCCGAACAGTTCCTGCGCGTCAGGTTCGTGCACGTGCTCTGTTCGCGCTAAATTCTTGTCGTACAAACTCTGGCTTACGCTGCCCTATTCATAGAATGTTGGAGTCCTATAATTCAAATTTCATTGGTATTGATATATTTTCATGCTCAAAACGTAATTTAAATCTAATATTACAATTTTTATATCTTAATAATTGTAATCTTATTATTATTTCCTTTATTTCACTTAAATACTTGTTAGTTACATGTTTAAATATTAGAATATAAAACAATATACAAACATTTGAAAAAAATAAAAAAATTGTAGCCCACCTGTATAGGGAACAGGGTCCAAGCTACGGGCGGTCAGGGGGCTCCAGAGAGAGGAACCTCCTAACAATGCGAGCCGTGTCCAGGATTACCGCTTTCTGAATCAAGCCCTTAATCCAGCTGCCCAAAGAGAGCCTCCTTAGGTGTTGGTCGAGGCTCTTGGCAATTAAGCCATTGGCTGATACGACTATCGGCACAATGATCGCTGAGTCCACATCCCACATGTCATCGCCCCCCCCGTCGCAGAGTGTTGTAGTACCACCACAGGTCACTACAAGTCAAGCTGACGAGGGGATTTATGACAGGGCTACAAACGTAAGTACCCAATGCTTTGAGGAATTGAGGAGTGCTTTGGAGGGTGCGATTCGGGAATACCGGTTCATGTCGTCCAAACTTAGACCACGCTTACCTCGTTTGCCCATGCATAACAAAAATAGGGCGCTGGTGGCGGCTCTGGATTCGCAGCTATCAAACTATTTTGACAACTGCGAAGACCTCACTGATATTCATTCGATTCTGTACTGCGCGGCTGTAGCGGCATGTCGTGTAGCTCACGTCAAATTTGCAAATGACTCTAGACCTACAAGACCGAAACCAGGCGTACCAGCTTGGCAGTGCAGAATTTAACGCCGTATTGGTGGGGCCAGAGCGCTCATTCGCAAACTTATCTGCTTCAGGGAGGGCAATACTCGCTCTAGAGTGATGCGCTTTGTGAGGCGGGCGTTCTCAGGGACTGATATCGGCCCTGAGGACTATGTGTCCCGTGTCTCAGAGCGCATCGAGTTCCTGAAGCAGAAAGTGTATGCATGGGCGAACCGTATTCGTAGGTATAAGCGGCGAGTAGAGCGATACACCTTCCAGAGTGATGAAAGGTGGGTTTATAGGGCTTGGGAGAGACCGGACCAAGGTGTGGTGGACACGCGCCTTCCGGATGATGATGCCATGTGTTCTTTCAGGCGAAGTATCTGGTCGGCGCTTGTCAGCCACACCGAAGGTGGTTAGACTCGGGAAGTCGAGCGAGCCTGCGATCCAATACCAGAAATGGGGGCTATTACCATATGTCCCCAAGATGTAGCTCGTGCAGTTCGTCCGTTGCCCAACTGGAAGTCTCCAGGGCCGGACGGGCTGCACAATTACTGAATTAAATGGTTCATAAGATCGCACGCTCGCTTGGCGGCTCAGTCCCAGTCCGTCCGTCGGCCCAGACTGCTTTGGAGTCTGGTTCGCTACCCCAGTTCCTAACGACAGGAGTTACCCACCTGCTCCATAAATAAGGTAGCACCGCGGACCCCAAAAATTATAGGCCGATCACGTGTTTACCGACGGTCTATAAAGTTCTTACATCCATTTTGAGAGCTAAAATTAACAAATATATAGACACAAATTCCATCATGTCTGCCTCTCAAAATGGGTGTAGGCACGGGTCCCGCGGTAAGGAGCTACTCCTCATTGATATGGCATCGACGTGCTGGATAGATTATAAAAAGGCCTATGACTCGGTGCCACATACATGGCTCATGAGGGTGCTGGAGTTGTATAAAGTAGATGCAACTCTACGCACCTTCCTGATGTCGTACGCGGTCAGGTTGTTTCCCCCCTCTGTAGCCCATAGATGAGCGCATGACGTTCTCGTTGATAGATTGTGTCATCTCATGCGCTGCCCACCGCCGGGCGCCGGGCCCCGCCAGAGGCCGCCGGGCCCCACCAAAGGCAGCCGGGCCCCGCCAGAGGCCGGCGGGCCCCGAGGTCCTCAGCCGTCCGGCGGCCGGCGTCCTCCCCGTCGACGAGCAGGTGGTGGCGTCGTGGGCGGGGAGAAATACTTATTTTTTTTTTTTTTTTACCCACACTAGGATTTCTCCTGTGTCGTGGGTGCGTTTACAAACATTTAAACTCACATACAACAACAGCCAGACCCGGAACAACTAATTGTAGGTCATATAGATATTTGTTCCGAGCGGGAATCGAACCCGCGACACGCAGCGCAGCAGTCAATCGCTTTAACCACTGCGCCAACCGTATCGACAAATTAATTATTATTATTAATTTATTGAATATTTTAAGCAAATGAAATTATTTCTGATCTGATTTGGTTTTGTAGCTAGCTTTTAGAAAACTAATTAGTTATTTCAAAATATTTGTTATTTTTAATAATGCTCGTCTAGTGGCGACTTTAAATGTCTTATCTGCGGATAATGCAGTGGACTGCAACATTACTAATTAAAGTTTCGTTAACCTTATTATCTCTTAATAAATAAAAATAAAATTATAAAGATCATTCAATTTCACTCATTCTTTATGTCAGAAACTAGTATCCCTACAACTGTCAAGTGACTGAATACGATTAAAAATCCAAGCATATATTATGTCAGTTGTCGCTTAACTTCTTCATCAAAAGTTATTTATTTGTGCAGCCAACTTTGGCCCCCGAGAGCCAGTCAACCGACGAGGCGGACCCCGCAGGCTCCGCCTCGCCGCCCGACGAGCAGCTGGCGGCCTGGCAGACTGCCGCGAGCGGCCTGGCGCGCCGCATGGACGTCGTGCTGCTCACCGTGGGCGGCGTGGCCGCCGAGCGCGACCCCGCCAAGAGGCTCGAGGTACTGTACGAGCAGCTGGCGGCCTGGCAGACTGCCGCGAGCGGCCTGGCGCGCCGCATGGACGTCGTGCTGCTCACCGTGGGCGGCGTGGCCGCCGAGCGCGACCCCGCCAAGAGGCTCGAGGTACTGTACGAGCAGCTGGCGGCCTGGCAGACTGCCGCGAGCGGCCTGGCGCGCCGCATGGACGTCGTGCTGCTCACCGTGGGCGGCGTGGCCGCCGAGCGCGACCCCGCCAAGAGGCTCGAGGTACTGTACGAGCAGCTGGCGGCCTGGCAGACTGCCGCGAGCGGCCTGGCGCGCCGCATGGACGTCGTGCTGCTCACCGTGGGCGGCGTGGCCGCCGAGCGCGACCCCGCCAAGAGGCTCGAGGTACTGTACGAGCAGCTGGCGGCCTGGCAGACTGCCGCGAGCGGCCTGGCGCGCCGCATGGACGTCGTGCTGCTCACCGTGGGCGGCGTGGCCGCCGAGCGCGACCCCGCCAAGAGGCTCGAGGTACTGTACGAGCAGCTGGCGGCCTGGCAGACTGCCGCGAGCGGCCTGGCGCGCCGCATGGACGTCGTGCTGCTCACCGTGGGCGGCGTGGCCGCCGAGCGCGACCCCGCCAAGAGGCTCGAGGTACTGTACGAGCAGCTGGCGGCCTGGCAGACTGCCGCGAGCGGCCTGGCGCGCCGCATGGACGTCGTGCTGCTCACCGTGGGCGGCGTGGCCGCCGAGCGCGACCCCGCCAAGAGGCTCGAGGTACTGTACGAGCAGCTGGCGGCCTGGCAGACTGCCGCGAGCGGCCTGGCGCGCCGCATGGACGTCGTGCTGCTCACCGTGGGCGGCGTGGCCGCCGAGCGCGACCCCGCCAAGAGGCTCGAGGTACTGTACGAGCAGCTGGCGGCCTGGCAGACTGCCGCGAGCGGCCTGGCGCGCCGCATGGACGTCGTGCTGCTCACCGTGGGCGGCGTGGCCGCCGAGCGCGACCCCGCCAAGAGGCTCGAGGTACTGTACGAGCAGCTGGCGGCCTGGCAGACTGCCGCGAGCGGCCTGGCGCGCCGCATGGACGTCGTGCTGCTCACCGTGGGCGGCGTGGCCGCCGAGCGCGACCCCGCCAAGAGGCTCGAGGTACTGTACGAGCAGCTGGCGGCCTGGCAGACTGCCGCGAGCGGCCTGGCGCGCCGCATGGACGTCGTGCTGCTCACCGTGGGCGGCGTGGCCGCCGAGCGCGACCCCGCCAAGAGGCTCGAGGTACTGTACGAGCAGCTGGCGGCCTGGCAGACTGCCGCGAGCGGCCTGGCGCGCCGCATGGACGTCGTGCTGCTCACCGTGGGCGGCGCACAGTGGGCCCATACTGAAAATTAGTGGACTTAGGCAACAAAGTTACCATATCGATGCGATTTTTTTTTATATGACGTGTTATAATATTCCTGACAACTTATATTCTTATAAAATTTCTTCTAAACTTGATAGTTTGTCTTGAAAAAAATTTATTCGATTTTTTTGTATGGAGCGAATCACGTTTAATTTTTTTTCTTCAATTGTACTAATATGTTGGGTGTGTGGCGTGAGTATATGACAGCTAGGGTCATTCTCTATCCACGAAAAAAAAATCAGCGCCGGCCATCTGCGGCAGCGCGAGTAATCATTCGGTAAAAAAATAATAATTTGGAAGATTTTTTTTGTCATTTAAAATAAATTCAAGGCATATTTTTTGTCTCATTTGGCTGTTTTCACCTTCTTTTTAGTTAAATAAATAGTTTTAATAGCGCATACGTACTTAGAACTAGTAATTCTGGTAGAGATTTAGTTGTTATTGCATGTTATCGGTACAAATGAGTCATCAATCACAATGCAGGTGCTCTGCATTGTGATTGATGACTCATTTGTTTGTGCGCGCATAACTAATGATTCATCGAAAAATGCTCGTCTCTGATTGGCTGTGTTATTTTTTAACTGCACGTTATCTATTGTTGAATAAATATATCGTAATGTTTCAGGTTATACTAATTTTGTTAATGATAGGTGAAATAATTTAAATTTGTACGGGCAAGTCGTTGATAATTATCTACATAATCAACTGTATGTATATTATTATAGTATAAGTTGTCGTACGTATGATCAATATGAAACTGTGAAGTAATTGTAGCCCTGAAAAGGGCTGTTTGTCATATTCCTAACCCTGATGGGCTTTTGTGGGAATAATTTAGAGCCGGATCACATTATTTCTTGTTCCAGAAGTGCTAGTGGGTCCGGCAAATTTTCGGACTCTGCTATGAGGCATTCTTCTTCCTCCATAATTTCACTGTCACAGGGAGGCTCAACAACTGAGTTGCTTCAGGCAACAACTCATTATGAACCTGTTTCATTATTTTAGGCCTTATGTAGGATATGTGGGGATCAGAGCTTATTAGAAGTCCATGGAGGATGTCTTCGTTTGTTGCTATTCCCCCCGTTTTCCGAGTGTGCCTCTCCCTGACGTTTCTGAAGTCCTTATTACGGGCTTCCGAAGCTTCTTCAGATAAGGTACCTAAAACGAATAAGTACATACATTTTAATTTCAAAACGCAATCGAGTCAAATAATACATCAAACTATATTTATTTTTTACTTACCGATTGGCAAAACACCAAAGTGGTTACAGATGTCTGCACCGTGCATTAGAAGTTTATGTACACTAACTGGCATGTAGTACCACGAATAGTGTTGCACGTACACATCAGCTGTTTCTCTACAGTATCTTCTAAATTTTTCACAGTCAATGTTTTTGCCTGATGATATGGCTTGTAGAATAACGGAAAATCTGAAAATCAGATTTTCGTCAATTCCCGTTATTCTGGAAGATCTTTTGTAATCTTGGAAAAAGCGCCTCGCTGTATTCCCGTCGTTTGTAGTTCCAAAACCCTAAAATGGGAAAACAATACTGTAATATACAATACATAGAGATATAATTCACAAACAACATAAAGAGAGCGAAAATTAAATACATACCTGTTTGACTATATCAATCAGCATTCCAGTTTGCTCACGAAACTCTTGCTGTGTGGTAATTTTTTTAGCTTGTTTCAAAGCCTTATGTTCGCCGCGAGCAGTCCATCGTTGAAAATCCAGATTATAAGATATATGGAGAAGACATTCCATACACCGAATCTTCATATGCAGTGAAGAAATTCCTTGTTTGTAAATTTCTTCACGAAGTGGTTTAGAAGTCAAAGCGTCTAAATTATTCATCTCACTCGGTTTTGCCAAGTAAATGGGACACGTTGCATATGATGGTACTCCAGCAATAATATTGGCCACTTTTCCATCAATCATGGTCATATGCAATTCATGTGATACAATAATATTTCCACACTGTGTAGATATTCGTTCATCAATTTGTTTTTTCATCTCAGACTCTTCAGACTTTATAAAGTCAGCTGTCTCCGAAGTGAAAGTGAACTTCACTGGTCGACAGTACAGAGTTGAGCAAGGTGTGGGGTTCTCCCAAACTAGATTTTCATTCCCAGATGATGGCCTAGTAGACACTAGCCGAAGAGGGACGATGCTTATCATGACTACTGATGAATCATCGAACTCTGTAGCTGTGTTTGACGTTTTCTGTTTATAGTTACTCTGCGACGAAGAGCCATCAAGTCCCCATTTCCAGGTCAACTTGAGTTCTTCATTTTGAGACCTATCAACAGTATTTATATCAAGTAATATCCTCTCCACAGTGTGGTCCAATAGCGCTTGCAATTTAATGTGAGCTCCGTTTTCGGTAATCTCCATACTCTCTTGTGGTGGGTAACATCTTTTCTTGGCATTTACAAGCTTTGGATAAGATGGAAAGGCAGCACAGTTTTCTTCTTTCAGAAATTGTCGAAGAGCTAAGTACTTCCATTTCGAGAGCGCAACTGATGTATAAAGAGCTAAACACTTATCTTCAGAGACAGTACTTAAGCTCTGCTTTTTGAATAGTCTCTCTTCTACTTCGGATAGCGCATCTGGATTACTGGAAAGGTATTCGACCACTTTTGCCAGATTCGTTTTGCCGTTGTCTTTCAATTTTGTTATGTACCAGTGCTGCAACTCTTCCTCGGAATTTTCTTCTACTATGGAAGTAGAACGTCTTTTCTTTTGCTTATTACTTAACTCTTCGAACGGTTTTCTGTGCTCCTTTTCTGTAGATGTTCCCGCTTCCGCAGTACATACTGCAAGAGTAGGAACATGGCAATCTATATCCACAAGCTCAGATAAGGCTGCGTCCGAAAAGCCCATCACACTTCTCAGATCAACACTGTCACAAACAGGCCAGTTGATGTTTTTTTCCAACCACTTGCGATTAATTACACGATTCATAAAAGTTTTTTGATTTCTACTTGACTCTATCCACTTTTTATTTAAATTTACACAAAAAAGTCGACAGAACTCCTTGATTCGGTTCTTGTCTTCTTCAGAAACTTCGGTAGTCAAGACAGAAATGATACTTTCATACAGAAACATATGATTTTTCAGATCACCGCCACTTCTTAATTTCACAAAAAGATCTAGGTTGGTACAAAATCCAGCCATAGTTCTAATGTAAATATAAAAATACAAGTATTTCACTGTGTTCACAAACAAGCGACAAGAGCGAAACTAGATGGACTTAATGAATGTCTTTATATTTATAGTTAGTGTTAATTACTCAAGTAGTGGACATAACAGTGAGTGAAAATTATTCAGCCAATCAGAGACGAGCATTTTTCGATGACTCATTAGTTATGCGCTTAGCCGAGTGCACAAACAAATGAGTCATCAATCACAATGCAGGTGCTACCGATAACATGCAATAATAACTAAATCTCTACCAGAATTACTAGTTATAAGTACGTATGCGCTATTAAAACTATTTATTTAACTAAAAAGAAGGTGAAAACAGCCAAATGAGACAAAAAATATGCTTTGAATTTATTTTAAATGACAAAAAAATTCTTCCAAATCATTTTTTTTTTACCGAATGATTACTCGCGCTGCCGCAGATGGCCGGCGCTGATTTTTTTTTCATGGATAGAGAATGACCCTAGCTATCATATACTCACGCCACACACTCAACATATTAGTACAATTGAAGAAAAAAAATTAAACGTGATTCGCTCCATACAAAAAAATCTAATTAATTTTTTTCAAGACAAACTATCAACTTTAGAAGAAATTTTATAAGAATAAAAGTTGTCAGAAATAATATAACACGTCATATAAAAAAAAATCGCATCGATATAGGAACTTTGTTGCCTAAGTCCACTAATTTTCAGTATGGGCCCACTGTGCGGCGTGGCCGCCGAGCGCGACCCCGCCAAGAGGCTCGAGGTACTGTATGAGTGTTAAGTGGGCGCCATTTGGATTTAAGCGTGGAACTGAAGGCCCGCTTGTACAGTCACAGCCAAAATATTTTCATCACCTTCGTCACCGTCCCCTGTATTTTTGTTTGCTTATTGCGCGATAGAATCTGCTTTACCGACTTAGCATTTTATATTGCATCGTAATTTCAATACCGCAGAATGACATTCAGCCACCAACTTAATATTTTTTTAATGCAGTAGTTTGCATATCAATGTTGTGCCATTCAGTAGTAAATGCAAGAACACGCCTCGTTCATTAATTAAACACTAAAAACGAAAACCTTCGCAAGCAATGACAAGTTGCTACTGAAGGCTGCAAGTGTCGACCTCAGGACGAGCACTACTCACACGGACAACTGTACGTCGCTCGCTCCCGCGTCACCAGTCCTGATGCTGTATATTTTGGCTGCTGAGATCAAAACTACAAACATAGCTTACAGTTTTATGAAAATGAGGCTGTTATTTTAGTATGCTGCGGTGGGAACCACAGCATACTGCACGTCACCGCAATATGTGGTGTCTTACGACTTCCACGCGAACGAAGTAGCGAGCAGAAGCTAATCAATACAAGCTAGTTAATACAATCCTGAAATCGTCAACCCGTCTCGAGCTCGCGTGGCGATCGACGCTCGTGCCTTCTGCAGGAGAGCCTTCTCCTACAGAGAATAACCGGGCGCGCACCCCGCAGGTGCTGAAGCAGCAGCTGGCGGCGCTGGCGCCCGACGCGGCGGCGCTCATGTCGCGCGGCGACTCGCTGCTGTACGCGGCGCACGCGCGCGACCCGCTGCTGGCGGACTACGTACAGACGCACTACCAGGTACGCGCGCGAGGAAGACAGGCATATCAAACGCAAATATAAAATATGACTAAGATTTGTTGAAAAACATGTTCAATATTGTTTAATTTTTTTTTTACTTGTTGCTCACATAACACTGTCACAGTACCTTTTTTAATAACTGATAAAACCTAAAAAAACCTGGGAAGCATCTAATAGCAATATAAACAAAATAAAAACATCATCAGTCTCCTGCCCTTATCCCGTGTGTGTGTGTGAATCAGGGACCGTGCAACCCCGGTTAAGAGTTAAGCTTTTCGAAAGGGTAAGCCGTTTATGAGGTTACCTTTATCTGATGTAACCCCTTGAATGGGTTCTGTGCTCAAAACCCATTAAAAGGGTTATCTCTTCAATATGGATAACCCATTGAATGGGTTCTATACCTAAAACCCAGTGAAAGGGTTACATGATAACCCATTGAATGGGTTCTATACTTGAAACCCAGTGAAAGGGTTACATGATAACCCATTGAATGGGTTCTATACTCGAACCGCAGTGAAAGGGTTAACCCTTCATTATGATAACCCATATAATATAAGGGTTTTGTTCGGGTTATCATATGGTTTTTCAATAAAATTGTGCTAAATAGGTGATGGTGGGGTGGGGCGAGCACCACGCGCATTGCTTTTATTTCACTAGATGTCGTATCGTAGGCTTGTAGACGAAACACACGGAGTAAGGTGATGTGTCCTACAAAGGGTGACATTACAATTTTTTTTTTTAAAGTCTTTTCTTTAATTTTCTATGGTATAGTTACTTAGGTAATTTAACAATCTAAACTCTTAAGGACGCGTTTGCAAATTTGATAGGTATAGAATCGAACTACTACATTGACAAAGGTCACACACACAAGTGTACGCACGGTTAGTTGCGGGAATAATAGTCAAGTGAACTAATTTTGGTACTTTGAAAGTTTTTTTTTCTCTATATTCTTTATAATACATAGGCATCTACAAAAAATATTTCGTATTGTTGTTTGTATTTTTACTAAATAATACTTAGATACAAATACCTACTTCAGTTATTGCTAGGAGGTACTGGAAGCCCTCTTCTGGTAGAAAGATGTGGGCTGTGGACTTTGGGCTAGTTTTGTTAGTTATGATGTGACTTTACCTCCAAACTTGATGGAGTGACCTGAAGGTGTACTTCGGTGACTGCTACTGGTACTCCTCGACGAGTAGAATTAGATGTGCCGAGTTTGGGCTCGTTTTGTTAGTTATGACGAGACCTTACCTTTGGACGAGATGGAGTGACCTGTAGGTGTACTTCGGTGACTGTCACTGGAACTCCTCACGAGTAGAACTAGGTGCGCCGAGTTTGGGCTCGTTTTGTTAGTTATGACGAGACCTTACCTCCGGAATTGATGGAGTGACCAGAAGGTGTACTTCGGTGACGGCTACTGGTACTCTACGACGAGTAGAACTAGGTGTGCAGAGTTTGGGCTCGTTTCGTTAGTTATGATGAGACCTTACCTACGGACTGAAAGGAGTGACCTGAAGATGTACTTCGGTGACTGCTACGGGTACTCTACGATGAGTAGAACTGGGTGTGCCGAGTTTGGGCTCGTTTTGTTAGTTGTGATGAGACCTCACCACCGGACTTGATGGACTGACCTGAAGGTGTACTTTGGTGACTGCTACTGGTACTCTACGACGAGTAGAACTAGGTGTGCCGAGTTTGGGCTCGTTTTGTTAGTTAGGATGAGACCTTCAGTCCGACAGCATCTCGTCTTGGTTTTGGCATTATAGCGATTGTTCAAAATTCACAAATACGCACTGACTAATAAATACCTAATAATATCGCAAAAGACGCCCGGGTTCAAAAAATCAAACAGCAAGAATGACAATTGTACGGTCCCAGCAAATGCCTGCAATAAAGTAAGTAACAAGTCCAGACATGAAAAAATCATAATATTATGTAATTTCGATATCCAGGCAGCAAAGCTAAAATAAACACTATATTACATGCAATAATGATCATAGATCCCTGTTTAGAAGCCGCTCGGTAAGTAGGCACAAAGGCGCCGCCGCGGCCGCTTAACGCGTGCTATTCCATTTTGCAACCTATGCCCATCATAGAGAGATCATATTAAATTGCTCCGTCAGTCGGAATGTTACGCTGTTATCGTTTTAGGAGAGTTGAAAGTGTAACCCTTTTGAATGGCTTAAATTAAGCCGTTCAAATGGGTTACCCACATCGTATGGGTTTTTAAATAACGGCTTAGAAAAACCCTATCGAAAACCCTTTCAATGGGTAACGGATATTTGAATGGCTTAAATTAAGCCGTTCAAATGGGTTACCCACATCGTATGGGTTTTTAAATAACGGCTTAGAAAAACCCTATCGGCTTAAATTAAGCCGTTCAAATGGGTTACCCACATCGTATGGGTTTTTAAATAACTGCTTAGAAAAACCCAATCGAAAACCCTTTCAATGGGTAACCCAAATGGTCCCTGGTGTGAATACATGTACGTACCTAACGGGTAATATTTTCGTCCAGACACCTGGACGTTCATCGTACATCTGGACGTTCTTTTACGTTCCCGACACCGCTTCACTCTGTCATATCGTGTTTTGTGGGTATCACTGGATTGCTCTTGAGAAGCCCTTTCCAACCGTATACGATCTCTATATTTTGATTAAGCTTTTTAACGAGCATGAAATCTTATCGTTGTTTTCCCGCGTCGAAATAGTTTTGTGTTGGTAATACAATCGTTATATAAACAAATAAAATATTAGAAACAATTTTGAAAACAAATTTTGTGGCGTTGCGTGCAAACTAGCTTAAGCCGTATCACTACGTGCGAGAGTTTATTTTGCTTTGAACATTTATGCATCGCTGTTCCCTTTGTCGGCGGCGCGTGCGATTCGAGTAGTATGTGAGTACTATGTAAGTGTGAGTACTATGTACCGACTATAAAGCTACCATTTAGGTACTGGGTATGTCTTTCATTGACTTGAATGTGTCTCGCTGGCGGTGGCGCGTGTGTTGGATCATGTAGCTCCCTTCAAAATGGTTGAGCTGAATGGTGCTGATCCATGCGTCATGTTCGTGAACGAGCGCCGTCAGTAGGGACTGGTCATCTCTTAGCTGCCACGGCGATTTTAATTTAATTTAATGTTTGAATTAGTTTTTATTTTTATTTCTAACGGACGCTTTTAATGTTTTGCATCGTTCTCACATGTATAACTTCAAATTGAATGAGGTAACTAATATTATGTAACCATATTTTGCTTTAAAAGAGTGTCCGTGGAGTTTCTTGCTCGTTCTTCTCCATAGGCACCTACTACGCTTTGGAATGGGCGACTAGCTTCATATTTCTGACTGACCGACCCCCTGACAATTCAAAAGTGCCTGTAATTGGTTTATTTGAAATAAATGCTTTGAGTTTGAGTTTTTGAGTTTGATGTACCTAAAAGTTACCTGTTACTATTGATTCTCACGTTTTCGAGTTGATGAATATTTTTTTTTATTTAAAAACATCTTTATGTTTTTACTTTTACTCTATGCTTCGAAAGTACTCCTTATGGCAGGTTCCTGCGGCAGAACGCCGCGGGAAAACAACCATTAACATTTCACGGTGTATATTCGCTGTTCCAAACTAATGTTTTCTAAACGCAACCAATAGATATTGACGAGAGAGATTGAAACTCAAACGAACGTCGTAGCTTCTCCGTGACAAAATTGATACTAAATAGAAATAATGCGACGCAGCGAAATGACCTCAAAATAGCGGCGCTTCCCCATCCGCCGCGTGCGATGCGTCTCAGTCCCCACTCAACTTAACGAATTAAATTTTGGATGTAGATGATAGATAGCTGCAACACCAAACTGTATTCCCCGATTTTGTTATCATCAGTTTTCCGAATTGCCTCCCACTATGGGAGCAAATTTAAAGACGTATTCACGTCAAAACATGGTATCCATTACGCTTTACCTATGGCTTTGACCAGCACATTGTTTGGAACAGGACAAGCTGCGCAACAAGTGGTCGATGGTGATGTCAGAGATCGAGCTGAAGCGCAACCTGGCGCTGCAGGCCGAGGACGAGCTGAAGGAGCTGGCACAGCTGCTGGAGCAGCTCACGACCTGGTGCGACGGGCTGGACCACAAGCTCGCCACAGACCCGGTATGCTATTGTTAACAGCTTGGGTTTGTTAAAACATCAGAATGATAACAACCAAACTCCTACTGCAGGTAGCTGTAGGAACAAAAGACTAGTTGGCAGTGAGTAGGAGTTCAAAAAAAGGAGGAGGTTCTCATTTCGTCTGTATTAGCTAACGAAACACCACAGACGTGATACGTATCGATATCGATAAAACAAAAATTTTAAAGTTTTTTTTTAGGGCCCACGACCGCTGGTAGTTTTGTTAACTGAAGTACGAGTTGAGAAATGTTTTTTTTTTGTTTTATCGTGTTTAGATATCTATACCCATCACATCTATGAAGTTTACAGACACACAACAATTAAAAATATTTTTTTAAACTGATATTTCAAATAAAGTCCTACCATCACCACTGCGGTACCTCAAAAACATCAAAATTTTTTTTTTTTGCTTTATCGCCTTTTGTTATTGATACCCATTTATTTCCGCATATGATTTTATGGACTTACACTTTTTCATAAAATCCCCTTATGATTTTATGGGCTTAAAAAAAGTGTGATGTATTTTAAATAAATACTCAATAACTGGTCATACGTACTTACCTTCGGTAAGACTGGTTGTCAGAGTTTCGGGCTTCTAACCGTAAAGACTGTTAAAGATCCAGGAGTGACAGCCGGGACCATCGGCTTAACGTGCTTTCTGAAGCTCGAAGGAGTCGCACACGCCAATATACCAACCAAAAACATCGAGAACTTTACTCAAGCAGAAATAAAAATAACTAAACGAAAACAATATCTAAATAAAAATCTTCCAGGCATAAAGGGCGTGCCCGCTTACATATAGCTGTAATAATTATTATTATTTATAATTGATAAACTAGGACCATCGAGGTAAATTAAAAAAAATATCGAGGTCGCTAGCTAACCACATATTGCAATACAACTCATAAAAAAAACATTGTAATGAGTAGATTGGGTCAACAATAAATTAAAATAAATTAAATTGACTTATAAAGTAAAATTATAAACAATTATATAAACTCATATAATTGCGAGTTGCACTCGCACGGTGTCGGTTCCGTACGATGAATATGTTATCTACTTGCAGGAAGCGGCCCGCGCCGAGTACGTGGAGCGCCAGGCGGACGTAGAGAGGATCCAGGCGCTGACGCGCTCGCTGCGCGCGGCGCACGTGGGCGTGCCCGAGCGCGCCGCCGCCGCGCTGGCGCGCTGGCCCGGCGCCGAGCGCAGCTGCCGGCCCGCGCGCCCCGAGGTACGTAGAGAGGATCCAGGCGTGACGCGCTCGCTGCGCGCGGCGCACGTGGGCGTGCCCGAGCGCGCCGCCGCCGCGCTGGCGCGCTGGCCCGGCGCCGAGCGCAGCTGCCGGCCCGCGCGCCCCGAGGTACGTAGAGAGGATCCAGGCGTGACGCGCTCGCTGCGCGCGGCGCACGTGGGCGTGCCCGAGCGCGCCGCCGCCGCGCTGGCGCGCTGGCCCGGCGCCGAGCGCAGCTGCCGGCCCGCGCGCCCCGAGGTACGTAGAGAGGATCCAGGCGTGACGCGCTCGCTGCGCGCGGCGCACGTGGGCGTGCCCGAGCGCGCCGCCGCCGCGCTGGCGCGCTGGCCCGGCGCCGAGCGCAGCTGCCGGCCCGCGCGCCCCGAGGTACGTAGAGAGGATCCAGGCGTGACGCGCTCGCTGCGCGCGGCGCACGTGGGCGTGCCCGAGCGCGCCGCCGCCGCGCTGGCGCGCTGGCCCGGCGCCGAGCGCAGCTGCCGGCCCGCGCGCCCCGAGGTACGTAGAGAGGATCCAGGCGTGACGCGCTCGCTGCGCGCGGCGCACGTGGGCGTGCCCGAGCGCGCCGCCGCCGCGCTGGCGCGCTGGCCCGGCGCCGAGCGCAGCTGCCGGCCCGCGCGCCCCGAGGTACGTAGAGAGGATCCAGGCGTGACGCGCTCGCTGCGCGCGGCGCACGTGGGCGTGCCCGAGCGCGCCGCCGCCGCGCTGGCGCGCTGGCCCGGCGCCGAGCGCAGCTGCCGGCCCGCGCGCCCCGAGGTACGTAGAGAGGATCCAGGCGTGACGCGCTCGCTGCGCGCGGCGCACGTGGGCGTGCCCGAGCGCGCCGCCGCCGCGCTGGCGCGCTGGCCCGGCGCCGAGCGCAGCTGCCGGCCCGCGCGCCCCGAGGTACGTAGAGAGGATCCAGGCGTGACGCGCTCGCTGCGCGCGGCGCACGTGGGCGTGCCCGAGCGCGCCGCCGCCGCACTGGCGCGCTGGCCCGGCGCCGAGCGCAGCTGCCGGCCCGCGCGCCCCGAGGTACGTAGAGAGGATCCAGGCGTGACGCGCTCGCTGCGCGCGGCGCACGTGGGCGTGCCCGAGCGCGCCGCCGCCGCGCTGGCGCGCTGGCCCGGCGCCGAGCGCAGCTGCCGGCCCGCGCGCCCCGAGGTACGTAGAGAGGATCCAGGCGTGACGCGCTCGCTGCGCGCGGCGCACGTGGGCGTGCCCGAGCGCGCCGCCGCCGCGCTGGCGCGCTGGCCCGGCGCCGAGCGCAGCTGCCGGCCCGCGCGCCCCGAGGTACGTAGAGAGGATCCAGGCGTGACGCGCTCGCTGCGCGCGGCGCACGTGGGCGTGCCCGAGCGCGCCGCCGCCGCGCTGGCGCGCTGGCCCGGCGCCGAGCGCAGCTGCCGGCCCGCGCGCCCCGAGGTACGTAGAGAGGATCCAGGCGTGACGCGCTCGCTGCGCGCGGCGCACGTGGGCGTGCCCGAGCGCGCCGCCGCCGCGCTGGCGCGCTGGCCCGGCGCCGAGCGCAGCTGCCGGCCCGCGCGCCCCGAGGTACGTAGAGAGGATCCAGGCGTGACGCGCTCGCTGCGCGCGGCGCACGTGGGCGTGCCCGAGCGCGCCGCCGCCGCGCTGGCGCGCTGGCCCGGCGCCGAGCGCAGCTGCCGGCCCGCGCGCCCCGAGGTACGTAGAGAGGATCCAGGCGTGACGCGCTCGCTGCGCGCGGCGCACGTGGGCGTGCCCGAGCGCGCCGCCGCCGCGCTGGCGCGCTGGCCCGGCGCCGAGCGCAGCTGCCGGCCCGCGCGCCCCGAGGTACGTAGAGAGGATCCAGGCGTGACGCGCTCGCTGCGCGCGGCGCACGTGGGCGTGCCCGAGCGCGCCGCCGCCGCGCTGGCGCGCTGGCCCGGCGCCGAGCGCAGCTGCCGGCCCGCGCGCCCCGAGGTACGTAGAGAGGATCCAGGCGTGACGCGCTCGCTGCGCGCGGCGCACGTGGGCGTGCCCGAGCGCGCCGCCGCCGCGCTGGCGCGCTGGCCCGGCGCCGAGCGCAGCTGCCGGCCCGCGCGCCCCGAGGTACGTAGAGAGGATCCAGGCGTGACGCGCTCGCTGCGCGCGGCGCACGTGGGCGTGCCCGAGCGCGCCGCCGCCGCGCTGGCGCGCTGGCCCGGCGCCGAGCGCAGCTGCCGGCCCGCGCGCCCCGAGGTACGTAGAGAGGATCCAGGCGTGACGCGCTCGCTGCGCGCGGCGCACGTGGGCGTGCCCGAGCGCGCCGCCGCCGCGCTGGCGCGCTGGCCCGGCGCCGAGCGCAGCTGCCGGCCCGCGCGCCCCGAGGTACGTAGAGAGGATCCAGGCGTGACGCGCTCGCTGCGCGCGGCGCACGTGGGCGTGCCCGAGCGCGCCGCCGCCGCGCTGGCGCGCTGGCCCGGCGCCGAGCGCAGCTGCCGGCCCGCGCGCCCCGAGGTACGTAGAGAGGATCCAGGCGTGACGCGCTCGCTGCGCGCGGCGCACGTGGGCGTGCCCGAGCGCGCCGCCGCCGCGCTGGCGCGCTGGCCCGGCGCCGAGCGCAGCTGCCGGCCCGCGCGCCCCGAGGTACGTAGAGAGGATCCAGGCGTGACGCGCTCGCTGCGCGCGGCGCACGTGGGCGTGCCCGAGCGCGCCGCCGCCGCGCTGGCGCGCTGGCCCGGCGCCGAGCGCAGCTGCCGGCCCGCGCGCCCCGAGGTACGTAGAGAGGATCCAGGCGTGACGCGCTCGCTGCGCGCGGCGCACGTGGGCGTGCCCGAGCGCGCCGCCGCCGCGCTGGCGCGCTGGCCCGGCGCCGAGCGCAGCTGCCGGCCCGCGCGCCCCGAGGTACGTAGAGAGGATCCAGGCGTGACGCGCTCGCTGCGCGCGGCGCACGTGGGCGTGCCCGAGCGCGCCGCCGCCGCGCTGGCGCGCTGGCCCGGCGCCGAGCGCAGCTGCCGGCCCGCGCGCCCCGAGGTACGTAGAGAGGATCCAGGCGTGACGCGCTCGCTGCGCGCGGCGCACGTGGGCGTGCCCGAGCGCGCCGCCGCCGCGCTGGCGCGCTGGCCCGGCGCCGAGCGCAGCTGCCGGCCCGCGCGCCCCGAGGTACGTAGAGAGGATCCAGGCGTGACGCGCTCGCTGCGCGCGGCGCACGTGGGCGTGCCCGAGCGCGCCGCCGCCGCGCTGGCGCGCTGGCCCGGCGCCGAGCGCAGCTGCCGGCCCGCGCGCCCCGAGGTACGTAGAGAGGATCCAGGCGTGACGCGCTCGCTGCGCGCGGCGCACGTGGGCGTGCCCGAGCGCGCCGCCGCCGCGCTGGCGCGCTGGCCCGGCGCCGAGCGCAGCTGCCGGCCCGCGCGCCCCGAGGTACGTAGAGAGGATCCAGGCGTGACGCGCTCGCTGCGCGCGGCGCACGTGGGCGTGCCCGAGCGCGCCGCCGCCGCGCTGGCGCGCTGGCCCGGCGCCGAGCGCAGCTGCCGGCCCGCGCGCCCCGAGGTACGTAGAGAGGATCCAGGCGTGACGCGCTCGCTGCGCGCGGCGCACGTGGGCGTGCCCGAGCGCGCCGCCGCCGCGCTGGCGCGCTGGCCCGGCGCCGAGCGCAGCTGCCGGCCCGCGCGCCCCGAGGTGCGGGTCGAGAGTCCCCCACGCTCCCGTCATTGTGATCAGTTCCGTACCCGAAGGGTGCCAAACGGAACTCTCTTACTAGGTTTCCGCTGTTCGTCCGTCCGTCTGTCTGTCAGTGGGCTGTATCTCATGGACCGTAATAGGTAGACAGTTGACATTTTCACACGATTATATGTTTCTACTGCCGCTATATTAACAAATAATTAAAGAGGGCCATTGCGCGTATTTCTGGTGTGAAAAGTCGCTGTATTTGCGTATAAAGTGATTTAAAGGTCGTTTCCCGGAAATAATTCTGCTCAATGTTACTCAGTTAGATGTACAGAATTACATAACGACTATATGATGGTCATTTTACACCAAGTATGTAGAGTAAGACAAATGTTCTTGTGATTTTGTTTTATTGTATTTAAGGAAGATGTCGTGTTCCACAGGAGGCGTCGGAGTCTCCGTGCGGCGCCTACGTGACGCGCGCGAACCTGGCGCGCGCCGCCGTCGCGGGCCAGGCCGGCGCCCTGCGCGCGCACCCGCTGGGCGGCCGCGACTACGACGACTTCCCGCTGCAGGAGGACGCGCTCGCGGTACGGCGGCGCCGCCTGGGCGTGCGAGAGCGCCGACCGAACGTCGAATCCAAATAATTCTGTTGTGTTTGTGCAGCGCGTGAAGGCGGCCATGGCGGAGATCGCGGTGTCCGTGGAGGAGGCCGAGCGCGAGTACGCGCGGCTCGGCAAGGGAGCGCGCGCGCCGCCCGAGCAGGCCAGCCGCGTGCGCGACAAGCTGCGCGACGAGTGGGCCTCGCTGCAGGCCGCGCACCAGCAGAGACATGACAGGTGCGTTTCTCTATACCCTATCCGTCTAAAACCGTGACATTTGAATCACAGTTTTGCTAGAACAAACGTTGTTCAGACCACTACCATTCTATAACATCAAATAATTATTGTATTAAAACAAACTAAACTAGGCGTTCTCAAATTAGTCGTATGTTGCTCAAACGTGTTCAAACATTAACCGTAACATCAAAGTACTCATCGCGGTAGCGATATTTCATTCAAAACAGTTATGAGGAGTCCACGTGGACTACGAATTTGTTCGGCCAATGCGGGCCGAAATACAAATAAATCATTAGCCAATGACATGTAATCGCGCGAAGTACCGCTCCGCCCATTTTTTTTGTTGAATGCCGTCCGAGCCGCCCGGGCGGTAGCCAGTCCACCGAAATCTCTCGAGCGATGATATCGAGAGATGTACTTACGTCACAGGCACACATCGCGCGTTTTATGTGAAAATGAGTTCTATCTATTCGGAGTGTAGTGGTTGGATATGGTGCGTTTTTACGCAGTTGCTGGTGACAATCTGGTGAAAGCTAGGTACTCTCGGAGTCAATGTTGTCTTGGTGCACACGGAGTTAACCCGAAATTCGCCTCTTAGGCGACCCACCACTGACCCGGTTGTGTGGTAAGTTTTGTTTATGTCTTGTTCCTGTAATATCCCAATAAATAAATAATACCTTATAATGTACCTAGTACCTATAAGAAATAATTAAAACCATGTGTGTTAGTACCTACCTACCGTAAGATTGCACCTAGAATGAAATGATATTAATAATATTAGAGGTCAGCCACCTCGCCGCGTCGTAGGTGCGGTGCGTCGCGTCGTGCAATCGTGCATAGCCAGAAAATACCTACCAAAGTTTGCCATACCAAGCCATAAAAATCTGTTTTTCCACTTATCAGTGATAAAATACCTACCGAAGTTAACTTTTAACTTGGTATTTTCTAGTCAGACGTCCAATAATAAGTGCTTACTAAATTTCGTTTGTGGAGGTACATTTCCCTGTAGACAATGCTGTGTCACGTGCGTGAGCTGTGCGCCGCGCTGCAACTACTTTGAGACGCCAGCGCCGCAGTGTCTGTGTTGTAGAGAGTAACGATAATCCCGACGTTTTTTAACTTTGTTTTTTTGTGTTTTTCATAAACTTATGACTTTTTTTTTATTGGATGTTATAGAATGGTAGTAGACCATGGTCTGAACAACGTTTGTTCTAGCAAAACTGTGATTCAAATGTCACCGTGTGTAAAAGACGATAGCTTTAAGCGGCTAGCTCGCTGTGTTACGGGCGGCAGGTGGGGCGCGTGCGCGGCGGCGTGGGCGCGCCTGTACGCGCTGCTGGAGGCGTGCGGCGAGTGGCTGGACGCGGCCGAGCGCGCGCTGGCGGCCGCGCAAGACCCCGCGCTGCCCTTCAAGGACCTCAAGCAGAAGGTCCGCGACCTCGACCGACAGGTTCGTACTCGCTACCTGTAGTCTTGAAATTCAGAATCGAATATTTTCAAAGGACATGGATAAAGTTCGGCCTATTGATAATTATATTTAAAAAAAAATTTCATGTTACCAGATTTGGAAATGGGATGGTAATTGGGACATGTTATTTTGAGAACTGAAATAATTTCACTAGTATTTTTAGAATGTAAAATAAAAAACCTTTATTTTAACCTTATTAAATAATAACTGGAATGTAATGAACATAATATTTAGTCTTAAAATTATGTAATGGCACCTTCTTTATCTTTCATAATCATTGTCACTATCCGTCACTAGCACACATTTGTCATGTCATTGATGCTGTGCACAGGGCTATAACTAACATAGAGATAGAGTGAGGCAATCAATCTGCCCGGCCTTTTCCCAACTATGTTGGGGTCGGCTAAGTAACCGGATGCAGCTGAATACCACACGAAAAGAAGAAGTAGACTGTAGTGCCTATATTAGTTTTTTTTTTTTCGAAAACACTGGGTCGCCACGGGAATCGTCTCCTCGAGCCCTTTATTTTGACGTACTAAAAAATTTTGTCACGTCACCTTTTACCTGTTGGATTAGGAATTTCCTTCAAAATCCTTCAGATTGTGATTGGAAGTGTGTTACGTTGGGCGGTCACTACAAACTAACGACATGTCAATCATTAAAATATATCCAGACGACTGGATGCTACAAGAGAATAAAGAATCCTTCATACATAGGGCATAAATACCTTACACTTGCGTAAAAAATAATCACGATTTCTTTTTTATTTATAACTCTGTGGTGCTGCACGTGATAGCATCATTAATGTTTTGTCGTGACTTCTTGTGATTTGTTGCAAAATCATAAGCTCTGTTTCTGGAGTATCTTTTTTACATTTCTGAGTGATTTCGCCTTTCTTAGACTATGGATCTTCGCGTTACAGTTTATCTTGGCTACAATGGTAACTCGCATCTCGGACCACTCTGATTTTGCCTGGTTTTCAACGGAGATCTAACGTTCTATAAACTGTGGTATAGCAAATTAATTATTTAGGATACAGTCGTTAGGTTTGAGCACAGATCAATACAGATGGGTAACTCCGCAAAATCATTTAAATAAAAAGTGACTTTTGCTACGACACAATAAACTGTAATTCAGGTTGCACAACTTTTGGGTACGCCACAATTGCGGTGATAAGTCTCCTCTTTGGGGAGTGGTTAGAGAGGCGCCACGGCGTTCTCACCTTCCGCCTGACGCAAGTTCTCACCGGACACAGTTATTTCGGGAGGTTCCTGTTCCGGATAAGGCGGGAGGAAACGTCGGGGTGTCACCTTTGTGTGGATCGCCCGGAAAACACGGTGCAGCATACGGCGGAGGGCTGCCCGGCTTGTGGCGATAGGCGGCGGTGATCTACCGCGTCCGGCCCTCAGCCAGGCCATGGTACCGAGCGAGAGGGCTTGGGAAACCGTCACATCCTTCTGCGAAGCAGTAATGCTCGCAAAGGAGGAGGCGGAACGCGTGAAGGAGAGGCAAATCTCGTGCCCTCACGCCCCTAGCCGCCGCAGGAGACGCCCTGGGCGTCGGCAATCGCAGGCCGATTCCCGGCCACCGTAGGCGCGGGCTTGTGGACGGTGAGCAATGGGTAGCTCGCCGTCCGATAAGGACCAGGCCCGGGTCGACGGCGCGTTGTGTTCCACGCGTGCCTCAAAGAGCTCAACTGGCGGGGTCCGCTAGGGCCGATGCCGGGGTCACAGGAAAGTCCGAAAGGGATACCGAGGCTCGCGGCAGAAGCACGTGGCGGTAAGCCGCGGAGGCCTATCGGCGCAGGCTCAAGGCAGCAGCTCCCGGCGGTAGGCCGCGGAGGCTCGTCAGCGCAGGCTCGTGCTCGTAACACGTGGAGGTAGCTTGCGGCGGTAGGCCGCAGGTAAGTCAGTGCAGGATTTACGAAGGGGTCCTGCCCTCAGCCCGGAACGAAGAGCCCCTAGGTAGGAATATGTTAAAAGGGAGGGGAAATTAAAAGGAAGAGGGATCTTGAATTTAAGGAGACGGCTATACAAATCTAGGGGTGGGATGTTGTTAGGACATTCAAAAAATATGTGATCCAGGGTGCCTTCCTCCAGCCCGCACTCGCAGAGAGACGAGTTACGGACATGGATTTTGTGTAAAAAAACGGGAATGCAACAATAACCTAAACGGACTCTACAAAGAACAGAAATAACAGTTTTTGATAATTTTTTGTGACCGAAAAATCACGGCTTTGGTTTTATGGTCGGTTGCACTGCATAAAAAAAACTGCCTTTCTTTTTTCTGGACGTATTCCACTGCACCTGCCAGGAACATTGCAGAGTCAGTTTTAGGAGGGACAATAGGGCGTAACCCTGATACTTATTGTGCGTGAGATCTGACGATAAAGATGAACAAGCATCTTTAGCCAAAGCATCAACACATTCGTTACCCTTAATGCCACAATGACTAGGTATCCAAACTAGCTGAACGTCCATTTGATTGTTAGCGCAGGACAATAAAGAGGTTTTAATTTTTTAAATAAGCGAACTGTGCAATTTACTTTTAAAGGGGTTTTGGACTAAGGCTTGCAAACAGCTAAGGGAATCTGTAAAAATAACGGCTTTCTCAATATTATGGTGTGACTCAATGAAAAGACAGGCTTCCAATATAGCCACACACTCACCAGTGAATACAGAAGACTCCTTAGGGCATTTAAACTGTAAGATAATTTTAGAGCTTTGGTAATAGACCGCAGCGCTAGTGTAATTAAAATCGGTTAATTTTGAAGCATTCGTAAAAAATAATTCCACAAAACCCATTCCATCGCTCGCCCACCACCGTATTGAAAGCTAAATTCGCTGACGGAGATTTTTTGGACATACCAATATCAAAGATTTTTTTTGGGATATAGTTTTTAAGGGTATTTCTTTATTTTTACAGTAGTTTGAGCTTCTGCATAAGGCATCTAACTCGTTCAGTCTGCCTATAAGAGGATGGGAGGATCTACATATTAGTCTAGATACAAAAGGAAGAAGTACATTGTCATACGCAGAAAAACTTAATTATATCTAGAAAAACCTAAGCGGATATCCGCAACTAGAATACCAACACCGTCCATTGTACTAAGCCCTTTCCTAAACCCAAATTGATGATTCGGCAGCAAGTCTCTCGATTTTTAATAAGGTGCTCCAGTAATTTGGCTAGGACTGAAGATAAAGAAATTGGTCTTAGGCCATTCGGATCATCAGCATGTTTACCTGGTTTCAAAAGAGGAATAATAAGTTGTAATTTCCACTGATCTGGGACCCAACCATGAATATAACAGAAATTTAAAATATTTCAAAAGTAGGTTTTAGCCTTTTCGCCAGAATGGGTTATAAAAGAATATGGCACACCATCAACCACCATCCACCAGGAGCTGAGTCCCGGACATGTTTGAGTACCACATTTAATTCCTCCAAAGTAAATGGCGCTTCGTAAGGATCCTCTGCTATTTTGTCAAAAAAAAGTTCAGCTGTTTCCCTAGTGATTGGTGAAGATATTGATGGGGAACATCTACGTCTAGAAAACGTTTGGTTCTGGCATTAAGTTGACAGTATGACAACAGGTTTTCAGTGCTCATATCTGAGATGAAGCAAACCTCGGCCTCGTCCCTATCCCTGACCGCCGAAGTGCATTCTGGATCCCACCACGGGGGTGAAGAGATTTTATTACGAGCACTGTTTTTTAAAACCCTCATAACAGCTCTTAGCATGCTAGTGACCACAAGTATCTGAAAAATTTGAATTTAAATTTGGAAGAACATCAATTTTATCCTCCAGTAATGATATAAATTTTGTCCAATCTGGTTTAGATAGGTTATATTTAAAAAGTGGAGGGGAAGTTTTTTTCTAAATAAGATTTATTAAGCAAAGATATGACTATAGGGTAGTGATCACTACCATGCGTCAAGGTTGTGCATTCCCAGTGAGTCGATGCTGCTAACTCAACCGAACAAAATGTAAGGTCTACACAACTCTTTTGCTGTCCTGGAAGAGATCGTCGTGTTGAGCAACCATTGTTTAAAACGCAGAGATCCAAGTCATACAAAATATCAACAAGAGCCACACCAAAGGCATCACAGCGTTCAGACCCCCATCTATAATGGTGGCAGTTAAAGTGGCCCATGACCAGTATTGGACCATGCACATTAGAAAAATATCCTCTAAAATTCTTAAAAATCATGGTGAGGATGTCCAATATAAATGGAAAACACTGTGATGCCCTCTACCCTCCCCGCAGCAATAATCATATCACCCGCAAGTGGAGGCAAAGTAAAGGGCAAAAGTGGGACCCAGTTGTTGACCAAGAGAGCTGACTCTCCATAGTGGGTCGGTAGCTATCCATAACGGTCTTAATGAATTTCTGTCTACCATGCTCGGCGCATGACCTGCTATTAGCGAAGTGATTACCCGAACATGGAATACGGAAGGCCTCGCCCTCAGAAATGTTACAACCATCACCTGGGTGATCGTGGCCACATTTACTGCAGCGTGGTTTTGACCTACATACATTTGTCACATGTCAAAATCTACAACACTTGCGACATTGAATGGTGGGATATATGTACTGCTCAACAGGAAGGGATGTCTAACAGCAGAAGATTATTTTGGGTAATACTTGTCCATCGAACGTGATGACACGTTTCTGTAGGTTTCCACTCATTATCTCCAATTTTCCTAGTAATTCTGCGAACTTTATATAAGGATTTGTCTAATAAGTGATCGGTTCTTCTTCCGATAAATTTGAATGAACACCTGTAACTACTCCCATCTTTGTGATGTTGAATGTAGGGATAGAGGCAGTATAACTGTACTTGGTTAACAAAGTATTAACCAAGACAGAGTTGGCATCCTGAGGGGAAGCAAAATCAACAGATACGCGGTCTCTACCAACCCTATTAACCCCACCACGAACTATGTTCGCGATGTTCTTGGTCATTAAGAAAATTCCAAAATTAACTCCCCAATGAAATCCCTCCTTTTTCGTCGTCGTTTTTTAACTAGATTTGAATTCGCTACGTCAAAAATTTCGTTCACAGGGTCGAAACATCCAAGTGAAAGTGTAAAAGAAGAAAGGCAGCACTCCATGTAATTTGGGTGTCGCACTTATACTTCGTACATTTGTAAAAATGGTCTCAAAAGATAGATCTCGGTCAAGTTAAGATAAAAGGTAATCACAGCATATTTTTCGAATATTGGGTTTCGCCAGAAACAGGTTGTTTAAAAAGCAAGTGGCCCCGTATAAACAGATCCCATGACAGTAAAGACTTTGTATATTAAGCCCTCTACACATTGGACCTTTAGGAGAGTGTCATGTCCAATTGTACTTAATACACTTCTATGCAAAGCAAGCAGACATAATTACGTTATGATTGACAAAATGTCTTTTATTATTACTACTAATATGACCGTCCTCCTAAATAATGTTATAAATGCGAAAGTGAGTTTGTTTGTTTGTTACGCTTTCACGCTAAAACGGCTGGACGGATTTGCATGGCACACAGATAAACCATGCCCTGGGTAAGGACATAGGCTGCGATCCAGGATGTATATACTTTACATCCTGGATCGCAGACGAATTTGCGGGTCATTGATAGGATATCTATGTTCTATGTTAGGGGGTTTGGTTTCCGCACTTAGTCCGTCAGGTGGACCATTGTGCGTGGGCCATAGCGGCCGTTTGGTGGTTATTCCAACCAGCCCACCTCCCTCCAGAAGCTGATTAGGTCTCCTGGTCTGTTTAGAACGTCTGTGTATGATCTGGGTGACCCGAGGGTTTCTGTTCTAATCTGGGTGACGCCCGTACATTTGAAGAGCACGTGCGCAACGGTCTCCTCAGCCTCCATGCACGCCCTGCACAGAGGACTGTCCGTTATGCCTATTGTGTGGAAGTGCTTGTTTAGCGAACAGTGTCCTGTGATGGTCCCCGTCACCAGGCGCAGGCCGTTCCTGTCCAGGCGTAGCAAACGCCTGGTCAGCCTGCTGTCCAAAGATGGCATAGCCTCCTTTGACTGCCTGCAACCTGGTGTCGAGGTCCACCAGCGTTCCGCTTGTGTGTGGGTGAACTTCTGCAGCCACCTGCGTATTTGGTTGAAGGGGATGGGTACGATAGGCTCGGGTCCGCAGACTGCCGTGCTGGATCCACGTCTAGCAAGTTCGTCAGCCGCGTCGTTACCTAGCGATCCGCTGTGTCCTTTTATCCATTGCAGTGTCACTGTGTTGCGGCTAGATACCGTTATTTGTTCTAGTGCATCGTGACATTCTAGTGTTAGCTTCGAGGTAGTATATTTCTTCCGTAAGGATTGGAGAACTGAGGCGCTGTCGGAGAGTATGCGTATGTGGGTGTCCGTAACCCTCCTGGCTTCTAGGGCGTGGACCGCTTGTATGATGCCCACACACTCCGCCTGATAGACGGTGTTGAACATTCCCAGCGGTCTGGATATATTTATGTTGAGGTCATGTGAGAAAACTCCGACTCCGGTACCTGAGCCGGTCTTTGATCCGTCGGTGTAAACTCTCATCTCTTTTGGGCCTGAGTAGTCACACTGTTCTTCTGTAAGTGTTATATTGTAGTGCCTTTGAAAGTGGTGTGTTTTCGGGGCTTTGTCGCAGGGTGATGCCATCATTGGCTCACGTTTGATCGCATCCTCCTTAATGCGTATGTGCTTAACTCTGGAGTCGTTGCATAGGGTTCCTGTTAAATGGAGCCTAAAGGTGGCCAGGGCCGCTTCCTCCCGCACGATGAGGTGCAGAGGTGGCAGTCCCAGCATTGCCTGTAGGGCGGCGGTGGGTGCAGTTCTCATACTACCAGTGATTGCGACGCAAGCAAACCGCTGTAGTTTTTCGAGATCTTTTTGGGCTGTGCACCGGTCTGTCCTGGGCCACCAGACCAGTGAGCCGTATGTGATAATCGGTCGGATGACTGTGGTGTATAACCAGTGTGTGACCTTGGGGCTGATTCCCCAATTCCGGCCAAGCAGTCGTTTGCACTGCCACAGGGATATGCTGGCTTTTGTAGTGATATAGTTCGTGTGTTTTGTTCATTGATAGGATAAATTGTGGATTCATTTAACTGTCATACACAATAAGCTAATACATCTTTAGTAATATAAAACATTTTGCAAATACAAATAGGCACTGGCTCCAAAGCTTGGAATAATACTCTTGTGTTTCAAGAGACAGGAGTCTGCTTCTCCAAAATGGCTTAGATTTGACGGAACAGAACTGAGTTATCAATAATAATTACCGTCTTGTCCTATATTCGTCCCCCTATATTACTCTAAAACAAGAGGTCGTAAAAGTCTCTTAATAGTTTAAAAGATGAAACCACTTCACCAAAATCCTGCTAATTAGCAATGATAGAAATACCATATTTTGGTGAGCATCGTAACTCCATAGCTACCGTCCCAGGTTTTGCGTTTAGATATTGCAAATAATTGCGTTTTGATAGTCAGATTTAATAAAATATTTGTTGTTTGTTTTCTTTTAGCAGCTAAAAAAAAGCTGATGCATAAAAAGAAAAGTCCTGTGACTGTTTCATATAATGTAAAAACTTTCATTCATGAACGCTTCTGAAATTAAGCTACACCAAAAAGCCTTTCTTCTTTCTTGAAATGATATTGATAATGATAAAATTTACGAAATTTTCTGAATTCTTGAGAATATCCCAACATATTTTTTTTTTAATAATTGGTGGCCACCTTCGCTTGACCCCTTTTGTCTTTGGACCACTACGAGTTGAGACTGGTTTCTCAACTTTCAAAAATACATTCTCTCAATTATGTCGAAAACCTTATTAAAATGGCCGTTGCGTATTTTAGAAGAACAACGCGGCCATACAGACAAATGCGAAAAGCGACTTTATTTTATAATATTTAGAGATTTATGAATTTTCAAATGTACACAGCGTGTATCAGAAAGGTGTGGTCAAATTTAAGGGTTGGGTACAGACCATCAAACTGAACAACTTTTTCTATGGGACCAACATCGCAATCACAAATAATCTGTTTTCCCATACGTTAGGGTCGACAAGGTATTGAAGTTCTGCACCACCTGTTTTGACCACACCTTTCTGATACATGCTCTATAGTTTCTGTACTAAATAATGGTTTGTGTGTGTATCAGATGTCGTCCCGCGCGGCATCAGTGCGCGAGGCGCGCGCGGCGGGGCGCGGCGTGGTGTCGGCGTGCGGCGCGCCGCTGAGCTGCCGCGTGCAGGAGCAGCTGGAGCTGCTCAACGAGCGCTGGCACGCCGCCGCCGCCAGTATACACACGCTCAACGACAAGTAACTATACGGCCACACACACTCATGTACACTGAGTACGAGCAATTACTAATTTCCCTTGAAGAGTGTGCGCTTCGGGAATCATCTTCATAACGCGTCGGTATGAAAATTTCCAAAATTTTGAAAATTTCAAATCACGTCAGTACAAAACTTAAAAGCGTTGTGATCGCGACGATAGGTCGTAGTGGAGCAAGTGAAAAATGAGTGGACTGTATGACATGTATAATAAAGAATAATATGAATTACAAACGGGTCGGTTATAAAGCAGTAAGAAAATAATAAATGTAGAATAATAAAAAACGCGTAAGCGCGTGTGTGCGTGGAGGTGTGCAACAGCTGACCGATGTGGCGCGGGGGCCTTCCGTCGTGCGGCCGGCGCGAGCCGCGGGCCCGCAGCCCTCGCTCACTGCCGCCAGCGCGCGGCGATGTTGAGAGTAGCGGCCTCAACACGTTGTCTCTGTGTAGGGTTACACAGTGGCGCGATGTTTGTAAAAGACGAATATAACCGAAGCACACACCTCTTTTGCTGTACTTCTCTTCTATTTATCTATACGTGCTCTCATGGAGCGCCCGCTAAAACGAAATTCGAAAAATAGAATGTAAAAATATGTTTTCGCCACAGGATCAGTTCAGTGGAGACGCACAACGTGGTCGCTGAGGGCGGCGCGGCCTGGGCGGCCACGGCGCGCGGCCTGCTGCGGACCGTGAGCGAGCTGCTGCGCGGCACCAGCGCCAACTGCGCCGACCGCACCTGCCTCGCCATCCGGCTCAGCCTCGTCAAGGTAACCCTCGTCCTACTGCGTACTCTATTAGTCGTCATATCGGTTAAAGAACTAAGTGTATTATGTGTAAGTTAAATAAATTAATCCACGGATATTTTGACGTCCACAAGATTATTTCAGCTAAATACATTGTTCTAATATTGTATGTTGCTGTAAGCAGGTTTGTTCAGTAAGCAGCACGAAGATGAAACACGTTGGTATCGCTCGCAGCCACGTATAGCAGTAAAAGTCTGTATATCTGTCGAAAAACTGCAATTATAATAAAATAATAAATAATGTGTGTTGGTCCGGCTAGGGTATAGGCGGCTTGTCGGTATAAGTCAGCCTGTAGTTTGTAGGCTCACTCACTACAACTGGCAGCCGGCCAGGGCAGACGATGCACGCCGCTGCGGGAGAAACTTAACTTTACGATCAAGCGCGTAAGAATCAAAGTCAAACGTCGCTACTGCACGGCAATGCAGTTCCCCGCATTATACTCATGTAGAACCCATTTCTTCCATGCAATTTAAAACCTTATCCCGTTAAATTTAGATTGTATATCGGGTCGGAAGGTCGATATCGCCACGTGTTCGTTGGTGTCGCTCGTGTTTTGATCTATTATTTATCCGCCATCAAGTTGGGAAACGCACCACAAAGTTGCGGCACCCACTGCACTTTAAATCGCGCGCGCGTTGTGTTCCCGATGTAACTCCACTGAGCTAACAGATTTATTGCAACATGCATTTAAATATATTGCTTATAGTAATGCTGGATTCAATATGTATGAACTTTTCGTCGATACAAACATGTTTTGTTTTGCCTTTCTGTAGAAAGTTGTGCTCGGCGCTATGGTGACCTAACACTCCTTTCTCGTATTGATAGGATAATATTGTTTATATGGTAGAAGTTAAAGTCTTGAGTTACTGGGGAAATAACTGTATTAAATCACTATAACACTGACTTACAAGAAATGGTAAAATAATGGTAAAAGAAATGGTAAACTAAATAACTAACTTATTGGTAAAATGTATGGTAAAATGGTAATGGTTATGGTTATGAGTACGTGGTGTCTCTAACGAGATCTGAACGCGAACTGGGCCACATTTTGGTTAACGAGCGAATGTGCATACTTGCGTTCGATGCAATTATGCATTTTTGCTGAGTGTTCGATTAAAACTCGAACACTTTCTTTAAAATAACAATTTCGTGTCGATACTGGTCCTTATTCAGCATATTGAGACCCGTATTTGCGTTTTTTTGTATGGCGGCTGTAAAAGCCACAGTGTTGAGTGCGATAGAGAATCGTAGGTTTGTTTGGTTGCAGCACACGACGCACTGCTGAGGCTGGCGCCGCGCCAGATGCATTATCACACTGTCGTGTAATGAAATCTGGCTATGGAACCACCAGGATCTTTTATGTTTGCACAATTATTTAATCAAGAAAGTACTCAAAGTGGACGGATATGCACGAAGATTTAATATTAAGAAAATATAATAATATTAATATGCATGAGAATATTTTATTATTATTGTTTATTTTTACATTTGCAAATCTCGGGAGTATGTATCCCGGTCTTTTGGGACCGAAGCCAACTCGCAGAGGCCCCTTAGACAAATTCAATTGGAATGAGGCATCAACCGATGATTATCTCAGAACGCACTATGCAAGTGCACCCACCGACAATCCCCGGTTAGTGTAGGACTATTGCAGTACATGGAAACAAAACATTGGACTATGGGTTTGGCTGGCTATAGTGGACTGGTTACCAAACTATGGAAGGACCATGACCCCTGCCTGACCAATGATATATAATATACACGGATAAGATGGCAGGGGGTGACTTGCACACTCAATAATGGGCCCCCGGAAACTGTCGTTAGCACATAGTGACGCGACAAGGGAGCAATATATCCTGAGTTGCTTGAGGAGTGGAGAGGTATTCCACAGATCAGAGCAATCCCAGAGCCTGGAAGATGGTCAAGATCTCTACCAGCACTTAGTGGAATACTTCCTTCCTCCGAGCAGGTTTGCTCTTGCGAATCTCCACTCTAGCCGGCCAATAAAGGCAAGAATGAGGTGTGAGCTCTGTTCCTCGTCAGTGTTCACTCCAGCCGGCCAATAAAGGCAAGCCAGAGATGAGGAATAAGACTTCTCCCAGGAGATAGGTTCCGTGGGGTCGCTACTGCCCAACAGCTCGCCACGTGCTGCCCTGCGGGTGTCTGTATCTCTCTTAGCCGGGCCTTCGGTCTAGGGTGAGGAAACCCTAGTTCCGAAAGTGAACTCTACCGGCACAGACCTAAAGTTAGGAGCGTGCAAGCCCCGCCACGACGTCAACGTAGAGATATGGCGGTGGGGTATTATTATTATTTAGTTTTTTTAGCTTTTTAACATATTTTTTTTTTTTTTTTTTTTAAACGATATAATAAACATTTAAAAATATAAAAAATCGTGTTCCGCCCGTGTCGGGAGCAGGGTCCAAGCTACCGGTGGTTAGGGCTGCAAAGACAGGAACCTCCTCACAATACGAACCGTATCGAGGAGTATTCGTAGCCTTCTGAATCAGGGCCTTGATTCAACCGCCTAACGAGAGCTTGGAGAAATGTTTGTCGAGGCTTTCGGCTATCAGGCCATTAGCCGTTAAGACAATTGACACAATGATAGCCTAGCACATATTTCACATGCCGACAACCTCGTGTGCTAAGTCGAGATATTTTATTTTTTTCTCTTTCTCAGCTTTCACGAGGTTCTAGTCGTATGGAATGGTAACATTGACTATCATTGCGCTGCGCGCTATTTGGTCTATCACCACTATATCTGGCTTATTGGAAACAATAGTAGTAATGATAGACCGATCCCAGTACAACGTGACATGGTCATTTTCGAGAACTGGGTCGGGCACATACTTGTAATTCGGTACCTCAGAATCCACAAGTTTATATTTCAAAGGAAGTTGCTGGTGAATAATCCTGGTCACTTGGTTATGCCTGTGCAAATACTCGCCGTTAGCCAGACGAGATCAACCAGAGATAATATGTCTGATGGAGTCACCCGGACGGTGGCATGACCGACACACGTCAACCGTCCCGTCCCTCATAATGTCTCCGGTAGTTATTCGTCAAAATAACTTCGTCCATAACGTGCCAGACGAAAACCTTCAGTTTCTCCGAAAAGGTCACCAAAACGTAGTCAGGATACGGACGCTAGGAAATCTACACCGGGCTCATGAAGAGCCCGATAGAAGCACCCGTGAAGCTCCTTGCTTTGCCATACCTCTTTGCCGTCACCTGTAGTAAGTACCCACGACGGCTATAAAAAAATATTCCCTGAGGCTGCACACCTCGCGGTTGTGGAGGGTCTTCGCATTTAAAAAGCCTCGACGAAATGAAGTGGGTGATGCATCCGGTTTGCGGTCAGGAGTGTACGGACCCTCCTATCCAGGGCGTCGAGTTCGGTCTGAGTCCATTTGAGTATGCCGAATGAGTATATCAAAACCGGCATGACCCAACCGTTGAAGGCGCGCACCTTGTACATTCTCCCTCCCTCGGCGACACACGCAGCCCGCTGCACGATGCGCCGAGAGCGCACGCGCCTCCGTGTAAAAATACGCGTCGCGGATATTTACAGCGCGCGGTCTAAAAATAGAACGATGTTTATTTGTGTTTTAAAAATACGCATACTTCTCGACGGGGGGATTCGTAGTCGTTACTTGTTTACGATCACAATCTACAAAACATGAATAAAAAATATAGAGTATTTGTAAATACGTATGATATTGGTATTGCCAATGAGTGCGTACAGTTTCAGAACAGATTTCATCACAGTTCGTTGAAAACAATAATATTTGGTCATACTAGTTTCGATCAGCTGTCAACACACGAAGCTATTCTTGTTTTACGTGACGTGCGCTTATGAAATGGTATTTAGATGACTGCAATAAAATGGCGCGCATCTCAAACCGCTCGATTATCGCTCACATCCAGCTCTGGAACTCGGAGAGGTGACGTTTATCAGCAGTTGGCACTTAACAACAATATTCTAGACGTTAATGTTCCTTGTACTGTTCGGCGGTCAATAATAATATTGTTCAAGTACACAAATAACTAAAAACTTTCACGTGAACTCTGTTTACCACCGTCATCTGCCTAGTCTTTATCCACCATGTTGGGGTCGGCTTCTCACCATTCAGTTAAATAAATTCTACAAAACAACATAGATGTTAGTTTAACATAAATACGTGAAGGACGTGATATTGATCAGGAGTTCATTCAGTTTCGTTCTCTGACGGGCTCGTCACTCATCGGGCTGCATTAGGGGCTGACCTGTATGTTATGACGTTAAGGCTCACTATGATGTGTGTACACCTCGCTCCCGCAACGGGATGCGGTCCGCACCATCTTCTGTTAATCTTAGCGCTCTTTGTGTGTTTAATGATTTTGTGTTGACTGTAAACAAACCATTGAAGCGATGAAACCGAGATCGTTCCGAATCTTTGTGAGCTTAAAATCCAATGCATAGATAATTTGAAAGCAGATATTCAACGTATCTAAGATAGTTTGAACTTTACATGGAATTCGAACTTAATAAACGAGTAACGGTGTTACTAGGAACACGCGGTAAATAAATTAAATACAGTTCTGAGTTGAAGCAGATCCAGCTTTATAGGTACCAGTTCCATCGCTAAAGCACTTTGTTACGTTACCGAGAAGAGTCCCTATAAGGAAGTCAACTGATAGTTAGCGGGCTAGCGGATCGCGGCGGCATCGCGTCTATTTCTGAATCTATGAAAATATTCGTGTCCCATCTTGTTGGCGGCCCACTTGCGTAAAGACGTAAGAGTTGCGTGAACCGCGCTCAGATATAGATCTACTAATAATCGGTGTAATGCTTACATTGGTATCGGGATCCTCTGCCGGTTTATATCGTAATGAAATATGTGTTCTGGCGGGCTTAGTTCGCCGGTGGGCACTTCCGCGAGCGTGCGTCGCAACAGTCGCGAGACGCCGCGAGCTTTTTGCGATATACATCGAAATTACGCGATCGTGATTTTCAGTGCGTTGTGTTACGTACTTGTGTGACGAGTGACGAATGTTTGCATTGTAACTTAGCTTGAAGGAGGGAACTCTCGCCTCGCCGCGCTGGTAATTGTATGTAGGTACTTATTTAAGACTTCAATCTCACTATAACATTATCGGTAATCTCAAAACAAAGACGTAATTTCGGTTCTCATTCATGAATACTTGTTGGCAATCTTTCAGGGGCACACGAATTTGACTAACATTTGCAGCAGCTAACTCTGAAATGGCAAAAAAAAGAGCTGCTTTAGTCACTTTCATTAGAAAAAAAGAAAGAAAATACGTTTATATTCGGTAAACATGAAGCAAAGAAATAACACAAAATAAAATAGAACCAAGTTGGGGGAAAATATGCGTCACATCCACGCAAAATGGCCATCGCTCAACATAATAGTGCGGCCCTCTGCGAGACAGAGCCCCAGCGCTGGTTGTCGGGGACAGCTGGCCTGGCGTTGTCGTTATGACGTAAAAGGGATGCATTTTAAAACACCAGACATTTTAGCCCCCCGAAAACCCCCGGTGGAGTCCCCCCCCTCCCCCCAAAAGATTACCGATGCATTCAAAATCCGCCTGTATAGTGTAGTCTGTTGGCACTCACTGTTCTCATAGGGCCGGAGTGCTCACCGAAGGTTATTGTCAGTTGGTAATACGCTATGCTTTCCAAACAATACGATTCGGTGCATTCCTTGTCACCACCACTGATAGCTGCTAGATCAATAGTTCCGAATCAAAATGTGACTATACTTATGCGGACATTTAAATTGTAATTCACATTATTAACTGAATTTCCATCCTGTTCAGTTCTCGCCAAATTAGCAATATTCTCTTAGTCGTTGCTGTTTTATAAGCTCTGCATTTTTTAGTTCACCTACGAGGCCACAGCAATAAGTTCCTCTGTTTAAGATGCTATCGGTACTGCCGCCAAGCTCGCTGTAGTCTGGGAGCTCCAGTGAGCCTGTATGTGTGTCTGTATGTTATGTAAATAGTAGCTGTGAGAACAGTCGGCACGTGCCGCCTCCTTGCCATTATTGCATTCGCAGGGCAAGTAGATGCTCTTGTTACAAGTCCTGAAGATTCCTTCAATTGGAACTTTATAAACAGTCTTCGCACAGTTGTAAACTCCTAATAAAAAGTAATTTCATCAATCTGATTAGCGTTTAGCGTAGGCAATGTATGTAATTTGAATTTAACTAGTTACCTGCGACATCGAGCCCTCTTTTCAGTGCACCGCTTATGACACGTGCATATTTCAGTGTCAGCGGCGTGTAGGTATGTCTCGGACGACAAACGATGCGATCAAACGCTCAAATAAGTCAAGTCATATAAGTAGTACGCAGTTTTTGCGTGTCTGCGTCTGTAGCCAGCCTTTTCATTTGAGACTTTTGTATATGAATAGTATATTTTATTTTCAAGTTACTTAAGAATACTGTTACCTTACCGCGTGGTAATAGCCTGTAACTCCAATAACCGCATGCTTGGCTGGCCAACGTTAATTCAGCGATCAATTCTTTCGTTCGATTAGATTACCTATTTGAGAAATTCTGAACTGCATGCTCTAGAAGTCGGTAGACTATAAGTCCTCGTATAAATAAATCCGTGTTTCTCTGTATGTAGGCAGTGCTATGGTTCTTCCTCGGCAACTAATAGGGCCCGAGGTTCCTTCGAATCGCTTTACCTAGTATCGATCCTGACTGTAATGCGTATCGTTCAGCACTCACACACATCCAGCAGTGTAGCGCTAATGCCACTTAACGACGTCATCAAACTCGCTTGCTCACGATATCGTTTCGTGTTTTCTGCCTTTAATGTTAATGTCATTCAGGACGAGTGATATTCATATCACTCGTCCTGAATGACATTAACATTAAAGGCATTCATTCTGGCAAGGCAAGCATTCTGTGTTATGTAAGTAATGTTTAGCTAGTCCTGGCTTGCGACAAAGTCAAAGTCAAATCATTTATTTTAAATAGGCCCTTATAAGGCACTTTTGAACGTCAAAAATCACAAAATAAAATTGGTTTGATTCTAGTCGCCCCTTCCAAAATATAGTTTTCACATGGAGAAGAATGGGCAAGAAACTCCACCATTGGTCTTTTAAAATGTTTTGGATAGGTTCTTCAATCTGTCTGCTGAAACCTTCTTTAACATCACGGGACACTGTTCGCTAAACAAGCACTTCCACACAATAGGCATAACGGACACTCCTCTGTGCAGGGCGTGCATGGAGGCTGAGGAGACCGTTGCGCACGTGCTCTTCGAATGTACGGGCGTCACCCAGATTAGAACAGAAACCCTCGGGTCACCCAGATCATACACAGATGTTCTAAACAGACCAGGACCTAATTATCTACTGGAGGGAGGTGGGCTGGTTGGAAAAACCACCAAACGGCCGCCATGGCCCACGCACAATGGTCCACCTGACGGACTAAGTGCGGAAACCAAACCCCTTAACATAGAACATAGATAGAACCTTCTTTAATAATAATCTGTGATTACAATAAAACACGTAAGCTCTTACTGAAGGCAATAAGCGCGCCTTCACTTATTTCAGTTTACACTTTGATTGTGAGTTCTAGATGTAAAAATAAATATTTTAGTAATTTATACTTAAACCTGTTGGTATGAATAAATTCCTTATTTTATTTGTCCGAGGAAAACCAACGTAAGATGTTACAATAAGGTAGTAAAATGTAAACTCACAGCATGCAGTGGGTACAGAGAGGAACATCTCTCATCTGGTACGGTTCTGTAAATAGATTAGTAGCCGTACGTAAGTCAACACCATGGAATTATAACTCGCATACATTCATATGTTCATACCTCATGTTCATCGGTTATATTTAGTTACCTGCCTCTGGAATAAACAGATAACTGAAGGAAAAGTAGTGCAGGAGTGCGTCAATGCAAATCTTATAACGGTTAATAAAGCTGACGTTATTGAATCAACTGCAGCGACAGCAGCGCGGACGCTGAGTTGCGGCTGACTGTTTACGTCGTATTTTGTGTACCTATAGCATTTGATAATGTTTAAAGGAGTATTTTAATTTAATATAAAGGAAATCAGTGTATACCTAAATAAATAACTAAATAAATTGTTACTTTGCATGCTGGATGAAGTAAGCGACATACGTAAAACCATTTTATGTTTAAGACCTTATTGTACATATTTCATTCAAATAAATATATTATTCTAGCGTGGATGTAGATATTGGGTTCCTTACTAACGTGTTTATATGCTTTGCTTGATCCTTAGGCTCGCGAGGAGGAGCTGGCCAGCAAGCTGAAGGACATGGAGGTGCTGCGCAAGTGCAAGCAGCTGCCCAAGGGCGAGCAGCCCGCGCAGCTGCAGGCCGAGCTCGAGAAGGTACGCACACCACACATATGGTCTGCTCCAAAGTATCTGATGACAATGTCAACACACCCCGTTAAAGTTAAATTCTTACGCAATCACTCACTAAAGGGGATTAGTAACATATTCATCTGAGTTTAGAAGGTTTCTACTTTATATTTCACCACATTTTCCAACAAATATGAAATGAAATGAAATTGAATTAAAATTAACTTTATAAAAAGAAATACGACAGTGTTCAGGCACTCAAAGATTCACTTACCACGATTCTCTATGGAATTAATCCTAACACATTATCAGCTGCTACTTGTTCTGTAGTAAACAGAGTAAACCTATGCCTGCGTCAAAACAGCTACCATTTTGAGCACCTCATATCTTAGAGCATAAAAGAAAAATTTCTAGGCGAGTCCAAATGGAAAGTTTAAAGTTTTTAATTTTAAAGTGAAATAATATAAAGTAGAAGTTATTGTTTTTTATTTGTTTTCCGATCAGTCTTTTTTGTAGCGGCCAGTGTATCGATGGTGAAAAATGTAAGTTGGAGTCTCATTGCCTACGAAATGTATTGGAAAAGTTTTTTGTGATTTCTGGCTTTTCTAGTACTCAAACTTCAGTTGGTCCAATAGAGGTTTTTGATCCTTATATAAAACAGGATAGATTGGAATCAAAAAAAGTTTTTGTGAAAATTGCCCATTTTCTAGCTGACTGTATTTTTTTTTCAAAATCTGTGTATGCAGATCAAAATATCTCAAAAAGTTAAGGACAGTCACCTTAGACCGTTTTCCTGTAGCTACAACGGTTAAGGATTTTTGAGGTGAGGGATTTTTGAGATGGGGCAACAAGGACAGCTAGTCCTTGTTGCCCCATCTCAAAAATCCACCTTGTACATAACAAAATTTGCCCAGCGCTTTCTTTACTTCCTAGCTTCGTATAGTAAATTTAATGTAACTCTCGGAAACATAATTCACACATATTCAAAAATATTTTACGAAAACACTTACTCTGCTTAAATTATAATAGTACTGAAAACTCATTTAAGATTCTGAAATAGCAAACTCCATAAATGCATACAGACATACTTCTTCTTCATAAGAAGAAGACGGACATACTATCAATATACTCACACACGCACACACACAATCACAGATAAGCTAAAATATTGTTATGTGTAGCAATTTCATTGCAAAATTATGTAAGTTTTGTTTAATTTTATTTTCTTATAGAGCCTTTAAAACAAGTTCTTACTCGCTTGTTACTCTACGGGTCACAGCAATGAGGAAAAACACCCCACTGTAATACAGTATCAACTAGTATGGGGGGTATTGTGACTGTTACTGGCGGCCTTATGTATTGTAATGTCAACAGTATACTTATAGTAATAATTGTGCACAAATAAATAAATAATACAAATATTTTCGTTGGTATACGAGGTCATTGGCACCGCATCGTCAGCGCGACGCGTGACACCCACATAGCGTGACGCGCCGGTGATGCTGACGAGTTGTTGATACACGTAGCGACCGTTTTGGGGGCTGTCTTTTGTAACTTTTGGCGTTGAAATAGTCGTACTTTTTAACAACAGACATCGCTAAATCCGCAGTAGACCCTTTAGTATTTCCTCACTACAACTACAAAGCTGCCTGCCTAACCCTAGCTACAAGCCCGCCTTCGGAATAAGTACACAAAATTCGCTGATGCAGTGTAATGTTTGAGCACTCGTATGTCTGTCATAACTAGCGCGTAGTGCGGCAGACGGGAGAGCGTGGCTAGACTAAACACCCTCGAGCCGAGAGGGGCTGAGGGCAATCGTGTGGCGCTCACGCTACACCACAAGTACCACGTACAGAAGGTCGGCTACATACGACGAGCGATAACGCAAGCACATAGATGCGTACGGACGGCCACCTCGAACCATGTCCAACGAACGCCGACGCGAGTGCGCTGTCATTCGCTGTACGTAGCCGCGTATCTATTTGTGTGCGTGCGTTTTCGCTCGTTGTATGGAGCGGACCTTCTGTATAGTCTAGTTTTTTATATCTTCGTCAGTTTTTGAATTCTTTCCTTTATCAAGTCCGGACATATAATTTGTTTTCAAACGGTTTTCACCAATGGACGGAGTGATTCATGAGGAAGGTTTTGGTACATAATTCATTAGGGTTTTGTGTAAATTGGCAGATTTTTTTTTTTTTTTTTAATAAATTGGCTGAAATATGACGATTATTGTTGAATATGTCGGAAAAAATCATGCCGACTGGGAGTTTTACTGACGTGCGCCGCGTAATCCGTAAAAGATACACAAAAAAAATGTAGTATAGGATTGTTCATCTTAAAAAGTTCAACAAAAAATTCCGCGATGGCATTTGTCTATCTTCTAAGGATGACCCACAGTAACCATTTTTTTTACTAGCCTACGCTGTCCCACTCCTGGGCAAAGGCCTCCCTCCACTCCTTCCATCGTCCGCGAGCCCGCGAGTCCTCCTTCCAATTTTGACGGAACCTATCCAGCTCGTCCCGCCATCTCCTGCTGCGACCCCGTCTCATAGTTTCAGGGCACCAGTTCTGTGCTATTTGGGCCCACAGTTTGTCCGGTATGCGGCAGGCATGTCCTGCCCAGTCCCATTTAAGTTGGGCAGCCTTTTGAGCCACGTCAGCTATTTTCGTCTTGGAGTAGCAGTATTGTGTTTCGAACACGATCCGTTAATTTAACGCATTGTATACTGCGCTCCATTGCTCATTGGCAGACCTTGAGTTTGGACTTCTGGATGTTAGTCAAAGACCAAGTTTGTGCACCATAGATTAAGACTGGAAGAATACACATGTCCATGAGCCTGCGTTTCAGTGCTATAAGCAACTCACCCTTGAATAGTTCCTTCATGGACCAGTAGCTCTCTCCATCATTATCTTTCAGAATTTGATAAAAATTTCATTGTTATTTCCGAAGCTATTTTGATCGGTATTGTATTAATCCTTATCCAATAAAATAAATAATTGGGCTAAATGCCCAATTTAAATAACATATTTAGAGTAAAATATGCCTTGACATCATGTAATTTAAATGAATAGTTACACAGATTCAAAATTACCCGTAACAAAACAATCATGGTTGACGGCTACGTGGGCACAGCGGTCAATGACCGTCAATGACCATTTCCTTGGCTATTAGGTATGTGATCCCGGTAGTACGTTCGCGTGGGATATTTTGCGACATGCACGCGGGAAAAAGCTAGTGAAATATAAATCACATTTTTTATTTGATCTGACATGCAAAGAAGATGGCTGAATGTCATTCTGCGGTATTGTCATTACGACGCAATATAGAATGCTGAGTCAGTAAAGCAGATTCTATCGTGCAACGAACAGACAAAAATAACCTTTAACGTACTTTGGATGGTACCTTTCTATTTCGTGCACTTCACTTCTCTTCTTTTTCGAGAGCACACACTTCGCACTGGAGTGACCGAGCACACGCACACGCACACAACTCCCGCTCACTCGGAGCTCAGCGGGGCTACAGGGGCACTAAGTCGCTTACTCGACTGAATTTCACGAACACGACTCGGTTGTTTGTGCGTTAACACGCAACGAATTTAGGAATTTGCTTTAGAATCTGGATAGAAGAGCCAAATATAAATTAAAACGTTGAATGAATTGTTATTTTTCAATATTTCTTTCTTTAATCGCAGGATCTCTCTATAAAAATATTTTATGGACATTCATTCTTTCTACACGTGTAGCCTTTGGGCCAGATATACTCAAAAGTCGTACAGCGCTCTCCGCGTTCAATACAATAATGCGTTTAGGGTACTGATGGGGCTGCCTCGCTTCTGTAGCGCATCGGGGATGTTTGCTGACGCACACGTAGATTGCTTTTATGCGACCATGCGAAAGAGGTGTGCTTCTCTGGTGCGCAGGGTGCGGGCCAGCTCCAACAGTGTCCTGAGTATGATTGCTGGGCGTCTGGATTGCTCATACGTGAATCATTGTTGTGCCGTCTCGCATGGGGTGAAGCAGCGGTGACTCGTGTGAGTGATTGAATATTGTTGGATAAATTAAATTGTTAAATGATACTAACATAGTTTTAAGTATTACTAACATTATTGAGTCATGGTTACTCGAATAAAGAATTATATATATATATATATATATATATATATATATATATTGTTAACTAATCATTAGGTAATTGTCGATTAGTAAAAATTTTGATGATACTTTTGATCTCTGTACATCTTGATCCACAGATTGAAATTTTTAGCACTGAATGAAATGAAATTATTTATTCTGTAAATAGCATATCGTAATCACTTTTACACGTCACTTCATCATACAATAATACAGTCTGTCTGTCCACGCGTGTCCCTTCGTGTGTGTGTTGCGTGTGACGTGCTCAGCATACCATTAGCGACAGCTCGGGGTGACGTGACATATCGATCTAGACACCGTGACATGTGAAAAAATCCGGCCAAGTGCGTATCGGACCACACACAATGAAGGTTTCGTAGTTAGGATGAATTTATCCCAAGAACAAACCTAACTGTAAGTATTCTCTAAAAAAAAAACTTTAGAGGCATGAGAAACAGGGTGTAAAGTTCACTCATCCTCATTAGAAAAGGGAGGATCCTCCGACCAGACGGCTGTCGTGTCTGGCGGGCAACTGCCCTACGTCGCAAAGTCGTCTATGTGCCCGAAAGGGGCGCGAGGAATCGGTTTTGGGGCTTTTTTGGCCCCTTGACGGAGGGTTTATTTTTTCTTTGTCTAACGGCAAGAAACTCCAAGGACACTCTTTTGATATGCAAACGCCTTTTGTTGGCGATCATGTTTGCGATGTGTGCGGGGAGCTTATTATAGCGGCCCTGGGGCGCGGTTGAAGTGCATGTCGCCGTCGCCAAGGCGTTCTGCATGCTAGCAGTGAGCCCCTCAGCCCCTTCACTACTGTGACGTTGGTGACAGGCCGAGTAGATGTGGTGATTTAAATTATTTTTTTTTAAATGTCCTAGTCCGTGCGTCGACGTGGCGCTAGTTGAGCAACCCGCGTCGTGTGGTCAGATAGGCGAACGAGCACGGGCTGATGGTCAGAACGTAGCTTGTCGTCTAGTACGTCCTGCGCGATCTGTGTGGTCTCTGTGGATGACTATGTCCAGTACATCGGGTATGTGAGTGGGGTTTTCCGGGTAATGCGTGGGCGCCTCTGGCCCGGACACGTATCCGCGGACCTCCGCGTCGGCGTAGAGCCGTCTTCCCGCAGTGTTGGATTTTCTGCTGTTCCACGCTAGGTGCTTACAGTCTAGGTCTAAACTAACTGCCCTACGATTGATGTCGGGGAAGTTATACATATGCTGTTCGCGCTGTAAACTCTTATTGCGCGATGCAGGATTTGTATGACGTCATGTCTTTGTTGCGTAGTTCGCATGTGGCGATGTAGAAGCCTCCACAGAACTACAAACTAATAACGATTTTAGGATTTTTTCCTTTACTTGTGCAACGGGAAGTACGAGTATCTATAGGTTTTGATTTATTTGAGAATATCAAAATATTTTATTTTATTCTTTTCGGGAAACTTACAGCTAACTTACACAGTGTTCTTAAACAATATAAAATTGAAGGCCATTTGCAAGTTTCCACTAAACATAAATTTAAACTCAAAGCATTTATTTCAATTAAACCATTTACAGGCACTTTTGAACTATCAGAGTCGGTCAGTTAGAAAGAAAGTTGATGCTAGTTGCCCATTCCTAAACGTAGATCTCTATGGAGAAGAACGGGCAAGAAACTCCAAGGACACTCTTTTAAATATAGATATTACAAAATCCTGCCAACCGGAACTGGACCCGCGTGCTGTATTACAGCCCACTCCCTCACACCGAGAGGAGACTTGTCCCAGCAGTGGGAACATTATAGGCTGATTATGCTAAATGACAAAACGATGGGTTGACGTTTTGTCGACAGCTTAAGGAACCCGAAAATCGTTTCAAAAGCACCTTCTTTTGTGTTGTTAGTAAAAAGTCGTCTACTGTGCGGACACGTAACCTACAAACCTACGACGTGGACGGTAATATGTAGGATATTAGTTTCTGTAGCTACCTCGTCCATTTCGGTGGACATGTGTGCTTGCTATAGACAGGTCTTCATAAATAGCTCATTCATGACACATTCAGTCATAGTAGTGAATGTCATGTCCTGTCCGATTCGCATCGCATCCGGCCATTGATTAGGGGATCTGCAAAAACGCTTAGCTACAATGATCAACCGGTTCAAATAGGGTTACATACAGGTAGACGGTGATGTAAACCCCCCTAAACACGATAACCACGAAGTAACCTCCCTATGCATTGTTACCAAAAGTTGCCTAATTTTATTATGGCAATGTGATTTTGTGTTGCTGCAAGCGTTTTAGGAACAGTTTCAAAAACAAGTTTCTACAATAAAGATAATAGTAGATGGTTTGCCTAGGGAACAAATAACTGTTTTAAAGGCGAGTGTTTCTTTAAATCCTGAGCGCAGCGAGGGATTTATTTATTTAATACTACAAGCACAGAAATGTACAGAGGCGGACTTAATGCCATAGGCTTTTTCTACCAGTCAACCTTTGGGTGATGCAGAGACAAACAGTGGTAGGTGCAATTACAAGAAATTGTGGAATATAAAACATACGTATATGACCTATTACAAACTATAAATAAAATATATATGATGTAAGGTTGTACTATCCACCTTACTCATACTCCGAGAACTTCCGATGATGATCGCCTGACACTTATTTGGGTTTACTGCTACACCAAATCTATCAGAACAGGTTTTTATGGCTATCAAATCCCTGTTTAATTAGTCGATAGCGTCAGAAATGTCTTCAACCCTCCCTTGACAGTACAGCTGCAAGTCATCTGCATACATGAATTCAAAGAATACAATAATAACAATATCCACATTTGAGTAAACAATTACGAACGAATGCGGAATGCATTTCGCGCGTTTTTTATTTTATCACAAACTTTTTTTTTATTTGGCTCGCGTGCGTTTTACTTTATCGTTCAGCCTGTTACTTGTTCATACAATAAATAAATCATTTATTTGCATAAAACATGGTATACAATGGTTTAGAATTTTAGGGTATTTGAAAATGTTACAACGTACAATGTTCGTGATTGATCTCTTTTGTAATTGGAACTTTACCTAACAATATCCACATTCCAAATTCAAATCACTTTTGGTCTAGGGATTAAAGAGCTATTTTGGTCCCTGTTTACGAAGAATAAACTAGCTCTTTTTGAATAGATGTGATAAAAAGATATATTTATTGCATAACTGTGAACCTATCAGTTCTTATTTAAAAACATATTTTTTTAGGCTCAACAGTCTAGTCATGTCGGATATGCAATAGTATTAAAAGAAATGCAGACAAAGAACTCATGTAAATTGTAAAATACATTTTCAATTAACGACAATGTTGCGAAACTTTTGCTTTCTATTAACACAAGGCGTTACAGACAGATTTTTATAAACTATCAGAGTTCAGTCAAGTGTACTGCTTCAGGAAGTCTGCATTCGGAGTTATTTGCTTTAAACAGATTCATGAGTGCACTAAGTCAGTTTGTGCAAGTTTTCCACCAAAACTTGTCGCAAAGTTAACGACAACTGTGAATGCCGAACAATAAGTAAATGTGCAAGTGTTAAGTAGGACAGGCGCGAAGTAGGACCGCGGTCGGAACAGTAACGAGACAAATAAGACGTCGAGTTCTGTGGACTTGTTACAGAGCCGTGCAGTCCACTGTTAGTAACAACTGTGTTTGGACAATGGTTTAGGATATCTTAACAACATTAGTGCACTCTAGATATCTTAAACTTGAAGTATTGAAGTTTATCAAGCAGATAGAGGAAATGTGTTGTAGCAGGATATTTGGTATTGAACTTACGTTAGGTGTGTTATCCAAATATGTTGGGATTGTCTTCTAGTCCAAGCCGCTAAAATTGTTATTAATATTCTAGCCTGTAGAGCCCCACTGCAGGACAAACACCTCTTTTCCCTACTTCCATTTGTCTCTAAGTACAGACCGTCATCTGAGGCTAGTCCTGTGTCCTCCTTTCATAAATTGTCACATACAAAATTAAGTAGGCACCTTCAGTTACGAGTAGCGACAGCATTTCGTGCCGAATTTTAAATCAAACTTTTGTTGTCTGCTGATTATGTTTATTTGATCTTGCAAACATTCTAGATTGGAATAAACACATTCATGATACTAAATTCTACCATTGATGAAAACTTCTGGCATATACAGTCAGGGAAATGGATTGTTTAGCATATTGACACATTAAGTAAATTGGTCGTGGTTTGTAGGGATGTTTTTTTCCTACTCACCAGCTTAACCAGCCGTAAATATGCATGAGACTAACAGGGACTGATTCGCATAAGGTTTTGATTAAAGTAAAGTCATTTATTTGGTCTTCTCCACTAATTTAATCACCAACACATTACAGCCAGTCACATATGACGATCTTCCTGTTGAGTAAAAATGGATGTGCACAACTTACGTTAAGAGGAATACATTTAATACTCAATACGTTTATTGCATTCCACAATGTGAACTTAGGTGGTAGGTACATAAAGACTTCCTTTTTTTACCCTTAATAACCAACAATTGATAGGTATACTGTCACATTCAGTATCGTCAGCCAGGGGCGATTGTATTTGGAAACATCTGCACTCTGAAGCCGCTGCCCGTCTTTGATATGAAGTGACTAATTCAGGTCATCATCCAAATTCAAGTAGTGCACATTGACCTGGCGTTGGCAATGAAGTAGATTTTTAGACGTTAAGTAGAAGAGATGACCATTTTCTAAGGTTTAAAGTGTAAAATATCCGATATGCCGAAGAAAAGTCATGAAGAAATAATAGGTTGGGGAAAAAGTTTCTTCGTATTTTTTAAGAAAATTCAAAACATTTTTTAACATAGTATGTTTACATTTAACTAAAGTATGTAGGTACCATTTTGTTCGATAACTTTTTGCCATCTTGTAGGTAGGGACATGATCCCATTGCTATAGAAATTTTGGGACTTCTGATCAAAATACCGCGACAAGTGGTTTTGGCAGTCCTCCCGTGATGTTAACCTGACACTGCCTAAAGAATTCTGAAGAGACCGAAACAGGTGGAAATCTGAAGGTGCAAGGTCAGGACTATACGGCGGATGCATTAACACCTCCCAGCCAAACTCTCTTAATTTTTGCTGAGTGGCTAAAGATGTGTGAGGTCTAGCGTTATCATGATGAAAAACCACACCCCTTCTGTTGATTAATTCCGGCCGCTTTCTCTCAACTTCTTGCTTTAATCTCATCAGTTGTTCGCAGTAGAGTTCAGAATCGATGGTCCTGCCTGGTGGTAACAGCTCATAATGAATAATGCCCTTCCAATCCCACCACACACACAGCATCACCTTGTTGCGAGTTAACCCGGGTTTTGCCACAGTCTGTGAAGCCTGACCGGCCTTTGACCACGACCTTTTTCGCACGTTCTTGTCGTACGTGATCCACTTTTCATCACCAGTTATCAGCTTCTTCAAAAATGGTTCGGTTTCATTACGTCGTAATAAAGAATCACAAATGAGTACACGGTTCATTAGGTTTCTTTCAGTGAGCTCGTGAGGTACCCAAATATCGAGCTTTTTTGTGTACCCAGTTTTTTTCAAATGCGCCAAAACTGTTTTGTGGTCAATTCCCAGTTCTTCAGCTACGTCGTAACTACTAATATGCCGATCTTGCTCCACTTTTTCAAAAATGGCATCCATTTTATCCGTAATAGGGCGACCAGAGCGACGTGCATCTTTGACATCAAAATTTCCGGATTGAAAACGCTTAAACCAAATTTGTGCTACTCTCACAGACACTGCACTAGGTCCATAAACATCGCAAATTTTTTTCGCGGCTTGCGTTGCATTTTTACCTTTTTTGTAGTAAAATTTTAAAATGTATCGAATTTCTTCATTAGATTCACTCATCTTGACAGTACGAAAAACAAATAAAAATCACACATTTTCCTAATTTGAATTTGGAATTATGTTCTTTAAAATTTAAACTTTCAATGATACCAAAACCAGCCAGATACACATAGTATAGCCAAAGAGATTTTATTACAAGTTCATACATACTATAATGCGAAAAGACTTTTTCCCCAACCTAATACCATGATATGATATGCACATGGATTGACACCGTGTGTTTATTTAAATTGACTCAAATTAATACTCACAGTGTCCTTAAGTTCCACATAATCGTGAAACGTCTCATTCTCACACTGGATCCTTTTCTTCTACGACTCTTCAATATTAATATAAAATATTAACCCAGCTCGTTAAAATAGGCGGAGCTGGCTTCAGATCGCTAGTTAAAGGAAGGCATATCGCCAACCGTAAACATGAGCGTTCTTTTTGTCTTAGTAAGTTGGTACCACTGCTCATCACATTTATCAACAAGCTGAATTAAGTTTTATTAATTCAAATACATAATTTAGTAAATTATTTAAAATTAGACTCGTAGTTGACTCTTTTTGCAGACGATAGCACAGTCACAATAGCATGTAAGAAAACTGACACCTATGAACTTGACATTAATAATGCTTTAGCTTCTATGATTTACTGATTAAACAATAATAATATAAAAAAATAAAAAAATATTACACAAATTTTACATTTCAGTCAAAGAATACCAGTAAGAAATGACATTAACTTAAGCTATAAAACCATAACCACTATTACCAAGTCTGCATATAACCATATGCAGAGTTGGTAATGCCAAATTCCTTGGACTAACCATTGACAAAAAACTTTGAAAAGATCACATTGAAGAAATTGGTAAAAAAAAATAGTAGTTCTTCCTACGCATTGCATAAACTGGCCCCAACTGTAAATCACGGTTTGTTGCATCGATCCTTAGATACGACATTATTTTCTGGGGAAACTCTACTCATAAAGATGTTATATTTAGAATGCAAAAATTATGCATAAAAGATAATTACGAGTATGTTTGGTCTTAAAATTACAGACAGTTGCAAACCATATTTTATTAAACATCAAATTCTCTCACTTCCTCCTTTTATATATTACAAACGGTATTATTTGTTAAAAAGAATCCCCAACTGTTTCCGAAGTCTTCAGATAGTTCCGAAAGTTGTCAACGTGATAATCGGAGACTTCGTTTACCGTTTTTTTCGGGGCTAACACAGCTCTCATGCGTAAGAGTGTATTCTGCATGGGCCCCAAATTATACAACAAGGTACCAAAGGCATAGAAAGATTTGAATATTAATCGTTTTAATAAAAGAATGAAGAAACTTTTAATAAATAAATGCTACTAACTATAACGTTGACGACTATTTAAATGATGTACTTTAGACATTTTTATTAATTTAACGTAACTTTTTTTTTAAATTATATTACAATTGTATTTGTACGCCTTTCTAGGCAAAACATGTAGTTTTTTTTTTTTTCATCATTTCATCTGATTGTAAACCTACACGTGTTTTTGACGAATAAATATATCTTTATTTATTTATTTTAAAACACATATAACTATCATTACATCTTATCTTATCTTAGCTGTATGTTTATTATATTTATTATTTACACACATTTAAAAAATATGAATATTATTTAATCGATTAGATCGCCATCTAGTTCATTTAGTGGAAAACTTTTACCATGATTATTAATATTTAGTACAAAAGGACGCTACTGAGCTTGTAACGGTGATTGAAGATTTTTAACCGTTACAGGTTCAGCAATTTCGTACGACTGTTTCAATTAAGTATTGATATGACAAAATTTTATAAAGTTTGTGTGGTTTGTCAGGCTCAGGCAAGTCTCGCTGCCCACGGCGAGTACATCAACAGCAAGCTGAGCGCGCTCAGCAAGTATAGTGAGCGGCTCGACGCGGCGCTGCAGTGGTGCGGCGAAAGCAACGCGCGACTCGACGCCGCCGCCGCGCTGCCGCAACCGCAGCGGCATGATGTCACCGACAGCGTTGCTGTAAGTGTTACTTACATACAGACACACATAATACCGTCTAAACAACAATAGTAGATTTTTCATTCACGGCGATTAATTAAATTTAAGCTCGCTCAAGACGAAGACGCCTTTGCCATTCTGTGCCTTTATCCCTGAAAAGAACACTACTTTTCATTCCTCCGCAGCTTCGGCCAGAACAGTAATTCGATTTTCGAATATTAAAAAAAATAAAACTAAATCTTGATACGATTTTTTTGTAATTAAATTCAGTACAATATTATTATCCGGCTAGACTCTAGGGCTATTATGACATACTTTTGGTTAAGTTTATATGGCATATAATTTGACACTACCGAGTAGGTGGTGTGAAAAAGAAGGTTATATTTAGTTGTCATTATCCCCAGGCAAGTGTAAAAGACCGCGAGTCTGAAGTGCGCGAGATCCTAGAGAACTACAACAACATGGAGCGTGAGTGCGTCGCCGCCAAGCAGACGGTGGCGGGTGATGTGCGCGACGCGGCCGCGCGCCTGCGCGACTCCTGGGCCGGCCTGCGCGCGCGCTTGGCTGAGCCCGCGCGCCTGGCCGAGCCCGCGCGCCTGGCCGAGCCCGCGCGCCTGGCCGAGGCCGCGCGCCTGGACGAGCCCGCGCGCCTGGCCGAGGTGCCCGACGTGCGCGAGGGTGACGCACGCGCCGGCGACGTGCCCGTGCAGCAGGCGCCGGTCGCGGCCCCGCGCCGCTCGCCCGACAGCTCGGAGCGCACGCACTCTTCGGACAGCGCGGAGCGCAAGAGCTCTTCGGCCAGCGCGCACAGCGGTGAGTGTCGCACGCACGCGCGGGTGGTGAGCTTGCTTGAGGGGGTCACCTGAACAGTACTTTGTATTAACCGCGAGCAAACGCTACGATCACACTTGAACACTGCTCGGTGTTCAACGGGGTAATTGCGGAACACACAATGCGTAACGCAATCAGGGTGCAGGTCTTTAAACATGTATGAACGATGTTGAATAATTTTTCAGGCAGTTAGCTTATTTTCCGAGCGTACACTTTACAGTATCGTAATGTTTGCTCACAAAATGTAATCGCTAGAATTGTCAGAACATGTCAGCTTTGGTTATGGTCTGTAGATGTACTGGTGTTGGCAATAAACGATTGGGATACTAACAGCTCGTTTCATTCACTAATATGTAAGTTGTTTACATTAAAATGATAACATTGTGTTCTATGTTCACCTGTAAAATGCACTAAAATGACGTTGGATGCAGTTTGACATCGAGCGTCATTGTAGGCACCATGTCGTCGCACGCACGGTTTGTGTTTGGTAGAAGGTAGCTAACGAACAACTAACACTAAAAACAATGTAGTTTGACTAGTAGCAGACAGCTGTACTGTCACATGGTCTAACATCTAACATTGTAGTTGTGTGTGTACATGATAATATTATCGAATCAAATGCGCCGCTGATTGAAGCGGATAATGCCGTGTTATGACGTACGTTGTTTGGACACAACAGTGTGCAATCATATCGCTACTAGCGCGAGGGGGGGGGGGGGGGGTCAGGTCGGACGGAGAACTCCCGACTAGCTAATCGGAGGCGAGTTAACGACATCGCACCACTACTTATGTATAAGCGAATCAACCCTAATAAGACCTCGAATTAAAATTAAAAAAAATTGTAGTCTACGGCAGAAGGAAACCAGTTGACAACGTTGTGGTTGCTAAGGATCTGATGCAACTTATGACTTTTTTCAACAGCTAACTGGGAATTAAACAAATATCTTTTGAGACTCACACCTTTCTTGCGAATATTTTTCGTTTCTTTCGAAAAATATTTTCTTAATTTGTGAAACAGCGTGATTGTTGTATCATTGTAGTGCGTGTACTGCACGAGAGGGCGAGGGGGGGGGGGGGTCGCGACAAGTTTTTTCAATAAACTGTGGCGCGAGGAGACCTCGGACCTCATCAGCACTGGTACGACGATTTGTACGACGGGATATACGCGGCGGGCGTTCATCTAAACTAATATTATAAAGAGAAATTATTGGATTTCTTGTAAGTTTGTTTGTTACGCTTTCACGCTAAAAATGCTGAACGAATTTAGATGAAATTTGGCACATAGGTTGACCATGACCTGGGTTAGGACATGGCGACGCTTTATCCCGATATTCTCACGGGTTCGAGACTTATGCCGGTGACACCGCGGGGCACAGCTAGTACTCTGATAAAACACTGACTGTGCCTATAGACACATAAATATACAGGTAACCTCCTAACGCGTCCGCTCTCGAGGGACATCATACACTCAGCTGATAAGCCATCGGTGAAGTAGCGCGCTTTGAGAGTGCCGTGCCGAGTATCGAACCCCGCACTGCAGCACGAAATGCCTGAATTATTCTCTTTCAGCCGTCTTCGCAGTCAATATTTGACGACAGTCGCGTCGGTACCTCAGTGCTCATACAAATCTACTTAGGAGGTATCCTATCCAACCATCATAATCCTAGGTATAGGATCGTATTTAAACTCAACGCCTGTCTGCCAGCTTAAAACTTAAAATCTGACTTTAATTCGGCATGCAATGCGACCCTCATTGTGTGTTGAGGAAGAACATTAAATATTTATGCAAGGTAACAAACTTGGCAATTCCACGTGGCCCGGTCGCATCAAATGTTAGTTTTAGTTCGGAACATAGAGAATAGAGAGCCAAGTTAGCTTAAACTGCAATACAAAAAAAAATTGGCAGTAGGTAGTTCTGCCTGTAATAAAATAAAAAGAGCGGCAGTGAATCATGTGGAGCGCGGGCCTATAAAACGCAGCCGACATCGCGTTCGGTCGGTGGCGGCGCACAGTGGAATGAGTGTGTAGGAGAGGTTGGACTTAGGCATTTCCGAGAAATAAATGTCTAATTTTGAAAAAATTATAATGCCATCGTATTTAACTGCCTTCAAAACTTGCAGTGACAAATATCTTTCTATCTCTCGTATTTCAGGAGTTAATTGAGAAAATGTGAAATTTTACTATGAACATGACTGTTTCAAACTCTCTGCCGCCTGATTCCGGCCTCGTTTCAAGTTGTAGGCTTTACTATCGCATTACGCATAACAAAAGGTACATTGAATGCTAAGACACATGGTGTGCCAAACGTGCACCTTCTGACGTATAAGGAGATGTAGGTATTTTTTTACTGATTCGAGCTCTGCCTCTTGAATCTGGTCCAGTTTTAAGTTGTGGTCTTTATTATCGTAATACACACATATAAATATTATAATAACCACAACCTAAGAACATTTTAAAATCAATTTTTATTCATCCTCCATCATCATCTTCATCATCTTCGTCATCATTATTCGGTTCAGATTCGGAATCGATATTTGCTAAATCATTGACATCAACAAATTCGGTGTCATTCTTTTAGGAATCCATTAGGTTATAAAATTCCGTAAAAGAATATTATTTTACGAACTTATTTATTGTTGGACGAATGCTTGTAAGCAGTGGACCAGGAAATATTAAATGATTGTGCTTAATATCTTCATTACATGAGATACTGCTGCATTTTCGAGAATGCCTCTCTCTATATTTTCGAAAATCTTTGTTTCTAGCCTCAGATGCCTCTTCAGATAGAAATCCAATGGGTTATGATTGACAAATTCTGAACTATGTCTGGCCCGTGTATAAAAAGCTTATGAAGATAAGAAGGCATGTAATATCATGGGTTCAAATCTACGTATAGTTTAGCAATATCAAAGCAGAAATCTCTGAATTTTATGTAATTTGTCTTCCTACCTGATGAAATACACTGCAAGATCACACAGGTTTTGCTCAATAGCTCAGCGTCTATTCCCGTAAGTTCAGCAGATTTAGAATAGTTGTCAAAAAATCGCCTTGCCGAGTTGCCATTGTTGGTAGATCCACTACCTTGGTTCAGAAGTAAGCCCGTTTCTCTTCTTACAGCCTCTTGGATCCTTCTTTTCCTCTCATCAACGTTCCTTTTTGCCACATCACCCTTCGCTTGCCACGTCTTTATGTCTAATTTATAGGCAATATGTGGGAAACATTCCATTGACTGAATCCAAGCGTGAAGAGAGCTTAAGCCGGATTTGTACATGTCCTCGTTTACTGGTTTTCCTTTTACCTACTCCAAATTATTCATTTCTTTAGGACTAGTTTTGCATATGTCACACACTGAAGCTACTGTATCAGATACAGTAGAATGAATTTTACCATCAATTATTGTCAATAGCAGCTGGTGTGTTACACTAATGCCATCAGTGATGGTAGATGACATTAAGGCCTTAATCTCAGCTTCCATTGCTGCCAGCTCTGTCTGTACATTTTCTTTTGATTCTTTCATAAATTCAAACATTATGGGGCGGCAAAATGCCGTTGAGGATGGTTGCTCGCTATCCCAAATTATAAGATCATTTGAGGCGAGCCGCAGAGGCACTAGACTTATCATGAAGTTACTATCCAGATTACTTAGCTCACTTCCACTCGTCTTTTGATAATAAACGCTTTGGCTCGATTATCCATCAAATCCCCATTTGCTGGTCAAAACGAGCTGTTGATTGGAATCAACAGGAGTTTTTAAAGAACTTAAATGTCTTCTCGTGGTCAAATCCATCGGGGCTTGTTATGTTATTTTTGCTGAGTTTTCTGTAACTGTCAGATCTTCTTTGGCTGGATAACACTTTACTTTTTCTTTATTCAGCATGTAGTACCTGGGGTATTTTAAAACTGCTTGATTGTTAAAATCTCGAAGTATTTTGTAGCGCCATTTTGATAAATTCATCGAGACATACAGAGCCAATGCTTTCAAACGTGTAATTTCCCTAACCTGAATTGTGTTTCCATGAATAAAGGCTTTAATTTTGGAGGCCTGTTCTGGATTTTCCATTATGTATTTCATTACATCAGCTGTGTCGATTTCTACTTTTCTAAGCGCCCTTTCAACCGAAAACACGATTTCAGGGCTGCTGCCACCACTGCATCCAATTGCTACTTCAGTGCGTCTTTTTTTTTGCCGGTTAGCAAGATATTCAAAGCATTAACGAGGACTAGGAGTTGTACAGGCAGCACCTAATTTAACCGGGGAAATGTTATGCTCGATATCTCCCCTTACATTTTCTGTAGAAGGTTCTACGTTTTAGTTTTGTTTCGTTGGAAATTCTGGCCACTTACACCTACGTACTAAGAATGTAAACCAATTCCCTAATCACTTTTCTTAATAACCTATATCACATTTAATTGGGTTCTCAGGAAAGTTATATTTTGTACCGATACTCCTAATAGCTATTCCACAATACAGTCAATATGTGAAACATATTACTATAAGTCTAACGAAACCAGTGTACTATAAAGACAAAAAAGTTTTTTGTTAAAAATATATAAATCAACCTGTATGTCAGAAGGTGCACGTTTGGCGCACCATGTGTGTTAGCACTAAATGCAGGTCTTGGTATGTGTATTATGATAGTAAAGACCACAACTTGAAACAGGACTAGATTCAGGAAGCAGAGAGTTCGATTCACTCATTTTCATAGTAATTAGAAATTTCACATTTTCTCAATTAACTCCCGAAACACGAGAGATAGAAAGGAATTTGTCAGTACAAGTTTTGGAGGAATTTGATAACTAAATACGATATATGCAGATGAATTTTTCGATGCTATATTTTAGTTTTTCAATACGATATGGCATTATTGGTTTTTCAAAATGAGACTTTTTCTCGGAAATGCCTATGTCCAACCTCTCTCATACATCTCCCTATATGTCAGAAGGTGCACGTTTGGCACACCTTGTGTCTTAGCACTAAATGCAGCTCTTGGTATGTGTATTATGCTTGTAAAGACCACGACTTGAAATAGGATCAGATTCAGGAGGCAGAGAGCTCGATTCAGTAAAAAAATTCATTAGCCTATATGTCAGAAGTTGCACGTCTGGCGCACCATGTGTCTGAGTATTAAATGTACCTTTCGCTATGCGTAATACGATAGTAGTAAAGCCCACAACTTGAAACGACGCCGGAATCAGGCGGCAGAGAGCTCACAGTCATTTTTATAATAAAATTTCACATTTTCTCAATTAACTCCTAAAATACGAGAGATAGAAAGAAATTTGTCAGTGCAAGTTTTGAAGGCATTTGATAGCTAAATACAATGCCATTATTCGTTTTTCAAAATTAGATTTTTTTTTCTCGGAAATGCCTAAGTCCAACCTCTCCCATACACTGGTTCTGTGCGGCGGTGGAACGCGACGCGCGCGGCTAACAAATCACTCCAGATGAGTGTGTGTGACGTGCGCGCACACGCGTCATGCTTCACGCGTGTGACGATACGATCTATTCGATTATTTGGCAATCAATTAAATTATCAGTCATTTTAAAAAGCGGATTACATACAAGCGGGTTGTAAATAAATGGACATTATCATCCATCGTCGTCTCAACCAAAAGGTGATCACTGTTGGTCATGGGTCTCCCAAGCCTGCAAGCATCGCCAAAAAGAAGGAAACTTAAAAAAATAAAAAAATAGCACTTAATTCTATAAAGGAACGAATATTATTATTATACGAATATTGCTTGTTAAATTGCGCACGTTATCCTGCGTTTATGCAGTCAATAACATATGCAGGGGGAATTAATATCGGCCGGTACCTAGTTGTTCTCAAACAGCAGAATAATAGGAAGGCATCTGCATGCCGAGACGTGAGCTCATTTCCACTACAAACAGAGCGACGCGACACGAGCCATGAGCGACGAGCGGGCGGGTAGACTAAGTACATTTTTTGTCATACAGTATAGTTAGTTAGTTATTTTTTTAAATTCCAAAGACAAAACTTGTCCTTGAAATTAAAAAAAAATAACTAGGTGCGTTTGGGCTACTTACACAGGTATCGTAATATTGTACAATGAACACCGACAGATCTTACCCAGTCAGTCTATTTTCCTGCAATAATCTTAAATATGGAAAAATAAGAATGTTGTGCCGACCCCAAATAAATTGGGATAAGTGCAGGAGAATGATGATGATGAATCTTCACTTTACAGTCTAATATAAGGTAATACTGATATCCGTGTTACCTGAAGACGCAGATGCCAATGGCCTTGAGTGGTTAGCTTACGTGTTCTGTGCTGAGCTCACGCATCGTCCAGCCAGTAATAGGACTTGCCCATCAAGGAGCGCTGTCCCAAATGAGACGCATTATTAATTTATTATACATATAACGAAAGGTATTTTAATAGAACACGTATACTAAAAGATAAATAATAAAGGTTTTAGAAAAATACGCTTGATAGTTTTTGCGTGATTCTCAGTTTTTTATCCGCGTTAGACATAACTTTACAAATTAATTACACTATGTGATATAAAATACTAGTAAATATAGTCTTAAATACTCACAGATTGAGATAAGTAATGAAAAAATGCTCTAATTTAACATATATTTTTTCTAAATCATTAACACTACTCGTTTAGACGTGATCTTCAGTAAAAAATCATTAAATGTCGGTTATCGTCGTCTTAACAGGTACTCTACTCATTCTTTTTTTTTGCGCAAATGGGTAAAACGGGCTTTGTTTGACTGAAAAGTCCCGCGGCCTCCTGTCGCTTGCATCTCACCGAATATTCTCACAAAGCTTGTAAATTTCCTTATTATTAGCGAGTTTGCGACTAACGTTCAGTTGAGCCGGAATGCGGCGTACTACCCGCTTATAATAACGATGCTCGAGCGGTTCTAAAAGCTAAATATTTTCGCCGAACATCTCGCAACAGTTCCTTTGCTTATTCATTTCTAGCAAAGCTTAGAAAGTGGGTCGACTGAAAGAGACACGGCCTACTTATCTGAGAACAACGCTCGAAGACGAAAAAACTGGAATAACAAACAATAGGCGGCGTGCGCATTGTGGCTCGCGCGAGTAAGCGTGGCGCGGCGCGGCAAGACGCGGCCACGCGCGGCTCCCGGTGCACACAAAGCGCGGATCTGGGGCGCGCACGATGAGAGGCGCTATAATCAGCGCCAACACTCCCTGTTTCATTTGTAACTGCGATACTACTCACAGAAACGTTCTCAACGGTTTCTTAAGAACGCAGCGCCGGGAATTACAACTGACTATCACGGTCTGGACTTTTGTCACGGGAAATGCGACATTAACAAGTAGCACCCCGAGATTAATAGGAGTGGTTTCTCGTTAGCTGTAAGCTGGCAACACCGACCTGTAGCCAGGTGATGGTGATTCCGTAATGAATCGCTTCGTCGAAAGCTGTAGGTACCTAATAAAATGCTTCGGCGAGTGACCTCAACACGATCGTGTATCAATGAAGCCGCACCTGGCGATGCTTCCCCCTCACCCCTCCTGCGAATATAATTAATAACCGAATATTATTTTGAGTATTATTAGAATTCAAGCAAAGTCGTTTACATGCAATTTCGCCAAACGAAGTGCCAATCGGGAGGCAAGAGGGGCGATGATGATTCCTATTATGGAAAAATTACTTTTAGATATTTGAGCAGTAAAAAAAGACACAATTCATTTCATTTAAGGTTTGAAGTAAAGTAGGTAGGAGGGTGAGAAACTCACCTACTTTCTTTTCAAACGGAGAGAATATAATAATTTAATTTCTCAGAATAGTAGGTATTTTGAGAAATTATATTAGGTAAGTATTACATTTGTTTACAATTAAGTAAAACCCTTTTGATAAAAATTAATCAAAATAAAATCAGACAAAGTACCTACAATGTCACACGGTAAGCGACACGCGCGTTGACGCGATTCCGCGAATACCTAGTTCCCGCGCAACGCCGCGGCTACACGCGCGCTGCCGCCCCGCGATGCGCCTTGTTTTATTACTTCTAATAATACCTGCGAGTGCGTGGATTACGTAGGTCCGTAGTTAGTATACTTAGGTATTTTTGTGAGTCTGGTACCATCAAACAAATACTTACATAAAAACAAAAACAATGCTGTGTGAGTCAGACAGCGTGATACTAGGTAGGTACCTTCCCGCTCGTTATCGCTCCAAGTCGCGTGTTATGCGTATATTATATATCCTATTTTTAGTTTTCGCGTCACGCGCGATGCTTCAAAATTATTTTCGGTTGATTAGGTATGTGTGAGTGTGCCCATTTCTGTGTGCCCCAAGAAATATAGTTATTGGAAACGAGTGAACGAACTGAATTTTAATCGTTAAACAAATTCTGACTTTATTGGGTTAGTAGGTATTAGATAACTACGAATACAATCATTTATTCTGAGATTATGGGAATCTGTCTACTCATTTCAATTGAGCATTGTTCAGGCCTCAGTAGCCCTCGACTGAGCCACTTCTCGTAATGAAACCTATTTATTTGTGATCACGTAGAATAGGTAGGTAGGTACCTATGCCGGTAGCTCGCAGTACCTAACGTTGATTAAGCCTCGCAGCCGCTTCCGAACTGGACAGACGTCGAACAAACGCCGGATGGCCGCCGGACAGAGGCCCCAACCGCAGCGTCACTCAGTATGACACCATCTCAAACACAGCCAGCGATGTTGTGGTTAATGTAATAAATATACCTACGTATCAACGGGATGAATTGAGGCATAGTCACTGGTTCGGGCATCACCACAGTGGGGAATTGCAGACGTTATTGTGTTTAGGCACCTTTTACTAACAGGTAGTCCGTTACCGGAAATACTTTAGATCATTAGGTAGGTATTACTTTTGTTAGTTAGTAAGATGCACAAATAATCAGATCGAACACGTCCCTCGCAACTTAGGTAGAAAAATCTGCAGGTAACTTGAGGGAGTGCCACTAGTCGCTCGGGATAGACCTCCTCCTGTTGTGTGATCGGATGACTCAACGTGTCGAGGTCTCCTCCCGAACCCGAGTTAAGAGTCCTATCTGCCGGGGTTGCGGGAAAGTCCGAAAGGGATACCGTGGCCCCTGGCAATGTACAGGCAACGGAAGGAACACGGGTGGGTTTTAGTCAGTAAGAGTCTGACACGCCCTCCCGCTCCACCCAGAGCGGGAGAAGTTATTTGATAATTTCCCACCCAAAAAAAAAAAAAAAAAAAAAAGAGTCCTATTACATTTTTTGTATTGGAATTTTCAGCAGTAGTAAGATATTTTAATTATTTGATTATGGATAACGATAGTGCCATTCTCTTTCTTGTACGTTGGGGTAAAAATGTAATAGGACTCTTAACACACGTAGTCAGTGCGGCGCAATGCACCACAGCGACGCGCTTTGTCAGCTCAGCAGCGGCAATACTAACTTGTGCGGTCGACATCAACCTTAACATACTGCAATAGAGGCCAAAGCAGCACTTTCCGATCAGTAATACAGAATATCCTTGCATTTGTTATAGACTTTATGTTTACAACAATAGATGTTATATTAAAAAAAAACACTGAGTTGACAATAACGCCCTTATTTATAAACGCTGCTTAAAGTTAAGTAATGATTAGCGACTGTTTAACCATACATTTTTGACGTTTAAGCGTCTCTTAACTTTAATCAACGTTTATAAATAAGATGGTAAATGTGCAGCTCGGTGTCAGGAATGTGAAAGCGGTCGTTTCGCGCAGATCTGAGTGGTGTCGGAATGTAAAAGTTTTATATCACGAGGTGTTTGTTGTTCATATTTTTTTGTGTTCCCCGTCGGTATGCTGTAATGTGAGAGGAATTTATTTATTTTTTAATTTTTGTCGGCGACATTCAGTACCCCCACTTACTGTAAAATAGGAATTTTGAGTTTACAAACACCTCGCGCGATGCTAATGAAAATTGTTCAAATTGTGCGTATCTTTTTAGCAAAAAGAAAACAGACTTTTACCAGTCCAACGTGTACAGGTAGGTACTTTCCTAACATAACAAATAATTTTACTCGACTCGTTTAAAAATTACAAATTATTAGTAAATAAAACTATTCAAAAGACGAAAAATGGTCTTAGGAGGTCTAAACCTGCTGCTCAGTGCTAACTTTATAACATACTAGCTTTATTGCCCGCGACTTCGTTCGCGTGGAGGTCGATAAAATACAGCCCATGCTACTCGCTGATAATGTAGCTTTTTAAGTGAAAGATTTTTTAGAATCGGTTAAGTATTTTTTTAGTTTATCCATAACAAACATACAAAAATCTAATCCTTTCTCTTTATAATATTAGTTTTCATTCTTGATAGATACGTATTCACAAAGAGGTTTGAGACTATATTATAGTGTAGAAGTAGTCAACATAAACATATTCAAGTCCTGTCCAGTGCTATATGTAGCGGAATACAAATGCGTGTCGGTCACAGATGGTTTTTATATCGCCGCAACCGAGAGGCTCTCGAGACGTGCGACGTAGAGGGCAGCACTTGTGCAAGTGGAGTCGGGGCCCTGTGCAGGTGATGTCGGGGGCTACTGGCCACGACACCACTAATAGTAGCCGCAAGCATCATTATAACTATAGACTACAGGTTAGGTTTAAAAGTTAAGGCGGAGATCATTGGATCACTGTGCCATTATTCTTGGAGCACAAAACACGCATGCCTAGCCACCAGCGGATTCTCAATAATTCATAATTTTTTTAATTCAACATAAATTATGTCTCTTTAAATTAATTGATTTTAAAGGGTATCATCATTTCAGCGGCATAAAAAGCCATACCTTCAAATTGTCGACGTGGCGGCTTCACATCAGTGACCGCCTATAATAATATCGTCAGCACCGCGTATTGATCCTACCTCAATCAATCAATCTGTCGCCTTTTCCCAACTATGTTGATGTCGGCTTCCAGTCTAGCCGGATGCAGCTGAATACCAGTATGTTACATGGAGCGACTGCCTATCTGACCTCCACAACCCAGTAACGGGGTAGTACGATACCCCTTTGGTAAGACTGGTTGTCAGACTATCTGACCTCCACAACCCAGTAACTGGGTAATACGATACCCCTTGGTAGACTTTCGGGTTTCAGACGACCCGCTGATTCACGAATGACAGCCGGGACCAATGACTAAACGTGCCTTCCGAGGCACGGCGGCGTCTGTAAAGATGGTCACCCATCCACGGACCAACGGATCGTGCGGCGGATATTACTTAGCCACGAGCTCCTCCGATTCGATCCTGACTAATGTGTTGTAATTGAGCGCGTGTATTGTCTGCACAACAAGACCAACCTAACCGGCCACTCAACTCGTTAGCGCGCTAAGGGCGCCACACACTCGTCCGCTCGCCGCATGAATCATTGCGCGTAATCGCATGCACTCTAATTCGCACTCATTATGTTATGCTAATAGCGTTCGTATGAGTGGGAGGACAAGCATGCATATGCAACAATATGCAGGAATGTAGGTTCGAGGGTCGAGTGACGACTTTATTGAGAACTAATTAATTGTGCCTAAAGTATCTGTGTAATGTTAATTGAAGTTAGTTTGTGCAATGTGGTCATGGTTTCCGGTGCTTGCTTGCCAAGGTTAACTAAAAAAGACAAATTAATCGTTTTATTAGAAAGGAAAAAAAAAAAAAATTTTCGTTGCTTATTTTTATTTTTCTCTTTCAGGTAAGTACTCCATAGATTTTAAACTTGCCTGCACCGGTAAGTTTTTTTTTTTTTTATAAATCGTTTATAATTTTACTATTATCTGTTTGCCGAGTGTCCTCGCAAATAAACCTCGGAACGGATTTACGAGTTTTTTTAAGAAAGGTTTCGTAAAATAGTTTAACCTAGATTTACTTATTCCTTGTTTTGCTATCAGCAGTGTAGCTGTGTGTGTTCTACGGTATTCTGTACTTACCTTCTCTGGTCCGTGTCAGTAGGTACGAAGCTTGCACACATGCGCAGCTATCCGCAGTCAGACGGGCATGTCTCCGGCTAAACGGAAAGCTCTTAACAAACAGTTAGGTTCTAATCACGTATTCTCAATTAAGCTTTGAGGACAAATTCACCGTTGTCCCGCCGCAGCCGCCGCCGGCCGGCGTCGGCGGCGTCTGGCGGGGCGCTCCCGTGGTGTATACGTACGGACAGAAGGTGCATACCCAGCTATGATACTAATCTATTATTGTACCACTGTAGGCCAAAGGCCTCTCCTCGTATGAGAAATTGCCAATACGTACGCCTTGAGCAAGCGTGGTGATCAATGCTCATCTCAAGGCGTACGTATTGGCAATTTCAGACTTTTACAAGTCCAGGTTTCCTCACGATGTTGTCTTTCACTGAGTTTTTCTTCAATATGAATGATGTAACCAATATTTTGTAACCATATTTTGATTTAAAAGAGTGTCCGTGGAGTTTCTTGCCCATTCTTCTCCATAGGTACCTACTACGTTTTGGAATGGGTGACGAGCTTAATATCATATCTAAGCAGTTTGAAAACAAAATCCCGTGAACACGATGACCATATCTGTTACCGCCCCGGTTCTATAGCGGCCGAGCGCTGCAAGCAGAAATAGTCCTTACGGTGTATAGATATTGAACTTCTTCGATGGTACGCTACTGAACCAACCGCGACGGAGTTCCACGTTGTTGTAACCTCGTGTACCTTCTGTCGTGTCGCGTGTCGCGTGGCGGCTTGCCTCGCTCGGCCGCGACCATTGTTCTACACAACATGCGCTCACTTTCATTAGATTTAGTCGGATATCCGGCCAAACGTTAAATTAAGCTGCCTTAGATAAGTATTTATGTTAGCACGCTCTTGTACACATATAAATACATTAGTGATCAGGAAACCGATAAGAAATGCTGAGGATCTCCATTCGCTCCCAATACACTTCAATACAGTTACTTATACTCACTTATAGTGGTAACCGTAGCTTCCATATATTATTAGCGATTAATTAGGTTTTACAACGTCTCAATGAAACAGGGAACACGAATACATTCGTTCAAAACTTGTAGCAAACAATACCGTTAATTTATAAGGCAGTAGGTATAATCATCATGGGTGTACTATTAGGTACACCTCTGCCTAACCCTTCGGGGATTGCAGGCGCGATGTTATGTGACGTATAATCATCATCGATATTATCGTCATCTGAATCATGATTCCATAACACGTTGGTCCATTATAACATTTATTATACATAATCACAAAATCAGACTAAAGAGATCTAGACATGTTACAATTATTTCAATTACTTATCAGTAATTACCAAGTTCCATAAGATAGTTAATTGACTCAGGCGTGAGTTTGCAGAAATCCATTATAAAATACAATAGACGACGTATATTTAGTAACCTAATCCACTTAACTGCAGTTAAGCGGATTAGTACTAAATATAAGTCGTATTTTACATGGAGCGACTGCCAATCTGACCTCCACTGTAACTGGGTAATACGATATCCCTTGGTAAAACTGGTGGTCAGACTTTTGGGTTTCTGACCCGTACCGACTGTCAAAGATCCACGAATGACCGACGGGACTAACGGCTTAACGTGTGTTCCGAGGCACGGAGGAGTCTCGGTATGTTAAGATGGTCACCCATCCACAGACCAACTCCGGCAAGCGTAGCTTAACCTGATAGATCGAACCGTGCGGTTGTTATTACTTAGCCACGAGCTCTTTATTTGTAATGACTCTATAATGGACTTTAAGCTATAGAAAGGAGTTTGCGATTAACAATACGGTTAATACTTGTTGGTCTTATAGATAAAAATAAAACTATATTTTAAACATACATTTTTATTTTTCTTTAAAACTAAATGTATAAAACTAAGATGATGATTGTGGCAAGGCTCTTTATCGTTTTGCTCACTCTCCATGTCTTCAGAAACCTCCGAATCTAAATTGGAGTCATCTTTAGAGACAGGTTCAACGGGAACACTGGTCACTCCTAACTCAAAAAAGTGCGTAATAGGGTTTAAAAAAAAACAAATTGTTTGTTTGTGTCTTAACTGGCAGTTCAAGATTGTTCACAGCATGCGATGCGTCATCTCTTTATTACATATTTTAGTTAGATTGACGCTATTCGTTCTTTTTTAAGTCCGTAGGTATACTCGTAGTCTGAGGACTTCAGAAGTGTCACAGCGAGCGCATTTTTGTGTCGTTGGAGTATTTCCTTATAATTATTGTAGCACTTTTCTACTACCTCTTTGATAGTTGGGATTTATAGGTACTCATGTATTTCAATGTTTTTTGTGAACGAAGGTGCACCAATTAAGATTTTTTATGCTTTATTTTGGAAGCGCTGTATTATCTCAATATTTGAGTGGCTTACCGATTCCCAGAGCTGTATACCATATGTCCAAACAGGTTTAAGGATGCATTTTTAGATGAGAAGTTTGTTTTCTAAGCTTAATGATGACTGCCTATGACCCAGTGAATGTAGTTTTATGTTAACTTGATCGCGATTTTATAATCTTCTCATGAATGAAAAAAAAATATTTTTTAACGCCAAATGTCAGGCACTAACTACCAATGTTCAAGTTAATGGAATAGAGCTGGACCCTGTTGAGTCGACAGTTTTTCTTGGAATCACTATTCACGGTAAATTACAGTGGGGACCACACATAGAAAAATTTTCAGGAAGGCCAAGTTAGCCGACTATGCTGTTAAAATAGACGGATAACTGACGTAGATACAGTCAGAATTGTTTATTTTAGTTATTTTCATAGTCTTATGTCATTTGGAATTCTTCTCTAGGGAACCTGTTCGGACATTACTACTATCTTTGTTGTACAGAAAAGGGCTGTTCGAGCCATTTGCAACCTAAGTCCGAGAGATTCCCTTCGAGTAAAATTCAAAGAAATAAATATTCTGACTGTAGTAGCCTCACAATATTTTTTTGAAAACCTATTGTATGTACACAAAAATATATCAAATTTTAAGAAGATTTCCGATATTCATAGTTTAAATACCAGGAATAAACACAACCTTGCTGTACACCGCACTCGTCTTCACAGAGTAGGCAACTCGTTCATGGGTCAATGTATACGCTTTTACAACAAACTTCCCATCGAAATTCGAAACTATTATATTATTTTAATTTTTGTGAATGTGATTATGTGTGAAATTTATGTGGATATATATATATTTTCTTTTCTTTCTCATTTTGTTTTAAAGATGGTCTAGCAGTTTGAGTAGTTTATGCGACCTACTCAAATGTCCTTTCTTTTTGGTATTGTTCGTCGAGTTGAGCTCCACGATTACTGACAAATGCTTGCACTTACAGGACAGGTCCACTCAAATCTGTGTGGTTCTTTTCTAAAAAGACAATTTCAGACACTAATCTACATGGTCCTCATAATATGGCCTGACCAAGATTATGTCTGGACTGAGACTGTGACCTCCGAGTTTGTTTCGGCCTTTCTTCTCAGAGTAGTCAGATAGGAAACGCCGAACTCATCTAGCAATTTTTTTTTTTTTAAGTTGACTTAACAGTGATTCCAATATCCTATTTACAGAATAAACAATTTCATTTCATTTTGCTTTTGGTCTTTATATGTTCACGACAGGTACGTCTTCTGTCGATGTACATACCTAGGTATTTATCAGTACTTTTCTGTGGCAGAACGTCTTCACCGAGTTTCACTTGTGGGCAGTCCCCTCTTCTTAGGGCGAAGGTACTAGCCTTGATTCTCCACTTTTTCAGCCATGATCCAATTTATTTTATCCAGGTGTTCTTGAAGTTTCGTGGATGCCCTAATCTGGTCCTTATTGCAGGATAGAACTGCGGTGTCAGCATAGGTTGCAGTAACAATTAGCTTTGAGGTGGGTAGGTCAGCAGTGTAGACTGTGTACAGTACAGAGCCTTGCACAGAACCCTGGGGCAGTCCAGCTTCTATGGGATAGAATGAAGATACACAGTCTCCAGATTTAATTTGCCACATTCAGTCCTCCAAGTAAGACTTTAGCAGCATGTATGCGGTGTGTGGTAGGCAAATGTTTATTTTACACAGGAGGACCTTATTTCATACTCGGTCGAATGCTTGTTATACTCGTATGTCGAGAAAAACAGCTGAGCAGTAATTCTTTCTTTCCAAGGATTGTCGGATTTTGTGAACTACTCTGTGTATTTGTTCCGTCGTTCCATGGTGTGCTCGAAAACCAAATTGAGGCTCCGGGATTATCCTTTGTTCCTCGAGTATAGGTAACAGTCGTTGTAGCAATAACTTCTCGAACAGTTTTGACAATAACGGACGAAGACTTATTCTGCCGTCATAAGAAAGAAGGCCGTAACTACGTCAACGTTGATTCCGAGATAAGTTTTGTCTAAAATGAAGGCCCGCGAATTACTGAATGGTATTAGTTAGTGATTCTTGTTTTATAAAACGTCAAAAAATATAGGCTTTATTTTAAACCATAATTTATTTAAATTTATATACGCGTATTCATTTTATTTTAGTTTTTCCCTTTTGTTTTAGCAAAAATATAATAATAAATTGCGAAATACTTATCTGAAAAGGCGTAATTGCGTAGAATGTAATTACGGCTTTTCATAGAAGGAGCTCGATCTTCCTAAAGCTGAAATCCTTGCATGTAAAGTCTTAAATGTGCAGTTGCGCCTTTTTTTGATAATAAACTTACTTACGAATCGTTTTCAAAGCAGACATTGCAGCCTTAGAGTGTTATATAAGGGAAGTACGTACAATATGACATATACGGACAAAATGACACAGGCATGATATTTCAAATTCTGCCGCTTTTAGTCCGCCATAGACAACTACATCACGTGACTCCAGCCGGTAATACTAACCTGTCAAAACGTGAACTCGCGCCAGTCTTTCGTTTGGGTGTCATGGACGAAGATAAACTTTGGTAAGTTACGATTTTTTTTTAACTGCAGGGAGTTTTGTGTATTAATATTATGTTTTTCATAATATTATCTTGTGTTTACGTTTATTACATCCCTTAAGTATTTATTGTCGCGATCAAATAGTTTTTTCCGTAAATAATAATCATTTTGCATTTATTGTTGAATTTTGTTTTTTTATAACGCTTTATGGACAAAATGACATACATATGTAATGGACAAAATGACATAGGTATGTTGTTTTGTCCATAAGAACTCAATGAGTTCATTGTAGGTACCCAATACCAGTTTCTCGTTAATCAGCTGTTAATTTCTTTACAGATATAACAATGCCTGATCTTTATTCGCGATCAAAACCTGGAGAAGACTGGTTGTGGTGTTTAAAATGTTCGCATTGGGCCCACGCTTCTTGCGCGGACGTTTCTAAACGAACCAAGCGGTTTATTTGTGAGCTTTGCTTGTAATTTTATATCTTTTGCCGTGTATGTCATTTAGTCCGTATGTGGTATGCTATTTTGTCCATAGCATATGGACAAAATGGATTTCGTTGATCTCAGTTAAATTTATAAATATTATTTTTTCTAGTTGGTTTATCTTTTAAGTGTCTATTATAATTCAAAGATATGAAACCTAAGATTACTGGTGTGCAATATGAATGCGCTGTGATTTACCATTAAAGAGTTATGACCCAAAACCAAAACTGTATGTCATTTTGTACGTACTTCCCTACTCTAAGATTTCAGCATAGGTATTTTGTCTCAAGGAAATAAAAGCCTTCGTCAGTCGATTGTAAACAAGACTTATTAAAATTAACCCAAAAATGTTTACTAAAATAGGTAGTTTATTAAATCAATCAGTCTCATAAGTTGAATTTTCAGTCAAAATTAAAATAATACGTAAGACACAGGCAGATACATAAGTATCACCAGTTATATTATCACTATGAAGCGTTTTTAAGCAACCAATTCTTGCTTGTACTAATTAAATAGTATTAACAAATTATTTTAGAACATCTTTATTAATAACATTTTTCTTATTATCTATCTAAACAATGTCAACAAAACATAAGTATTATATATATCTTTTGACAATAAAATAACACACACAACAACCAATAATCATCTTAAACAGTTTAGTTATAGGAACTTTTACAGACACAGAATCATATCTTTCATTTCAAAAACTAAAATAAAAACATATTATCTTCAGACACAATGTCAATAGAACCACACACAAAAGAAGCAATAATATAATTTTAAAATATCAGTTTATGTAGATATAGGAACTTCAAATAGAAGTAAGCCTAATAAGGCACTGAGAATCACATATTTTAATTAAAAAACTTAAACAAAAACATTCTACCATAAAAAATAATCTCAAATCGTACCTGGTCAGTCTTCTTGGTCTACCATCAGGTCCGTAGCAGCGTTAATCGTATATAAACTTTGCCAGAACAACATTATATTTGCTGGCGTTGATGTTCCTTAATGGTTTTTACTAATTCTATAATAAGAAAACCCCTCGCACTCTTCTTCATGGTCCTAAAAATAATAGATAATTAATTATTTGCATTTAAAATACTCCATCTCATCAATTTTAATAATCTCTAATCGATTTAATCAAAAATATCTACAACCGATAACACCGAGATTCAGATGAACGACACCTAGCTATACACACTGTACGTAGCTTGTGACCTGCTCTGTAAACTTCGCAACAAGTCACACACAAGATCACTAACTCGTCCATGCAATAGTCACTCTTATGTACTTCAACTTATAGATCATAATCTCTTCGCTCCAAGCCTCCAACACTTGTTTTACACACTCGCACGTAGCCATAAGCGATAAGTTTTTTTTTTGTTTTGGATTTGGTCCTATAGTAAAAGCAGTTCAAAATGATATTCTGAAGTAAATCGACGTTCATCCGAACACTCAGTTTAAACATAAAACCACGTAAGACAATGGACGGACCAACAAATTTGCTAATCAACGTATTTATCTACGTAATTTTATATTATTTCACAGGTAGTTACTATTCACGCATTATAATGTAACGTAAACAAACATTACTTACCAAGATATCAATAATATTTCCTAAGAAAAATCTTCACGTCGCCGCACACACACTCAAAATACTTAGGCGAAGTTAGGGCTTTTTATTGTAGTAAATTTAACGGTGCTTGCTTAGTTAAAAAGCTCTAATTGGTAATTGCGGCCTTCCAGACTAGCTATACGAAAATACTAACACAAAAGGCCGCTATTGTGTAATTAAGGCTTTTCAGATTCAAAAACCAGAATTTATGTCGTAGTTAAGGCTAAAATCCTTATGATATATCCAATCTAATACGAGTTACAGCTTTGTGTGTAAGACCATAAGATGGTATTTTCTTTGCTGATTCCGAATATTATGTTAATAACTCATTTTTGACAAAATTGTCAGTTCCGGCCTTCTTTCTTATGACGGCAGTATTGGTCTGTACGAGGAAACTTCTGTAGGAGGCTTTCCAGGTTTAGCTACCATATTTATTATTGAGACTTTCCAGATGAGAGGGATATAGTGTATAATGTATAGGATGGTTAGCAAGACAATTCCTTTTCTCGGTAGATGATTAAGGACTTCTGATGTAATCAGATCAAAAAGGCAGCAGCCTTTTTCTTCTTCAAGTTATTAATAGCTTTCCAAACTTCTGTTGGGGTACACAATCGCAACGATAGAGACATTTGTTGATCACTGTCAAGGATTTCCTCAAGTTCTTCTTCTGGATACACGATGTCGGGTCCATTTGGTTTGAATACATCTATTAGGAATTCAGCAAATAGCTCGGCTTTATCTGTGCGGATAAGTGCGGCTGATTTGATGATGATTATATTGTATGAACTATCATCTAGCTATACCAATTAAAATAATAACCGACACGAACCCTGAAATACAACTAAATCTTTTTTATGCCTAAAAATGCGGTAGGAAATTAGATTTTTCTAAAGGTGTTTTTCAAATATAAATGTGAAAGTTTGTGTGTTTGGATGTTTGTTACTCAATCACGCAAAAGCGGCTGAACGGATTTAGATGAAATTTTATATTTTAGTTTATATCCTGGATTAACACAGAATACTTACTTCCCCGGTTTACCTGGGATAACTTCCGACCTCCTCACGGGCGAACGATAGTTTTACTAATAAATAATAAATAACAGCAAAATTTTTTAAAAGTATGTGCTTTGACTTCTTAAATCCATAAAAATATTTTCAATTAAATCACTGTTAACCAAAATGAGTATATAGAGAGAGTAAATCTATAACTGAAACAGTCACTATTAGAAAGCCGAGAAAGATACGAACACTTGCAGCGACGTATGTGCGCTGGGGGCGTAGGCATACATACTTGTTATAGTAAATCATACGAATAGTCGCGATGCGGTGCAAACATACCTGAATTACTTGCGACCTGTAAATTATTAGTGTCGTCAAAGTCAAAGTTAAATCGTTTATTTCAAATAGGCACATAAAAGGTACTTCAAACGTCAAAACCACATTATTTCGAGCTCAAGGGAAGAATGAAACATACTGATACTACAAAACGACGAAATTATTACGTATTAGTACCATTGCTAAGGAAGTTATAAACCAGAGCAATGCATTGTAACTTGATTGTGCTCATGGTCGTGAAGTGATTGTGAAATACGATAAATTCATGTTTTCAGTCTATTTTAACGACGATATGTCACAAAGGGCTTGATTGAGAGTGCATGCTTGTACATTGCCTAAATCTAAACCGTAAATGTTTTGATAACTTGTGGATGAAAATACTATCAGAATAACATTCAACAAGGATTGGGTTCACTCGTTCATGTATAGTATTGTACTACTATACTATTATACATACGTACATGACTATAATTTGAGTGAATGTATTGTCACCAGTTAAACGTTCTATTGTAATCAGTAATGGCAGTGATCGAGCGCTCTCCGGCGGCGGGCAGTTTCAATCGCTTCGATTCACTCATCAGCGCCGAGTGCCATATAGACCTAATACTATACACTATACAATTGGATGTTTAGCAATTTGCACGCTGCAATAATACCATTACGCCGTCACGCTTGTAATCCTCCGAGCAGTAGCAAGAGGGGCGAGTGCGTAATTTATAGCGTGCACTTCCAATATGGGGCTATGAAGTGGAGCTATTTTCTTCCAGAAAAACTTTACTGAATTTTCTGTCTCGCTTTGTTAATCCCAGATAATGTAGAAGTCATTTCGGGTCTACGTGTCGGCGTAGCTTGAGTCATTCATTTTGAACGGTCGTAGCACACGCGTAGCAAGTTGTCGTAGACTCGTAGCACTCGAGCTGCTACACCCGCTACGAATATGCTACGCATTTATTTTCGTAGCAACGTTATTTTCTTTCTACAGTGCAGTGTTGTTGTTAATAATCATGCCGAGTATTAAATAAAATAAAATAATCGTTTTGTATAATGAAAGTTGAGATATAAATAAAACTTAATGTATGTGTAACAGGAACCAACTACGAGTCATATCAAATGCTTCACGTAGACGCTTAATAACCAAATTGTAATGAAGAAATATTTAGTTTTTTGTTTGAGTGGGTGTAAAAAAGCAATTAATAACACACACTGGGGATGAACTATCCCCCAACAATGGAACACTTTAATATTTTACATTACATACAATATGAGTGACTTGCAGTGACTCAATTTACCTGCTGGGCGACTGTCTGACGTATGAATAGAACCCTTCACCGCGTCGAATTTACAATTCACTCTCAGAGGAAAATTAATATCTCAAAAATTGCATCACTTTAATACTACCAGTCGGCAATCTTTATTTAAAACGCAGAAAAACGGAAAAAAACGTAGCGCAACCTCTTCGGAACCAATCCTTGAACATTCCGTGCACGGGTGAACGCTTACAGGCATTCAACTAGCCAGGTAGATTGATGCGGGGCGGGTGCGTGGCGCGCGCGTGTCTGCTGCGGGCCGGGAACGGGCCGGCTGCGGGGCGGTGACGGGACACTTTTTTAGCCGTGAATAATGTAACATAATGCAGACGCAGTGATATATCGCCGCCAATCGGTTGTACGGCGGCTGTTGTCCAGCTGATCTAGTCACACCGTGTGTGTGATGGTGTATTTGTTAATGAATATTAATTAGATCTTCAACCTGTGTGTGATGCCTGACGTGTGGGTCGCGAGTGTCATTACGTGCGCAGTCCTGTGTAGCCACTACTGACATTAGACGGAGACTGAGGGCACCACCTTCTCTAGTTGCGGGCACCTAAATGTCCTGTTAACTGTGATGATCCCCTTGATTTTGATTAACCCTTGCACTGCTTGATCTTTGTGGGGTTCTTATTCATTTTGATACTACTGAAGCTTAACTTCAGGTTTCAAGAGATTCCATAAATATTTGTCCCTGTGCTATTTAGGTCACTAAATATAAACCGTGCGTCTAAATAAATGTTAGTAAATGCGGGTAGTATTGTGCGGCGCGTGAAAGTTGGCGCGCGGCGAACAAACACATTGAACAAATATGCAGTGCCGACGAGCCGCGTACAACCGGACAGTTTACAAACATCCTTCATTATGAGTCACACACCGCGGAGGAAGCCAGCGCAGGCTGAAATAATGTTTTATAGAAGTTTGATTGAAACGAAATTGACAGACAGACGTAACCTCCGACATGCGAGCGGCGCGTTCTAACTTCAGTGTCACTTATGATACAGATTGCAAAGCTGCCTACGAGTATAGTAATCTACCTCAACGTCTAACCTCACGCACCGGAAGCATTACTCTACCGCCATCGAAAAAACTCGCATTGCAACCGTGAAAAAACATCCGTTTGGCTCGCGTCGAGCGGGCGTCAATGAAACAAGGCGACATTCACTACGCGCCGGGAAAAGTCACCTGAGACAAACATACACTTTCTTACGCGTGTGAGAGGGAGAGAGGACAGTAGGGGATGATTTCCCTCTCGTTTGGGCGGGCGGCAGCGACAGTGTGACTGGGGCGGGCGCGCGTGTCGCACGCGGCTGACGACGCGCGTGCTGAGTGTCACGCGCGTGCGAGTGAGTGAGTGATGTGACAGTGACGAGCAGCGGGAAGCAGATCACAAGTAACACGCTGTACAGTCGTTGTTAATACAAGTGGTGGCTTGTGTGTCGGATGTAAGCGAGCAGCAGCCGGCGAGTCACTCGTGGACGATACGTACGTACACCAGCTACTACTTTATTGATTTACATGAACAACAACAACATAAACATTTACAAAAATCACATGATTTTATAAACAAACTTTCGTTTTTTTTGTCACAAGAAAGTTCAACTCACATGTGTTTCGAACTACGTTTGGTTTCGCATAAAGTTTCATGTATTTACAGTTCCTTCACAGTTGGTTAACTTCACTGTGTCAGTATAATATATTCACGTAACGGTTGATTAGTTTTCAATGAGCCACTATCAAAGTACTCATGTGCTAGTAATAAACTGTAATTGTAGCACTTAATGATAATTACAGAATACTGTATTAGATAATCAGTTCAATTGTAAATGAGTGGGAATGTTAACTAAGCATACTTCTCAATGAGACGAGTTTTTATTCATTGTTAGTTCTCTGGGTAAACTGTCGTTTGTCCCGTCGGGAACTTGTTCTGTGGGTAAAGTGACGTTTGTCCCGTCAGCAACTTGCCCCAGTGTTCTATATCACTTTCTGCAACCTTTAAAATTACTATATAGAACTATAAATCAATGGATTTTGACTAAAGACGCTCGAGCTTTAAAACTTGCAAGTACAAAACCCGCATCAGCAAATAAGAAGGCGTTGAACTGTTCAATAATTTGATAATATCGGTAGGTATCTGCGCCGCACCGGGATGCTGCCGCTCTGTCGACCCCGCGAGGGATGAGCGCCGTTATCTTATTATTTATTTCGTCTTACCCTACCCCTTGCACTTTAAAGTATCTTCCGTGGATTCCCCACCAATGGCCCAATCATTTCATATTACTGCCGACTTTGGAGACTGAAAAGTGCATTAAATTTTAAAGAAAATTGTGTGAGATGGAGCGCATATATTTAGCTAACGTTTAGGTAACGGTTCGTTCGATAGTTCAGTGGAATTGCCAGTAGGTTTTAGTAGGATTTATAGAAGCCATTCGAACCCATTTCGTCGATTAATGATCAACGATATTTCAGGTAGGTATATGGTATTATACTACATGTATAACATACCTACAAGTAATATGATCACATATATGTTATACACACGTCATAACTACGTTCGGTTCTGTTTAAGAAGCTCCTCTGTGTCTGTAATTGAATATTCAATTGCGGAGCCAATACGAAGTAATCCAATTTACGAAGATATAAATTATCGGTAGAAGAGACGCGTTTCGGGAATGCCAATTGGTTACTAAGTTTTCATACAAAAAGAAACAGAAACACGCGTGTATGGATTATCTGATAAGTAGGGTAGCTTTCAGGCATGTTTTATTCAGGCCCAGCCACACGCTTCGGTTTTATTCAATAACGAATATCACAAAAAACATTCGCCGTCGATCCGGGAATTAAACAGAAACAGCGGCTACTCTCGTAAGCTGCTTAACTTGCTGCTATTGTAAAAAGTGAAGGAAAAGGGTTGCGAGGGTGCCGAGCCTTTCACTACCTATTAATACTACCTTTGTTTGTAACCGTTAAAACGTTTTCGATTTTAATCTTACTTCGCTTTGAATAATTTTCATCTTTTCCCAGATCGGGAATGAAAGCAAATGTTTACAAGAATCAATGCCACAACGCCCACAGCATGTCAGAAGCGAGGTCGACCCCGATTTAACGGGTCGTTTAGGAATGTCTATTTGCTGATAGTATTGACTCTGTGTCCGCCGGCCGTGGTGGGGTCTTAGCAAACATCGTGCACGTCGTTGAAAAGTTCCACGGAAGCCTCCCTCGCTAGTGATGCCACATGAGACTCCATAGGTCCTTAGGGCCTCCCTCTTTCTTATGGGATGCCATAATCGACAGTCCTGGCATAGAAACGCCGCATAAAGCCATGAACCCTGAAACTTTGAAATTGCTAGAAACACCCTTGAAAAAACTTTTCGAAATATATATAGTCTGCTGCTCATATATGTAGCCTGCTGCTTATATATGTAGCCTGCTGCTATTTTATATAATTGCGTTGAAATATCAACAGCTATAAGCAATCCTATCTGGTGACTGCGTCAAAGCTATGTACACACGACTGATTGACATACCTACTGCACCTTATGTGACAAACAGACAGCTTCCGCGAATAAACGAACTGATCGACAAAAAATAAAACACTGATACTGCCTAGTAATAGTGCAGGCTTTTAGCCGATGGCTGCCGCGGCCTCGGAGGCATGAAACGGTGCAACGCTGGTGCAATATTCAAAGTGGTCGCCTGATTGCTAAGAGAATGCGAGAGCTGCGAATGAATGTGCATTTTCTACAACATTACGACATCAGTACGAGAAGCAGCGACCAACATATTTTCCTTATTATTTTCTTTTCATAAATAAGAAAACCGGGACAATGGCTGCATGTTCTTCTATATTGTTGAGACAGTGAGGTCAAGGTCACTCGATCCATACCTTAAATCCACTCGTTACGCCGCGCCTGTTCGACGTATCTACGTGAACACTCGAGCAGTCTGCATTAAGTGCCACTTCCATAATATCGCTATGTTAGGCCGTAAAATAAGCGCGAAGGTCAAGGTCAACGCCGCCATTACTCCTCTCGTTAACTCGGGAGAGAGCAACAAGACGCGTTTAATGTGTTTCAACGCATTTTACATTGCTCTGTCAAACATAATATGAACTGAACTTGTTCTCCAACGTTAGGAATATTTAGGATGTCAGCCTGTAATCGTTCACTGCTAAACCTACCTATGTACCTCTCAATATTTGCAGTTAGAGGAGGACTCACGGTTATCGGTAATTAGATGCCAGTGAGTTGCAATTTGCAGGAGCCAAATTACGATGCATGTCCTTTCGTTAAAGATTCTTTGTTCTTTATTATTGAGAGATCATGGGTAGAAAAGGGTGAACTATTTTTTGCAAGGATATTTCTATAAACTCTCGTACAGAAAATGCTGAAGAGTGGAACGTTTTCATTGTTATTTGGATACGTTTTATGGTACTGTGTTCAAGAAATCAGGTCAATTCATCGTCGCACTTTTTATGCTGTGTTTACATTTTAACATTATATCTGGATTTTTTTGCTAATCGGATTAAACTAACTACCACAAGTCATAAGAGCATTTTCTTCGTTACTTTCTATAATTCTGTTCTTTACTCATAACCTTATCTCGTATTGGCACTCCATATCGCGACTGTTGGTGCTCATCAAATCCACTATTGACGCCCAAAAGCTAACTATTGGCGCCCAACAACCCGCTGCTGGCGCCCAACAAACGATCCCTGTCAGTTCGCAGCTATGTGTGTATTATGACGAGCGAGGTCAAGGTTACATCTCGCGTGACCTCATTATCTGTCCTGTTCTTTGCACTGATACTACTGATTTTATAACCTCATTCAAAGGGATTTGTTCATGCTTTTATTAGGTTATAATTATTTTCGCGAAATGGTTATTGGTGGGTGGTTTTCTAGCCAAATATAAACTAAAATTGTAAAAAAATACAGGATCGTGTGAATAAAAGTAGTAGCAGTAGTAGTGCGTGGTTGACGCATCAACTTGCGTATATTCGTATATTCGCGCACATTCGTACATTACGCACTATGCCAGCGGGTTTCTATTAGTGCTTATTTATTGTTCGCCGACGCGCAGTAACATATACCGCGGAGTTTCATTTGCGCGTAATTTGGCTTTAGTGTCACTAAAACTGTTTACTGTTCACCATAATGTGTCACATCACGTGAGGTGAAATCATACTATCTTTTGTTCTATCATACTAAAAAAACCTTTTTGTATCATTGGAATGGTAATGACCCGGTACCAGCATAATACTAATGCACTATTTCACATTAACTACTGTCCGAGCGATTTATGTATCGAATACAAAAAAAAATCTTTGTATCCTCGCAAAGATACGACTATCAAATAGGATACGACTATCTAGAAGATCCTTAAATTTCTGTACCGGGCGTATTACAACATAAAAGCAAATTATCCACTTAAACATTTCCTATAATTAAACTCCTCTTTAGTCTTCACAAAGCTCCTCTCAAATTGTCAATATCTGGAGAGGGTGAGGGGCTCGTAAGTGACGTCACGTCATCACTCCGGACTCCGTTTACAAAAGAGTCAATTTGGCGAGATTTGGCGAACATTATTGACGTAAGATGGCGTCCAGATCCGAGAAGCGCACAGGATTAGGATGGAGGAGACTGGCTAGCTTAGCGGGAGGGAGCCTAGTATCTTACGGTTAGCTTGGAAATGCAATACCAGTATGTCATCGTAACTTTTTAAACATTTTGTTTTAAAGAATGGAATTTTAAAAGTTTGCCCGTTTGCCGGGAAGACATGGTATTATATATACACCTACAAAAAACAAAAATACGTATATACCATATATACGTATTTTTGTTTTTTGTAGGTAAACTATAACAGAGCTAAATATACATTACCTATTTGAATTTATTTATGAATTAGCTGTTGCACGTCTCTTTCCCCTAGATTTTCCGCAATTTAACGATGTTTCACTTATGAAAAAACCCATCCGATCTAGTTTGCAAGATTCGTTAGCACCAAGAAACCAAGCACCTGCAATATAATCCGACACCATCCCACAAATCAACCTCCCTCCTGCACAATCATGAGCACATCGCATATTCCCTCTGACTTATATTTCAACCACGAAAAATAAGCTTGTCATGAAGAAGAAGCGTCTTTACGTCTGTGTGTGACAGTGAAGGCGTCAAACGCGACGCTCGTGTGTCACCGGAGCGGTCCGCCGACGTTATTGCTCGTACAATTTGAGCTCAGAGATATAATGAACTGAGTCTCAGTAGGCTGACATTACGAGGATATTGCATGCGGTGGCATTACTGGGGCGATATTGCTCTGTACGCTGTGTCTAGACTTGTAGTGGCTAACCAAAGCAAATGAGTTGACGAACTCGAGGCATACTGGAGAAAACTTATTACTGGAGCAGCCGCGTGTGGATTACGATACATATATCGTTTCTTGTTAACTTGTTACTGAGTTAACTAATAGATAAAGGTTACAAACAGCGTTAGGTTGTGGTCAACAAGCAAACAAAATACAGCCCAAAAAGTCAGTTCAGTAAAGCCAATGTATCATTTTTCTTATTCTTTGCAAAAATGTCTTGAAGTATTGGAAAATATCGGATACTGTATAAGCAATTCGTCGGCGATTTTCCCTTATACGGTAGTTTAGACGTAGCTCGGCTGTCGGCTGTCGGCCACATATTTATGTTATGAGTATCACCCGGTCGGTGGTGTGGCGTGGCGAGGTGTGGTGTGGCGTGGTGTGGCGTGGCGGTGCGGATCGCATTGACTTTGTTTTCAACTTACTGGCTGTGTCTAACGGGCGGACATTTGGGGTTATGTATGTAATATATTGTATGGTAGGTCGTGTTCACAGTTCCTCCGCGTTATTGGACGTGAATCATATTTTATTACAGACTAAATGCATGCAATTCGTTATAGTTATTTTATTTTCAATATAACATAAGTAAAAGACATCATAATTGTCACACTTTTCTCTCGAATACCCTACATGGATATTAAGTGTTAATTTTCAGACTAAAAATAATGAATAATTCCTATTGAAATTTTTAACTTTTCGCCAATATCACAACCAGACCAAATAGTATAGCATAATATACCTGTCCATTGCTTGATGTACAATATAAAATCTGTTCTGGTTTCATGTTGTGTTAGTTTTGTGTTCACAAAACTGCAGACTTAATGCTACCCTAAACTCTGTGTTAAAACGATACGTTTCGGTACAGGAATATATCCCGCTCCACACGTAGTCGGAGACGAGCCCCGCTTCTCCTGCGCCATCAGGTGGTCATTACTAAAGTAAAGAACATTTGTTTCGTCTAGACCGTCCCTATAATAGTACAAACATTTTGTCCCATAACTCGTCCCCGGCGTTATCCTGGCTTTCTGCCAGACACTCGTTTTGTGCAGCGATATAATGCACCACTTAACTTCTTTTGCTAACGCTTTTTTTAAACACTGTCGCCAATGTAATTTGTTTATTCTAGAGAATAAGAAAGGATCCGATTGTCAAGCGCCTTGAAGTTTCAATATCGGACATTATGCAGGCATTACTAGGAGAGCCCATGAGAAATAAATACATTTTCCTGGGACTTGCCATCAGCTAAGCACAAGAGGAGCACTAGTTCACGATCTATCGGAGTTTCAAGAGATGCCCAAAATAATTTAGGTATCTCAATCCCTATCTTTTATATATGTATATTTGTACCTACACTTGACAAAACCTAAATACAATATACAATCTAGCACTAAAATATATATATTATATAGATACAAGTTTATAAAGGAAAAAAGAAGAATGGGAAGAGCTCATTGGGCATCAAAAAGATCACAAATTCGTCCGCATCGGAAAGAAATGGTTAGAGAATGTTACCCTGTGGTACTCCTTATTACAATGACTTTGATTACTTCGATAACGTTTTAACAAAACGTTGTAATAGATACCCTCCTAGCAAGCCTCTTGGATTACTACCACCGTTCATTTAATCACTAACTACACGCACTTTTATGTATCACAGAACACATGATCAACCATGTACAAAGCATGCTTTCTTTCACAAGCTAGATTGGATTCCCCAATTTCGTATATCTATCAAGTAGTCCCACAAACCCTGCAGTGAGTGTCGCGTGACAGCGGGTGATGAAGGCGGTCGTTACGTTCTCATAAATTAGCCACCACCGTCGCTGTCCACCTCCGGAAGATAACTGGCGTAGTAGGCACGCAGGGGACTGTTGATGATATTGGCAGCCGATGCTAATGCGGAGACCCTAGCTGGCAGTAGTTGAAATGTCTGCGGTAAAATGAGACCCATAGATAGTACAGAAATAAATAAATGGAAATATCTTTTAGGTCAAACTACAAAAGTATCTTAAACTAAAAGCAAAATCCTTAGATGTCTTTTATATTCTATTTAGCAGAAAACAACCCACTTTGGGCGCCAGGAGCAGGGTAATAAAATATAGGTGTAAACCATTCAGAACTAAAGGAATATCAGAAACCTATTCGAGGCAAGATCCTAAAATTTTCGAGCTCACTTCGCTCGCTCTTGCATTCTGCCATGTCTCAATTTTAGAATTACTTATGTGCATTAGTCGCCAAGTACCGAACTCCTATTTCTGAAAATCCAATCGGCCCTACGGGGTGCTAACATTATCGAGCTTGCTTTGCTCGCTCTTGCAAGAATGCAAGAAGAAGAAAGAAGCTTAAGAATTAAGATAGAATAGGCTCTATCTTAATTGTTTGTAACTTCTTTGTATAAATCGACACAGTTAGTCTTCTTTGTGTTTATGTAATGGACAAAATAATACCACTCTCATTCGAGGCGAGATGCAAAAATGATCGAGCTCGCTTCCCTCGCTCTTGAAAACTACAACATTCTCTTATTTGTTAAGCTTTGCTGCATCGACAAAGTTACTCCTGTATGAATGGACACACGATAACATATCCGAGATGAACTGCAAAAATGAGCTCGCTTCGTGGAGATGAAGATGCACCCCTTGAAAATAAACCTGCCGGCGCCCATGCAACCCACAATAGCTATTTAAAATATCTCACCTAAGTTTTCGTATTATCCATTATCAGGCACGGTGCAGGGAGCGTCTGCAATAATATCCATTAGTTGTGCGGCTCGCTGCGATCTGCTGCGTCCCGCTGCGGCCTGCTGCGAATGCATTTGCTAAATGTCGGAGCGCCACCCTCATTCTGTGTAATTGATTACCTGCCACGTTTTTCTTGATCGTGTTTTATTTATGCTACCGTGGATGGGTGACCATGGAGGAGCTCGTGGCTGATTAATAACAGCCGCACGGCTTGATCCATCAGGTTAAACTACGCTTGCCGGGGTTAGTCCGTGGATGGGTGATCATCTTCACATACTATAGTATCTACATACTACAGACACTACATCATATACTTACACTATGCATTCATTAATATTATGTATTATACTCGTTTATTGATTTTGCATTATTATTTTGCGAATCGTTCTAAAACGATTAGTTTTCTTTAATTTTCATATTATTCAATGTTATGACACTTACGTCAGGCTGTCAAGCTGTCATTATTTTTTCTTCTAATTTTCTCTCTAGTTTTCTTACTGGCTTAGTCCATGAAGGTTACTTTTGATTTATATAATTTAAATTATTTTTATCAATATGTTTAGCTCAAATATGGTATTTTATAGGCAATTATAATTGTTTACTGTAAAATATTTGTATCCTAACTTACATTTTATAATAATAATTGAAACGCTCTCAGAATTCATCAAAGAGGTTTTTTTTTGGTACGAATATGTCTGGCCCTTTTCGATCTTTGAATTTGAAATTAGAACAAGAAAAAGATAATTTGAAAAATAAACGTCGGAGGGACTACGCACCCATGCGGAGAGCTGATCTGGAAGCGCTCAAGGAAACATCTCCTCAAGAAAAGTCTTACAATTGGTCTACATACATTTCACCCTGAAATCATACTCTGTCTTCACGGTACTACGTTTCATGCCAGGAGGACCTTCCACTACTAAGTCCTGTCTGGACTGTCTGAGAGACTGGGAAGCGGATCTTCAGGCCTCAGAGCTAACGAGGCCTGACGTTTTCTACATTGCCTGTGAATCAATCAAGATATCTGGGAAACTAATCTGGATGTTTCAGAACTGACGGACGTCTCGAACCTGAAAGCCGTAACATACTTCCTCTGTAAATATTTTCTTTTCTGAGAGCGCTAGGTAGGATAGGTTCTTTTTTAATTATTTTTCTGTATTATTTTTTTAATTTTCCTCAAATTATATATTTTTAACTTGTCTGCTTACCTTTTTATTTTAATAAATAGTAGATATGTTACAATACCGAGACTCCTCCGTGCCTTGGAAAGCACGTTAAGCCGTTGGTCCCGGCTGTCACTCGTGGATCTTTGACAGTCGTTACGGATCGTCAGAAGCCTGAAGGTCTAGTAAAGTACTGGTCTTCAGCTACATCCGGTTAGACTGGAAGCCGACCCCATCATAGTTGGCAGATAAAAGGCAGATTGATTGTTTTATTTATGCTTCCGAACCCAAAAGGTGCTAATTTTATTTTAAAAAAATAGAGAACAATTGGCTGTATTCTTTATTTAAATATTAGATCGCCAATAGCTATCCTTCGTATGAACGCTTACAGTGCAAACAATAACCAAATCCATGCAGTGTTTTTTACGACGTGATTCCGTACAATATACTGGGAGCGAACAGACAGACGCCGAACATATTGCAGTTTTATTATGAGAGGTTTATTATTTGTTGAGAAGGGACTGTCTGACTGCAATAACTTTATAAATTCACCTCTTGTACGAACAGTTTACGACGAATTAAATGGTGCAGCATTGAAGCGCCCATTTTCGTTGTCAGAGATCGCGAGTCCAAATTTGCCAAATATGTAAACAACAATGGCCGCTCGAAATTATTTTTGGTTTAGTGATGCGGTACTATGACTTTAAAGTTTTGGTGTTACGATTTTTTTTGTAGTGTATTATCATTTTTTTAATATTGAGTTACTTTCTAATCAAAAGCAATTTTTATTCCCATTCCATTGAAATATTTTCATAGGTTAATCCGTGAAAACGAACAAGATAATATACCTAAATACAATTATTTTATATTTTGACACCGAGTGCCGAAACTAAAATTATTTTTCATTTTATAGCGTTTCTGTTGAAAGTCGGATGATTTTATAAAAACGTTTTATAATGAGTATTTCGACAAATAAGAATACACAAAAAAATTAAGTAATGTTTGTATTCGTCTGGTTAGCTCGGAGAATTTAAGATCGCTTGAAGCAGCCGCTCAACTGTCGATTTGCCGTTAGAAGTCATTAACAAAAAAATCGAATGTGTCTCGTTAGTGACAGTTAAGCTCTTAAGATTGGTGTTTCAATTCCCAGTGACATTCGGTATTGAATGCCGACGTTGGGCAATACGTTGGTTCGAATTTACGCCAACCCGTGCGGTTTTTGAAGGTATTTGTTACAAGTTAAAAAAAAGGAAAAAAAGACCGCAACTTTATTTAGTAGAACGCGAGCTAGCTCCAACAGCATAAAATCCTAGCCGAAAAACACGATATAATAATAATATGATACATTAAATTGTTTATTTTATTTTATTAAATACTTGAACAAACAGTCGACATTTTTTTTTTACCTCAACGCCTCATACCAGCATGTTTTGCTGTTTAAAGACAGTATAAATGTAATGTAGTAATGTCAGTGCTATGATTTTACTGTTAACTTTAATTTTTGATATTGTTTGTTTTACAAATAAGTAAGTACATGTGGTTAAGTTTTTATCACGTTGTATTTTTTTACCTTGAGATAATATGTTCTCGCTGCTGAGGTGAAAAGTTGTATGTGTTACACAAGACCAAAGTTATTTGCATCTCGTGTCTTTGAATCCCTCGATGCGCTCAGGATTCTAATATAGAATCCTTCGCTTACTCGGGATTCAAAATCAACACTCGCAGCAAAAACGAACTTTGCTCTCTTGTTTCACAAATAACTAATGTCAATCACTGGCATTTCAATGACAAGATAAATTTAGACGAGATATGAAAGGTCGGCCGTTTGACGTTTGTAAAAATTCAAAATCCATCCCAGTTTTCGCTTTTATTGATAAATATAATAGGACTCGGTGCCTATGCCATACATGGCTCATGAAGGTGCTGGAGTTGTATAAAGTAGAAGCAACTCTACGCACCTTCCTGATGTCATGTATGGGGCAATGGAGGATGGTTCTTCGCTATCCAGGATGTCGACACAAATTAGAAAATTACCTATATCCAACATAAAAATGATTGGAAACATGCTGATCCTGCTCCATAAGACAATTTAGAATCTAGACAAAATCTGACTGGTTGCTAATTTAATTGTATAATATTATTTTTTATAACATTGATTTTACATTCTGTCATTACTTGAACTCACACACTGACCTATTATTGGTACCTATTACTTGTTAAAATGATAGGAATATCGTATAATTTTACAATGTTTGTAAATATGTGAGCACCGTGCATCTATCACATAATTAATTTATCTGTCATTCCTTCATTTTTCATTATTTTTACCTATCGCGGTATAGTAATCTTATTCTAGGTGCATCGTCTTCACATGTAATTATATAATTGATGTATACAAGATATTGTGAAAACATTTACAGAGTAACGGTGGAGGTTCTTGCCCATACGAAAACTACCTTTTGGCGACTATAATTTTTTTTTTTGTAAATTTTGACGTTCAAAAGTGCCTTTTTTGTGCCTAATTGAAATAAATTATTTGACTTTGACATACCCAGAGAAATAGCGAGCAGATATAGATCGAGCGAGGTATATTTCGGGGCGACAGTTTGAGTCGTCTTTGGTTCTGCCTAGCCTTGAATCCTCTAAGCATATTGCTAGCGGATTCAGGGCTAAGATATCGATTGACGTTTTATAAATATTTTTATAAAAATATTTAAAAATGTGAATTATATTTAAATTGATGAAATAAAGGAAATATAATAGTACATATATTTAAAAGTTTGGAAATACGCACAGGATGTAAAAGTGAGTGTGATAACGAATACGCACTCAATAGGAATACATGTATTGTCATACATGTATTCCTATTGAGTGCGTATTTAATCAGTGACACGTAGATATCGCGTTCAATTCCCAGGCAAGTTCAATGCTTTTGGCAAGTTGCGACCAAATCCAGGTACACATCGCCATCAGTAAAGACAATAAAATATATAGCCCTATCTTCAAATCTAATCTTTATTTCTGAACATAGTACTGTATAAATACATTGCAAGCTATTGAGTAAATGCGCAGTTCACTATGATTTCTAAGACCTCTAAATATGGCGCTCTCTAGAGGACATAAAGAATAATCCTAAAAAAAAGAAATGTGTTGGGTAGATAGGTAATACGGGCTGGTTTTCGCAACTCCACATCAAAGCGCGTATTTTGCGTACGGGTGGGAAAAATCGGTTATTGAATCCACCCCAGCTCCTCAAAGAAGGCCAACAACGCCTTGGTGTTACTGGCAATCTCGCGTAGGGTACCTGGGTTACCGAAGTACTTTGCCATGTAAGTGGCGACCACCGGGCAGTTTAACAGCACATGAGCAGAAGCGGCCCTGTCTCCATGCAGGCTCTGCAGAACGGACTGTCTGTGACTCCTGGCGTGTTGGGTATCAAGTGAGAGGGCTTAATTTGCACATTTCAAAAATTATATATATCTAGCTTTTGCCCGCGACTTCGTCCGCATGAAATGTTGGCCTCCCCCGCCGCGTCGGTTGACTCGCGCTATTACTTCGTTTTCTTTTATTACTTCAATTTATGCCCTAACACGTGTGACTCCGGATTTTTAATTTGTCAAATTCAAATTCCAAAGTCATTTATTCAAACTACACAGTCCCCCAAAAACGCCCACCCTTTTTTTTTTTTTTTTTTTGCGTGGGAAATTATCAAATAACTTCTCCCGCTCTGGGTGGAGCGGGAGGGCGTGTCAGACTCTTACTGACTAAAACCCACCCGTGTTCCTTCCGTTGCCTTTACGTTGCCAGGGGCCACGGTATCCCTTTCGGACTTTCCCGCAACCCCGGCAGGCATCGGTCCTATTGGACCCCTTCCGTTGTGCTGAAATCTCTTTGAGGCGCGCGTGGAACACAACGCGCCGTCGACCCGGGCCTGGTCCTTATCGGACGGCGAGCTATAAAAAAAAAATCAGCACTTTTCGAACGTCAAAATTACATAAGACAGTCCCCCAAAACGCCCACCCTTCACCACTTCCTAGTGCTTTAGCTGGGAAGAAGAAGTGGCGCAACAAACTCCCCAGCAGCACAGCTGTCTGAATAGTTAGAAGAACATGATTCTATACAATAGTAATAATTTTATTTTTTATAATTTTTGTCCGTCTGTGATGTCTTGTTTGTACCTTTTTAGGTGACTTTGTCGTAATTGGATTTCGGTTTTATAACTTTTTTATCTACATTCTGCGTCAATGTAGCTAATTCAATTTAAGATTATTTTTTTGAACGTGAAGATGTAACGGATTGAACACAACCTTCAGTTGGAAGTAATCCACCATGAAACATTTATCATAAAGAGTTAAGGATCGCTGTTAACCTGATTGTCCTCTTCCTCCTGCGAACTCCTGCGGGACGCGTGACTTACTGCTGGGGGGTGTGCGGGGTGGGGCAGAGGGGTGGGGAGTGAAGGTGTGTCATCTGTGATCTATGATCGCACACGATTCGATTACCATTGTTATGTGATTATTACGATATCTTTTGGGGTTTATGTTTAAGGAAGACATGAGGCTTTTCTTATGAATGTTTAGGAGGGAATTTTCGCGGTTACTTCTTACTTACTTCTTACGACTTACTAAATCAGTATAGAAGGAAGATCGTTCTCCATTGTAACTTTTATCCAGTTCAGTTTTCATAAGTAGCTTAAGACAAAAATAAATAAATATATAAAAATAGTTTATTGGTAAAACAAGTATTGGTATAAACAATTTTTTTTAATTAGACCCTCCTTTTAGGCAGATAGTGCCTGTATTAGGAGAGTCAACTGTTCCATAGCAAGACGTGTTATATAAAAAGCAAAACGTATAATTTTTATGCTAAAACTACATAAATTAACATTAACATAAATTTAATCTTATGTGTGTATGAGTGGGTGTAAGTATGTATGTGTGTGAGTATATGTGAGTCAAAGTGTAGTCTGTAGGTGTGACTGAGAGTACATGAGTGTTAGGGTGTGTATGTGTCAAGGTTTCAGAAGTGTTTCGATATCATTGTAGGTAAGCGTTTGTATACATTGCATTATTATTATTTTACTGTCATATTAGTTTTTGGGATAAATGTAGATGTATTTATTGATTTTATTATATATGGCAGCAGATCGTTTGCATACTGGCAAGCAAAGTCTTTTTCCTAAGGATATTTAATATCATATATTTCCTTCTTTTTGTCAGTATGAAAGCATCATAGGAAATGGACTTATGTTTTTTAAATATAATTTGTGTAATGTAAAGTGTTCTGTCTGAAAGCAAGTTACTAAGTCGAAATAGGTCTTCAGTAGGATATCTTTTTTTTAAATACATGCACTTGATAAGCGCGTTGTGCCCTTTCCAGCGCTAGAAATTTTGTTTTGGCTGCACCACCCCAGATAGGAAACAAAAGGAAAGTACTGACTGGACTAGCGGAACATAAATTATCTTAAGGAAATCTTTTTGATGACCTGAATGATTAGCGGCAGTCTTGGGAACGACGTATCTAAGAGTCCAGATCTCCAGAGGTCCAGATCAGATTTGACCAGAACATCCAGATTAATTTTCTGACTCTATTGGCAATCCAGTCCACAATAAAACCTAGGTACTTAATATACGTACTTTGTTGATTGTTCAGGAGCCACAACTATTGCTATTATCGTTATTGCAAGTATGAATTTAACATTAAAATCTTTCTCTGGTTCTATACGTTGGCAGACACTAAAGCAAATGTAATTTGTTTTTGTGATGTTAAATGTAAGCAAATTATTAGTTAACCACTTGGTGATTTTAACCAAGCCTATCTTAGTACTAAGTTTAACATTCTGCCATGTATCACCAGTGAAGGCTACAGCAGTATAATCCGCGTAAGAGAAGACTTGTGCGTTGGAAACATTTACGTCGATGAACTTTGTAAATTAATTGGGACAGAGATGGTGTCAAAGGCTTTTTTTAGATCTAAGAATGCGGTTATATATTTTTTACTTTTGTCAAGCTGTTCGGTTACATAATTACTTAGTGCAATAACTGCATCTTCAGTGGAAATCCCTCGACGATAGTCAGATTGTGACTCAGATAGTACGTTGAAATTCTTTAGGTATGTTAAAAGCCTTATATTGATAAGTTTTTCTATTATTTTTGATATAGAGGGTAATACAAATATGGGCCTGAAGTTGGAGACATCGTCTGTTCCAACCCTTGTACACTGGCGTAATAATAGCAAGCTTTAAGGAAGTCGGGAAGATGCCTTCACCAAAGCAAAGATTAGCAAGATGTGTAATTATGGGAACAACCTCCTTTCTTATATATTTTAGAAATGTAGTAGAAGCATTCTCCCAACCAGACACACTGTCAGATTTGAGACTCATTAGGATATGATTCACTTCATCATCGTCAGTGTCTAACATTACGAAGGAGTTGGGTTGAGTTCGTTGTAAATAGAGGTAATTATGATCATAGTTTAAAGTTGGCTGGATTTTTTGAGCAAGGCGCTTTCCAATATTCGAGAAATATTCCTTAATATAGTTAACTGATTCTAAAGGAGTCGATATTATATCAAGTAGTCTGTTTAATTGTTAGTTTTATTTGTGAGAGTTATAGTTTTAATGTTCTTCCAAAGAAATTTATTGTTTGCAACTGATTTAATAATTAATTCTCTTTCATATTTTCGTTTTATTTTTTGATAAGATTATTACAGTGATTTCTATATCTAATGTATTTATTTTTAATATGTCGTTGTATGGATCTTTTTTAGTATATTTTTGTAGCTTATTACGATCTTAGAGATTTTAATAATAGTAATAGTTAGAATAGTTTTGTAAGAATATTATTTTTATTGATAGAATCCGTTAGTTTGTTTATTAATAGGTTAGTTAGAGTTTAAAAAGTAAATCTGCTAGATTACTTTCTTGTACGTACTTAAGTGCTTGCTCAAAATCCACAGTGGATCTAGTTTTATTAGCTAATGGGGTATTTTTTCATTTTGATAGGGATAGAAGTGGTGTAGTGATCTGTAATACTAGTGTGTAAGATAGCGCTGGATGCTGGGATTTTTTGTTTGTTTTTTTGTCTAAACAGTTTTCATCCGTGGTAGGTAGAGTATGCCCAGGTAAAAACCCATACAGGGAGAGCTGTCAAGGTAAACTAGTTCTGTTTCTGTGTTCATAAGAAGATTCTATATCTTTAGGTCTAATGTTTATAATATTAATGTCTCCCGCTATAATAATATTTTTCTGAGTTTGTAGAGTATCTAGATTTAGAATTGATAAAAGTCTCAGTGTTCATGTTTGGAGGGGATCTATAAATGCATAATACAATATTATTCAGTATGTCCATGTGCAAACAAGACGCCTGAGATAATTTTATTTTCTTAACTATAGATTTTAGATATATTATTTATTGATTTTAGATAGATAATTTTTTATATAGACAACTACCCCATCGTTTTGGTTCAACTGGTGATAAGGCAGTACGTTTTATAGGACGAGTAATTATTGAGATGAGAGGTAATTTTTCCAGGAGTTAGTCGTCATTCAGTTAGTATAATAACATCGGTTTCGAACTTAAAGTTCGAAAGAGTAAGTTTGAAATCGTCAAAGTTACAAGAAATACTCCTTATGTTTTGAGCGACAACAGTAAAGTCATTTCTTTTTATATCTGTGTGTTTATAACTAACTCCGAACAGTCTCTATCTCATGAAGGGTTTGCAATGAGTCACCCATTATATACATTTATCGATGGAAAGGACGTGCCATCAAGTTGTGTTATTGTTAATATAAAAGTATGGTTTTTCTCAGTTTTATATAGAATTTGAAACCGTTTTTTTGTAGTGTATTTAAGTGTGGAATGGATGATGCTGGTACGTTTTTGAGTAGGTATAAGTAAGTGGATGTGTGTTGTGCGTGCAAGTTAATAATTATCGTAATTAATATATACGCAGAATACGTTTGTAGTGACGAAAGAACAAGCTGAGTAAATATAAGTAATATGTTTGTGAGTGGTTATTATTTTTATGATATAAAGAAAAAGTTTATAGCCAAATGACAAACGTTTAAAAAAAAAAGTTAGTAGAAAAAAGAAAAGTTCGAGGAAAAATTACATGGTAACGAAACAGAGGTGATCATAGCAAATTACTTAAAGTAATCAAACGCATCAAAAATCAGAAAGATAACACGATGTCTTCCCGTAGCAACCAACTAAGACTTATTAGGAAATCGATATATCTTAGTCACTTACTCGTTTTCAGTTGATGAATCTGTTGCTCATTTCTAACAGTTATGGTCGGCGAATGTTCATCTTTCTTTAATAAAACTTGCCCATAAGCGGTCCAGCAAAATTTAAATTCACCAGATTTGGTTAAGTCCCGAGCAAAGAAATGCAACCCTTTGAAGTAAGATGCTCAGAGAGGAAAATAGGAGTATCTTCCTGCGATTTAAATCCTTGATGCTTACAGTATAACTTGGATTTGAACTTAATAATAAATGCCTTACTCATTTTCATAATTTCTGACTTAATTTGGGTCGAAACGGTTTCAAAAATTATTGTAGTGTTAATTATCTCACTGTTTTTCGCACGTGTGTTCTATATATGTCTTTTATTTTGTTTTGAGATGTGCAGTCTGGGTTTTTAGCGAGAGACATAACCATTTCAACAGGTCTTCTTTAGTTTACAAACACAGTTACAATGTATTTTAGTTTCTATTTGTCAAATACGAGTGCCTCGAACACTTTTCGATATTTGCTAAAATTTTCTCCACAAGATACTTCTTGTGGAGAAAATTTTGCTGCTAGCTAATTCCCCGAGACATTTCTTTCGTTCAATTTCATGAGTGCCAGCGTGTGATCCCTCTCGCGATGTTCAGTATCAGAGTCACCACTCCGCGTGTGTAGAGAGAGATTTGGCCCACTCCATTTAATTTTTATGTTTGTGTTGGAAATAGCGAGTGGTTACAACATGAAATATTTTTTTATTACGTAGTTGTGAAAGTACCGGTGACTTTGGTACACGGATTTTGGGTTATGTAAGCTACTCGTCACGTTTAAATATTCAAAGTACAGAGAGAGACACGGTCAGATCCTCAGGAAATTAATTAAAATATTGCGCAGCGTATCCCCATATTTTACCAGATGATTCGCAGGTCGACCCTAACTATTATTTAGTCGCGACAGGTGGAGTAGGGTACGTTTACACGGCTGTATTAATTTAGGAGGATTATCGTTACGGTTCGGTGCCGGTCCCACGGCGCCGGATCACCGGCATCACCCGCTGCCCGGCTTGCTTACCGATGGGGCCCGAGAGACTGCGCGGATTACCGCAGTAGGCGGTGTGATACCTGTGATAAAATAACTATAGATAGATACAGATACTACAGAAGGTTCACTGCTAACCCGCGATGAGGGATTCGTATGGAAATCATTTGCTACCCTTGAAAGTGTTAAGTGACAGTCTCACCCACTATAATGGCTGCACTCCGGTTTGCGGGAAAATACTTCGTGGAAAAGTTCTTTGCTGGTGTAATTGTACACAGATTGCGGAATGTAAATTGTCTTTGGGTCCTGGCCCTGACATCAAGCAATAAAATTGTCAAACTTCTACTGCTTGAATACGAGGCTTTTGGCTACTTTGAATGTGTGTATTTCATGTCATTTTGTTGTAATGTGCGTTTTGTTTGTGCAGAATAAACAATTTTTCTTTATTTCTTCTTTCTTTCTCCTTTGGTTTGGCTATTGGTAGCTACGATGTTATTGGTACTACATAAAGTACATCTAACTGCATTTAAGCAGCTCGTAAGAGTCTTCGTGTAAGTATTCTGGACTTGACCTTGTGTTTGCGTTATTTTGTAGCGGCAGTCCTAGTGAAAGTGTTCGCGACGCTTGTGTAGACGTTGTGTTAGTTATGACGGTTGTATGTCGTACCGCGGGGTCGACGATGTCGGGTAGGGGCTCTAATTCTAACATCGAAAGTATTGACCCGCACAGGTTTAGGAGGCGCTGAAATATGTCTTGTGGTTATCCTATACAAAATCGTTATTATAGGCGCAGGCAACTTTTGGGATAGCTACAAGTTAACTAGTGCCCTTATTTCAACTTTTATATTGTGTTTTGTAATTTGGTCGTTAACGAATTACATAGTTGACATAGTAAACATTCAGAGAGATATCGATAGGTATAAATATATTAATATATAATATTATTATAGAATTGATGATTGTCATTTAGGGCAATTACTAAGGTCGAATTTCACAAGTGAAACTGAATATAGATGATATAGTCAACCGCGTTCAAGAGCTGTCAGCGTCATAACAACGATGACACTCGCAGCTCTTGAATGCGGTTTAGACGTGCTAAGTCTATAGGATGACTGCGATTCCCAGTATAATCCCTACTTGAGTGCTCTTTTATAGCACCCATGGGAATTGCTGGGATGGTTCAATGTTACCTAGCTGGATTACCTCGGCTAAATCTTTATTATGACATTATATTCGAGAATACCCAGTTCGTGGTGCAAGATAAATCAGAAAAGGGTTCGTAAGGAAATGAACACTTTAGCTAACGCGACACGGGCGCGAATTATTTCTCAGCCGTAAGTGAATGAATAAAAAGGAGCTCAGAATATATTAATGTCACCAGTTTGTTATAACAGCTGACAGTCACGCTGAACCATTGACAGAGTCGATGTGTCCACGTCACGGAGACAGTCAGCTGTGACTTCAATGTACATTATTACAACATTCCACTTGATCTAATGTGCTGAGTTCTGTTTCTCTGTGTTTCTTGAATTATGTGTTATTATGAAATTACAGGAGTGCTGTAGTAACCGTTTGATCCTTACTATTTAAATTAGAACTGGAATTTGTCATTTTCAAAAGCAAAGGCTATCTTTCTACTTATAATTTTTTAGTTTTTTTTTTATAACGTTATAAATTAGTAAATAAATTAATATATAAATAAATTATAAATTAATTCGTTATAAATTAATTTCTTCACTGATCCCACGTCGTCTTAGAAACTCAGAAATATAGCACTTAAACTCCGCGTAGACCGACCATAGACGGTTCAAATACACTACCTCCACTTAGGTAGATTAACGTTTTCGCAACGAACTGCAGAAAATTGTGGGCTCCGACGAAACTTTAATTTGACCAAAAACCAGCTTTGGGTGCAGTTATTAATTATTAATGTGTGGAAGCTGCCGGAGTTTAACTCATTAAATGCGTTAAGGAGCGAGCGGACAGATAAATACAATTTAAAATAATAAATTGGCCTCAATAAGGTTATTGGCTGCTGTAAATAACTCCGTGAGCACTTGTGTCGCCGTGACGAGACTAATTGATGGCGGATAAACAATACATCAACCATGGTCCAGATTGATCTTTTACTTTGTCATACCATCTATGTAATACATATGGAATGCAATAAAGATTTGAGTATTGAGATTGTGTGTCAAAGTCAAAAGTCAAATAATTTATTTCAAATAGGCCCTTATAAGGCACTTGTGAACGTCAAACTTTACAAAAAAAAAAAATCATTCATTCATAGGTAAAAAGAATTTAAAATGAACCAACAACAGATAAATTAATGATGTGATAGATACATGGTGCTCAAATATTTACAAACATTGTAAAAATAGACGATTTTCCTAAAAGAAGAATGGCAGCGCTCCATGTAATCTGGGTGTCGCACTTAGACTTCGTGTACATTCGCAAAAATACTCTCAAATGATAGATCTCGGTTAAATTAATATAAAAGGTAATCATAGCATATTTTTTAAATATTGGGATTCGTCAGAAAAACGTTGTTTCAAAAGCAAGTGGCCCCGTATAATCAGACCCCATGGCAGTAAACCAAAGAGTTATTATGCAGTAAACCAACGATTAAGTAAACAGTATGTGACATTCAAAGATGGCGGAAATGAATAGTTCCAATAATGGCTACTGAAGGGAAAGGTGGCACTAGTAGCTGACTTTGTATATTAAGCCCTCTACATATTGGACATCTAGAAGAGGGTCATGTCCTATTGCACTCTATGCACTTCTATGCAAGGCAAGCGGGCTTAATTACGTTATGATTGACAATTTGTTATTACTATTAATGTGAACGTCATCGTAACTAATATTATAAATGCGGAATTGAGTTTGTTTGTTTGTTACGTTTTCACGCTAAAACGGCTGAACGAATTTGGATGGCACACAGATAAACCTTGGATTTCTTTATCCAACCAAAAATGCGACCTAGAGATACGTTCAAAAAATACTATGCACAATGGTTTGTTACCCTGCAACTGCAAACCAACGCGTTTTCGCTTTGTGTAGTGCATCGTAAGCCATACACGGCTAAACAGGCTACAACGCATAAAGCTTCTCACGACACGTATCCCTAGATATGTCTGGCAACATCGAAAACGATGAAAAAGGTCGTGAGGCTTGGATATCTACAGACCTTGGTTGAACGTTTCAAGCGACTGGTGCTGCGGACACTTTTGTCCAGTGAATACGTGGCTTTATCTGACAATACTTATCAGTGGGCTTAATGGGACAATTGTCAGTCGTCATTTACAAATATTTTTAATATAAGGTACCTAGGTATTTAAAAATGTTTTTGCCTATACCTACCTAATATCTTATCAAGGTTCAAAGGCGAATGTAGAATTTAAGACCTGTGAAGGTATTTAGGCTAGGAAGGCCGCGCATCCCATAATGTTATCTTACCGTCATGGTCGGCTTTTTCATACCTATTATGCATTAAGCAAAAATAAAACATTTATTTGGTATTTAAATAAAGCATTTTTATTATATTATTACATTCTAATCTTAGAAGAACTTCTTTGAATAACTGAGTAGCCGGCGCGGTCGTCATGCTTGTCGTCGGCATCGCCATACGATGCTCATCACACATACTAGTATCAACTTTAATCTATGGCACTGCATTAGACTCGATCATCTCTGTACATTTTTTTTTTTGGTTTGGCAACTATCAAAAAACTTCTCCCGCTCTGGGTAAAGCGAGGAGGGCGTGTCAGACTCTTACTGACTAAAACCCACCCGTGTACCTTTAGTTGCCTGTACGTTGCCAGGGGCAATGGGATCCCTTTCGGACTTACCCGCAACCCCGGTAGGCATCGGTCCTATCGGACCCATTCCGTTGTACTGACATCTCTTTGAGGCGCGCGTGGAACACAACGCGCCGTAGACCCGGGCTGGTCCTTATCGGACGGCCAGCTAGACATTGCTCACCGTCCGCAAGTCTGCGCCTACGGTGCGCGGTGGCGGGAATCGGCCTGCGTTTCCCGACGCCATCTGTGTACACCTGAATTACGTAAAATCCTCTTATTCTATACTTCGCAACACAAATAAAACTAGTAGGTAAACAAACTAATCCACACAACTACCTATTTACAACGACACGTCAAGAAAAATAGAGAAGTGACATATGACAAATAAGACATTTCTGATTTGAAGCTGACATCAATAGATATTAATGTTGCCATGGAAGCTAAATTCTCCAAAAAACGTATACACAGTGGATTCATTTAACTGTCATCAAACATGTTGCAAATACAAATAGGCACTGGCGTCAAAGCTTAGAATAATACTCTTTTGTTTCAAGGGACGGAGTCTACTTTTATCCAAAACGTCTTAGATTTGATGGAACAGAACTGAGTTATTAATAATAATAAATTAACATCTTGTCCTGTAAAACTCCCCGAAAAATAAGTCTTAGTCTATAAAACTCTTAATAGTCTGTGTAAAGTTAAACGATGGTAACTCCATAGCTACCGTGCCAAGTTCTGCGTTTAGATATTGCAAATCATTGCGTTTTGATAGTCAGATTTAATAAAATATTTGTTTTTTTTTTTTCTTTGTGCAGCTTAATAAAAAAAAGCCGATGCATAAAGAGAAAAGCCCTGTAACTGTTTCATAAGATAAGTCTTTATTTGCCTTAAACATGGTATAAATATATAATGTACATACTTTCATTCATGAACGCTTCTGAAATTAAGCCACACCACAACTGCTTTTCTTCTTTACAATTAATAAGTCAGTGTGTGAGGAAGTAATCACAGAATGTAAAAAAATGTTTTTTTTTTTAAGTATAAATTATACAATTGAATTAGCAACCAGTTTGATTTTTAATTCAAGACTATCCTATGGAGCAGGACCAGCATGTTGCCAAGTATTCTTATCTTGTATATCCAAGATCCTCCAATTTGTAATATACTTGTTTACAAAGAAATGAAATAACGACGCGAGGGTTCATGCGAACGGATTTGCTTTATGATCGCAATCGTAGTCGGTCTGTTCTCGTAATCGTAGTAAGAAATCTAATTTACATTAGGATCTCCATTCAAAAGATTTACTTTGCCTAAGTTTTGTTGAAGTGCCGTTGTACTTACTGGCTAAGTTACCAATCAACCTGTAGTCAAGACAGACAGTTCAACATTAATGTAACAAACCCCTGTAAATCTAAACTCACAATTCAGCGTTATTTATTGGTAAAACCTCTTCAAGCAGTTTCTAGTTACTCGGCATCGATCAATCCATGGAATCACTTCAATTGGCAATTTCCAAAAACAAAACAAAAACCCCTCATATTACTTGAGTACGTGCTTCTTACTTACCTTCCTATCAAAACACACGAGTCTTCACACAAAGCTAACAGCGGCGTGTGATCGCGACGTCTGCGCCTAATCGCGGCACAAGGAGCCTAAACAATAAACATAAACAACTCGCCCCTCGCCCCCGCAACCCGCCACACGAGGGGCGAAGCCTGAGGGGCGACTGAAGGACTCCACCACTGCAGCTGCATTGAGGGCTCACAATGATATTTGTTTGCAAGTTTCGAGTAGTATTTTCCATATTACTTTGGTATGGGAATGCGATATTGTGGTGTGTATAAGGTTGGAGTTTATTCCTGGGGCTTAACTTGTATGTAGGTAACAGGTATCTAATTTCAAAAACTTAACCGTGGTTTTGTTTTTTATTTAAATATTTATGTACACAGTAAAATACATACAGATACGACATAATCATAATTATGAGTACAAAGGTACTGCTCATTTCTTAAGAAATTTCTTTCAGCAGACCTGCAAAAGCAGAAATAAGAAAGAAATGTAGACAATAGTGTGTGAGAACAAGAAGAGAAAAATATAAATATGCGAAGATTTAAACTAAAATAATGAAATAAACCTACACGTATAACGTAACAAATTAACATATACTCAAATAAATACATAAAGCTTAAATATATAAACGTACATACTATAGGTATATTTAATAATACTCACAGTGGAGAGGAAAGGTAATAATGCTCTTGTATTCGATATTTGAATTGAGAAACAGTTTTTAAATCACGAATGCTAGGCGGAAGTGAGTTCCACAACCTTACTGCATGGACAGAGAAGGAATAGGAATATAAGGTTTGTTTTACGAGTATGAGGATGAGATTTAAGGAGGGATCTAAGGTGTGATCTACACGTGCGTCGCTACGTCGAGCGTAAGAAAAACGCCCACGCAGGTAGGAAGGATAAGACGGTGTAAGATGTTGAAGAGGAGGCATAAAATCCGAGTGTTCCTGCGAAGGTGGATTGGGAGTCACTTGAGTCCTTGCGAAGATGAGAACCATGGTCATACTTTCGAAGACCGAAATCAAAACGAATGAACAAGTTTTGCAAGTGCTCAAGCTTGTTTAATAGCTCTTCAGTAGCATCCAGGTAGCAGGCGTCGGCATAATCTATAATTGGCTGAATACGTGTTTGTGCCAAAGAAATTTTAGTTTTCAAGGGCAGGAGACTAAAGGCTTTTCAACGAATGAAAGAAGAAATGTACGTTTCGACTGACCTCATTGACGACCTGAGCACACCACGAAAGATTGGAGTCAATAATGACGCCCAGATCTTTGGTGGTTTCGGTATAGTTCATGCAAATACCATCGAGACATAAAGGTATCAGATATGTAACATCAGCCGCATTGCGAAGGAATCTGCTGCCTATGATCATGGCTTAGAATTTAGTTGGATTAATTTGCAAACCAAATGACTTAGCCCAAACGCTGATGCAAGCCAGGTTATATCAGCAATTGTAAAACCCGCGTCAGCTACATTAAAATGTCGGTAGAGCTGCAAGTCATCTGCGTAGAGATGAAAACTAGAGGAGATTACTCTGGAAACAAAGTTGATGAAAATTTAAAAAAGAAGAGAAAAGAGAACGCTACCCTGAGGAACACCCTCAGTGAGGCTACACTAATCAGAGAAGGACTCCTCCAGGCGATCACACTGAGAGCGTCCCCGAAGATTTGAGTATACCTACAAAAATTTCTAAATCCTCTGTGTTGAAGGCGCTACTAAAGTCAAGCAATACAAGAACAGTAAGGAACTTATTCTCCATTGTCCATCGGATATCTTCAGTTACTTTCAAAAGTGCAGTTACAGTACTGTGACCCGAGCGAAAAGCGGATTGAAAAGGGCAAATAATCGAGTTTGACGCCATCTATTTGCCCAAAAACTTTAGAGAGAAATGTAAGAATATAAATAGATCTAAAGTTGGTTATTAATAAAGTAGGATTGTTAGTTATAGGTAAAGGTATTTTGTGAGCTTTTTTCCAAACTGACAGAAATGAGCAAGAGGAAAAAGAGTGGTTGAAGATGTGAGTGAGAACAAAAAGTAACGAGGGAAGGATAAGAGTTATCATTCTTGAACACAACTTATCATTACAACTATATATTTCTTAACGTCATCCTTATTAACATCGCTAAGCTTAAAGTGAGAACATTGTGGTCTAAGTACATAAATTAATACACTAAAATTGGTAGGTAGGTACCTGAAAGTTTTCAGTTGGCAACAGATGCTTGGGTAATATTTTATTTTTACTCGTGCATCACAGACGTGTCTTGTTATGACTTAACTCGTTTAGTACTTTCCCAAAAAAATATAAGACCCTTAAAAAACCTATTAAAAGCCATTCACAGATCCGATTTAACTCACTAGCCAGTCGCACGTGCACAAGTACACAGACACATGTGTCGATGCGCTGACACGCGACTTTGAACAACGTCACGTCAATGCATTCTCCCTGCCTACCTGAGGGTGTCACGCTGCCGGGGTAGACAGAGCACCCCTTGAGCGAAACGAGCGGAAAACAAGCACACTGAGCACTGAGCACACGAGTGGGATTTGAAATAACTGAGGGGAACAATTCTCTAAATAATAAAATTGAAAAAAAAAAGGGTGTTCACGCTTCAATCAATCTATAAATCCAGCATTTAACTGTCCACAGCGGGAAAAAATCACTATTATTAAAAATCCTTTAAATTTTCTGCCCCATGTTCAAAAGCTGCTTTACATAAAGTTGTAGCGCACTCACAAAATCAATCATTCGAAGCTGTTCCAAGTAAATTGTGGGTTTTATAAAACAGCTTGTTTTAGCTTACCGAGAACAGGTCGCATTAGCATAATGATGTCGTTGTAATAACAGCTGATATTAGCATAACACGGAGCATGGCCAATATCCGGACTTAGAAGGCAAAGGTGACGTATATTTTGTTCCTAATCGTTAATTACGCATCGATTACATTTCCTGGCTATTGAAACTTTCTTTTTCAGGTATTTTCATGTGATAGTTTTGACCCCTTGATACCCAGAAATTTGATGGTACAGATAGGCATTCACTCCGTGTAAACATACCTCTGGTATTCAGCTGCATCCAGTTAGACAGGAGGCTAGACTCAAAATAGTTGGGAAAACTCTAGGCAGATAATGTCGATGATTGTTGTCCCCGTGATACAGTATTCAAAAAGTCTTTAATTTCGTTCACACATAATTTTCTCTTCATACGAGTACTCGACTCTTTAGCCGCGTGTTTGAATATTTAGTAGGCAACAGAACCGTTTCTATAGAGATAACACGACTGTATTGAACGTTTCGAGCCAAACTAGATACCTAATGGAAATTAATGAAACACGAACTGACTCGGGTTTCAGCGTCATCCATTTTGCCGATGGAAACTTGTTGTTTACGCCTCCAAGGTTGATTGATCAATCAATATGTAGGATTGAGTAATGTAGAAACAGTTTGTAGATATATATCTTATAGGAATTTTAGCTTGGAAAGTTACTAACCAAACGTAATTAGGTAGTACTTATGTATGATTATTATGCTACGTCGTCTCATTTGTCAGTAAAATATATAAGTTCTTGGAAAAGAGTCCAAGAACTTATATATTTGAAGTCTCAACAGGCTGCGAAACTCATGACATGTTTGTAAAGAGCAGCATATTCAAATAGGAGATTAATTTATCGGATTATTGATTTATAACTTATACGAAATTCAACCGTCATCTTCCTTCAAATCTTCCTCATCAGTGTACCGAAAGGGTCTTATTTGTGTAACATCTCATAATAAAGCCACCGTGACGTAATAATAATAAACGGGAACATTCCCTCGTCACACATATTTGCCCAGTACTGTTTGTAGGTACCTACACACAGTCGGGGTAAGGTTGGGCACACACCGGGTAAGTCGTAAAGCGAGTAATTACTGGTTTATTAGCGTTTGGAACTCGCCCGAATGATGTGGAGTTTGTTTCACATAGAAAATGAGGAAACAGCGATAACGAAGTCTCGTTTTAAAGATTATAAGATAAGATCTATGTCTATATAAATAGCTTCCGCCAGCGGTTTCGCCTGCGTGGCTTTATAAATTATAGCCTATATTACTCAGTGATAATGCAGGATTCTACTGGTGAAGGATTTTTTTTAAATCGGTCTAGTTTTTGAGTTTATTCATAACAAAAACAAACATAAAAATACACAATTTCTTATAATATTAGTTTAGATAATTTAGATAGTTGGTAAGCGCATCACTTCAGAACGGCTGAAACGATTTGGCAAATTTTTATCTTAAAATATTCGTAATATAGTCCGAATCAGGTTCTTACGGAAAGAAAAAAATAAAAGTTGCCGGGAAAATTGGAAAATTTGGGAATACTGAAACGGCATTTTCTATGGGATTTTTGTATGAATTATTTAAACTTGAAGAGGACTACGTCTGTCGGGTCAGCTAGTTGAAAATAAAACTCGGCAATTTGAAACCCCTTTGCAGTCAGTACAAATCACCTACATGATGTTTGTACTGTGAAGCAAATATTCATTTTAATAATAGCAAAGTATATTAATTAATACTTATACGCCAAGCTTCTTATACATTTAAATACACATGCTGCTAAACCTGTATTTAATTAATGCTGCTGTTTCGTTCGCAGTTCTGATTAAGACGTAGAGGGAACCACGTTGTCATGTAAATTACTGTCTTTAGAAAATAGACTCTATTGTAGAAGGAGCGTCTAGCCGTACTCACTGGTTCGGTGTGAAACAGGCTTAACGCAGTCGTCACTATCTCATAAGTTCTAATGTTAGGGAATAGTAGACAAGTTTGGCGCTTCCGATCTAGATAAGCACTAATATGTTGTATGGGCGAACCATAGTAGGTAGAGTTTAGTAGTCAGCCTTCATTCTCAAGTTTGACGAATTTGGCTGCTGATATACTAATGTACATTTTCATCTAATTATGTTATGAAATCATGAAGATATTTAGTGTTATAAATGGTAAAGTAAATTTTATCTCACCAGAAAAAGAAAGAATACGTGAAAGAATACTACGTGTGTAAAAGCTATCAAAATTCAAGTGAGCATTAGATCGTTTCAGTGGAACTGCCCAGTCTCTTGTCGACATAAGACACCACACACCTGCCCCAGGGGTCGTCTGCCCTCGAGGGCGGGCAGGCGTGTGCTTTAATTAAAACGAATTAAAACTTTTTTAGGGAAAAATGTGATGAATTCTCTTAAAAGTTGAGTGTGGTGGCAAGCAGAAAATTAAACACTTCCGTCGGTAAGAAGGCCCGGGCTAGTCTAACTGATATCTTGTCTTGTTTGTGTTTGTGTAAAGAAATCCCACATTCATATTAATGTGTCGAAACACTAGGTGCTGGCTAATATCTCACGAAATAGTCATCACTGAGATCTGGCCTGTCTGTCTGTCTGATAGGTCGTCCTAATGACCTGAACTTTCCACATTAGAGGTCACGTTAGTCATGATAACTATGTTGAACCACAGATTAATAGTAGAACATAAGTTTAAACATTAAGGACGAGATTGATGGACGCACTGAAGGATACGATGTACGCTTACAGTCTCTATTCTGTAAAACGACGTCACTCGCTATGGTTTTTTCTGATGATTTACAGATTAAAGCCTATACTAAGCCTAAACTAATCGGTACTTTGTAAATAATTAAATATAATCTTCAGCTTCGACTTTCTACAACCTTCCTATATACACCAAAAAGGTTGGATTGGTTAAGTCTCTGTCGAATTCTGAAATACTGTCAGTTGTAATCCGCATTAGTTACTGAGGGACCAATCTGAAACATCGGGAACTCACTTTTTGACCGTATTTAAATCCCCATGGCTTCTTCACACACGCATCAGGAAGTGGAACTGGCCACGTCTGTTAGCCCTATAATTAAGATTGATGCCTACCTCAAAGGTATCGAATCGATGGCTCGTTATTTATCCACACGTCAATGAGAGGACGTTAATATATCGCCCACAGACGCACGTGATGTAGGCAGGTGTTCCTTTGTGATCAAGACAGATGAGTGTCCTACCCGTGTCAATAGTGCTCGTCATTGCGAGTCCGTGATCTTGTGCGCGCGCGATGATCCCGGGATTACGCGCGGACCACGAGCGACGCGGATTATACGAGATTGTGGCGGAAAAATGCGGGATTACTGATAATAATGTGCTGTTCTTGAATAATAATATTCTTTTTAAGAAGATAGCAGTGTTGTCCGTTTATTTATGTCTTTGCTTTGTTTCAACTTTTGGAACACTATTCTGTTTTAACCTTCAAAAGTTAGAAAATGAACATTGAGGCAAAAGCAATAAGTACATAACATAAAAGATAACTTTTGCTGTTATTTTATTCATGTTCAGATATATATTACGTAGTATCTACTTCTAATAATCCTCTGATCGCTCATCTCTTGTTTTGTACGACCAGCGTCTAATGACGACACATACGTCAGTCGCAGATCACGTCCGCCTGCTTTCCGGCAATTGACACCGTTCCAGCCTTACATCTCTGTCATAAAGCTGCAGAGTGCAATAGTGTGCATGGGATGGATGAGTTCGACATGATACCAATCCAGGTGAGATTGGTGTCAGTCGCGAGATCTCAGGTGTATCTCTACTTATACTATTCATCTTATGTGCATTACACAAAGAGAATATAACCACTAGAGAGCGTATAGGCCGATTTCTTCGAAGAACACGACTCACTACCGCGGGCCGGGGGACGAGGAAGAATGCGCGGCTGTAATTGGTCCGTTCAAGGTCAAGTTGCATAGGATGCGTATCGTTAGGGTAGCAATACTTCATTAAGGGAAAATAGTCGATATCGATAAAATGGATTTTAACATTATGAAAAATACTCAATTAAAATCATAGATATAACATTTAATCAAAATCAATCAATTACAAAAAAAAACATGTATCCTCTTATTATTGATTTTTAAAATGAATTAATTTGGTATAGATTTTTCGAATTTGAAGCCTGTAAAAATTGAATGTTTCTTATAATCACAATTTCAGTTTACGCAACATTATATCAATAAAAACAAAACTTACCAAAATAGGCACAAACATCGTTGGTATCGCTGAACTAAATAGACGGCGGCGTTGTTTTAAATATTCAAAACCATCAGGGTTAAAGTGCCTTGAACAAACAGCGCTGTATTTTGTTGGAAACTAATTTTTCCTTTTAACCCTATCTATCCACTTTTCTTTTAGTTCCGGAATCTTGGAAAACTAAAATGAAAACATCTATGTCAAACACACAAATGAAAAAAACTTTTTTACATCAAAGACCATCGTCCTCAAAAACGTGGAAAATAATTACTATCATATCTCTAAGTAGTCTGTGATTACTATACAAAACAACAAATAGAAAATTATCAAATTCACTATGACGTATGATCGTATGCCGTCTTCCACGAAATTGTAGCGAATCCAAGTGAAAGTTGTACTAATTTGTTGTTATCTGTGGCTTTGTAATAATTGGGGTATAAAATCGCATGACCGCAATGGGAGCGATCTGTCCCAGCGGTGCCTGACGACGCGGCGGTCCTGGACCAATTGGTCGGTCGGGGACAGAGAGAACAAAAAATCCCGGAACATACATTAAAGAAATACCGAACAACTGAGAACCTCCTCCTTTTTTTGGAAGTCGGTTATAAGTAGATAAGTAGGTAGGTATTTTATTACAGTATGTGAAATGAATAAAAATTGTATTAATTTTAATTTTAAATTTTCGATATCAACTTTCAATTGAATCAACTTGCTATTAAAGGTAACAGCTCTATTTTTTACGTTAAACATACAAAAGGAAGAAAAAGGATAGAAGCATTAGAATTGTCTAATACAAGAACGAGACTTTTCCAAAAGACATCAACGCGCGCCTCAACAGTGTGCTCGTTTACCCAGCGACCATTTTAAACAGACCCCTGCGGTGGCTCATATTCTGATTAAAGCAAAAATAATTTTTCGTACTGTTTACTTACCGATGAAAAGTTATGCCATCCTTTTTGTAACTTGAGGTCTTGGAATGTTTCCCACACCACTTCACCGCGCATGAAGGCATTTTGATGCGTTATAATTGCATAAACAGTTAAAAAAAGTTGTGATAATTTAGCGTGCACACAGGTCTAACACTTGGGCACAATTAAAATGGTTACTAGTACCGTGGCCTAACATAGGCGACAAAATACTAATAGTTTTCGAGCGTCGGGGCACTGTATCCGCAGTCAAGTGGTTATATAGTCTTTGGCATTACACTACACTCGACATGAAATATCATGTCTGCGAGATGTGGACCGAATGGATTAGATTGGGGTTTATGTCATGTTGGTGCGCAGGGTGTTTGAAAAGCCTTTGAAGATAGTTCAGTTTTAAAATGAAAAAAAATGCGAAGATTTGGTGATGGGAAGATTTGATTTAGATAGATAGAGGTAGCGTCAACCTCATACTTAATGTTGCCATTTAACTTTCTGCTCAATGTTGTTGTCATATAAATTGGTGCTCAATGTTGTTGTCATTTAGCTTGATGCTCAATGTTGTTGTCATTTTAAGATGACACTTTTATATTATCCGACTTAGTAGGATCCCTCTTGCTTACCTTCCATGCTACAAATTAACACAATAAATGTGTTTTGAATAAACAAACTTAAGACTACCAGAAAAAATAAGTTTACAACCTCGGATAATAGCTCCAAGAGCTTCATCTATTTTGAAATCATATATTTTATATAAACTTTCTAGTTATTCATTTACAAGTTGAAATGAATTATTTTGTGAAACACCCATTAGTTCGTATTGCGACTTACTGCTAACACTGTACTCTTCATAAAATGAAATCAGACAGCTCCCAGAAAATAAAACCTTTCAAATTGATTCAAGGATGGCGCGATATTTTTACGACACGATATTTTAACCCTTAAAAAAGCATTTCAATAAGCTGTGTCAGAATTTTCATATGAAAATTATCAAGCAAGAGTTTAGATCTCAACTCGTGAACGCGAACGATTTTAATATCGCCCTTTATTTAAGGATTAGTGGGGAAGATGGCACGAGCGGGGCGAGTGGGTCCACATCGTTTGTATGTGTGGCGGGCTTCATCCCGACCCACTTAATTATGTGGTAATATATGAATTTTAATTATGAGATCTCATTTGGTGAAAGGGACGACAGCTTTTTGACATTTTATTAGATATTGAGGCTCGGTATTTTCCCCCGGGGTTGAATATGTTTTGGGATCCGTACGAGTATTCCAGTGTGCGGGCTTAATTGAGGATTTGGCTTTATTAATTGCTTTTATGGCTACCTATAGTGGAGACTGCCGGATATATTTATCTCAAATTAGGAACATTTAATTAGGTAGGGGTGACATCAACGTTATCAAAAGCCACAAACAACTTTTTCTTCGTAACACAAAGGAGGCCAGTTTAGTAACAAAAATATCGAAAAACTGGAAGAAAGCAAAAGTTGGCATTTAGCACAATACGTCGCCTTTACCGCTGGTACTTTGTGGTACCAGTTCGTTCTAACTGCCGAGGTGTTGGGAGTTCAGCAAGTTGTCACGTTGTCACGTCGGCGTCGGAGGGGCGTGATGCGTGATTGAGGGATCGCTATTTAATTGGGGACTTATGAGTTCGATGAGGTCTTCGAGAAGTTATGCTTTTTTATAGAAATATATTGGAGTGGAACAGTTAAAGATAGTAATAAAAATGTGAATTACTTAGTGAAATAGATCCCATTCTCTAAATGATAGGATAGTTATCGCCAGATGTGAAAAAACATAGTTTTGAATGTTAGCGACTCGGGTGTCACAGGTGACCTGCGGGAACGTCTCCATTGTTTTAACAAAATACGCCATAGTCAGCGCACAGTGTTCCCACTGCTGGGACGCTGGCTTCCTCCCTGTGAGAGGGAGTCCGCCGTAATCCACCACGCGGGCCCAGTGCGGGTTGTCACATGTCTTTGAATTTTTGGTTCTACGACATGCCGGTTTCCTCACGATGTTTTCCTTCACCGTTTTGAGAGCAGTGGTGACGAAATAATCTCCACAAAGTAAAGCGCCTGTCTGGGTTCGAACCTACGAACTTCAACTCGTAAGTCGCGGCCGTTACGACTAGGCCACCACTGCTACACATAAACAAAAACAGAACATATTCACACGCACACACATCACTCAAGAGCATGTATGTGTCGTGACCAGATCTTAGAATTGACCATTTCATGAAATGGCCGGCTAAAATTGGCCATATCGTTTAAACGTCAACGTTTAATGATATGTCAGTCGACTTTTGGCCATATCATTAATGTAGGGTATCCATGGTTTAAGGTGTAGTAAAAATAGCCAAATAACTGCGACCAACTTGGAAGTAGCACTCGGTCGGCTCGCGGGTGGTTGGTCACAGTTCTAACCTAACCCATTTGGTCGGGGTGCCACATAAGCGGCGTAATTTTTTAATTTTTAAATCTAATTTGAAGTGCTATGTTGCACTTCACGCCGCGGCAGCAGCCGGCGAGCGCTACTTTCAAGTTGATCGCTTTTCATAATATCATATTTAGAAACCGAATAAAAGTCTATGAACTTTTTTTGCGTGGTCGTACTTTGTTTGATTTGTTGTATGCCGCCGCCATGATGCACAACAAAAACAAAGCGACATTAACGCCTCTACCGGTGAATAATCTACTATTTTACGATATGATCACTAATGCTTGGCCACGTCATGAAGTAGTCGCACTATTAACTGGTCATATCGTCAAACATTGAGTATTCAATGATCTGGCCACACCATATCATGATGTGACCAGCGATCGATGTTTATTTCATAAAATGATCAATTCTAATAATATATCTGGTCACGACATATGCACTAAATTCCCTTCATTTTAAGTTATTTTATATTTTATTGCGTAGATTGTTAATGTTCAGAAAACGGATGAAGACACTGACTCCTGTAACACAAGTGCCACCTAGCTCAGGAGTCAGGGCTTTTTTTTTTTTTTTGGGTTTGCAATTATTCTCGGCGGAGCGGGGGCGTGTCATACTCTTACTGACTAAAACCCACCCGTGTTTATTCCGTTGCCTGTACGTTGCCAGGGGCCACGAGGAGTCAGGGCTTCAAATTAAAATGTAGCACCATTTCTTATGACAATATAACATTTTTATTATTATTACTGATAGGTTCACGTAGGTAGGTGGCCAACATCGTAAGTAAGTTTTATTTATTATTCTATTAATGTTCTCTTAATTAAATTAAGTAGAAAGAAGCCTCAGTTGTGTCACGTGCGTGGGCGCCATGTCCGACATAACTATGACGTCACGTATCTAATGACAGAAGACACGCGGGCACTGAATACAACAGAAGGTTCACTGCTTACAACACGCATAGTTAGCAATTGTAAAATGAAATACAATATTACAAAAAAAAAAAACTATAAAATAAATGAGTAAAAGAAAAAAAAATCTGTTGATTGAAAACGCTGGTGCTTCCAACCGTACGTGCTGTAGTGATAGGTTTTCTTCTTTTGTTGTGTGTAGGACGTGAGCTTTTTTATAAATCAGGATCAGTCTGGTTTTGTCTTCTAGAATCGATTGAGGATGAGGCGAGAAGGGTCTTTAGACCTAGACTTTAAATAAGTTATGTCAGCTTCTTTGTGGGGAGATCTCTTCGCGGTTTTGCAGCCTAAGCTCTTAACACAAATATTGAAATCTCAAAATCGTCTTGAAATCTTAATCCCCTCAAAAACATTAAGTTAAAAAAATTTAAGTCTCGCAACGCATTTCTTCTACCGTAAAAACATGTGAGATCTAATCTAAAACCAAGTCTGTTAATTTTATTCAGTACCTATCTGTTTGACATATTTATTTCTTTAATAAATATAATGACTTGGCAATCGCACACGACACTGAAATTATCCATAACGAAGTTAAAGGGGTTCGAAAATGTCCTGAATGGCTTCGAGAAAAGATGGTACGGCTGTGCCTTTGTTTTTGTTTTTCCTCGACTTGGTGGGGGCACTACTGTGCCCCCCGAAAAAACTAGGTAAAACGATGTTTACGTGCGAGAATGAAATCTAACTCTTATTTCGCAAACTGTATGGACTGAATCTTCTTCATGTATCTCCATTATGTCCGTGTTCGCGTTTGTATAGTAGTTTGGTGCGCATTAACGTTTTGTTATAGCTAGCTTCGCGGCGCGGCAGCAGTTCGAATCACTTGGTGTCGTTAAGGCTTTGTCTCGGGTCACGTGATAACGCCATCCGTTGCTGTTTGCTCGACAGCTGGCTGTAGCTTTGGTGAATTATCATTGTTAGCAAAACATATGGCATTAGGAAGGTAAAAAACAGGGGGGTTTTGAACGGATTATCATGATCTAACATCAGTAAACTACAACCTGAGATAAAAGGTATTTGACTGTAGCTGTACCCAAAGGTACTTTGGTCAGAGGCTAAGCATTGCTATTCAACGTGACAATAAATCGGAACTTTATTTAGCGTTTATAAATCGTAGTAGCGAGTTGTTTTTAGTCTTAGCTGTAGGCATTCTGGATAGTTATGGTCGCGTTGTATGCAAATAAAAATGTTAGCATCGAAAACAAACCTCACCGATTTTTATGTTTTGAATAACATACTTTTATTTTTCCTGCCCGCAGCAGTTATATTTTAGAAACAAACAGCAGCCGTTGTTTTTTATGAATATTGGTGATGTACATAATATAAATAAATAACTTGTCTTGTATAATAGCAAAATCAACACCGTCATTTAATTCGTTATTGTTTACACATATCATAATATTTATCGAGAAAACGCTTTTTCAGAATTGCGGTTTATTTCTAAACCGAGAAGCGATTGGTAAATCCCTAACACAAGTGGGACAAAAAGGGTAATTAAATAATGTACTGCACGGCGGGACCTTTCAGCTGTTTTTTGTAGTTCTACCCTCACACGAGTCGAATTTGGGTCGTGGAAATAGGGCGTTTCGTTAATGGTTTCTGCCTACCAAAGGTGTTAAGTGCCTACAAAATGTATTCTTAAACACCCTGGTGCTTTTTAAAGCATAAATCAGATATTTATTTTTCAGTTAGTATCATTGTTTTAATCTTCTGGTAATGTGACTATTGAACCTCAACTCAACCAACAATTCTCTGACCTGATAATAAACTTTGAGCAAAAAGTTAAAATTTTAACAAAATTAGATTCTTTTCATACAATTACGCCTTCAAAATCTCTATTTACTGTATTATACTTCGTAAGTAAACTGCTATTTCATCTCAATTTAATTTGAACTTTATGTAATGGAAGTAAGGCATAGAATCACTTAAGTCACCTTTTGTGTTGTAAATGCAATTTGGGCACGGTGTAATGGTTCGGGTAGACGCCATTAGGCCGGTGACGTCACGGGCCCTTTGCGAGGTCACAGTGTAAACGATAACAGAAGGCACATTTTCAAACACACGGAGTTAGCACAGTTCGAATCTCGCACATACTCGCAAATCGTCGCTACGCTATTATTAGAACACAAGTTAAACAAAAGACTTACACATTGTAGTTCCTGACAACTCAGTTTTGAAGTGCAATTACTAAACTGTTAGAACTATGAGGATTTGTATACGGATCTATAAGGATCTTGGCAATATTAATTTTGCTTGTTATACACTATGTCTTCATAAGGAGTGAGGATAAGTTTTAATAATACATCTATGGATATTATAGTGTTCCTTCTGTGTTACATTTACTGTGTCCATTCTGCGAGCTATGTACATAGTCTGGTGCCGTGGCTCACACCTCCAGCATGGACATGACTGAGTTAACCTTTATATGTCGTTCCCAAAGGAAGACATAGTGGACCTTCTGTTTTCCCTGTGCTGTGTCCGCCCCTGGTAGTGACGTGCCCTGGTAGCACCTCTAGTGCGGACATGATTTAGCTAACACCTCCATTATTGTGTCGCGACAGTTAATGGGCCGGATTCACGTTTTGCAGTCATTATTTATATTATTCATTTATCATGGTGTTTCTGGGACAAACAGACACTATTATGTCGTCAAAGTAAAGCTATTTCCGGCAGTAGATATGGCAAAATTAACGATCATATTTTTCAAGACCGATGTTAACCCTGTTTAACGATGATGCATAGTTGGTATCCAATACCTTACCTATTTGTATCCAATACCTTACCACTTCTGTACCAAAAACCCTGATAGTATGACAAGAACTGCCAAACGGAGCAATAACACAAATTAAACATCCACCGTCTGAAGGGGACACATGTAACAATAAAATACGTTCAACGACTATAATAGTGAATAGTGCCGGGGAGCCTCGGGGGGCCCGGCGGCCTCGGGGCCCGGGGCCCGGGTACCTGGCAGGGGGACGTAATGGCACCCGGGGTGACTGCGACTAAAGAGCCAGTGATTCATATTAAAATTACATTTTGGGGCAAAGTTACCGGCGTTTTTGGTGATCGTACTTTTTTTTGAGCGGCCCGCGGCTTGCGGCGCGGGCGCTACTGATTGTTAAGTGATTGCTTGATAGTTGCCGGGATACGGTTGTAGTTGCTTGTACAAGGGGATGTCAATCACAATTGCTGTTAATATATTTTAGTGTAAATGTTGTCGCGGTCTGTATTTGAGTGATAACTGCCGCGATGGAGGGCAGATAAGCTCGTGGATTTAATATTTTGCTATGGAAAGTTTTGAAAGAAATATTGTTAAAAGGTCGAAGCAATCAGTTGCTGTCGACCTTTCTATAATAAAACGCCAGATTTACGATTTTAGTGTTTTATTCAACGTCTTGATAGGGTCCCGGCGAATAAACTCAGGTGCATTCAATTTAGAACTTTATCTTGTGTACTAAAAGTTTAATTTTCGTTTAACTTAGGAGCACCCCTGTTTCTTGCAAAGTGCGCACGTGAGCTGAAGTTTAAAAATACGTCCAATTTCCAAGTCCCTGTATCTTGAATATTATTTTCCCCTCTGCTGCGCCACTGGGTGAGGATCCATACCAATTGATATTGTTTTCCATTATCTCCTCCTTATTACTAACACTAGTCATTAAGTTATTTTGTTGCTACTAACACTATGGACTTACGTCTGAAATAAAGAATTTGAATTGAATTGAATTATAAATGATTGTAAAAACATCCGGAATTTATGAGTTTAATTCACAAATTGTATGTCTCCGGAACTACTGCGCCGCGAATGATTAAACTTTAGGCGTGATAACGTTTATTCTTTAAATTAAGATGAATGAAGCTAATAAAATTACACACAACGACTTGGAACAGCGGATGTTTTGTGTTGTGTTAGGAAAGCTCTGCGGTATCGAGTTCAAGGAGTATCGTTATGATTTTTTCTCTGTTTTGTAATCATAATTATAAGTTCTGTAATATCAGATACGGCACACGTTATTATTTCATTTGAAATATTCTTCTTTTACAACTTTCGGCCATTTTACCTGTCATATAGGCCATTAACAAAAACCCACAAATAAAGTAAAAACCGCCACATTATAAAAGGCACAGGGCCACACAAAGGTCTCCACATAAAGGTTGTAACCACGCCAGTGACGCGTGCGACGGGTCAGCTGAGCGTGAACGTACGCGCACCTGAGCACGCCCTGTATATCAACCACACAAATATTCCAGAAGTCACTTTCTATACAAAATATGCTCAAGAAAACTACAGACGATCGCATATCGACACGTGCTCTACTTGGCCAATCATGGTTCCTTTCAATTCTACTCTTACTACGTTTTCGGTATTGGTACCAACCAGCTTAAGTCTAGACGCAATGAGCCGCAAAGTCACATCTTCACAGTTCCTTTTTCGTTAATTTCTAAATACTTACTGTGTTTTCGCACGTAATAAGGACTTAGTCTTCTGCACTTACTCTGCGGCGCTACCCCCACTCGCGTCCCGCATACGCACTGAAATAACAGGGCTGCCCTTTACAAGTTTTTTATGGAATCAACTCTGAATAGAAGGTTATTATTGTTGTCCTACATAAGGTTCAAATATAAAAGGATGTACAATGTGTAGATGTTCCTGTATTCTTGGTAAAATGTCAACTTTATTGTGCTATGAATGTGGGTCGCAAAAATATTGCGTAGTTATATATTTATTTTTAAACCCGGTAGGTAGTCAGCCTCAAAAAGATGACACAAAAAATTTTGATTGTCTTCAATTTGTGTTCCATAATTTTGTATGAATGTAGTGTAATGTAGCTACAATGAAGTATCCTATGTGTACCTAATATGTGCTGTAGCTACACATTGATACCATATTATGGAACAATTAACTGAATTCTTGTCGATGTAAGTATACATCTTTTTGAGGCTGTACATAAGAATAATAATTTAGGGTAAGCACTGCTTATTTCTAAATCATAGCCGCAAAGGATAGCTTAAAACCACAAAACGCAACTGTGTTTTTGTTTTTAACAATAATTTGAACCATATTTTGAACCAATCAATTAATAATTGTCGAAGTACTTACCTATTATAAAAAAAAACAATTTAAATTTAGCTGAATCAGTAAGATTAGTGTTATAGAGAGCCGTCGGTCAAACACAAACATATTCAAATAAAGATCATAATTGTCTGCGTGTAGTCGCTAGAGATGCGCTCACAGTTCCCGGCGCGCTAGAGTCGCCCGCGGACACGGGGTTGGGACCGGGCTCCGGGATAAATAATAAATAAATATAAATATAATAATGTTTATTGAATAAAACGTTTACAAAGATTGTACACTTAATCAACAGTAAGATTTTCCAAACAATATTATAGTGCCTAAAATAAACTAAAACTAAAATATGTTAAGAACAGGTTCAAGTAATCATGGTACGGAATTACAATGTTAGGTAGCGACCCGCCCGATCTAGGTTAATTCAAACCTGTGTTTCAGGCCATCACTTTACGTTTCAATTAGAACGGAACACTAAAATTTAAAGTTAAACTGATATAAAATAATCTATTAACAACTATGAGAATAAGCATATTGGTACATTAATATCTAAAACTAAACCTATGTAAATATACAAAAGTAAATACTTACGAGTAAATAAATTATCATCATGACAAGATTTCTAGAAGTTTTTCTGTGTCTGTGTAATTGAGTATCGCTAAATGTTCTGATATCATTTTACTACATTTTTTAAAACAGACGCTATAGAAGGTTAGTAACTTGTTGAGCTTATTATACAGAAAAGGTCCTAAAAACACATAAAATCGATTAGCAAACGCATGTCTAGTTTGAGGCTTTATGCAAACCAAGTCCTTCCTTCTCTTGTCGGAAGGTATTGGGTCAAAGGGAAGTGCAGTGTGCTGGTGTAGTACTATGCTTAGTATAAATAATTGCCGTACTGTTAGTACATTACATGCTATGTAAAGCTGGTGCGTAGGAAATCTAAAAGGGCGAAAGGTAGCAACCTTTAGAATTGCTCTTTGAGCACGCTCTAGAGGGAGTAAAATTGTTTTTGCAGCACCACCCCAAGAAGTTATACAATAGGTAAGAATGGATTGACACAAAGCTAAATAAACCTGTTTAATTAATTTAAAGTCGGCTATGTTCCGTAAATTCTTAAAGACATATATTAATTTGCGCACTCTAGTACATAGTAAATCGATATGTTTACGGAAATTTAGATTGGAGTCAATAGTGACACCTAGATATTTTAAATGGTCAGCTTTAGTTAAAGTGGGGCAGGAACATGCAGTGGATAATTGGTATTAAGGCGTTACTCTGTAAATCACACGACTGAGGCGAGATTAGATGATTGATCTTACAGAAAGTTACTTATAAAACTTCGTTCAACAAATGGTTATGAACATTTTGGAGAATGAAAATTACGCGTCAATAATCTTAAAATAATCAATAAATCTTAAACAGTTCGGACCAGACTTTTTCATTATTAGCTTAGTTATTATTTACACGTGACCAGGCTTTAGTTGAGTGTATAGTTAGGTTTCTAAATTAAATGAATCGTACCGATACAATAATCACTTTCTCAAATGACTGAATATTTCTTCACGTGATTTGAAATTTTGTGACGCAAGACTCGATCGCTCTCTAATGAAAAGTGAGGACAATTAAATCATCTCCTCGTTGAAAATCAATCTTAGACGGACAGTAACTGCCTAAATGTACTTTAACATTTCTGACTACATACTCAGCCTGCCCTCCGGCAACAGATGTGGTAATAGGAGGCACAGAGCAACATCGTCAGGCAACGATTTAGATGATATTAGACGTGGTTAGTGAAGATAGTAAACATAGGGGCGAGGGATTTAGGGAGTGCTCGCCACAGGACCACTTCTTGTAAAATATCTGTGTTTGCGACGAGCGTATTGAAGTTTGTACATGTTTAGAAACTAAATTAAATACCACGCTAGTAATTCGTATATTACCACGTCTCAGTCGATCTGCTGTTATTATATGTTGTGTTAACTTAGTAACGACGGTAAAGTCCTATTCATTTGTTGATAAAAAAATATGCCAAAATCCTATTCAAATAATCACCTGATTATCACTTCTTTCCATTCAATAACTCTCATCTCATTAGACGAATAAATCCCATCGCTAGCTCAACCCTAGCTGTCCGAATGTCCGGTGCTCGGACCGAATGTCATACAGTTTAGTGTCCGGGCTAGCCGTAAATATCCCACATTATCCCCACCCTAGTGCTGCGCGTCCGATGTCCGTTGTCCGGTAGTGTCCGTATTGTCCGGGTGGCCCGACACGGCCGACTAATAGCCTCCTTAATAAGTACATAATGAGCGATATTCAAACGTTAGCGCCATTGTGCGAGTATACAAACGTGGACGCAGTTTGTTAGATCGGGATTAGCAGGATTATCTGATAGTACCTAAATAGGGGATTATTATAGGTAATCAAAGTTAGACCGATAAGCTAGGTGTAGTTACTTATTTGTGCCAGTAAATAGGTAGGTTTTTGTAGACGTAAACATATTATTTTTTATCATTCTGTTTTAACATGTATTTTCGAGGAATTGGCATTAAGTAGGGTTATAAAAGGTGACTGGTGTGCTGTGTCTGTGTGCCCCTCAGCTTTTATGAGCCCCAGGGGGCAAGACGCGGAAACTATTCGCTCCAACATAAGATGCTGCTCTTCTTATGTTTTTGATATCTATAAGAATGTTTATTAAAAAAAACTTCTATCTGCTGAAGATCGCGGCATCGCAAATTGAGTTGAAACTATCAGCCGCAGCAGAGCGAGGAAAGTATCGATATCTAAAGTTAGCCAAGTTGCCGATGTAAGTAACAGCACTTCGCAAAGTTTCCAGTTTCACTTACCAGGAAATACACGAAATATTGCCAGGTGAGAAATAGTTTTGGTGGGAGATGGGGGATAGTGTTGCCAGTTACCTTTAGTATTTCTAAATTGAGTCGGAAGTTAGGTTTCTTTGTGTATCGAGTATCGTCTAGTTCTTTGTTGCTGAGGATCTAACGTTTCGTAGATAGAAAGTTGTAGGTAAGTAATATAATTGACACCGTCATAGTTTTGTGTATTCTTCATGTTAACTTCAGCTATTCTTTTGCTTTTTCTTCAGTAAATCATATTCTTAACTTTTCATTGTCTACTTTATGGACAAGGGTCATGAAAGCAACTTTTTATTCCCAAGATCTCTAGTTACAGGCAACCTCAGTTAACTGCAGAAAACAGTAAATTCAGGCGAACTTACGCCATTACTTATGTACCACAACTTGTGGACACACCCGTGCTTACCTGCCTGCTGCACACTGCTGCTAACATAGTAGGCTTGTTATCTACATTATACTTAGCTCATTGTAGACTACCAGGTTACAAAGCATCGACGTTTTACAACGACAAAGGCTGCTCAGGCATTAAAATTGGCTTTGTAAGTTGTGATATAAAAGAAGATACGAAATGTTGATTAGAGTGTACTATGAAGAGAGTATATTGCTTTGTGTTCTTGTTCCAGGCTGATAACATAAAGCTACTATGTAATTGGTATCCCATTGTCCACTAGCTTCGTAAATAAATTGAATAAAAAGAAACGAATGGATCACCTAATCCAATTATCTGTTTACTCAGCCAAACGGAATCCTTACAAAACAATGAGCAGTACTAAAAATAACCCCAATCCTCCTTATATTGCTGACATTTTGGGAATGTCTTAACAATACGAGTCTTGCCGAAGCTAATAATGGCGCTTTTTCCGAATATCCGTCACAAAGGGTTGGCGTCCATTGTTGTACGATATTCGGGCCGCAGCCGGGCCGCTGGGCCGCACGGCCGGGCAGGCTTGTGCCAGATTGGTTTCGGGCTAAAGGGGGCTATACAACGATGTTCGTGAGCGCCTGACCAAATGTTACAGGTACAGATCAATGACTGCCTTTTAAATACTTTTGCGCTATATTGTCAATACATGACTGATAATTATTATATTTTTAATTTAATTTAATTTTTGAATTGTTTTTTATTTTTGGCATCGTTCTCACATCTATAACTTGAACATGAATGATTTAACCAATATATTGTAACCATATTTTGATTTAAAAGAGTGTCCGTGGAGTTTCTTGCCCGTTCTTCTCCATTGGTACCTACTACGCTTTGGAATGGGCAACTAGCTTCGTATTTCTGACTGACCGACACCTTGACAATTCAAAAGTGCCTGTAATTGATTTATTTGAAATAAATGGTTTGAGTTTGACTTTGTCAAAGACAAATTATTTATTTCAAATATACACATAAAAGGCACTTTATAACGTCAAAATTTATAAAAAAATGGAATTGATTCTAGTCGCCCCTTCCAAAAGGTAGTTTTCGTATGGAGAAGAATGAGCAAGAAACCCCACTGATACTCTTTTATAATGTTTTACAAAATTTTGTATACATTAATTATAATATAGTTATATGTGACGACGATGCCTAGACCTAGAATAAGGTTATTATACCACAATAGGTAAAACGAATTAAAAATTAAGCAATGAAAACTAAATTAATTATGTGATAGATACATGGTGCTCACATATATAAAAACATTGTCAAAAACAAAGTAAAAGTATACGATATTCCTATTTTACAAGTAATACTAATAAGTCAATGAGTGTTGGTGTAAGTCACAAATGAAAAATCAATGTCATAAAAATAATAAATTATACAATTAAATTAGCAACCAGTTTGATTTTGTCTAGACTCTAAATTGTCCTATGGAGCAGGACCAGCATGTTTCCAAGCATTCTTATCTTGGATAAAATCCTCTAATTTGTAATTATGCTTGCAATGCACAATTACATTTTCACTTTACAGGTGTCAGTTTACATATTTGTATGGAAAACTACTTTTACATATTTTGTAAATTGTAGTATAATTCTGACAGGTCTCACGGTGTGTCAAAATTTTACAATTTTGTGCCTCAATTTAATGATTAAAGAAATTAAAATATTATATCTATGCAAAAAATATGGTTCCAACAACGAGTAGTGCAAGATGATATTGTGATTGAACGGCAACGGCGAGTTTTTCGTAACAACGACATTTTGCTTTTAATGTGACAGATTTTACGTTCAACGAAAAAATTCGTATTTTTGTTGTTATTCTCTATGCCTTTAGTGATGTACTAAAGAAACCAATAATAAAGTAAACCGTGAAACACAAAAATTCTAAAATCAAGAGTATGAAATCTATCTTCGTTTATTAAGAATCTGCGCCAAAAACTTACATTTTATGTAAATTGTCTCAAACTCAAACCATTTATTTCAATTAAACCTCTTAGAGGCAGTTTTGAATTGTCAAGGTGTCGGTCAGTACCTATAGAGAAGAACGGTCAAGAAACTCCACGGACACTGTTTAAATTTTTTATGCTATATATAAAATATTGGATAACTCATTCATGTTCAAATTATACATGTGAGAACAATGTAGAAAGACGTGAACGTTACAAGCGTCTGTAATAAAAATATAAAACAAAGAACAATTCAAAAATTAAAATAGGCAGCTAACAGTTAACCAGTCTCAACTAGCGGCGCCCGTTCATGAACAAAAATTCAAAGAAGGATAATATATTTTATTTCACATAAACCTGAAAAAGTGCCCATGTGCATTTATAAAACATCAGAAGATAGGTGCACGGCTCCAATTGGTCGTTTCCTATGGAGAAGAGCCGGCTATATCAGTCAGCCTTAGCTTTATTTTTCTTACTGCATATGCAGCTGACCTTAATCTCCCTGAAAGAGTTCTAATGTGGGCGCCCCATTGCAATTTTGAATCTAAAGTAATTCCTGAAAATATAGTTTTGCCATCAAGTTTAAGGTTCATTTATTTATTTATTTTCGCAATACTTCTATCATTACAAGATATCCCAAAGCGATAGGGTGGTACTTATTTTACAAATTACAATTTGTAAAATACACAAATGGTATGCAGTTATTCTTGCAAATTCATTCAATGAATTCAACATGATGAATGGATCAGCAACATTCAGCTCAACCATTTTGAAGGGAGCTAAATGATCCAACACATGATGTAACCTACTTAATTAAACAGCACATGAAGTAAAACTTAACATCTATGTGACTTCAACAAAATTGTAGGATTGTGACGTTTATTAAACAGGGCCCTGCCATTGTTTTGTTCTCATAAATCTCGATTTGATAAATGGTCGTTTATCTTGGATCTCTGCAGCCTCACAACAGTCTTGTACTGACTACTCGTATTGTGTGGACCGTACAGTCTGTATACTGAAAAGCGTTGTGTAGCTCTCCGCCTCGGTGCATATTATTGTTACCTTAAGAATGTATACTCGAGCGACTAACGGGGTAGTCATTTTTACTTTTTATGACAATATGTAGGTATTATGATGCTGCTTTTCGAAAAAAAGAGATGAATTTTGTGTTTTGAATGAGTTGGTGCAGATTTCACCGATTTGCGCATTATAATCATTCCCACATGCAATACAGCCACGTTTGTTCGGCATTCGTGTCCGGAATACAATATGCCTGGGGGATCCATTGTCCATCAATCTGCTCGTGACGTCTTTACATATTGAATGCCTGTGAATTATTAGATGTGCACGATGGTCCATTTAATCAGTTTAGGTAGGTACTGCAAATATGTCTGTATGTTTTGAAATGAATATCAGTGTGGTTGGGTAGTCCATCGAGAATCATTTAGTAACGTCGTGTATTTCTATGTTGGCGATACGATACATGGTCAGTTTTACTTTCATATCCATGTGATCTGACCAGGAAGACCAAAAGTGATCGAAATCGATTGACCTCAACAATCTTATCGTCTCGTGTATGCGTACGGTTGTCGGTTATATGTAGTTCTATTGCGATTCTCATTGATCTCTCCTTGTATGTATAGTATCCATAATCGTATTTTGGGGAAAGCGAGGAATATTATCGGTGCGTGTTTCCACAAAACTGGTGTTCGTATCAGTTACGTCACGGTTCATTTGTTCTATCTATCGTTCATTCGGCCAATACAATGGATACTCGGTTCAATGTTATAATGAAGGGAAAATTTGAATTTCACGTAACAATGGAGTACAGTACAACTATTTTCCTAATGTCCCTCGGCAAACTTCGTGTTTCGTCAGTTACCAGTTGCCCTTTGCACTTGGTGCAGACCGGACGCTCTCAATCGACTTGGAAGTATAAAGAGAGAATATATTTTAAAAGTGGGAGGAAAGCTGTTTCTATTCGGAAATGCGATGATTCCCGAGGATCTTTAACAAAATAGTAGTACTGTACTTACTTATGAGATTGAGATAGTTCTTCTTCTTGGTCGCGTACTTCATTACTGAAGGTTGTGTAGTTATCTTATCTTATTATTATACTATTAAACGAGCAATATTTGTATATATATATATGTGTGTATATATATATATATGTAATTGCGTTCTCGAAAACGGCTCTAACGATTTTCATGAAAGTTGCAATACAGGGGGCGGGGGCGAAAAATGGATCTAGCTAGGTCTCATATCTGGGAAAATTTGTTTTCTCCAAAGTTTAGACCAAGATGACTACCTTAGAATAATGACATGGGAGCATGGAATAAGTAAGTACCTACTATGATGACAGCATGGAATTAGTATGAATTATCCTGTACTATTAAATGAGCATTCTCTATTTTCACCAGAACAGGGCTCGCTCGCCAGGCACTCGAAGCTAAAATGTGTAAGAAAACCGTGTGTAATTGTAAAATGTTACAGGTGAAATATAATAAAAGAATAGCGCCCTTTTAACTATCAGAAACTCTAAACCGTAGTCTAATTCTCAAACCACTACTCACCTATAAATACCGAAGGACCATAACCATAAGGATAATACACTAACTAAGGAATTTACTTTCAAAGACTGTCAGAATTACCCACAGACAAACTAACCCATATACACGTACTTCTCCAAGCGTGCTAAACTCCACGTTCAGTGTGAACCACAGATAACTTCGCCCAGTGTGGTCCACGTGTGGGTCTGTGGCGGTGCGTGACGTCACACACGCTGTGGTAATGGACCCTAATAGTTGTTGACGGACATTATCTGTGCTATGAATATTAACTGTGTTTAACACTAGATAACCAACTGATTAATTATAGATATTATATTATATAAGCACTAAATGGTTTGACTTAGGTGTTAGCTACAAAGCGATGTTGGTCCCAATTTTAGAGCCCCATTAATAAATCCCTTGAATTTGTGTAGGTAATAAGTTAGTCGAGTTTAGCTAGCGTTTGTTCACTAGATAGTCGTTTGAGAAATTGTGAAATGTTGAGTTGTTGCGAGTGACTGGTAAAAAAAGCTATTAAGTCAAACTTAAATGCTGGAATGATTTCTATCCGCATTGTTGGGACCATATGAGTATCGTGGTTGGGGAAGGAGTGTAAGTATTCCTAGATATTTCAGTGTCTTAGTCTTTTTAGATGACCATGAATATTAAGCACAATGACGCTTCTTACATAAGTTATTGCCACGGTGCGAGGAAAACGACTGGCCGCTAAACTCTATGCGTGGGGAACATTGCATTTTGGACCGCTAGCTTTATTGTTACCTGTAGTACATACCTCTCCCCTTTAAAAAAAAATCATTAATCTACCCACAATTACTTAGCAGGTACCCAAACGATATTTTAATTACTGTGTTGTACCCGTAGTGTATAAAGATATGATGACAATGGCGCGTTCGCTCGGCCTGAACAAACAGTCGTTCAAAGAGTGACAGTAACTAATGGCGGGGTCTGGATGACCATCGCTCATCCTCATTGGTTCAGGAGACGGCATACAAAGAGATGGACCAAGAATGTATTAGAATTATGAGAGTAGGATTGAAGGAGTTTGTAGTTGTTGAAATAAAAAGTTTAATTTTAAAGACTGAACAATCATGCCAGCTTTAAAGGGTCAACTCCTGAACATCTATCTATCATGCGTTGCCAAATGGATCATGCACAGCCCCTTTATTTTTCTTACTAACTTAGCATCCATCTAGGAATTTTCCAGAAAGTGGTTTTTCTCCAGTCGTTTTATTAGCCGTCCCTGTCTGAGGTAGTACCTATGTTATACAGATATTTTCTTTTCAAATATACAAGATGGTCGTTGTGGCTTACAGGCCAGGCTTAATTTGGTAAAATAACGACCATATTATGTCCTTTTATACCCGAACAAATTGCGACTTCTCAGCGGTCACTAGGTAACCTGACTGAACTGACCCTGGCAGAACAACACAATTAGTACCTTTACATCAGTATTCTGATCAGTACCGTTTAAATATTAATCCAGATAATCCAGACCCGCACGCTAAGCCGCGGTCGCAGTCGGGAATATTAGCGATAGTCGCACCGCGCAGTAATATTAGCGATAGTCGCACCGCGCAATAATAAAATGGCCGTGTATCTCGAGGCCGTGAACTGGCGTGATTAGTGACAGTTGAGCTTATTCTATAGTAATGTTCAAAATAGAGCTGCATGAGTAAACTCCAACATAGTAACTTTAATATTTAGACGTGCCAACATACATAAAACTATATAGGTATAATAACTCTACAAACTTTTTCGAAGTCGTCCTCACAATATCTATTATTCTAAAACGAGACTGATTTGACTTTCAAATTCACTTAAGTTCGTCATTATGTCCTTACGACGCGTCCAAATAGATCTATTCATTAACAGCCTCTAGTTTATCCCCCTAAAGACTATCAAACAGCCAGACGACCGGCCGACAGGCGGACTACAAACGAAGTGCCCCAAGAAACTCTAATCTAATTTAACAGGATTAGAGCGTTGAGTCGTGAGCAACCGGCCTAATGCTGCCAATCTATTGTGAAACAGCTCAGGTACGCTCATCGGTATTCACAAGTGGAGCCGTCTAATTTTATTGAGTTTATTTCACACTTATTTGCATTATCTTTATTGTGAGTCTCTTTTTGGTGAGGCTAAATAAGGGAGCGTAGCCGAGTCTAAATGAAAAGGTACATTTTTACGGATTCACTGAAGACAGCCTATAGAAGGCTGACAAAATCATACCTGCGTATTTAACCGAAGATCAAAAGAAAAGCTTACGAATCTATTGATACTATTTCTGGAACGAAATATATTTTTGTTCTCATGAAATGTTAGTAAGCCGTAGAAATATTTGTAGAGAGAACCCGGGATCTGCGTCAATCAATTCCTCCATACATTTTCTAGGATGTTTTACAAATAAGGAAGACATTATCACAAGTGTATGGGCGGTAGGTAGCAAGCATCTGTATCATTTATCTCAGCGGTAACATCTACGCGGCCACTAATTGGCACTAATCCGGCAAGCTCGGTGATTATAGCTCGAAGATCGATCTTATAGCGATTTATAGCTCCGCATTTAACGTCTAATATAAAGTTAACGTTATATTATTGTACTACTGCCCTGTTGGTCTCATGGTCGCTAGCGCGTCTGGACAACGTGGGCTCCTGAGTTGGACTCCCAGGTCAGGACAAGTGTTTTTGGCCTTATAGCAGTACTTAGTAGCCCAGGGTTGGGATGATGGCTATTGGCTCACCCCCGTCACATAGGACTGAAACATAACTCGTGAAACACGGGTAGTACAAATACAGAAGTTTTTCCTTCTAGTCCAGTGTGTGCTAGTAGGTACTGCCAGTTAATCTGTTGATCCGTTTACGTGCTGTGAGTGAACTTTAATCAGTCGGGGCAAAGGCTTCACTTCCAACGAGCCGACACTATCGCTAGACTGACACAGTAGGTTGTTTGCAAGGAAATAGCTATTGTTTGTTACGGTCGGACAAGGGCTAGGAACGTGATTATGAGGGAGTATAAATAAGTCGAGAGAGCTTCTATATTATATTTTGGCATAGCGTCGCTTTAATTTATTTACGTAATAATTCACACAATCAATTTTCATTATGAACGAACCACAGCATTTCAAGTTTCACACCAACCACCATTTCCAAGTTTGTTAACAATTCGATATTCGCGGCATGACTTCATCCTGCCAACAATGATTGTATGTATTCAGATGTCCAATATCTTGCCGGTAGTTACAGGTTACGACAATCACCACAGAAGGGTGACCACCCCAAAACGATCTACCCTCGGAAAGGGGAACAGAATAACAAGATTGGATTGTCCAAATTGTACCATAGGTTGTATTGTTGTCGTGTTCTCAATATTGTAGCTGCAACACGAAGAAAGAAATACAGTACGTAATCCTGGGTTCTGAAACTGAAATCTTATAGATGAAAAGAAAACATTAATTAATGTAGGAGTTTCTAAATCACATTAAAGTCCAATCAATTTGAATTGAAGTTTTTGCCTACATAACTAAAGACACAAACTTTTTTGGGACACCTCATAGATAAGAACAGAAGGACCATTTCGTAAAACTAAAAAAAAACATATACATGTTAACGATATATCATGATGGAAGTTATAATCGCGCACGAAAATGGTATTGAAAATCCGTTCGACGCTTGCCACAATGTTCTCATAAATGATCTTCCCATAAGTATCACAAAGCATGATTTGCGCGCTATATGAATTTGACCTTCCATTCGTATATTGTGTAAGAAATTACCAACTTGATGTTTTTTCAAACATTGCTGAGAAGTTAGGAGGGTGACGAGCGCTCTCGAGTCCTCACAAATGACGGGCCGCGACTTCAGACGACTTTTACCGAACTTTTACAAAATATGTCCAAAGGGACTGCGTTGTGTGCCCGTTGCTAACTTCAGTTAATTAATATTAATTCTCTACGACTGCCGCTAGATATTTAATGATGAGTTGAGGCGGAAGTTGGGAAGAAGTTTACAGAAACTCCGTTTTTAAGTAGACTGAGGGTGCAATGTTTGAAACAAACAAATCGAAATGAATAAAGCCTCGTGCAGACTAGCGCGACGCAACTCGAACCATACAATTTCTAAGAAAAATTCACGGTCTATCAATAACCGGTGCCGCGTCGCGCTGGTCTGCACGAAGCTTAAGACAAGCATGTTGACTATGGCAGTATTTTTCTTCACTGTATTTTAATAAGCAATGAGATTTTCAAGAACACTAAATAAATATCTTTTAGAACCAGACATTCAAAATACAGACTGGCTGATATAAACACGAAACAATCTGTCTTATAAATTAAAACAATCAATCTTTCAATATATCTGTCGCAGGCAGATTGTATGATTCGTCAATTTACAAACGGCGCCGTCCATTTACAAACGCTGGCGCTTTTGCAAAATGCCTAAGGGTAATTGGCAATTCGTTTAGTTGTTATAATTTCGACATTGATTGTTATTGTAGGCAGACAACCATAAAACACGGGTTGGACATACTTTATTCCAGCAATCAGGTACCTATTATGTCACCGTAAAATTGTGAGAACCGTTTATAATGTAGATTATAAACAATCGAACAATTGTGAACTGGGTGAATAGGTTAGGTTAGAACTGAACAAGCGAAACGAGCGAGCGAAACGAGCGACCGAAAAGAGCGAGCAGATTTTGCAAATCCGCCAGAGTTTGTAAACGGACGGCGCCGTTTGTAAAATGACGAATTATACAACCTGCCTGCGACATATACAAGACAAATCCTTCTAATTATAATATCAGCCTCACTAATTACTGAAATCTGTAACAAAACACGGTTTCTTTAGTAAATGATTAATGCCGCTACTTAGTGACTGAATCAACAGCAGTCGTAGCGATCAGTCGCCGGTCGCTAGTTGCTACAAAAAGCCGCCAACAACCACCAACAGTGAGTTATCGCCACAACAGCTACTGCCACAAAAAGTGCCGACTGTGCGAACTGCGCTTAACTGTTTGTTTTTAGTTACTGTAATTGGGGCAAGCCTTTAGATTGTTTATTGGTTGGAAACTAAGTGTATTGGGTATCGGTTGGGTGAAACTATAAATTTGTAGAAGACATCAGACAAGCTATTGTACGGTTCCTATAAGTTGTCAAGGCTGCAAAATAAGTGACTACAAATCTCTTTACAATTTTTGATAATTTGCTTTCATTCGGTTTTTGGACGACAGGAAATTGACATGTTTTGTTTAGAATGTCAACTCCAGTAGCACCACTGTGCTAATAAAATCAAATACCTATCAAATAAAAACAAATATCAAAATATGAAAAATCCAAGCATCCCTGTCACAGGAAAACATCGCAAAAGCAAAACAAAACCTTGCAACCGTCCAATACAACGTTACGGTCTCAAATCTCCAGCAGACGTAAGATCATCTATACAGAAAATATGAATGCAGTCCGTTTGTACATAGAGGAGCCTGTAGCTCAGTCGCCGGGGCGTGTATGTTCCATCGCGGATTCGTTTCCTGTCGCCGGCCCGGCACGGTGCGCCGGCGGCACGGCACGGACCGGCCGCCGGCGCCGGAAGCGTTTGTTTATTTGTTTATTTTTCACTGCAGAATGGTTCAGACTTTTTAAATGTTGACCCGCAGTTTGTATTTTCATGTTAAAGCTTGGTGTTTGTGTTTGAGTTGTACTCGTTGGCGGTACGGAGTTGAGATTTATATATTGGAATTTAGATAAACCAGTTTCGCTTGGAAACTTTGATATAAATAAGAAATTCGTTTGTTTAGGGACTAGATTTTGCACAAATTGGCACAAAAACTAGACAGGATGCTACAAGCGTTTCGAAGCTGTAAAGCCCTGCTTTAAGGTCCGGAAACTGGATATATCATACACGTTGCGAGCGTCTATAGCAGTTTGTTATTAAAAATGTGTCTCTAAGACCATTTTCCTCCTTTCTATTCTATCTTTTAAACGAAAAGCCCCAATGTATAGCTCGACAGCCACGGTTCCGAGGCAAGGCGCGCCCATATTGGATAGTGTTGAGAAGAGACCGTCGCCAGTCAAGGTGTGCCCTCTGACCCTCTGGCCCCTCTTCTGTCCCGAAAAGTGCAGTGACCAAATTCCGATATCGCTGCCTGAGCTTGTATACTTATGCATCATAAGTTTTTGTTTGCTAGTCAGTAATGTTAACTTATTTGTTTCAGATTGGAGCGCGCGGCTGTCGGGGCGGCGCCGCTCCTCGCAGCAGTCGCCGGCCGCGCTGCTGGCGCACTTCGACACCACCGTGCTGCAGGTTTGTTTGTCACCTACTTAATTCTCACCATTATCACAACTATACAGGCCTCTTTGTGATCGGAGATTTTAACACAAAGTTTAGCTTTGTCTAGCCTTTTGAGAGCGTATCGGTTCCAAATGCAATTAACTTGGTAAAATAATTATATAAGCGTTTGTGTAGTATTAACCATCCGTATACGTGTGACCATACGTAACACATCCATTCATCCATTACACTCCAGACATTGACCTCGCTCACCAACTCATCGTTTTATCACATCATGAGCTAATCTTGAATAGCTTGTGGCAGAAGACAAAAAACCGAAAAATAATATATGTCGATAGAGAATGCCAAGTTAGAATTAGTGTCATGTTACCCACAATTAATGTTATAATTGGATTAAACAGCCTCTCAGCTATGCGGTACTACCTAACTACCCACATAAAGTGATCGGGGGTACTTGTGAACCGCTGACGATCACAAGTCAGCCGGTGTGAATATAATCTGAAGTCGCACGACGACTACCCTCGGGGACCTGCCGTCACACAGCGCAGGGAGATGCAGAAGAAAAGAAATAAATCTTATTGATAATTATGGTGTTGATAAAAGGCGGATATTACGGATTAAGGAACTTTAACTTCGAAGTATAAAGCTGACTGCTCTAGTAGAGCTTTCATGTAATAAAAGGATCAGTGTGGAGCAGCTCTACATTGCTCCTTTACATAAAAGTTATCTTATAAAGGTTCCGTTTTCCTTTAAAGGTCGGAACCCTAAAAACGACGGTTAAGCCCTTAGTTTTTCGGCGATCTGTGTTATAAACGACTTCTAAACTGCATCCCACGTTAACACATTGTTAAGCGCATCCTCGTCTATGAGATAAGCTAGATGAGTTGATCAAAACTTTGTTACTCAGACGATAAGAGATAGAAGGAAGATTGTGAAAGCCCGATTTATGCATCTCTCGCTGCAAAGGTGTTTTTTGGGGCTTTTTTAGAGCCGTTGCTCTGAGTGGGACTACTGTTCATAACTTTTTTATGTCTGAATCCAGTAACCACTCCGATTTAGCGGACACAACGCGATTGAAGCGCCACCAGTCGTTGTGGCGCTCTGTCGGTACGGTGTTCAGATATTAAATTGAACAGTCGCTTCAAATTAAATATAAATGGCGTGGCAAATTACATTAAAAACTAATCATTTTGATAGAATAGGAAAAGCTAAAGTTAAACTTGGAATTATTTAAAATAGTTACTGATCTATCAAAAGAAATTCAAATCCTTATAATGATGATGATAAAAAATATCCTACATTTATCGTAGGTACCTACACAATACGCGAACAAAATATAATAGCAAGAAATTCGTAGTACCTTGAAAAGAGAAAAAAAAAATAGACAAGCAATTTGCCTGATCTGCTCAAAATAACGAACGAATGTCACAAAATAAAATATATTGCCTTTTTGCCATCAAACTCCGATTCAATTTCACAATAAAGTCGACGATGTAATCGGTAACATTTTTCTTTGGAACGACGTGATTGCATTGAGTTTCTTTGTTGCGGCTTGTATCAAATGTTGGCGGTCGCGACACACAATAAGAAAGTATAGAAGCATCACTCAATGGACCACCGCACGGGCATGTCACAGAGCAATGCAATCAGCCCAGCAAGTTTTGGATAAAGAAGTTTTGGATAAAGAGTTTTGGATAAAAAATCTTTTGGAAAACAATAAAAAAATCGTCTAACACGGGAACATCAACCGAACCTACATATACGGGGTATTCCTTGAAGCGCAACAGCCTTGAAACGCACCAAAAGTATTCCTTGAAACGCACCATTCAGGTGCGCTAACAAAATCAAATTAAAAATATTATAATTTTATTCCTCAAGACACACCATCTGATATTCCTCTTTGTGTTTAATCGTTGGTGTGTCTTGAGGAATGAAATTATAATATTTTTAATTTGATTTTATTAGCGCACCTGAATGGTGCCTTTCGAGGATTAAAATTATAATATTTTTAATTTGATTTTGTTAGCGTACCTGAATGGTAAGTTTCGAGGAATACTTTTGGTGCGCTTCGAGGAATACCCCACATAAAGAACTGAGAGAAAACGGCCATCGCTCAGCATAATGCAAAACTGCATGACTCGATCAAGGATAAAATAAATATATAGCTAAAGACATTGAAGAAAAGAGTCTTTACCAAAGTTCCTATAAAACTGCGTCCCTTGAAAATACGTCATCCACGATAGTACATTTTCATTTCAGCTCTGGCTCGAGGCCCTTCTATGAGTAAGTTTAAAATCGCAAGTTTGTTAGGACTAAGCCTGCTGTAACTTTTTATTCAATGGCGACTGTAAGTTTATCTCTTCCGCACAATTTGGCGAGGGTAGGTACAGGGGTAGCACAGACGCGGGGATGAAGGCATTCCTTTGAAAACGCCGCGGTTTATTGCAGAATACCGGCGGGTATTCTGCAATAAACCGTTCACATTGCCAGCTCATTCCGGGGAAAAAATGATATTCCGAGTTGTAACATTTTACGTTCGGTTCGACGGACGGAGTCAATATAGATGCGGAGGGCAAACGATGCACTCTCAAGAGCATGTACGAAACTGTTCGTTGGTTTTTTTAATGAAAAAAGTGCCTTCAAAACGTAGTTTTTTGATATTTTTTGCAAACATTCGTTGAAATAATAAAAGCAAAAGTTTCAAGTTATTTCTATTGGTTTTATTTTCTGTTCGGATTTTTTTTTACGTTTTATTGAACAAGTAAAAGGCGTTATTTAGACCACTTACTTTACTTTCATTAGGTAGTTAGGGTATGCGGCAAACCTTGAACCTAGCGATCGCATTACACAAAAGTTTTCATAACTGCCTAATTTCCTCAAGCGAAGTCATTTACCGTAGTTAATTTACGAAAATAATAGTTTCCACGATACAATCGTAATTTAAAAACCTACGAAGACCTCGCTGTTCGTGCAACCCGCCGTCTATGTTCACCATACGAATGAAGTTTGCGTTCGGCGAATATCCGCAGATGTGTACGAACCCTAACAGTACCGACTAGTTCACTTTGAAAGTTAGCTCTATGGAAATATTTGAAACTTGCACTTAGTACAGTGAGGTTAATCTTTTGTTTGTAGAGTACAAGTTGGAGGAGGCAGCTACTGGGATGCTGTGGACTTTGTGTTCATCAAGTCGAACTAATCGGGCTGAACTGCAGACTATAGATTACCTATTAGTTTGTAGTCTTTTGCAGACTAAAACTTTACAGAAAAAGTTGTGATTGATTAGACGAGTGGCGTAACCTGTCCAAACAATTTTGAGAAGATATTTTGACTACGACAGACGTAATATTTAAATACTTACGAGTAGCTAGGTAAAACTCTTGACAGAATGATACACTAGTCACAGAAACGAAAATTCAATAAAAAACTTATTCAGCTTCCAATTCCGATTGGTTCCAACACTAACCTACTGAACTGAATTTCATCAAAAACTCGAGTCAAATGCTTGACATTCCGTAGTTCGGAATGGAGCATTTGATCCGACAGGCGACGTCGGGAGGCCACCGAAGCGCGGCTCAGAGCCATTCCCGCAAGTGCCGCTTACCATGTTATATTTCTTAGACGAATTCTGTAACATAGGGGAGGGCATTGCAGACATACACGCTAGCGTAACTTGGTTGGTATGTTCGCGAGTGTAACAGAAGCCTTGTCGGACAACTTACTAAAGCTTACACTAGAACGTGAAGTAGCTTATCTAATAATTACTAGATCAACGCGAAAACATGAAACTAAAAGATATTTGATAGCATGTCTAGGGTGTCTAGAATCCGATGAGAGGTTTATTGATAGTGAATACAGAAGTGCATTTGATTGCATTCATAGCCCTGTGCACTTTAGTATGTGCACTATCAAACGACAGTAGTTTTACGACAGCTTCGGCATAACCGATTTATTGCTGAAATATACGATTACGATGCAATTCGAATCTACTCGTGTACCTAGTTTACAGGTATCGTCGCTCAGGTTGTTTTACCAAAATATATTCCTTATTATTGATGTATGTTTTCTATGAATGGTACAACAGATTTACTTAAAAATAGTCTAATCGGTAAACTGGTAGTATTATGCTTTAAGAGCATAAGTAACTTTATTTAAAATAAACAAACAATATGCAGTAATACAATAGTGTATTCACAGTAGTCATATGGCTATCACATGATATCATGTATGCTAATAAAACAATTGAACAATAAAATAAAATATAACATAATAACCGCGGTCCAACTCATTATCTATCCGTGTGTTTCCAAAAAAGGTCGCAGAAGGCCTCAGTAAATCAGAATTGGGTGTTCGGCATTACACGCGGCCGCAGATGACCTCAGGCCTTTATATCCGAAGAGAAATGGAAAAAATGCGCCGTCTTCGCTCTGATTCCTATAAAATTCCTTGCGCACCTATCCGAAAGCAATGTACTAAAAATATATACTTTTCTACCGCTGGAGGCCTTTTTCTAAAGGACAGTATTGGAATAAAATGTTATTGTTATCGGCCAGGTCGGGAGGTCGGCTGCATTGGTTTTTATAGGGAAATTATGTTAAGATGGGATCGCCCCTTATAATGTTGTAGTGACATTTATTCTTTATATTTTCCTGTTCCTGAAAAATTGAATATCTAAAAGGAAATGTTACCAAACATTAGACAATATTGAATGTATCAGTCAATATGCTTGTCTGTGGCTCTTCCGAAAACAATATTGTGTAGGAAATGATGAGGCTTCAGCACAATGTAATTGATACAGTACGTCATGTTACTGTTTGTTCAATGGAGGGTATTGTTTCCCGAAGATATATCTACATATAACACCTACGTGTACATCTGTTTGTGTTAGTCTTCCTTTTCTGTGAGAGTTGTCGTTCGAAGCGAAGTAAATGTGACGGAATTTGAACTGCCGTCTCATAAAATTATTTTAAACTTCTTTTCTCGTATCGGCACGAATTATGAAATAATATCAGCATGGGGTGGTGTACATGTTATCCAGGAAGATGGCAATAGCAATACCCAAGGACTCACGGAGCCACTCATTCCGATGTCAGCTGCAATGGACACGGCTAAGTCCTCCTTCTTTTCCATAGTAGTTATTACAATATTCCTAATAATATTCGTTTTCTGTTGCAGATCCGCGACTGGGTGTCGGTGGAGGTGGACATGCTCCGCACTCAGTCGGTCGCCGTCGGCGATGTGGAGGACATCCTGCAGCAGCTCGACAAGCAGAAGGTATGTACCCGAACTTTAATACCAAAGAAAGGAATAAAATACAGTCCTACAAAATTATTTTGGCGCGTGGCTAAAATCGCCACTAACACCGCCATAAATACAAGTCTATAAATATATAACACTGTAACATAGGTACCAGTCTATAAATATATACAACTATAATATAGATACCAGTCTATAAATCATGTCATTAGTTCACCAGTCGCCAGCCATATAGATCACTGGAAACTTTTTGCATTGTAGCTGCGCTAAGTGGTTTGCTAAATTCTACGGAAAATTGTGTTGCTTACAAGATATCATGTGTGCAACAGCTGACGAAAAGATGTCTAAAGTGCTCATGTGGTGTTTGAAGAACTGGCTTGTCTTGTGACCAGAGAGGTGAACTCGTTGACCTTGTCAGGCTATCCTTCTGTGTAGCTTAACTTTAATGTTTTTTTTCTTTAATCATTTGAAATGAAAATAAGTGTACTAAAGTTATTGAAACACCACTCGACTACTTCACAATGAGTCCCAATAAAACAGAACTTTCACATTACGAGGAAATTGAAATTCTTCAATATATCTTCGACACCCAAAATATGCAATAAACATAACGAATGCTTCTCCACCGACAACAGACTACCGTAGAAGTAATTTAAAACGTTACATAGATCATTCTGCGAACATTAGGCAAAAGATTAAATTTATTACTACCCCCCCATTAAAGCAAACTAATTTAAACTTTATTACTTATATATGAGAGCTCATTTCCGCCCGTCATTGTGGCGGAACCCGCGTGAGGTCGGTGCCTCTCTACCCGATACGAATTGACGGCGGGCTGTGTCCGTATTATGTAGGTAACATAATAAAAAGCAATCAATATTTTACAAGCTAACACTTTTCTTAGTCCCGACTAATAAATTAAAACTCTAAATGTTAAAGAAAATGTACGATTTTTTGCAAGCACCATAGAAACTAAGTTGTTACTGCTTTTTGTATGTCAAATTCGGTAATTAATTAGTTGTATCAAAAAACATTACTTATATATTTTTCTAATCTGATAATGATTGAAATTATCACCAAACTTATAAGTCTGAACAGAAGCTGCTGTCAAAAAAACCCATAGTTTATTTTTAAAATAAGGGTAATATGAACTTCCCACAAGGCTCGGCGCAGGCCTTTGAGGCGGCTTCTTGTGACTTCCTCAACAATGGTTCGAGATTGTGTGCTCGCGAGTGCCGCTCGTGTATACTATGCTCGAGCCACTTTCATCGTAATGGAGTGGACTACTTTGATACTGAAAAAGATAACTAATTGTTTGGGGATTTTGCACTGGGAGAGTGTCAGAGACTTGTCAAAAACCTCTGTGGCGCACCTCTGTGGACAAGAAAGTGATCTTATAAAGGTTTCGATATTGCTGTAAGGTCAGAACACTAAAAACCATTTCATTGTTTGGTTTGGATGTCGTTGTGGCGAAAAACTAATCGTTAAAAAGGCAATGCGAGTACAGTCAGTCACAGGCACATCGGTGATAACGCTATCACTAAGAAAATCACCCTTACAGCTACGAAATAAAGATGCTTCCAATGTCAAATTGTTACCACCCGATGTGCGGTTGTCTGTACTATCTCTGCTACCTACAGTAATAGATCCAGTAACGCATCTAAGAAAATAAACCTAACAAACAGGTGTAAAACAAAATAAATAAATAAATAGGTAGTTGACCTTTGAACAACTTTTGTGTTAACCCTAATTCTGTGGATTGAATAGAAACCCCTTGAAAGGCAAGTGGTTTGAAGGGCCATGTGTATACAAATACGGATAAAATAAAGCCTTTAGAGACGATACTATAGGTAGGTGCGTAGGTTGGTAAGCTCAGAGCATTTCGGAGGGAAAGAGGAAAATACAAAGATAAAATAAAAAATCCACGACTCTTTATGAGATTCTTAATTTGAACGCAATACGAAACGTTATTAAAATATCTCTTGTTGAATATCAGCTGTCCCCCCAAGCAGCGATGCAAAGAAAAGAGACGGATATTATAAAAATATTCAAGTATTACAGACTGATTTTTATTAAAGAGTAACAGTAGAATTACTGCATTGGTCTAACACATTGCATTCATAAAAGAAAGAGTAGATATATCATATCGTAGACTATTAAACGAGCAATATTTGAGCCGTTTTCAAGAACATGATTACAAATATATATAAATACTCTTGAAAACGGCTCAAACGATTTCGATGAAAGTTGGTCTAGCTAGGTGATCTAGCTAGGTCTCATATCTGGGAACATTCGTTTTCTCTGTATTTTCATCCGAGTAGAGCTCGGTCGCCCAAAGTTTAGACCAAGATGGATTGACCTTAGAATAATGACATGGCAGCATAGTAAATACCTACTGTCATGGCAGCATGGAATTAGTAAGTACCTTCTTTCATGGCAGCATGGAATTAGTATGAACTATCCTATACTATTAAATGAGCATTCTCTATTTTCACCCGAGCAAAGCTCGGTCGACCAGGTACTATTATAAGGAAAGCGATAAGGAGGTACATTTAACACCGATCTGTCATGAACACACACACTTTCGAACTCACTTTCACAACATGTTCCAGTTTGTTCTCTGCCCAGCGCAGTGGCAGAACTTCCACTTACAGGCCAATAACTCGTTGTGAGGTTGAATAATCTTGTCTCTGGCAACTAAAGGCCATCATTTCTACAGCCAAAGCAGACCACTTTAAGCCAAATAATAACAATACAGAAGAATAAAAAACATTTTAACCATAGATATATAACACCTTCGTCCCGAAATACGACACCCACATTGTTTTATCACGCATTCGTGCGCAAACCATCGCCCGATTAGTATGCGCCGCGACACTCCCGCGGTTAGCTTCCATTGCGCGTCCACTACCCAGCCCGGAACACAAGATGGACATTTTATGAGCATTACATTCAATGTATTCGTGGCTTTATGTGCACTCGTCAGGTCGAGTTAAGGAATTGGATGTGTGGGTGGATTTTGGGAGTAGATATGCGAAGGATGTCGTTCGATTCTGGTGTCATAAGATTTGAATTTACAATCAATCAGTATATAAAGAAAAATCATTCAGAATAAATTCATAGAGTTTTAACTTAAGCACCCAAGACTTGGGAGGATGTACCTGTACAACCGTGTGGTAAAACCCTTCTGTTGCTTTTCACGACGCTCATAGGTTTAGAATGGGCAGCCTTTTTCTGGATGGGAACCACGCAGTCGGTATATTGCTATTACTTATTTCTAAATGAAAGTATCGTAAAAGAAATACGAGTAACTTTTCGTAAAGCTAAGAATTTTCTGAACATCGTTTCTTTTGCCTCGTCTAGAAGATACCGAGAGCATTCTTCGTATAGTTTTTACAAAGAATATGATTATGAGAAGCCTGTTTAAACAAGGTAGCTATTTGGACAGGAATTTCTTTATTAAAAGCCAATGCTTTGGCAAAGGCTGAAGACTGATTTCTGGATCTTAAACATAAATCAAAGCTGATCCCGTAATAAATTTTTCGACTTACAGCAACGTATTTTTTAAAATCAAAGTTTACTTTACATTCTTCTTGTATTTTCTTCAGCAAGCAGGAAGCAGTAAACAATTATTTTCGGTCCGTTCAAAATAAAACAATACCTTTGTAAGAAAGTGTCAATTATATCACATAAATCACAATAGCAATCCGTCGAAAAAGTGTGCACAGTCAGGGAGCGATCATTTTCAAACAAATTCTTTTACCACATCGCGGGCGCATGCAACATAGCGGGCGCATGTCACATAGCGGGCGCAAGTCACATAGCGGGCACATGTCACATAGCGGGCGCATGTCACATAGCGGGCGCATGTCACATAGCGGGCACATGTCTCGTAGTGGGCACATGTCATATAGCGGGCGCATGTCACATAGCGGGCGCATGTCTCGTAGTGGGCACATGTCATATAGCGGGCGCATGTCACATAGCGGGCGCATGTCTCGTAGTGGGCACATGTCATATAGCGGGCGCATGTCACATAGCGGGCGCATGTCACATAGCGGGCGCAAGTCACATAGCGGGCACATGTCACATAGCGGGCGCATGCAACATAGCGGGCGCATGTCACATAGCGGGCACATGTCTCGTAGTGGGCACATGTCATATAGCGGGCGCATGTCACATAGCGGGCGCATGTCACATAGCGGGCGCAAGTCACATAGCGGGCACATGTCACATAGCGGGCGCATGTCACATAGCGGGCGCATGTCACATAGCGGGCACATGTCTCGTAGTGGGCACATGTCATATAGCGGGCGCATGTCACATAGCGGGCGCATGTCTCGTAGTGGGCACATGTCATATAGCGGGCGCATGTCACATAGCGGGCGCATGTCTCGTAGTGGGCACATGTCATATAGCGGGCGCATGTCACATAGCGGGCGCATGTCACATAGCGGGCGCAAGTCACATAGCGGGCACATGTCACATAGCGGGCGCATGTCACATAGCGGGCGCATGTCACATAGCGGGCACATGTCTCGTAGTGGGTACATGTCATATAGCGGGCGCATGTCACATAGCGGGCGCATGTCACATAGCGGGCGCAAGTCACATAGCGGGCACATGTCTCGTAGTGGGCACATGTCATATAGCGGGCGCATGTCACATAGCGGGCGCATGTCACATAGTGGGCGCATGTCACATAGCGGGCACATGTCTCGTAGTGGGCACATGTCATATAGCGGGCGCATGTCACATAGCGGGCGCATGTCTCGTAGTGGGCACATGTCATATAGCGGGCGCATGTCACATAGCGGGCGCATGTCTCGTAGTGGGCACATGTCATATAGCGGGCGCATGTCACATAGCGGGCGCATGTCACATAGCGGGCGCAAGTCACATAGCGGGCACATGTCACATAGCGGGCGCATGCAACATAGCGGGCGCATGTCACATAGCGGGCACATGTCTCGTAGTGGGCACATGTCATATAGCGGGCGCATGTCACATAGCGGGCGCATGTCACATAGTGGGCGCAAGTCACATAGCGGGCACATGTCACATAGCGGGCGCATGTCACATAGCGGGCGCATGTCACATAGCGGGCACATGTCACATAGCGGGCGCATCTCACATAGCGGGCGGGCGAATTTTCATTTTCATTCAAAACGTTGGCAATGGCGTAGTCCAAAAAAGTATAATGCTGTGCAAGTAAAAAAAAGATACAGTCATGTGACAGACGGACGGCCAGACAGCGGAGCCTTAGTTCCGTTGGCATCCTTTGGGTTCGGAACCCTAATTATCTTAAGGAGCTTAACAAATTAATATATTATATCACAACCTTGCTCATAACAAATTAAACACTCTCTTCAGTAACACGACAGGTCCGTAACACATCTCCTGTAATCACCGCAGCATCTGCGTGTCGCGTGACGTCACGCGCCTGACCCTGACCCGCCACACATTACTTATTTAGATAAGGGTTACCGCAAACCTACGAATTGCGACCGTTTGTGATCGATGTGTAGTGAGTGGCTCTACTTTTAGTTGGTTACTTTGTAAAATAAAAATCTATATGTAGGTAAAGAAGGAATGAACGAAACGATTTAGTCTATCGTGTAGAATATACACTGTTAACTGTAGGCATAAGATGATTTTGAAAGCGGCATAGGTACTATTATGGAGGTCTAAAAAATTTGATCCCAATCATAGTATTCTTCTTATAACTCAGTCCGGCAGATGCTAAGTCTGCATGAGTACCTTTACCCCACCACATTGTAACATAGCAATAAACATGCGCAGCTTCCGCCTGTAACCCTCATTACAGAAACAGTAAAGCTTTCAACTTCACAATTAAAACCAAATTAAAAACGGCTCCAGCGTCAATTTGAACACACCTACGAAGGATCAAAGAACATTCATACGTTTTTTTTTTATAAGCACTGTTATTTCCACCTTGATTGGTGGAAACAGAGATTAAATTAGTGCGAAGCGATGCCTGAAACTATTCGTATTGTTTATAGTGTAATTATGTTATGTTATATTTTCATTTCACGAAGTTCAGTCGTGTGTCGTCTTCGCTTACTGAAGCCCGACTGCCTCGTTCACCCTCATTGCGCCGTTTATATAGACTGAGTATTTCACAGAACGCATGCGCGAGAACTAGTGATGGGAACGTGTCGATAGGTGAATTTAATTTTAATACAGGGCGTGTTTTTCTTGTGTGAATGAAATTCATAGCGATAGAAATAGATGGTGTTGTAATCTACTAATCCATTTATTAAGAGCTGCGAGATTGGGTAAATATTTATTAACGTTAATCGACGGCTCCTAAGTATACTGAGTCAACTAACAAATTTTGAGAATTGCACTTTTTTGTATATTAACAATAATTAAATCATTTTCTATTTAGCTGTAAAAGAAAAAAAAATATATCTTTATAAATAACTAAAAAAAAATAGCGTATACTGGATCAAGTATAGTAATTTATTTATTTTGCACTCGTATACTGAGTCAAGTGTTTGCTACCAATATACGCGGGACGCGAATGCGCTCATTTTGGTGCAAGTTCAAACTGGCTCAGTATACGGCGAAACAGCGCGGTGTGCGGATCAGTCAACTTGCAGTCAACTTATTATATTTTAACAAAATATAAATCCATGATAAATAATAATAATATATAAAAAATCCAATAAGTACATAAAAATATTTTTTGTCACACTTGTAAAGTAATTTTTCTCCATAACGTAGATTCAATAATGCGACGTATAAAAATATAAGTGGTACTTGATCCATTTTTAAGAAACAAATAATCGTCGTACACTTAACTAGTCTATCTACATTATCTCATAAATTAATAAAATAATATGAAATTTATTGTTTACAGATGAGAGGCTTTATTATGTTTAATTCACTATAATTAGTTATTTTTTCTTGGTTGTATTAACAATTTAAATATAACCATTTCGATCTTCTTATCGCCTTCCTGTAAAGTTATTAGAAGTATAGTTGACTCAGTATACTTAGGAGCCGTCGAAATGATAATAGAACAAATCTATGGAAGCACCGTTGAGCGTTCAGGATAACGATAGGGGCAAATGAATGTGACTATTTGGACGGCCAAAGAGTTATCTAAGAGATAGACATTGAATCCACTAATTAGATGTCCAATTAGTAGCAGAATATACTAGGGTTCTTTAAATACTTTACATCCTATATAAATCAACAAATATTATTTTCTATTCTAGTCATAGAGACTTATACTACCTCAGCCCGCAGACCATGCTCTCTTAGACATTATTATACAACATGTACCGGAATTAACGTACGCCACCAAACACCCCAATTAGAATATTATGTTATAATCATAATAAATATACAGAATTTGTATTATTATGTATAAACATTGTTTATTTATTGAATTACTTATACTGATTGTATGATAAGATTGTAGTCACATTACAAATCTTAAAATATTAGTGGAATTGTGACTGTAATTTAAGTAGTTTTAATAGTTTTTGGCGAAATGTGGGTATAGGTACATCTCTGCCTACCTCTTCGGGGATTACAAGCCTGATGTTGTTATGTATTTTTTCTGGTGCTATCTGTCCATTTGCTGACATTCAGCATCTTTTGTGTTGTTAGTCTTTAGTCATTCTTGGTATGCGCCCACTGGCTCATCCACATCAATCTATATAATTAGTTTGTCAGTCTTCATATCAAGTCTTGTGGGGCCAATGTTTTAAGCCTCTTGAATGTCTTGGTTTCCATATGGTTTGATGCATTCGTTATAATCCTTAGCATTTTTATTGGAACCTTTGGAGTATGTCTATGTTTGAATTGGCTGCCGTTGCCCACAGCTGTATTCCATATGTCCAAATATGTCCAAACCTTAGCTCCTCATAAACTTTAGAAGGCTCGATATAAATATTGTTGATAATATCACTATTATCATGAAAGCTAGAAGGCGGTTGCCAATTATTAATATCAAGTGTTGATGGCTCATACACTGATTGAAAATAGTTAGAGAATAGTTCACAAACTTCACGTGGATCACTACTGGAAGTATTTTTATATTTAACATTGGATGGAATTCCCGAGTTATTCCGTTTACTAGCCACATAGCCCCAGAAGTGTTTGAGATTTTTGTTCACATTTTCTTCTACAGTTTTTATATAGTTAGAGTAACATAGGTGACATTCTTTGTTGAATCTGCGACGAAATAGGGAGAATTGCTCATAGTCAGATATATTATTGTAAACTTTCCACTTGGTCCAGGCATTGTTCTTATTTTTGAATAACCTTATAAGGGGTCGAGTGAACCAAATGGGGAATCCAGAAGTTCTGTGCGATTTTTGGGGGACGTGCCTTCTAATGATACCAAACAAGCTATTATAAAATGTGTTTACAGACTCTTGTGCGGGAAAATTTTTGAGAGAGCTGTTCCAGTCAATTTCAGATGTAGCAGTGTCATCGGCAAATGTGCCTAAGACTATTCCTTCGGACACAAGGAGATCAGCTGTGTAGAGAAGGTAAAGCGTGAGATCCATCACGCTGCCTTGAGGAACTCCTGCCCGAATTTCGTGCAGTCCAGTTACTTCATTGCCTTGTTTTACAAAGAAGTATCTCTTTTTCAGATATTATGAATTAATGAATATGAAATAGTTTATTGGAAGTGCTTTTTAAATTTTATATAATAGGCCCTCGTGCCTTACTCGATCGAAAGCCTGTGATATATCTAGAAAGGCAACTGAACAGTACTTTTTTTTTCATATGTAGCTTGATTTTTTTCGGCCAGCCGATGTATTTGTTCTATGGTCCTATGACTTTGTCTACACCCAAATTGGTGGTCAGGTAGCAATGTGTTGTGGTCTATTCATGATCTTAGTCTTTTTTTAAAATGCTTTATTAGAAAGAACCATGTTCCTACTAATCAATTATAATCTGACCTTTAAGACTAATAAGCAATTTTAATTTAACTTAACTTTTTACGTGATAATTATTTTAAAACTTAGAATAGTGTTTATTGCACTTTACATAAATCCGTTTCTCTTTCTTACAGCCTGATATAATAATAAAAACACTTTCTTCATGTGTTGTATGTGTGTCATTGCCACTATTATTTCTACACTTTTTACACTACACTAACTCAAAGGGTTTTGTTCGTTTTAGTCTTCGCACAATGTTTGTGTTGTCTAACAGCTGAATTGCCTCGACGTTCACATGTCGGCGGAGTCTGTGTTCGTGGGACTCAAGCAAATTTTTGATTTATGTTGGTGACGGGTTCCATTTTTTAAGTCTATTGATTATATCTTAGTCTATTTATGAACATTGTCTCCAGTGGTTTTGAAGGAATGGGCGACAAGCTAATGGGTCGGTATGACTTCACGTCTCCAGGGCACTACTTTCCAGGTTTAGCTATCATTGGGCTCCATTCCATTGAAGAGGAATGTAACCCTTCGAGATTATTGCGTTGTATATAGCTGTCAGCAAAGTAATTCCTGCCTCCGGTGTTTCTTTCAGTATTTTTGCTGTAAGTAAGTCATATCCGGTGCTTTATTTTGATTAAGTTTATTTAATGCTTACTTCACTTTTCGAGACTTTTGCAATAGGCAAGTCAAGTTGATATGTTTCTCTAAGTATGATGTTATGTAACTGTGTATTTCTTGAGATCCTTGAACAGGGTTAGGAGTGAATACTTTGCTTAAGTGCTCGGCAAAGGTTTGTGCCTTTTCGAAGTCACTTTTCGCCTATGTGTTGTCGATTTTGCGTATTGGTGCATGGCTTGCTACCGGTCTTTAAAGTTTTTTAGTTGCTCGCCAGTGAAAAAAATCCAGATTTGCCGTTGCATCTAGATTTATGGTAGTTTATGGTCTTCACTTAGGGCTGATTTAAGACGTGCTGTGACGTAGTTTAAGTGTTTCTTATCAGCGGGATATCGCGTCCTTTGCCAGCTTTTTCGTGTGTTTCGCTTCTCCTCTAGCAGGTCTCTAATTGTTTCAGACCAAAGTATATCTGGAGGTTCAGTTTTCGGTGTTGGTGTGGCGCTCCATGCAGATTCCTGTATTATTAAAATGCTCAACTGCCTGAAAAATATCATCTCCGGTCAGCAGAGCGAATCTTATATTTATAGACGTCTGAACCAGGGACCGTGCAACCCCGGTTAAGAGTTAAGCTTTTCGAAAGGGTAAGCCGTTTATGAGGTTACCTTTATCTGATGTAACCCCTTGAATGGGTTCTGTGCTCAAAACCCATTAAAAGGGTTATCTCTTCAATATGGATAACCCATTGAATGGGTTCTATACCTAAAACCCAGTGAAAGGGTTACATGATAACCCATTGAATGGGTTCTATACTTGAAACCCAGTGAAAGGGTTACATGATAACCCATTGAATGGGTTCTATACTCGAACCGCAGTGAAAGGGTTACCCCTTCATTATGATAACCCATATAATATAAGGGTTTTGTTCGGGTTATCATATGGTTTTTCAATAAAATTGTGCTAAATAGGTGATGGTGGGGTGGGGCGAGCACCACGCGCATTGCTTTTATTTCACTAGATATCGTAGGCTTGTAGACGAAACACACGGAGTAAGGTGATGTGTCCTACAAAGGGTGACATTACAATTTTTTTTTTAGTCTTTTCTTTAATTTTCTATGGTATAGTTACTTAGGTAATTTAACAATCTAAACTCTTAAGGACGCGTTTGCAAATTTGATAGGTATAGGTATAGGAATCGAACTACTACATTGACAAAGGTCACACACACAAGTGTACGCACGGTTAATTGCGGGAATAGTAGTCAAGTGAACTAATTTTGGTACTTTGAAAGTTTTTTTTTCTTTATATTCTTTATAATACATAGGCATCTACAAAAAATATTTCGTATTGTTGTTTGTATTTTTACTAAATAATATGTACTTAGATACAAATACCTACTTCAGTTATTGCTAGGAGGCACTGGAAGCCCTCTTCTGGTAGAAAGATGTGGGCTGTGGACTTTGGGCTAGTTTTGTTAGTTATGATGTGACTTTACCTCCAGACTTGATGGAGTGACCTGAAGGTGTACTTCGGTGACTGCTACTGGTACTCCTCGACGAGTAGAATTAGATGTGCCGAGTTTGGGCTCGTTTTGTTAGTTATGACGAGACCTTACCTTTGGACGAGATGGAGTGACCTGTAGGTGTACTTCGGTGACTGTCACTGGAACTCCTCACGAGTAGAACTAGGTGCGCCGAGTTTGGGCTCGTTTTGTTAGTTATGACGACACCTTACCTCCGGAATTGATGGAGTGACCAGAAGGTGTACTTCGGTGACTGCTACTGGTACTCTACGACGAGTAGAACTAGGTGTGCAGAGTTTGGGCTCGTTTCGTTAGTTATGATGAGACCTTACCTACGGACTGAAATGAGTGACCTGAAGATGTACTTCGGTGACTGCTACGGGTACTCTACGATGAGTAGAACTGGGTGTGCCGAGTTTGGGCTCGTTTTGTTAGTTGTGATGAGACCTCACCACCGGACTTGATGGACTGACCTGAAGGTGTACTTTGGTGACTGCTACTGGTACTCTACGACGAGTAGAACTAGGTGTGCCGAGTTTGGGCTCGTTTTGTTAGTTAGGATGAGACCTTCAGTCCGACAGCATCTCGTCTTGGTTTTGGCATTATAGCGATTGTTCAAAATTCACAAATACGCACTGACTAATAAATACCTAATAATATCGCAAAAGACGCCCGGGTTCAAAAAATCAAACAGCAAGAATGACAATTGTACGGTCCCAGCAAATGCCTGCAATAAAGTAAGTAACAAGTCCAGACATGAAAAAATCATAATATTATGTAATTTCGATATCCAGGCAGCAAAGCTAAAATAAACACTATATTACATGCAATAATGATCATAGATCCCTGTTTAGAAGCCGCTCGGTAAGTAGGCACAAAGGCGCCGCCGCGGCCGCTTAACGCGTGCTATTCCATTTTGCAACCTATGCCCATCATAGAGAGATCATATTAAATTGCTCCGTCAGTCGGAATGTTACGCTGTTATCGTTTTAGGAGAGTTGAAAGTGTAACCCTTTTGAATGGCTTAAATTAAGCCGTTCAAATGGGTTACCCACATCGTATGGGTTTTTAAATAACGGCTTAGAAAAACCCTATCGAAAACCCTTTCAATGGGTAACGGAAATTTGAATGGCTTAAATTAAGCCGTTCAAATGGGTTACCCACATCGTATGGGTTTTTAAATAACGGCTTAGAAAAACCCTATCGGCTTAAATTAAGCCGTTCAAATGGGTTACCCACATCGTATGGGTTTTTAAATAACTGCTTAGAAAAACCCAATCGAAAACCCTTTCAATGGGTAACCCAAATGGTCCCTGGTCTGAACTAGCTATCTAAATAGTGGCCATATAGTTTTTCGGCTGTGAAGCTTACAAGGCTTTGGTTTCTCTAAGATTTTCCGACTTAGTTTTATAAATACTGGCGAGTGATCTGACCACAAATCATGACTTGGTGTGCAAGTAATATATGTATTAGCAATGCCTTTGGTTATACAAAAATCGATGAGATCTGGTACTTTGTTGACATCCGTTTGCCAGTATGTTGGTTCTCCTGTTGGTATGACATCAAGATTCTGTATCTGGAGGGCTTGATATAATTGACGTCCTTTTGTTGTAATTATCTGGGATCCCAAGTGTATGTTTGGCATTATAGTCGCCTCCCGCTAAGAATTGATGACCCAATGTATTAAAATATTTTAGGTATTCTTCAGTTTTAATATTGTGTTTGGGTGGGCAACAGCTGATATTACTAGTGGTCCTTTATAATATATATTTTATTGTCTTAGCATATTTAGCATGGGTTCTGTTTCGCTTGTAATTTGAAGGGCTGGAGTTGTTGGTAGTGGTTGTTCATTTCTGTTCATTTGAGCTTCTTGGCTATACGTTTGACGTAAACGTCAATTAAATTATTATTGGGATAAAAAATCACGTATATTAAAAATGTCAGAAATCGATTCAATTCAGAACAAACTACTTTCATAATATGCATTAATTCAGTTACACATTGTTTATTTAGCTTCAACACTCAATCAATGAAGTTTCAAAATCAAGTCACATTTGGTCAGACACAGTCAGTCACAGACAGTCTCATTTACCACGTTGTTAACAACGAGTACGACTTAGAAACACTCATGTTTCTGCATTCATCTCGTTGCAGAACTATCATTCCAGAAAAAAGCCAAGTTATGCAAATTATTTTTTGTTTGTTATTTTACATGGTCTTTAGTACTATTTTTCATTTCGTGGTTATATTGAAATAGATTTTGAATGGTAGCCATTTCCAACAAAAATCTAGGTTGTTAGTAGCGTCGAAACTAGTTTTAAAAAATGACGCTAAAATATAATATTACAGTCGAAAAAAAAAAAAAAATTCATCGATAGTAAAACTATCGACACTTTGCCTATCGATACGCTTCACATTTCTCTCACCCCCCCACCCCTATCGTACGGCAGCGTTGCTAGGCAACGGTACCCAGCCGGCACGCCACACGTGCTACCGGGCACGTCGCATCGTACTGTACAACCGGCAGTATGGCCGTGACCACGGTAAGCGGTAGACGTCTCACGACATGTTATCTACAGTTCACACTAATTACTTAAGCCAATCTATCTCCGCTTTATCGTGCACAATAGTAGCAAAATGCTCCCATAGCTATTATTAATGGGAAACTTTTCGATATTTTTATTACAGACGCTCTTAACGTGCGAATCTTTCTACATTGTTCTCACATGTATAATTTCAACATGAAGGATTGTAACCAATTTTTTTATTTAAAAGAGTATCCGTGGAGTTTCTTACACGTTCTACTCCATATGAACCTACTGCGCTTTGGAATGGGCAACTTCATTTCTTCATGGACAACGAGTGACCCGGCGACCCCTTGACAATTCAAGAGTTTGAGGTTGATACACTTTACTGGCACTTTTTTAAATTCGATAGTATAGTATAATACGTTGTTAAACTTTTATCCAGACCAAACAAAATGCACTTTTTATTGGAAGAATGACTAGTCTCCCTGAATAAATGACTGCTGGCAGCCAGCCAGCTTCAGGATGCACAGTAACACTGGTTGAACACCGATTCTTGGACTGTTAATGGTCACTTTTCTGGAAAAGTTGTAATGCATACATGGGGGTGACATTTCTAACAGTAGTATTTAGTTTATAGTAATATTTTCAGTTAAACTATATGATTCAGTTATATGAAGTATGTCAAAAAATCATAAATAAATAGTTACATCACCGTGTGCAAAGATGGACGGTTATTCTCTCCGTTCCGGAGATATAAGCATTAGCTCCATACATTTTTTTGCAAAGAAATATTAGTTGCCAATTTGCCTACCAGATTGTATCCTATGATATATTTATGCATAATATTGGCTATTAGAAGCCATTTTAAGAAAAAAACCGACACTTTAAAATTAAAGCTCCAATGTCTTCTTTCTTCTTCTTCTTTTTTCGATCCACAGTGCGCCGCAAAAATTTCGGAATTTCTCTTTCCTACTCCATTACCAGACCCTGTTCATCATCTATCTATAACCTATTCATTGAGACCATTCCAAAGAGCCCAAACACGATGCTGTAAGTTGGTAAGGGAGTTGGGTATCCTGCAAATTCCAGGTAATACTGCAGCATCAGTTCAAGGTTACTATGTTCTTCTCAAATCGATCAGACCTGTGGATGACGCTCACATCTATTCTTCAACTAGAAAAGAGCTGATAATCTTCAAACGGCTGAACCGATTTTGATAAAATATATCCAAGAACCATTACTAGAAAGCTTGCTTTCAAATAAAAAAAACCGCATTCAAATCGGCTCACCCGTTTAAGAGCTACGGTGCCACAGACAGACACACACACAGCGGTCAAACATATTATAACACCCCTCTTTTTGCGTCGGGGGTTAGAAAATAACCAAATCAGTCCAGGACTGACAGTTCTGCGGTTACCGACGAACAGCATTTCATTTTTGTATATGTCGTAGGATAATTTGATACTTCGAATCTTCGCGGAAATCCTAGGGGTTTTGCGAAAACGCGGATAATTAGACATAGGCGAAAAATTATCAAATCTTACTGGACAAAGTCAGGATTTTTGCGAAAATACTCGTTACTATAGTAAGATTTGATGTGCTCAACACTGATTGGCTACAATTTTGCTGACTGACTTCTAATTGGTTCCTAGTTTGCTGATGATTAACTTCAAGTATTGTATCATAGAGTTATGAAGGTTTAGAATAGGTGAGAAAGGAAAATCACTAAATTGATTTTTATAAACTTTTTATTGAAAATTTTAGTATGTATGTTGTTTTCTACAGACAATAGGAATCTCAGTCGTAGTAAAAAAAAATGATCCAATTTTAGGGCGTAATCCATAAATTGGATGAAACGCGGTTATGTAAACAATTAGTTTAATAGTGCAACAATGGAATTGATCAGTCTTGTGAATTAAAGTCTTGAGATAAAATCACTCATTCATCAGCCTTCTCTTCTCTTATACAGCTAAACTTAAGATATATTGAGGCAAAATTATTATCACATTCTGGTTCTTTTATTTTTTCACTTTTATTTACCACTTTATTTAAGTCCAAGTAGGTACACTATTTACGATAAAAAACAAAACACTTCTGCAATTTAACTCAGACACAAACGTAAACAAATAACGTGCGGCAACAAATGATTGACATTTAAGACGTCAACCAATCAGAGACGATCTCTTATTGAACGCGCTGACCGACCAATCAGCGTTCTTATTTCATAACAGCCAGCGTTTCGTTTCGCAATATTGCTATAATAACGAGTAAGATTCGAAGTATCAAATTATCCTACGACATATACATAATATATAGATTGTCATCTGACTAGATATCATCTTTCATGAAAGTTTTTTAAAGGTTCTTTTTTATTGGGTTGGAAATTATCAAATAACTTCTCCCGCTATGGGTGGAGCGGGAGGGCGTGTCAAACTCTTACTGACTAAAACCCACCCGTGTTCCCAGTTGCCAGTACGTTGCCAGGGGCCACGGTATCCCTTTCAGACTTTCCCGCAAGGTTTTTTAGAGCTAAGGCGCGATTCTCCGAAACTAAATAAGGCTCATCATTACACGGTACTATTCTCTACGGAACGCTTTTCGGGCCGACGTTGTATACTTAAAATCTATCGCCTCATAAATTGAGAATAGGTCATGGGTACCTTTATTTTCTGTCATTTCTAGTACTTGCAAGTTAGGAATTTTACTGTAAGTATATTTATTTAGTACAAGTCCTTATTGCAATAGCTGAATAAATGAGTTTCCAAGGACCACAGTGCGGTATTTTGAGCCACTATTCAGGTCACGATCCCGAGCTAATTAATTGCTACTACTGGTACTAGTAAGTACCTAATTGATTATTAGTCACTACACACTTTAGTAACTAACTTATTTAGGTACTCGACACTTGACTCTAACTAAAATGATTACTTTAAAGCTTAATATTTCCCAAACGAATCTTTGAATCCAAAAATGGTTACCACAAACTCGCAATATTTTTGAACGACTTTTGCAACGACACCCCCACATCATAGGATAGATGAGAAAAAAATAATTATTCAATATACATAGAGGTACCCCAAAAAAAAAATTACCACTTTGTCGACGTGATTAATATGTATACCCATGCCAAGTTACAGCTTTCTAGTTGAGCTAAGCCGCGGACAGGCAGACAGACGGACATGGCGAAACTATAAGGAATCTTTGTTTACTACGGAACCCTTAAAAATAATGATTGAAATCGGTCGAGCCAATGTCGAGTTGTTGCGAGACTGATGCACGGCAACTGATTGTTATATATAAAGAAGATGTAGTCTAGATATTAGGATTTCATGACATTGAAAACCGTCGTCAATACAGTGTGCATTGCATAAAGCTCTCTTCTCTCTTCTGCCTATTCCCTACGCCTTCAAAGAGCAGTCATGACAAATATTTATAGTAACAGTAACTGTGAATAAGCACAGTTTTGCAGTAATCCACCAAATGGCCCATTAGGATGCTCTGTGTAATTTATGAACTCGCTAACACAACGAAGACTTCAAAAGATAATAACAAATTAAATCACAAAATAAATTACTTTAGTAATAAGAATATTTTCGAAGTACTTCAAATATTCTTATACTTATTCTAGAATACGGTCGTTTTCTTAGCTTTACTAGAAAAACCAACCACACTTCGACATTGCTAGCAGTATCACCAATCCATTTGCACAGCTTGGTGATTTCGGCTACTTCACCCCACGGAAGCTGGTTAAAGTGCTGCCAATGTTTTACACTAAACGTGAATTTTAATATACCTTATGTAGCAGTACCTTTATTGTGTTCTGTACTAATCCTAGTTAATGATACAGCACCGCATGATCGTTATGGGCCGTCAAACATGCCAATACGCCACGTAATCCTTATTGTAACATGTGTTCAGTACGCCGGGCCGTATGACACAATACGACGGCTGTGCAATACGCCGCGTAGTGTTGGGTGCTTTACTTCATTTTATTTAAGTTTCAATTTGTTTACTTAGACCCAGAATACCGGGTCTAAGTAAACTGGTGCGTATTGGAATGGACAATGGTCGTTAGAAAGTGGATCATAAAATATCTGGTCTTGCAAAATCATCACACAAGGACAATGCTTGTCATGCTCCTACTAATTAAGAGGGTTCACAGTATTAATTAATTTATTTATTGATATGGCACTTCAATGACTTAATAACTAAAACATGCATAAACAAAAATCACTTAAAGTTTTAGGTATTGTGAATTCGTCACTTACAGAAGTGCACAGCACTAGGTTAGAACGTAATTATTAAAGGAGTTAGTTTAATTGATTACCAGTTACAAAATAAAGCGAAAATGAGCTATGTTCACAAATATATACGATCGAAAGCATTTAACAGAACAATTTAACAAAAAAGACTGAAAAAGAAGTAAATGGAAGTGGATACAATTATAATATATTAATAGGCGGCTCATGTCGCACAGAGGTCTTGAAACTCCGAGCTGGTTAAAAGTCCTCTACGGAAATGATGGCAAGGGTTATAAGAGTAGATGTCGATGCTATTGGTTCGTGTAGCGAATTTATTACAGTTTCCCATTACACGTTTCATGGGTGCGGTGCCGCCAAGGTTAGTACGACTTGCAGTTGTGGCAAAGGTAATGGTTTCAGTTAGATAATTATAATAGATGGTAATCATAACCGGCTGTTACTAAATACGTAAAAACTGTGAAGAGTAGGAACAGCAGCGTGGACTTATTCCATGAATTCAGACCTCACCAATCCGTGTAATGAAACAAGCGGAACTAACAGTGAGATGAACTAGCAGTTTATTTAGTAACAGCACTCTCATCAACTATTTTGCTTACGGAATGTGAAACCAACAACACCAGCGAACGCCACACTGCCGCGCTTCAGAAACGAACGCAAACAAACAAGCAGCCCGCTGTTGTTGCTACATCCCACTGTAACATCATCATTTTCACCAAAATACGACCAAATGACCAAGTTTTTAATAATGTCAATATTTGTGCAAATTATTAAGATAGAAGCCTTGGAGGAGCCGCCTCGGCTCTCGATATAAAAATGCTAATATTACCTGGGCCCATCTGCCAGTGTAATTTGAGCTCTTAATATGTAACGCAATTATCCTAAATCGTCTTGTGAAGCACTCGACACGAGGGGGGAAGTAGTTCTTATTAAGTTGGTTAGTTGTTACTCAGTGGAGCGGCGGGGAGGGGATCAATAAGGGGTGTCGCGAGTGGTGGGGGGCGCGCGCCGGCCGGCTGCGGCATTCGAGCCGCCGCCGTTAAGGGGTACGGACGATGGGTGTTATACTTTGAGCTTTAATTGTTAAAGAAAATGAATTATTAAATGATCTCCTATTATTTTGCTAATTGCTCGTTTTAGAGGAAACCGAATCCACCAATTATTGTTGACTTTCCTTGCAATCAGTTTGTGTTGAAGCTGTTGGTTCAGTTTCTCTATTTTTAACATTCTAAGAATTCGTGATTATTTTACTCAGATCTTGTCAAATTGTAAGATAAGTCCTCCCAAGTCAAAGATCTCCCACGCATTCACGGATTTTGAAATATCATTTAAAAGCAATGGAACGCGACAAATATTTGGCAATTCATGCATCCTTTTCAAAATTCCTCATGTATCTCATTGCAGAGTTACTCACGATACGACACACGCCTGAACTTGGTCGACATGTTCAAGTGTGTCGGAGCACATGTTGTTATAACTTCTCGCTCAACTGCTGCCAACTTATTCTAAATATATTCTCTGGAACTCATATGATTCAAAATTTCTGACTTATCTGTGGAATGATGCTGGTTTTAGATGAGAGAGTTCTTGTGATTGTAGAAGTGAAAGAAAATAATGGGCGTAGGAGCAGGTGAAGCTGTTTTGCTACTTCTGATTACACGGTATTTAAATGTTGTTATCGAATACGCGTTGTCAAAAAGAAAATAAAAGAAAATTCTTAAAATAGAAGACCATTTTAACAGATATCACGCTTTGCAACCTCTATCAGATTTTCAACCCAACAACCTGCCTTCCTTAACCGTGTTTACTGATAGAAATTGTGTTTAAAAGTCAGGTTTGTTAGGTTCGAAAGCATGAACTATATAACTACAACACAAACCTATGCAACATCATCATTCTCCTGCCCTTATCCCAGAAGACATTTTGTGAAAGCAGTTTAGTGAGTGAAACCTGCTAGATTCATACTTTATAATCTCAAAATCTAGAATTACTCAGAACTTATAAGTGCTAATTACTAGCTGTTATTACAATAAAGTCAAGTTGTCGAAACTTAAAGTGCTTGCGGTACCTTTCATCCAAAAACTTATAGTTGAAATCTGGGTAATTTCAGTTTAACACACTTTTACTTTGTAGGTTTATGAAATGACGAGTTAACGACTCAAAGGACTCATAAGTATTTACTAAATTGCTACTTTACTTGATTATCCTGTGAATACTTACGACAGTCGTTACGAGAAATGGAGCACAAAAGTGTAAATCACCCATTAGGTTGAGTTTGTAATGTCATACTGTATCAGTACATTTTTGATAAATTGGTGCTGAAATTTAGTCACATCTGGTTAGACGGCAATATGTTCTTAGTCTAGGCTAGCCCAATTTTTCTTTACCTATCTTTCCTCATCGTTTTGGGAACACTTTCATTGTGTGCTAGGGAGTATCCTGCCGGAGTCTGTTTCCTGATAGCTATAATCTGGGGGTCTTTAAGTAGATAGTGAATAGTTTACGTCTAGGTGAGCTCCATCGTCGACTACATGATCGCTTACCATCTGCTTTCATAGTGGCCAAAAGCCAGGTAATCATTAAAAAAAACACGCAATCTTTCTATGATAATACTTTTTACGGGTCTTTAACGGGGGGTTACCCGAATTTGCCTGTTTTAGAATCAATTTTAAATAGTCATATTAATGTATTTAGGTCCTGTAAGTCCCGCGAGAACTCCGGCGGGATCTCATGGCGTCATGGAGAGTGCGATTGTCGCAACCCAGTGCTGGGCACGCCACTATTGCGGCGATAAGTCCCCTCTTTGAGGAGTGGCTAGAGAGGCGCCACGGCGTCCTCACCTTCCGCCTGACGCAGGTCCTCACCGGACATGGTTGTTTCGGGAGGTTCCTGTTTCGTATCAGGCGGGAGGAAACGCCCGGGTGTCATCACTGCGTGGATCGCCCGGAGGACACGGTTGAGCATACGGTGGAGGTCTGTCCGGCTTGGGCAGAGCATCGCCGTGTCCTCGTGGAGGCGATCGGCGGCGGGGATCTCTCGCGTCCGGCCCTAGTCCAGGCCATGGTACGGAGCGAGAGGGCATGGGAGGCCGTCACCTCCTTCTGCGAAGCAGTAATGCTCGCGAAGGAGGAGGCAGAACGCGTGAGGGAGAGGCAAATTTCGCGCCCTCACGCCCCTAGCCGCCGCAGGAGACGCCCTGGGCGTCGGGAATCGCAGGCCGATTCCCGGCCACCGTAGGCGCGGGCTTGCGGACGGTGAGCAATGGGTAGCTCGCCGTCCGATAAGGACCAGGCCCGGGTCGACGGCGCGTTGTGTTCCACGCGCGCCTCAAAGAGATGTCAGCACAACGGAAGGGGTCCGATAGGACCGATGCCTGCCGGGGTTGCGGGAAAGTCCGAAAGGGATACCGTGGCCCCTGGCAACGTAAAGGCAACGGAAGGAACACGGGTGGGTTTTAGTCAGTAAGAGTCTGACACGCCCTCCCGCTCCACCCAGAGCGGGAGAAGTTATTTGATAATTTCCCACCCAAAAAAAAAAAAAAAAAGGTCCTGTAAAAAATATATGTCGTAGATACATCTTTGTTTTAGGGAAATTAGATGTTCAAAACACGATACATTGTGATTTGCTCGATGAAAAAAAAAAAAAAACGAAACAGGGTCGATTTCAAAACCATTTTTCGTCTCATTTCCTAATTAAAGCACAAAATAATATGAAAATTGCATGTACGATGAGGTAATCGTATTTTAGAGGGAATTTAAAGGTTGGTTTTTTTAAATTTAATAGTTTTTTTTAAATAAACCCAAAAATTGTAAATCGGGCTAAATCGGCTCGCACTCAAAGTTCTGCGGGACGTCATCGAAGGTGGAAATGTCTCAACACTTTTAAAAAACGTGCTCATTGCGATTTAAAAAAAAAACAAATAAAAGAAGAACACATTAGATATGAAATTGCGATAGCTCAGAAAAAATATCTCGTATAGTTCTCGTATCGTTCTCGTGTAGTCATATAGTTTTAATTCATAATATTGTTTTCGAAAGTATGATTATTTCTATGCGATATGATGACGTTTAATTATTATATTACAATAGTGTTAGATACATTACAAAATATTATCGATAAAACTATAGTCAAGTGCGAGTCTTATACTATAATTTTTTATCGTCGTTTATGAAAAAGTTTTAATAAAACACATATTTTTTACATTTTTTTATCAGATTCATCCATGTTACTATATTCACTCTCCATCGAACTATCTTTGTTACTATCATATCCCACATTAATAATAAACACATAATACAAAACGTGTCCGGTTGTCGGCTGTATATTAATATTTAAACCGAAAGCATCAGGGTAGCCCACGAAATTCACATTTTCTTAAGTTTTTTGCAATTTGGAGGTCAATGTCAGGTTGTATGTTGATCTAAATATGATTCCCGGCCGTATCAAATATTTATTTAAAGAATTATAATCATAAAAAAATCAATACAACTCTCTAAATTCATATAATCCATATGATTGATTCTATGACATAATTGTTCATATGATTTCATGGAGTAGTCATTCAATAGAATAACTATTTCATGAAATCGTGACAGCTTAGGATTTGTGCTTTGTGTGTTTTTAGGTTTGTGCCTTTTCACTTATAATCATTAAAATCAGCAACATAACTCCTTAGTTGTGTTGCTGATTTTAATGATTATAATTCTGTAAAGTCATATCTGTTACGGTCGCAAATCATATTTTAATCAAGACACAACCTGACACAGCTGCAAATTGCACAAAACGTGAATTTGAATTTCGCGGGCCAACTTATCACATCCCCCTTAAAACAGCTTTCACTCTAGCCACAACAATGAAAATAAGAAATAAAATGCTGTGTCAAATAAAAGTGCTATACTAACACGACCAAATGTATGGAACACGATAAAAATCGTAATGATATTTTTCGAATAGTGGCGCTAGCAACACAAGATTATTTTCTTGAATCCGTGATTTTATGGTTATTGGCTCTGTGTGAACAACTTTCAGTTTTGAATACAAAACATCACTGTCACTAGCACTAATGTATACAAAAAACTGTCGATGTCCTAAAATAATAGATTCGATAAATTATAGCTGTAGCAGTAGGTACGTCACTTGAGAATAAAGTACGGCAATTGTTACTTCATTATCTAGCTGTCAATATTTACGGATCTTCATGAACGGTGGGAAACATCAACCATTACCGTACGTTACAGTAAGACCATTTTTAGCGCATTCTACTTAATAAAAACCTTAAATTCAGAATATTTGAAAATTCCGCCACTACAGGGGTTAAATAGGGGATGAAAGTTTGTCTGGAAATTCGCCATTTTAGTCTTAAATTCACTTACTAAATAAAATAATTAAATTCACTGACAGACAACGCAGGACAAAATTACGACTTTAGTATTTTCTATCAAAATTACATTTTACGTGACTTGAGATACCCAGTAGAACCATTGCAATTTAAAACTTTGTAGTAATGTTTGTAGTTTTGGTCTCGGCGACCAAAGTATACAGAGAGTTAGGACTGGTGACGCGGGAGTAAGCGACTTACAGTTGTCCGTGTGAGAAGCAGCTCCTGAGGTCGAAACGCGCAGCCTTCAGTAGCAATTTCCCATTGCTTGCGAAGTTTTTTTCTAAATAAATTATTAAACGCCTGCGTTCCTGCATATAATACCAAACAGCACAACACTGATACACTAACTGATTCTTACAGATTATTCCTGACTACCCCGGCTATCACAAAAAAAAAACATATTTACAATTTCCCATTAACAGTCACCAAACCATAGATATTTATTTTTATTAAAATCATTGACATAAGAGGATTAAACTTCATGTTTATCTGTGTACGTTCTACGAACTGTCTCATAATACTATATCAGAATGTAAAAATTTTGTTTCTTTAATTAACAAAGTGAATTGATAGTTACAAACACAGCATATTAGCCAATAACGACACCGACCCGACATCGACACGATATCGGCGGTCAGATGATGTGATACGTTTAGTGCCTACCAAACGCTTTTACATTGTGTTGTTATTGTCACCTATATCGTCGCAGACAGCGACCGACACCGATATCGGCTCGATATCTATCGGCGAAGACGCAGTGCGGTGAGATTAGCGGCATTACTGTGGTTGTTTGGTGCATCGCGATGGTCATCGATATCATCGGGCCGGTATCAATTATATCGGTATCGAATCGATGTCGGTATAGCTGCCAACATAAAGGTATCGGGTTGGTGTCGTTATCTGTTATTGTAAAAACGCCCATTAGGTACGCAGAATATTTTAAGTATTCTCTTTAGTTCACTACACCGTAGGTCACATAAATGGAAAAAAAAAATGTGCCTAAGAAAAACTAGTTCAGGTGATTAACTGAAAATTTGCCGCGAAATGTTCTCGGCGGCGCATCGTAAATAAATACGTCGCTCGGCATTTGGGGGAGGCGGGGGTAGCGTTTCAAAGGTACAGGCCCGGAAAACCTCGCCTTAAATCCCAGCAACCTGTAACCAAGTAAAGAATGTAACATTATATAATGTATTTGGTAAAGCAAGCGAGCACGGTTGTTAAGCAACTATTCGCTGCTCTTAAAACTTGTGCTCAACTTAAAGCAAAGTACAGTCTCTGCTCAAATTGACTTCAGCAACTTTTACCAGAATGAAACCTTAGCTTTAAACTTTTCTTACTTCGGTGAGGAAATAAATAAATCGGTTTAGGTTAGATTCGATCTAAGGTTACCTCAGCGTGGGTAAAGGGTCAATGAGATCAGGGTAATTTTGGTTAAGGAAGGTTGGCAACATTCGGTGCTACGATTATACTTTAAATTCAAAAGATTTGTATTTACAAATACGAGAACTTTACACGTGAGTGATATTAATATATATATACATATATTATATATATATATCGGGTTTAGTCGGAATTCAATTAATTACAAAGTAACTAGTAGCAATCATCTGTACAAAGTACGAAATAAAGCTTTTTGTGTCTGTGTGACCAATCAATTCTTCTATACTCCACAATGTATTTTGACAACAGCTTAGAAAAAAAGAAATCCGGATGGTTTATGTTAATAATACATTCATATTAAAGTCGTAAAAACCGTACGACAGGTGCGGGTCGCTAGTCAACTTATAAGATGGGCATTCAAGTTAGATGCTTCGTTTGCTGTAAATCTTTTATCATAATGAACTAATTACAGTTTAAATGATCGATAGGAACGCAACAAAGCTCTTTGGGTTTAAAATAACTTTAATTCAAATAGACATAGCATTCCTATTGTACAAAAAAAATTCTTTGGTAATAAGTAATAACTTTGTAATTGGTGATCGATCGATTGAAAAGGAATTAAGCTTCTGTGCCAGGCGTACCGGTCGTGGTGGGTGAGAATGTTTTTTTTTCTAGAAGACATTTTATGGAGAGTTCTGAAACCCAATGCTGTCTGATACTCCTACTCTTGTACTAATACACTGCGATCACAAATACCTTAGAGCCCGATTGTGGCGTTACTTGGGATATTAAATAACATTACATTTAGGGCCGATTTTTCAATCCTCAGTTAAATCGTCGAATAGTTATCTAGCGTATAAAATTATCTGCCTATTTATCAGACGAATAAATCTTTTCAATATTTCAATCGTATATTAACTGGAGAATAGTTATCTGTGGTCTTTGTTAACCAACTTCACACTATCATGTGCAAGCGAGATGCACAAATACAGTATTCAACGTGTTAGACAAGAATAGAAACAAAATGTATGTTTGACATTTTGACGAGATTTCTTATCGTTTGTTTAGATCCACAGATGGTCAGCAATTGTAGCGACCTTTTTTTTTTGTTGTTGTTTTTAGCTCAGTTAATAGGAGTGGGCACGTATTTAGTTGCAAAAGGATTAGTTAAAAATAAATCTTCTGTGTTAACTGTATTTTCGACTTAGTACTAAAAGTTGAGCCTAATGGTTTTAAATTGTTAAATAATGTCTCGAAAACATAAGAAAAATTATATATTTGGAGACATTTCAAAAACTATAGTCAATTGAATCAAAAACATCCATGCTTTCAACAATACAAGAGCACGAAAACACGCAGAGGCAAAGCACATTAAAACCCCAAACAAAAAACAAACGTCAAAACATTATTTATTCCCTAGAATAAGGCACTAACTGAGGCTTGAAGGGACAGTTAACTTTATTCCTCAGATAAGTGAATTATTCGACGAATAAAGCCTATCTGACGATTGAGCAACTGATTTTTATGCTATCTATAGAATAAACCCTATCTGTCTGTTTATCTGAGGATTGAAAAATCGGCCCTTAGACTCGTTTTGAAATACCGTGAATGAATGAATGTATGATCCCGTTACATTCCCGCCGGTACTGCGCGGATCTCCCGGGAATGCCCGGGATATGAACGAGTTGTGTGCGCTACACTACGCGGTAATACATATTGATAAGATTGTCTTATTATATCTACCTGCGAATATCATGCACTTTTCTCCAGAAAAATATTTTCACTGTATTCGGAAACAAGAAATGGAGAGAGACGCCAATATATTATAGAAAATTATAATAGTAAACTATTTTTTTGGAAAATAATAGTAATGTTTTTTGTTACTTTCTCAAATTTATTTTCGAATCTATCCTATAATGTGTTTTGTATAAAATGTATAACATAAACCTACCTTTCGAGCTACACACCGGTATTTTCGCAGCTAGTCGCGAATAAAAAAGGAATAAACGGATGTGCCGCTGTTCTGTGTGCCCGCTTGCTGCAAAGCGAATTTCCGCCAATATTTTCAAAACTGATCCGCCGCCATGTTGAATTTCCCCGGAAGTCACTACACATGAACTATTCGAACACTATGAATTTTAAGGGTTCATGAATATGTGCGCACAAATAGCTTGATAAAACCTCGTTGCTACATATTCCATGTTCAAATCCTTGTTTCTAATTGATGTTATTTCCTCTCAAACAAATATTTACTTAATGGTAGTGATAATTAAGTTGATTTCTGAACGAATATAGAAAAAGTAAAAAATAAAAATTTGTAACGCAAAGTGAAGTTTATGTGTGAGTACAAAAGTAATTTTTTCAAAAACACATTTGTTACATGTTTGAAAACTTCAAATACAGTGTGCAATTCCACGTTTGTTCTTATGTCGAACCTTACAGGTACATATTCCACCGAGCTACTGCATCTGCATTTTCTCAACTTACTTCGGGGCGGCTTCCACTCTTATTGGCTGCAGCTGCATACTAGTACTTCGCAGCCACATTTTGAAATAAAAACATAAATGATATATGATAAATCCCTCCATTTATATATATATATATAACCGGGAGGTTTATGTGTGTAATACATTAACATCTTAAATATGGCACAGAAATCTCACAGACATGTCGCCAGTTCACATGTGCGAAGCAGGCGAGTCACGAGTGTATGTATAAATTGAGCAGGTTCGTGGCACAGTGAGGAATGCAGTCAGTAATGGAATTTGCAAAACATCCCCACAACAGACCGGCACACTTAATTTCAGTGAGTGGTTCTTTCATGCCGTTCGAAAGCAAAGCTTTGGCAAAGAATTGCCGAAGCTTTGGCGCTTACTAATGCACCTACTCAGGTAGTGTCGAGGTCCCCTTTTCAGCTGCGAAAATTTACTGTAATTCTGGACGTGACAGCGTGGTAAAAATTGATTTTGTGGAAAACATTCTCGACGAATTTAAATTAATCACTTTTTCGAATAACATAATCAGCCAGTACTTTATTTCTTAAACTCCCAAATTGTTTAATCAATAATTAATAAATTAATTAATTAAAATTAAATTAATTATTGATTAATTAATTTTAATCAAAAATAATTGATTTATTTATTTATATCCATTTAGAATTAATGACATTTCGAGTTTGACTCTAGCGCATAATCTTCGCTATTATTAAAAGGTAGTCTTTATTACTATTTATAAGACAACAAAGTTTTTGGGCGTTTACGAGAGATTCGAAAAAAAAAACTTCAAAGCAAATGGGTTCAGGATCATTTTAACGGTATAAAAAAAACAGTGTACACAAAGGATTCGCAAAGTTATAGCGCTTTAATCTATCCTAGTGGAGTCAGGTCAAAAAGGACTGATACTCACTGTCGAAAAGGTCGATGGATGCGCATGAAAGTTTATGATTTTTTTGCCGCAGCCAGCGTGTTAAAAGACCAGTCTTAAACAGTTTTTCACAGGATTTTCAAGCACTAGTAAAAAAGGGATAGAGCAAATTAATAGACGCTTAGTTCCTGTTCAGCTGTGAAAATTAATTGAAATTCACGAAGTGACAATGTTTTTTGTGGAAAAACCTCTGAACCTTTCTTATAGTAATGACTGATTTTAGTTCATGATTTAGTTACATCCAAAGCAAACATACAGTGCGTCGGTGTGTGGCATGTTAATAACGTCTGCGGCCAGAATCACGTGCCTCGACACACTGTGCCGTGTGCACGGTGATGGGACAACACTATTCATTCGCTTGTAGCTAATTGTAATTTGTAATGATGATGGCGTGAATGTGCCTGAAAGGGCGATACCGAATATATGAAGGATTAACAAAAATATATGTTAATAATAACAGTATTCTTAAAAAAAATGCTGCCTTATTATTTTTCATTTAATATAATTAAACTTTTCACACAACTACAGCAAATCTTAGAAGAAAACGCAACATTTCTTCCGTGTTTTTCTTTTCCGAAATACTAATAAGCCTCATCATATGAAAACTGAAACACAATGACGAAGTTATTAAAAATAATCCGCTAAGTAGGTAAATATTATTGAAGAACTTTAAAAAAGTATATATCGAATCTATAATTATAAATAATACCTAGTTATAACACCTATTTCTGACATTGTTACCGAAGTTGTTAAAAAAAAGTGTAAGTCCATATAAAGCAGTACTACCCCACACAGAGACACAGACAGGTATACTACCCCACACAGTGACACAGACAGGTAAACTATCCCACACAGAGACACAGGCAGGTAAACTACCCCACACAGAGACACAGACAGGTAAACTATCCCACACAGAGACACAGGCAGGTAAACTACCCCACACAGAGACACAGACAGGTAAACTACCCCACACAGTGACACAGACAGGTAAACTACCCCACACAGAGACACAGACAGGTAAACTACCCCACACAGTGACACAGACAGGTAAACTACCCCACACAGAAACACAGACAGGTAAACTACCCCACACAGAGACACAGACAGGTAAACTATCCCACACAGAGACACAGGCAGGTAAACTACCCCACACAGTGACACAGACAGGTAAACTACCCCACACAGAGACACAGACAGGTAAACTACCCCACACAGTGACACAGACAGGTAAACTACCCCACACAGAGACACAGACAGGTAAACTATCCCACACAGAGACACAGACAGGTAAACTATCCCACACAGAGACACAGACAGGTAAACTACCCCACACAGAGACACAGACAGGTAAACTATCCCACACAGAGACACAGGCAGGTAAACTACCCCACACAGTGACACAGACAGGTAAACTACCCCACACAGAGACACAGACAGGTAAACTACCCCACACAGTGACACAGACAGGTAAACTACCCCACACAGAAACACAGACAGGTAAACTACCCCACACAGAGACACAGACAGGTAAACTATCCCACACAGAGACACAGACAGGTAAACTACCCCACACAGTGACACAGACAGGTAAACTACCCCACACAGAGACACAGACAGGTAAACTATCCCACACAGAGACACAGGCAGGTAAACTACCCCACACAGAGACACAGACAGGTAAACTACCCCACACAGTGACACAGACAGGTAAACTACCCCACACAGAGACACAGACAGGTAAACTACCCCACACAGTGACACAGACAGGTAAACTACCCCACACAGAGACACAGACAGGTAAACTACCCCCCACAGAGACACAGACAGGTAAACTCACAACTTTGCTTGTTATGCATATTGTTGAGGAGTTCGCAGGTCTCCACTGAAACAAGAAAAAGTGGAAGTGGAATAAGAAATACTGGTCCTTATTTAAAAGCAAACTGATTGTTTAAACATGAATGTTGTATTACTACTGTTGCGTTGACTATCATCGTCATAGCCCTATTTTTTTAAATTGTTTTTTATTGTATGTTCAAGTTTTGAAAGGGTTTCCATGCTCTAATTTATTTTCTTATAAGTCGTGTGCCCGGTAGGATTCCCCATCGGCAAAATTACATTTCATTCTCTATTTAACCCCTTTAGGGGTGAAATTTCAACAATCCTTCCTAGTAGTTAGTGCTCACTTTCAATATATAAGCTTCTACGTAGACCCAGCGGTGCAGGGTGTGAGTTGTCTGTCAGTGAATGAATGAAATTAAGGTTTTTGTTAAGTAGAAGATCAAACTGTTTATCAATTTGACTATCAACTTAATTCTTTGTAAATTCAAATCACAATTATACTTTATCGGTCGTTTATAACAGCTACAACACCGCAAATAAGCGTAGTGGCTCATACTTCTAAACAATACATTTCCTGACTGTACGTGTACATTGCCTTTTTCCACAAACCAGGCCACTTATCATCTCCTTCTCTCTTCCAGGGTGTACTCCGCGAGCTGGAACAGAAGAAACCGCAGCTGGACGAGCTGCTGCACACCGCGGAGAGCCTGAAGGGCACGGAGAACCGGCAGCAGCTGCACGGCAAAGGTAGGAGTAGATGTATGCTTACAGGTGTTAGGGAGACTGTGGATAGTGTGGATGTCGTTGTAGGTGCGAAGAAAATAATTAGAACCACGGAATATGTTGTTACTAGATTTGTAGCCGTACACAACAGACGCAATAATTTTACGCGTTTATCAGCGGAATAGTTAGTTGTTTACAAGTGAAATTATACGTGTTAACCTGCGGAATTGATTTGTCGATGTTTTGAAAAGACGAAAAACAGGTTGAATGCAGTGCCAACCTATCGAGTGGTTACTAGGTATACATAATGTATCCGGATATCCATAAGTATTTTGAAGTTGTTCAAGTTTTTTACTAAAACAAGACGTGGCGGGACGAACTTGACGCTTATAGGAGGAATTGGTACGTACTGGCTCTGGATCGAGTTGAGTGGAAAAGGTAAAGGAAGGCCTCACCCTGCAGTGGGACAATACGGGCTAATTATTAAGACGTCGACACGGTATATTATAAACTTACTCCAACTGCAGTCAGTAAATAATAAAAACCTAACATCATCAACATTTTGTATTAAATCTACTATAATCTTTACTAATGACAATACAACAAGCACACCGCCACGGCGCGGCGGCGTCGCCTTCAAGTTAGATTAAGTGAAACGTTGCAGAGAATTAAATGAATTGAAAGCGTTTGTAATAGTCTGAAGGAGTGCCACCGTCTGAGTGGCCGGACATCGGCCCTGGCCCGAGTGGCCGTACATCGGCCCTCCCTGGCCGGAGTGGCCTAACATCGGCCCAGCTGATTGGAAAGCTCCGACAAGCCCATTACTTTATATCAGCCGTTCAATAATAACATAATGTTTATTGTTTTCTATAGATATTGTGCGCTCGTGGTATTGAAAGAGAAGCAACTCAATTTGATGTGTTATTGTCTTAGATATCTTGTCGATAACATGTCTTAGACACAGTATGTAATTACTTAAACATAAACTTGAAAATTCTTGATAGCTTAGCAAAACAGTTTAAATAAAACTCTTTCTTTCTGAGGCACCATTACTTTGAAAATCGGTATAAATAGAACAAAGTCTGTTAACTATTTTTGTAAAGCGCGTGTCAAGAGTTAGTATACAAACTTAAAAATAAATAATTATAATCTTTTTATTTTAAATGTTTAAAACACGCGAGCTCATCCGTGACTCGAAGCAGTAAGAGATTAACCGTTCCATAGCTCCAGTTCTTACAAACTAAGTATTTTTACATAAAAACAGTAATCTGTTGGCGACAAACGCTTAGTAGCCCTTAACGCCGCGTTGTTTCGACGTGTCGTGATCAATGGCGACGATTCGACGTGTTTTATTGCGTCGATTCGATGTTTACATTTATTCACTTATGTTTTATGAGCATCGATGTTTATAAAGTGTTAATGAGGAAATGCTCTTTATGCTCTCTCTTCGTTGAATGAATTATATACATAATAAAATTCTGTAATTTGATTATTCATTCACTCACTGGCAGACAACGCTCAGCCTGAGCCGCGGGGTCTAGAACTGCGGTCTAGAAGCATGAAATTTTGCAGAACTGTCAATAGTGAATACAAATGAAGGATTTTTTAAATACGTCGCCTGGAGTGGTTTAATAGGATATGAAAGTTTGTATGGAAGTTCGTCATTTATGAAACATGTTATAGAAGTAATTATGAAGGTTTCTCCAAGCTTTTTCTTAAAAAAATGAAGCTTATAGGTAGCTCTAACTAAACAATACTACGACAATATCAACCCTGTCTACTCTGCTAGCAAATTCAGTAAGACACAAACATACTTGCGTTTGTAAAACACGAACAAGTCGTAACATAATTTGCGAAACTTGCGCACAATCTCGCAGCGATCTAAACGCCCGAGTCAGACGGTAATTACTACTCGACTGTGCAGTTACCAAGTGCAGAAGAACAACTTGCAGACAAGAAAACAACAGAGAACAAGTTATGGTAGCTTAAATAAATAATGCATTAATGTGTCCCGAGTTTAGTTTGATTAATGATAACGGTATCGCTACCGTGTCGGCATTTTCGGCTTTTGATAGTGTGCATGTAATCCATATATCCCAGAGGGGGTCAACAGTGCTAGGCTATTCTAACAGTAGGAAATGCTAATGCCATTGTCGATAGTGTATTAAAAATGTAAGCAAGTTTGATTATTAATTAGCCGAGTTGAGCCTAAGGTCTATTTTGAATATAAACTTTATGCTGGAGTAAATTACGTACATTTTATGTTGTTGCAGCGTAAACTGAACTTTATTTGTAGGTATTAAAGTTAATTTTACAAAAACTCGTATATGTTTACATGTTTTGAAACGAAATAGCGAACGCAGATTAGGTAAAAGAGAGTAGGTCTATCATATAGTTCACACCTTTCATCTTCACTTTGTGCATCTCTGTGTGTAAATGTTTTATATAAAGTGAACCTTGTATTCTCCCGTACTTATGTATTGGGCCTATTGGGTGACAGAACTACAGACGTACTCGTCTTAACCTAAATATAAAGAGGTATGAAAACTGTCTGCGTCTCGCCCAACTTAACTAGCGCCCCTTGTGAGTGTTAGGGTGACGCTTCATTAACGCGAACACTTCAAACTTATTAAATTAATTACAAGAAGAATTCAGATTGTGTTGTGATGTGGAAAAATTAATTGACATTTAGAATGAAACAGGGTTTTATTTCGTCTGATAGCTTTAAAATATACCATAATTATGGAGAAGACAATACGACATGAAAATACTGGCAATTCTAATCCCTAAGAGTATTTTGAAACTAACAAATAAATCTTAGCATCGAAAAAAAAAGTGTTTTTTTCAAACAAACTATAACTATAATAGTAGTGATAGACCGACTATGAGTTTTGCCAATCTTTGACTAGCTATAGTGAAGAAACCATTGAATATATTTGATTTCGAATTGTCGTGCGCAGACTTGTAACGCCATTAGATATACGAAGTTTAATTTGTCGTAATATTGTCGTCTTCACCTTGAATATATGTAAGCTATAAAGGTAGTTTGTGTTTTACACTTTGAAATACACCCGGACATTACATGCGAAAAAGGTTTACTTAAAAAGCTCCATAATAAGAAATAATAATATTACAACACGAACTTTTTCCCTCATCCAAAAACTTGCCAACACGAAAAGAAACTGTCCAATGATCGCGTAAAGTAAAGCTCACCCTTAATCCGGTTACGCATCCTCCCTCGACCCGCGCCGGAGGGACACGCTTTATGTGAGGCAGAGTGTGCTCAAGTATAATCAAGTTTAGGCAAGCTCTAGACCCGTGAGTGACTCGAGAGGGACTTTGGACCATAATTGAACCAATTAGCGACCATTTTTAAAGATTTTTCTTTCTGTAGCTGTTGTTTACATACATAGAGAAAGTCTGAATTTTGGAGTACGGTTCAGGGGCTGTGAATGGTTTGGTACCGTATGATTGCTGATTCAATATATTTCAGCGTTGCAAGAAGGTTAGGTGATACGGTTACAGTGAGCTGCGGTTACAGAGCTACTTTTGGTGTAAAAAATGATATGGATAAGATACTCTCTCGGTGATCCATTTCATAGTAGATAGTTGTAACTGATGCCAAGTAGCCTTTGTTTCCCACTGAACATTTCTGAACAAAAATTTAATTAGTGATCGCGTACAACACATCGAAACTTTAACCTTGTTACGACACCCTTGTATTACACGCACCCTTCGGAGGGTCACCTCGCTTTGTAGGCCTAAGAAGTACTTTTTAGATGGAAAAACTGCTTTAGGAGTAATTATAAGAAGAAAACTACGTTATTGGATTGATATACGAAAATGGAAATGTCTCATGATTTTTGTATCATGTTTAAACGTCTTTATCTAAACTATAATATTATAAAGTCAAAATAATATTTTTTGTATGATTGTTTGTAATGGATAAACTAAAAAAATACTATAATATAATCGGTTAAATTATAAAAAATCTTTTACTTAAAAAGCGACATTATCAGCGAGTAACATGGGCTGTATTTTAAAAAGCTAGTAAATCATAACTTCAGTCCAGTTTGTTAACAATAACTTCATTTAGTTGTTCCCATATCTTGCCTAGACCACCACGCTCAGTGCTCTTAAGTGCACATAAGAGCATTCGTTCTGTAAGGTGTGCCAATTCTGAAGCAACTCTTACAAAATGAATCTTACTAACGAAATCCCCCAAGCATTCATAATTCCCTCTTCCCCGGATAAATTGATTCACTCCCTTCCTCTCAGCTGTTGATTATAACCATCCACACACACTCGATAACAAACCTTATAGCTTCTCGTTACAGATGATTTTCTAATGAAAGATTCTCAAGATAGCACCTTGAGGGAGATGCAATAGAAATTGAATTTTAAATGCTAGGTGTTAAGGTTAATAATTGATTCCGTTGTGGTAAGACGTGCATTCTTGATGGCGTGAACCGGTGCGTCGTTTATAATGCTGGCAGCAGTGCCGCGGCTGGCTAGTATGGCGGTACTGGCAAGTACGGCAACATTCAATTTATGCCGTGACCGTCTGATCGTGCGGTCCTGTTGCTAATGTGCTCTAGGAATGGCTTTTCGATTTTATTTTACTTTTATTGATAGTTATGCAGTTGCAAAAATGAGGAACGCATTTTATCGGATGGTAGTTAATGTTCTTAAATCAATTTTGATGAAGTTGCAATTTGAATGTCTGCGAGAAAGTTGTAATATTCATATTATGTGTTTTCTAACGCGTAATTGAAGAGGATTATGTAAAAAAAACACTTTACAAAGCTGAAAAAGGAAGTTTTATGTCCTCATTATGGTTTTGCTCGACTAGTTCGGACTCAAACGGAGCTCTTTATCAAGAGCTCTTCAGGAGATCTCAAGTCGAAATGAGCGCGTGCACTATCGTATCAGGTTACTTTCTAAGATTACCCCCCTTACTGGAAATTATTCGTTAGTATTGGCCTCCCCATAGGGAGTTATGTCGACACTTACAATTTGAAATTTTTTACCCTGTCTTCAACTAAGCGAATGCCAAGAGATGAACGAGTTTACCAGTTTTGTTATAATTTTCATATAGTAGGGACCACAAATTCAGACTTCAGGCTGCTTCATAGTTCTACTAGAAAACACCCCATAACACATGATTCGACCCGAACATCGAATTATGTACCCTCAGGTCCACATCAGTGTAATCGACCTCTAGACCAATGAGACAGACAAAGCCTGAGGCTAATAAAACTATTACAACCTAAGTTTGTACATTACCAAGAACATGTTGTTTTTATCTCTGATATATGATATCCACGTACTCCCGGGATATTTAGTGAGTGCTTGTGTTTCATGTGTGTTCCCTCGGGAGGCACTTTCTACTCAAAAAGTTACGCAGAATATTTGAGTCACAATTCTTTTTTCCATCTTTAGACATTGTTCTTTCAGACGAAGAGCAATATATTTATACATATGGGAATACATGCGTAATGTCTGTGGCAAGATGTAGCTTCAAAAGTTCTGTAAATATTTAAAGTGATACTAAATAATAAGCTTTAGAACAGTCTCATTTCATCTTATATTCATAGTTTCTAGAATACAATATTAATTTCGACAGCCTTCATGTAACTGAGTAGCTGAAATATCTCTGTATTTCAATGTTTAGCTCGCCGACATGCCTCAAAGCGAAACCTTTGCCTCCAAAATAATACAACGCCTTGCCAATCGTAAGCCTTAAAGGCGTCTGTTTGCTTCTCTCCGCTTCTACAAACCAATTTATGGCTCAAATGAATCTTTTAGTTCTGTAACAAAGTTATACAAATATCTGTATACATAATTGTAACGTTGAAATCTAATTTTCCGCAAATTTATAGCCTTTAGAATATTCTGTGTTACAAATTACGATCTTCGCTGGAGTTCGTAGCGCTGCGTAGAGGGTGAGGCTACGAGGCTACGCGCTACGCGCTACGGAGGGTCGTAGAACTACGGCGGGGGTCGTAGACGTCTACGAGTTGGTAGTCTTGTAGTGCTGTGTATGTGTCGATGAGTTTTACCTTAAGGTATTAAATGTAACCCCTGGCCACACACGGGCAGCTGAAGGAACGAACGAAGGGTTTGATATTCTAAATACACATAAATTAAAATGGCAGCTTCAAAATGTATGTGAACACTTCGTTCACTTGTATTTCAATTTAATTATAAATGACTGCCGTTTATGTACGGACTATTGATACGCACCGCCACAGTAATTATAAATGCTTCATTCGGGAAATAACTTTTAATTGCACTTTAATTCACAAAACAATCTACGAATAGTTATTCAGCTATCGAGCGCACATTAACACGCACCGCACATCACTGGTGCTTTGAGGCGCGGTCCGTCGGTAAATATTAACTGAGGCGCGCGGCTGCGGCGCGGCTGCGGTGCGTCTGCGTGGCGGCTGCGTGGCGGCAGCGGTCACAACTGGCGTTCCATTAACTGTGCGGTGTCTACCTTTTTATTCTTTGTGACGGTTTGCTTGTATAGTGAGCGGCATACGCAGTAATTACGTCTTGTGTTTTGTTCTATGAAAAGTAAAAATAAAAGCCAAAGAAATGTCAAGAACTGTTAGTTTTATTTAAAGAGAGTTAATGGTATTCCATAAAGTGAAACATACAGCAATATTTGTTTGAGCGCTTACGTTGGCCGTAACTGACATAATTCCAATAACTTCACGTGTCGGATATAGCAGTGCTTATAATTGTTGTGTGTAAGTGTCAGTGTCAGGTTTCCATGATATCTTATTCCGCCTTGTTTTTACAATATAATATAACAATGTTCCTTTACTAGTGATTATTACGAGGAAAATGCCTTCTTGTTTAACATCTTGCCTCTGAGATAATAAATTTTCTCTGTATGTAGGTTGCAAAGATGTTATTATTTGCAAGAAAATTGCATTAGACTCGCTCTTTTACATTCTGGGAAGCGTGTCTGTTAGCATCAATATGGCGGCAGTAACAACTATCAAAATAAATGGAACGTTTTTAAATCAACATGAAATGCTTACATATCAGTTTATGACTGTGTATAATAAAACTAATAATAACATCTCATAATATAGAAATTAAATAGAATTTATTGACTAAAATATGTTCCTTTGCACGGCAAATCACTTTATTCAAATAACTTCCCAACTCCGCTTTTCAACATCATCTGGTTTAAATACCAAAACTAGATACAGTCCATTCAATTCCCAGTCTGCCCAGCTGCTCACAGGGGTCTCCAGTAACTCCCAAACATACTGGTTCTATATTTAGCGGCGTGTATCTCCGAAGACATTAAGGCTTCGAGGGGAAAGTTCAGACATATCGTGATTTATTTCAGGCTACGGCCCATAACGACGTCTGGCAAGTTACTGTAATACAATCGAACCTTTGGAACATACGTACATGCCGAGAATGTAGCCCTTCATGTCATATATTAAATCATAACCTTATATGATAGCCCTTTGTTGTTTGTTTATTTACTTAACCGTTTATGTTCACATATATTATATTGCTTTTTGTATGCATTCTTAATTTAATTATGTATTCACAGCGTGTGTACTCGATAATGTGTAAAAGTCAAAGTCAAAAAAGTGCGTTACAGGATATTGTACATTAAACTAGTACTATTAGGTACTGTAAAAGGTAATTGTCATGTATCTCGTTGGTAATCCATTAAAAAAAACATGTATACAGACAGAAAAATACGGACACAGGTGACTACGGGTGGCGGTGGTGGGGAAAAGGACCAAAATCTTATTGCTTCTGTGAGGTACAGGATTAAATACTAAGACTACTTATTGAAGTGTAAAATCCGCCATTTTGATTTTATTAAAACAAAGCCTACCGCACGGCACGCGCGAGACGAGTCGCGAGACACCTCGGGTGTTACAGCTTTTAGAGCGCTTCGAAGGTTCGAAGCGCGGACATACAAAGAATCCCACGTACAAGGATACGCATGAAGCCCATTACCCTGTGCTTGCCGCCGCGCCGTTGTGTACAAAGAAAGCAGGAACATTTGCAACTCGTTTTAACTTTCTGCACTTCTCTTAGAAAGCATAAGCATTTAGTTTGTACTGTTTTTGTTCCAATTAAAACTAAGCTTTTATCGTAAAGTTGAAGATTGAAATTCCTGGAACACTTCGTTCAGTATACATTAGTTGTTTGAACTAACTCAAACTTAGACTGGGGCTTTACTTGGGTAAAACAGTTTCATTTTATTTTAATAGGAGGTTACTATTAAACGTAGGCACTCATACATAATACAGCAGGTGTAAGCAGAGGCGTAAGGCACGCCAGTATTTTCCTAGTTATGTTACAAGAACATGACAAACCGACAAACAGAAGGCACACAGTAGCAACAGCATAACGTGTTAATGTATCCGTATAAGTTGACGATGTTGTCATAACATACAAGATGTTCCAGGCTGTTATAACATGCATTTTGGCCGGCGAACGAATCCATGCTCGCAATTTTTTGAAGTGAAAACTTCTTTAGTGGCGTTGTGCACTTTTTTTATGATGGTTAAAAAATGTTATACTCGCGTCAGGACACGTGACCTGATAGAAAATTCGTAAGACGGAGGGAGAGTAGTACCAAAATATCAAATATGCACAACGTTAATTTTCAAGTTTTCACTTCTGCCGGCACTCCCGGAGTGCAACCCGTTGATTTTTTATCATATCATGATATTAATATGTCCAAAGTCGGCGTGCTAAACACAGCTGTCCATACATCGACGGCAAACGATCCGACAATCATTTTCAATAATTTCGCTTTATAACCAATCTACATGAAACTCAACACTTCCAACATGATTTGCACTCATTTAATAAAGTAGAGATCGTGAACCGATATGTTTGCTCTACACTACTCGATTGCATTACTACTATCGTTTAGCATTGCTAATTAGGCTCTACGCTGTTCTACATAGCCCCACATTGCTCTATATTGCTCTATATGGCCCTATATTGCTCGGAGGGGCTAAATAATATCAGCCGCACGGGTCGATCGTTCAGGTTGAGCTACGCTTGCCGCGGTCGATCCGTGGATGGGTGACCATCTTTACATACTAAGTCCCCTCCGTGCCTCGGAAAGCACGTTAAGCCGTTGGTCCCGACTGTCATTCGTGGATCTTTGACAGTCGTTACGGGTCGTCAGAAGCCTCAAAGTCTTAACTAAGGGTATCGTTTTACTCAGTAACTGGGTTGTGGAGGTCAGATAGGCAGTCGCTCCATGTAAAATACTTGTATTCAGCTGTATCCGTTTAGACCGGAAGCCGACTTCGATATAGTTGGGAAAAGGCTAGGCAGATTGATTGATTGCTCTACGTCGACTCTACATGTGAAACTATGTTTAATAGTGTGTTGTGTGCGGTCTGTCTGGAGGTGCGTTATTTTATATTAATGAGAACATGATAGAGTAGCTGTTAGATTCGCAATTTTAATGTTTAGTTTCTATTATGATTGTCGGGTGGATGTTATAATAAAGTGAAGTACAAGTGTTGGCATTTAATGAGCGTATGCACTGAAGTCGCTTAAAATAAGCTATGATATCTTGGACCAACTCTCGGACTAACTTGCTCAGTGCCTTCTTATGTAGGAGTACTTAAGTACCTCTGCCTAACCCACTGCGTACAGGCGCGTTGACTTTTTTAATTCTTATTAATTTGTTTTACCTAAACAAATTAATAAGAATAAAAAAAAGTTAAGAGCTCAATTCTCTGATTTGCATGCCGTATGGTTAAATATGGTGATAACAAATTATATACCATTGTAAATGATTATATTCCATCTATGTACAGTTTCTACCCATATTTTATGATAAAATCATTCCACAAGTGAGTAGTAATCATAAAATAGCAAAAGAAGTATGTATGTATAACATGCCATGATTTTTTCCTCACCCTCTTGACACGAAACCGTAATTTAATGGTAGACGAGGCTATTTACCGCTTATAACTTAAAATACTTCAAATAACATCAATTAATTTCCCAAATGGTATGTATTGGAGATTTTCCACTTCATTTGAAAGCGTACCGTAGGACCGAATGGCGCCGCAAGCCCACAGACGTCGGTAAATACTTGGGCAAAGTTGGCAAACAAGACCGTCTTTATCTGCGGGTGAACCTCGGAATAGCCGGTGAATGTTCGATAGCGTTTATAAATAGAATTGTTTTATAGTAAATAGGTTGTTAGATTATGACATTAGTGTACGATTCTAACTGTGGCCATGTTTGGATTATAAGATAAGTTTCGTAATCAAACTAATCCAACGCTGAGCACTCGTAGGTCTTTAAATACAAAAATAGCTCAGACTTTAATAAGAGGATTATCTAGTCAGGAAGGTCAAAAGAATGAGGAGAGGAGTTTCTTGCGTTCTTCTCCATAGGTACCTACTACGCTTTGGAATGGGCAACTAACTTCATATTTCTGACTGACCGACTCCTACCTGGTCAAACTCGTACTCAGGGGGGGCCCTGAGTACGAATTTGACCAGGTAGCACCTTACGAAATTAAGTATCATCTTATCTTATATCTTATCCATCCTGGGGGCGTAATTTTAATGTACAGTCGACCGCGCATCAGTCATAACAATGTGACATTAAATACACCTTTATATGTTACTAGTAAGGGTTATTTTTGTAGTGCAAGTGTTACCACTGATGTGCGGTTGACTGTACTCCAAAGTGCGTGCAACCGATGTTCTCTTCAAAATAAAGGGGTTACGGACCAAAAAATAGAATTCCATCTATATTTCCGTGAACGTTTCAATAAGCGACAGGTATGAATAAAGCAGTGTTCGTCCATTATTGGTTCTATCCTCACGACTTGCACATTGCACTGACAAATTCAATTGACTTGTAAATTGCACTGCGACGCAATATTGCCAACAAATGTATCGACAATACATTTGTTTACTATTTCCTTATAGTTATTCGAAAAGATTGGAATTGATGGAAAATCTAAAATGGAAAACTAATATGGAAAATCTAATGGAAAACTATTTGCGCAATAGAAAATAGTAAGGTGTGTACCTTACTATTTACTATTGCGCAAATAGTTTGTTGTTGACAGTAATGCAACGCGTTATAGAAAATGTATCACATATATTATTCATGAACATACAATTCAATATTAGCAAATATCATTTTTAAGCTTTGAGTACTCGTCAACATAACAGTTATCAAATTCTTTTACGGAATGCTTCCGTAAATGTTACAGAGATTTTAGAAATTCATAGTAGAATTTAGATTTTGGGAATATAATAAAACAATTCTGAGAGTCAAAGGCCCACTCCTAGTGATTGACAAAGGCCCACTCTTAGTGATTGACAAAGGCCCACTCTTAGTGATTGACAAAGGCCCACTCTTAGTGATTGACAAAGGCCCACTCCTAGTGATTGATAAAGGTCCACTCTTAGTGATTGACCGAACCACGCAATGAAAGCCTCAAAAAACTTCGTCAAACAACCTGCTCCTCATAACTCTTGACGCTCGTGGTCATCAGATCTTAACCTTCAATCGGTCCACAATCACAAATCAAGCTGAGCATTATCGTGGCTGTAAGGAAACGTGATCGTTAACCTATATAGCTCGGGACACCCGCGCCGCCCTTCGTCAGTCGGCGCCCGCCCTCCGGACCGAACGCACGCGCGCCGCCCGCCCAAAATATACCCCGAAAATAATGTGCCGCGACCGGCCGGTCATACTAATCCGAGGCCTATATTAAACATATCAGCTTTTTAATTATGTATTCTAGTGTTATAGTGATAAGGTGTAATTTACAACGAGTTAGTGTCGGTGAGATGGCATAATGAGTGTAGCATTGTGATCATGGTGAATAGTTGGAATTCGCCTATTGTTGGGCATTTTTTGCGTGATTAAGCTTTCCAGTTTTGTGTTGGACTTAATTTGAATATGTTCAACATTTATTATACTATTACTTTCTCTCTTCAACATCCGTCTGAATAAGATTACGTAGTATATTTCCCCCTTCGATATATATTATTAAAGGAAATGTGTTAGGGGTGATCCACCGTTCTGCTTTCAATTTTATTTTATCGTTATTCTGAGCTCGATCAAGTAATATGTCTTCATTGGCACCAACAGGTGACGAACAATCGATATCACATGTCTTTTCTTAAGTACTGCTAAACGATTATAAGCTTTAGTATAACTACTATTATTTCTTTTTCATAAAGAGACCATTTTCTTTTCATTAGTTATCCTTCAACAGTAATTTTACGGTTAACGTATTTGTATAATTAAAATTAACTTCACTTATAAAGAACTTGTTGCGTTACTAGACCTGTTTGTTCTCGCGACGTCTCTTGTAATTATTTTTTTCACATATACTCGCGACTATACGAGACTGCTGTTAAGGCTTCGCTAAACTATTCACGTTTCAAGACATGAAAGACTATCTGTATTATATACCTTCAAGATGCTAAAGAAAAAAATACAGTTTTCTTAAAGGATATTAGACGTACTATTAAGCTTTGTGAACTTAACTAGAATAGGCTCCCTAATCATCCCCCCGTCAGCGTTTTAAGAAGCAGTTAAGGTAAAATCAACCGGGTGGGAGTTACCATTTACCTGTAAAAGTAAATTGCCTATAAAATAATAATTACCACGTTGGTTTTATTAATAATAACGGACTTAAGGCAGTCCTCTCCATCTAATGGATAGAAGGACCAAAATTGGTACTTTGAAGTTAAACAAAATGTTATGAGGTAGAAGACACAATTACGTTCTTAATTGAATACCAGCTAAGCGCAATACCTCAACTGCTAAGATGTCGAACCGGATATTAAGTTCAAACTCGAACCCCTCCCTTAAGGACGTGATCTCCCCACTCTTAGCAATAACACATTTAGTAAGATTTGAAGGTTATGATGGGTCATCATTGTCTATTAGGTTTTATAGGGTGGGCTATAATACGAACTGTTTAAGTTGCTGTAACTAGCTGAGCTAAATAAAATGTGTTTCTAGTAACCATCCATATTGTACATTATGTATATGTAATTAGATTGTTGTGTAGGAGCTCGTAAATACATCAGACACCCGCCTCATTAACTAATTACATTCCGTCTTCATTATGAGCGACTCCATGTTATCACATCTGGAGATGAAATGACGCCATCAAAGGAAGGAAAATTATATTTTATGTTTATTTCATAAAGAATTGATAAAAGTAGACAAATGAGGTTTTCTTAGCTTTATATCTTGGCACAAATAATTTTTCCTACAACCACCTAGTTTGAAATATCGAATTTCATTACAGCATAATACTTTATTCGTATTTATACCCTCTGCATTTGCAAACTTTTCACCCCGAAATACCTCTTCGGCCTCAGTTGTCATACGAGTACCATTGACATTCGTCACGGCCACTCGAAAGCCCACAAATTCGACAACCACTCTCAACGTACGGGATCGGTATTAGCCTCTAATTGGGCTGCAGACAACAGATCTGACTGATATTTAGCCTCATCTAGGTAGACAGGCAGCCGACTGAGTCGACACCAAAAAAAAGTTAGCCTTTCAAGTCTGATGAAAAACTAAATATGCAAGACTAACAATATCGCATGGATAGTCTTATTTACTGAATGCAAATGACGTCAACGTCCCTTTATCTTGACTAGAAACTTAATAGTTTCCTTTGAGACCGCGACGAGAGCATGCTAATCCCGTCGGTGGTTCCGCGAGCACGCAACGAGCAGCCCTTCTCATCGGTGGCTCTGTGTGGGAACGAGAACTGTTGCATAAGTTTGATGAGTTTGAGACGAGCTGCTATCGGGCTTATCTTTTATCTTTGAGTTGGGATTTAGGACATGTGTGTCCACTTGATTGAATTTGAATATTAGGCGATGGCTCATTTGGTACTTACTTTGATTGAATGGTAACTGGACTTGCTATTAATAGAATACAAAAAAAATATACTGATTTGGAAATAAAAGCATTTCAGAAATCACGGTTCAAACTTCAAACTTGTAAACACTATAATCATTAAAATTACACACCACTTGAATCCGTTGGCCTCATCATAACAGTTTCATATCATAATTATAAGCTTATCAAATTAGCCCACTGTAATATCATCGGCAGTTAGTGGGTAATTCCTGCTCTGTGATCAAACCCATTACTGAATAATTTGTGTAATTACTGTTCCATTGTATGCTAGTATTAGTGGAGCTTCAGTCAATGGCACTGTGAAAGTGATTTTAGGTCTGTTTGACATGGTTCATCGCTTTCAGTAAAAAACACAGGTCTGTTTTAGTCACACTTTAGAGAATCATGCACTAACGAATTTTACCTACTGCATAATGTTTCTAAAATAATGTTGTTTTTATTTTATATCATAAAAAGGGGTGTACTTGTATTTTTTTATTTTAATTACTTTTCGGTTGTGAAAACCTGTATTATAAATTCTAACTTATTAAACATTAAAAAACTCGTTTTATCCATTAACTTAAGAAAGTAAAAGAGCTTTTACAAAATCTATGATTCCTAAAGCTACTATGAACTTTTCTGCAAAATAAAATACTTTTATACCAAAAAATAAATATTTATACAATGTTAGCGAAAAATATTTTGATACACCAGGAAAACATAAGACATTCGCGAAGAGGAATTGCCCATTCCTCTTCAGGAATAGCTCTCTATCATCATAAACAGCGGAACACTTACCTACTCACCTAGTTTCGTAGATAAGCTCAAAGAAAAGCAAGCGATGCAATTTACTAACTCTATGGGCGGAGGAAACGTACATTTGACGGAGCGGTTGAGTTACCGCCGGATAAATAAACAAAGAAATGTCAAATTTATTTGGCATTATTATAAGGTCTATTTTCATATCGTCAAACTCGAAAAAGTTATGTGTGTAGTATCATACATACACAGTCTCTCAGATAAATTTAATTTGATCAAATGTTTGGTCATTACTTTGATATTCTAACTGAGATACGAACTTTTAATGCACGAAGGGAAACGTCTAATAATTCTTTGCCTGACTCGAGTTTCAATATCCGACCCTAAGTCCCGTAGCCACGTTTCCATCGTAACTTTTACAAGATAGGACTCGTAACTGAATATTAATATGTACATTAATTAATGTATACTCTCTCAAGGATATATTAATTAGTTTAGGCATTATTAGGAACCTACTAGGTTTTGGAATGGGTAACTATCGTCATCTTTCTGATTGACCGGCTCTTTGTAAATTTAAAAATGTCTGTAATTGAAATAAATGCTTTGAGATAGACTTTATATAAATTTTCAGTTACATCGATAGAATATAAAACCTTAGAATACATTATGAAGGTAATCATCACCTTCCTGCTCGTGTCCCGTGGTACGTGAGGTCGGCGCAACACGTTTTCTTCATCCGTTCTACCCTGTCAACCATCACGCTTTCATTCACAGGGAGTGACGTCACTCTTTCATATAATTCCTACATACACTATATGAAACTTACAAAATCTGGTCCTTCGATCCACAATCGCATTCCAATAGACAACGCATGAGTTATTCCGTCGGAAACAAGCAGCACCACTGAATAAACCTCATAGATAAACAAATACACTAATGCACGTAAACTGTCTGTCTGTCCGTCGATGATATTGCTAATATTAGTAAGATGCGATGAAACGTTCATCTCGGACGGGAATAGACGACTTTAGTATGAACGATTTGTGTTATACAGACAATGATGGCTGATCGACTGACTGATATTGTAAAGTTTGTGGTTAATATTTGTGAGAAATTGCCTAAGTACACGAACTTAGTGAATATGAATACAATATAAAAAAAATCTTACATAAAACAATAGACCATGATTAGTGTTGCCAAAGTGAGTTAATGACTAAACTTTCGTCATATCCCTTTGCTATAATAATTGCGTATTTAAACAGCTTCATAAGTTGAAAATAGTTAATTACAAAAGAAATATAAGTTACTCATTTCTTCGAATTTCAATTCTAGCCAGGTAGCACTATGACTCAAACAAAACTTTTAGCAATTTAATTAAACAAATATTTCAACTTGCTCCTTGTTAAGGCAGTTGGTCCTTTGTAATGGAAAACTGTTATTACCTGAGAGTACTTAAGCACTTTAGATACGTACCTACATATTTACCTCAAGATATTTGATTAAAGCTCGGGTAATCCTGATCTTACTGCAGTGCTTACACGCATTTAATACCAATTGCAGGCTAAACACCCTCTTAACCTGACATTAATATTGTTTACACACACTCACACCACCACCTGACACGCGCACACACACACACACACACACACACACCTTCACCTCTGATACACATACACATACAGCTCAAGTATCAAGTACCACGGACACACACACACGTAGTTCAAGTGACAAATATGTACGTATGCGAGTCGCATCGCAGCGTAAGGACGAGGCAATATCTTAGCGGTTCCGCCGCGCGCCGCTCGTTAATTAACTTAGTCTTTAGCCCATTTAGAGACTGTCTTATGTGTACTTGTACTTGAGTATCGATCGGACAGCCCACCTTGATTGAGTGGACGGTATATTTAGTACCTGTTCGTTGAGCTTACCTACTGGGCTTGCGAACAAAAGAGGTAGTCAAATGTTGTGTTCAAAGTTTAATAGAATAAACGATCCGTCACTGTTACATTTTCTTTAAAAAACTATGACTACTTTCATGACATTGTTCCAAAAATAAAAAATAAAGCATATTTTCTAAATTTTTTCATAAAATTTCACGATATATTGCAAGATAAGTACACCCATAATGCATTAAGAAAAGTCTGGTGTATACAGCTTCAGTAATATCTTTGCAATGAAACTAGCTCGTTGCCAAAGAGAACCTACGATATATTTCTACTTAAGTAACAGGATTTCCTCGAGTTCGTTTTGCGCGAAATGATAAGCAGCTGTTACACTTTGATTCCTTGCAATGTCGGACTTATTCTCTGAGGAAGATTCAAACTTATCCTGTTTTTCGAAGTTCTTGGATTTTAATTTAAAAGTGAATTAAGATTATGCTTACTACTGGCACTGTGCTGTGAGTTTTGAGTTTTCTCGGTTCGGCTCAAATGAACAAATTTTTCGGATCGAGATTCTTAGAATCTTTTGACATATGTCCATATGTCATTTTTGCCTATTTCACTCCACTACAAGACATAAATCTCTCCCAAGATTCAACTCTACCGCATTAGTTATTATTTCATACATCTTTATAATCTTCAGGTTTAATTTGAGATTAAACCTGAAGATTATAAACCTAATTGTATTTTAAACATTATAAAACTAATTGTGTTTTCAAAACCAACATTTATATAAAGTCAAAGTTTTTTTCATATAAAGTCAAAGCCAAATAATTTATTTCAATTAGGCACATAGAAGGCACTTTTGAACGTCAAAATTTACAAAAAACAGAATTTATTCTAATCGCCCTTCCAAAAGGTAGTTTTCAGGTAAAGGGAAGAATGGGCAAGAAACTCCACCGTTACTCTTTTAAAATGTTTTCACAATATCTTGTATACATTAATTATATAATTATATGAGAATACAATAAAATAATAGATTTCTTTACCACGATAGGTAAAAAGAATGAAAAATGGAGCAATGACAAATAAATTAATTATGTGATAGATACATGGTGCTCACATATTTACAAACATTGTAAAATTGTACGATATTTCTAACATTTTAACAAGTAATATAAACTAGTATCAAATCTAGGTGGATCTGGTGTGGCAGTCAGCAAGACTTGTTGTGTTTTCAACACTAGTTGCCAAAACGTGCTATCAAAATGTGCTGTAGCAATTCTCAAATGTGCTCATTCGAGAGAGTATATACAAACATTTATTGAGTTATCTACAATGAAGCTAATATTGCTTTTCCCTAGATCAAATAACTGCACCAGTGAAACGAAATACATGTTAATTGGATGCTGTCATTTCTTTAAATTTTCAAAAAAAATCCACGAAACCTAATCTACCCGCAAACTAGATACGAACTATTGTTCATGCAATTCTTCAGTGAAAAAAACCATAGTCTTTCTTTCCACAGGAAGCTATGCCATAAATCCATCTTGATTAAAAACCTGGCGTCCTGAAGTGATAGTACCTACTCGTGATGTCCAGACGAAGAATTGCTGCGCCCACTCGATATTCCTGTCGCAAGCTGTAGTAAAACTAGTGATGTGGTCAGCGATGTAATTATGATTCCCGTTATCGATATATTTTAAACCATTATTCTTATTTTTGTCGAGACTTCATACAAGAGTCTCGACTTCGACCTTACGGAATACAACTGTTCTTTACTGTAATTAAGAAAAGTTCGGTGTTAATAGGTAAAGCAATCAATCAATCAATCTGCCTAGCCTTTTCCCAAGTATGTTGGGGTTGGCATTCAGTCTAACCGGATGCAGCTAGATGCAGATATCAGTATTTTAAATAGAGCGACTGCCTATCTGACCTCCACAACCCAGTAACTGGGGAATACGTTACCCCTTGGTAAGACTGGTTGTCAAACTTTCGGGCTTCTGATGACCCATAACGACTGTCAAAGATCCACGAATGACAGCCGGGACCAACGGCTTAACGTGCTTTCCGAGGCACGGAGGAGTCTCGGTATGTAAAGATGGTCACCCATCAACGGACCAACCCCGGCAAGCGTAGCTTAGTTTGATAGATCGACCCGTGCGGCTGTTATTACTTAGCCAATGTCTTTGTAATTTTGAATTTTACTGGTAAAAAAAACACATTCCAAAATAATAAAACTTACGTAAATCAAGACCAGAGTTTCACTATATCAATAGCTGATATTTTTACAAAAATTTACAGCCAACATAAAACAAATGGTATTCACAGCTGAAGAACTACATTTTATAAATTTTATTTTTAACAAACTTTAGTTTTATTGCCTCTCAATTCCCCATCTATTAGTGTTTTACGTGCAAAATGTCCGTTGAATGTTAGCTATTTTCACCTTTTGCAATAAAACAACTCAACATAACATAAAAATGTTCTTACAGAGTTATTTTTTAAACAGCTTTAAGTTTAATATCTGTATTAATAATAATATTGAAGGTACAGAAAAATATTATTATCGATGATGTCTCCCCTCACTATCGGTGCGTCTGGCCTCTTGGAGAGAGTCCAGGCGGGGCTGGCTCAATAAATATGTATGAATCGGACATGTCGTGTTTTATAAGGGATAATACGAGTATTCAGTTCGGAGTGGCCGCACGATATGCAATGACGTGTACTTTGCAATCCGTCTCGCGAATGTAAAGGTTTATTTTCGATTACCGTAAATCCTTCATGATTTATGATGTTAATACTAAAATTAATAATACTATGACATGTGTTGTTTTCAATTTAATTCATTTATTTCAGATAAATTCCAATCGTTACAGTTATTATAATCAACCATACATGTTTTTTTAAATAATAATATATATACGAATACAAGAAATAAACACACAACAATAGAAACATTGGATCAGGACCGCACTACTCGTACATGTAGTTTTGTCCAATGCTCCATGAGGCAGCAAACCACATCCATTCTCCCTACAATAAGCTGTTGGGGCTGCCACGTATGCAGCGCATCAGAGACGCTATTCTTTTGCGATGTATCGCTTGAAAGCCTTCCACTTGAGCGTTTACAAACATACCTGATGCGCTACAAAACGGGGCAGCCCCATCAACATCCTGAACGCGTTATTGTATTGGACACGCAGGGCATTGTAAGTCTTCTGCGCATGCTTCACCCATAGGCTGCAGGTATAAAAAGACTGATAGTACGACTTGAATAAATTTTTACCTGTGCAGTACAGCGTGCAAACCTACGGGTCAGCATATTAGCTCTGACTGACAATGCCCTGCGTTGCCTTTCAACATCCATCATCTTTGAGGGTCGGTGGCCCAGTGGCCCAGGTACTTGAACTGCTCCACTCTTTTGAGAGCACTGCCGTCCAATGTGACCTGAGGTACGGTGTCATAGCTCTTCGTACCGGACTTGAACACCATCACCTCACTCTTGGTCGTGTTATACCTGAGCCCGTGGGCCTCCGCATAGCACTTGCATACCTTTATTATGTTTTATCGTGCTGTTGCTGTGTTAATTTACCGTAGCGGAGAGCGAGTTACGAAAAGTCGCGTATTACTGGCTACATTGTCCATAGATAAAAAGATTTTGTAAAATACCTTTGAGTAGACTTTTAATTTAGATTCTTTCAATACTAAAGATCTATCTTCTTTCAACCTCCTTCCATTTCAGTGAGAATTTTAGTAATAAATGTTGATTAAAATCGGGGACACAAAAATTCCAGACTCTTCCCTCCCAGGTATTCTCTAGGAGTTCAGGAATTTTACTTTATAATGTCGCTAATTGGTGGATTTTGAGCAGAAATATTACTAAGAACTAGAACTGCCTGAAGTTTACAGTAAAAAGACTTCATTAAGGTCGCATTTCTGCGGTTTCAAGCGTACGTACACGTATTTTGCTCGTGATAAAATTACATAATGTCATGTGGTACAAGATCCTCGTTTACTTATTTATTTTACTTTGTTCTCATGGTTTCATGCCTTTTATTTTGTTTTAGGAGGAAACCATCGAAATTGTGAATCATATAATCACACTCGATGCAAAACTATGTGACACTTCCCAAAACAATCTTAAGAGACAGATATCACACTATGTGTATACCAACACACTCACCTGACTTAACACTATCTAAAGTCACAATTTGGCAACGATACAACTCCACACTACTCGACTGACAAAATACACATGCAATAAATCACATCGAGACACATGTCACAACACTAGACGTGTGTCACGACACTATTACACACGTAGTGGGCGTGTCCACGTCGCACGTGTGTTTGTTTACATAGTGACGTCACTAATGTGGGGATTATTGACCCCTTTGGGGGATAGACGGAGGTAGACATAATTGTTTTCTTTTTTCAATTTTGTTAGTTTGACAGCCGCACGTGTTTTTGTTTGGAGCTTGATCGGTTGGCTGCTTTGTGGCATTAAATCTGCCTTAAATATGTACCACCATTAAAAAGTGTAAATAAAATATTTATTTTGTAAATTTTATTCATCTACTCTAGGTTATTAAACAGTACGTAATTTTGTAAATAAATGTTCAAAACAGTAGCATCACGTAATTAAACTGTTAAGTAGTGTTTTTTCCAATTAAGGTATTTATAATTAATAACTTCCACGAATGCAGTTTTATTAACTCATGACTTACTCTTTGATGAATTATTAAACAAAAATAATTACTTTTGAATATTGAATAAGCGCTTATTATAAATAATAAATGTACCCTAATTTTACCTCGCTGTTAATAAGGGCAAATTCTCATTACTCCTTCAAATACACTTATAAATCCTAAGATGAACGTTAAAGCCCTTTATAAATAATTCAACATTTCAAATATTAAGTATAATATTTTACTAAAAACATGAAATCCGACGAGTTTTCACTTTTGAAGCGTTTTGGCGCTAAAATCGCCGACATTTTATTTACACTTTTTAATTACACATTGGAGGGTGTGTTCTATTCATGTCACGGCTTGTTAAAAAGCGCTCGGTGTTGCCATGTCATAATTGCATACAGAAGCAGCACTGCATACTGTATAACAAGCTTTCATCTAATTACATATTAATGTTGAAATGTATTTTTATAAAATATGGTTCTCTTCAAGATATAAGCTAAGATTAAACATCTCAGTTGTAGTTCTATAAGGGGATGACAAAGATGAAATCATCTTAAGTGGCCTCTCGTCTGAACTGTAACTGAAAAATCTTATTCTTGATTATGATCATCATAAACACTGGCTGCTATTTCCAATGGGTGTTCCACAGTTCCACTAGTTGCAAATAACTTGTAGCTACATTGCTGTACGATCTTGTTTGACATTATGGAACGCAAATAAAGATATGAGAATGATTATGAAACCTGGGACGCTTCTTTCTTCTCAAGATCAGCAAGTAGTAGTAGCATGAGATGAGACTGTCTTCTTTTTCATCCAGTGGTCCTTTTGTCCCAATTGCACTATGTCACTGATGCAGCATAATACGTCGCGTCGTAATGACGGCCGCGAGCCGCCGCGCCTCGGCACAGCTCACACGCGCGGGATGCGAACGAACCTGAAGCTGATGACTCTTCTATTGATCATTCTACGGGACGTGACATAATGGCGACTATATTGTATCTTTTGTTGACTTTTTCATGATGGAAGTTTAAATATTATTGTCTTTTTTTGTGAAAAACTTTGTTTCTTCTTTTATAATCATTTTCGATAGAATCTGTTTGATTGTCTGAATTTACGAGCAGTAAGGTTCTCACAATTAGTACTAAGTGAGTGTCGTCATTCCTCTATTGTATCGGATTTACCTTTATGATGGATTTATGGTGGTATCTTACCGACCTGCCAAGCGTACCCTCGACGATCACTGATAGTCGGTCCTAAGCTCATAAACACGAGTTTTTTTTTAATTATTAGAGACAGAAACCATGAAATATCCAGAACTGATTCACTTTGTCAGAATTTCCATTTGCTTCAGTTTTACATTCATTGTTAACGGACATTGAATTCCAACCAGTAAGCCAACCCGTCAATCATTTCATTGCACAAAACATTTGCATCCAATACCTAATTGTACAGCAGACCTGTTTTATAGCAAGCGTCACAGTGACGGGAATAAATTCTCGTAAAACTATGATATACGGCACATACGCCGTGTATGTTGTACATACATAGATGCATACATTTGTGGATATTTGGATGATAGTTTGTATATGTTGGAGATTAAAACAGCTGTTTGTGGTGAGAAATCGATGCAACAGTGAATGTTTTCATTTCATTCCAAATTCCCACTCGGTGGAAATAGTTTCATGTTGGATTGTTTACAGCATTTTAATGTAAACATATTGGAATTGTTTTGGATTTTTATGCGAGCGCCTAAAATTACCTAATTTTTAATTTACGGATTTGAAAAACAACTTCAGAAAGCAAAATAAATATAAACATAAAAGTAGTTACGAAATAAGATTGAAGAATCGTTTATCTTAGTCGCGTTACTGGACCGAAATCCCTAAAAACCCTTTAATCTATTGCCATTTCAAGATTGGTTTTCTTAATTTATTCAATCAATCACAAGAGCTATCTACCAGGAGTTTTGTCAGCAGTTTTTCTACTCAAGGACATGATAACACTTTCAGAGGCGGATAAACATCTTCAACCAGCAAAATACTAATAAGACAAACACCATAAGATCCAAGTCCTGAATAAACTTCATAATCATATCACCGAAAGGAAATCGTTTGCAGCTATTGTCGACATCTGCGCGCCTCCCGGCTCTGCCTAATGCGCCCTTTCCTAGAGAGCCCTCAGCCCTCAGCCCTCCGTGTCGTGGCGCATGTAATTGATTTTGTTAACGATAATCTTCGTATTTTGGGGAAACAAACGCGTCTTGATATTGTTACAAGAGAGACTGAGTAGTGTAGTTGCTTTGGTAACTAGAATTTTGGTTGATAGTGTTGTTTTTCGTTAATTCGAGTTATTTTTTAATCTTTGCATATGATATGATAAGAACGGCTCATTATTCATTAGCAATATTTTTTAAGCCTATCAAGCGCCATGTCAAGATCTTTTTTGCGATGCTGTTTGCTTCAAAAGTTTTTAAATATGCCAGAATGATGCAGAATGTATTTATGGTTTAGGCAGTGTACAGAGTGCTGCTGCCGGCCGCTGCCGCGGTACCGCTCGCTTCGCTCAATCGGCTCGTGCGTTATGTGGTCACAGTTCTAACTTAACCTACCTTTCAGCCATTTTCATTTGCTGCTTCATTTTTCGTAAATTCAGTCATTGTAGTGACTTTTATAAAAAAAAAAATGGGCGGCGAACTAACCTCAACAATAAAACAAAATTCTGCTTACGACACTTTAGCGGGGCCGAGGCAGCGCTTCTATTATTCCGCAAATCCGTATCGGATATCCCATCAGATAAAGTGCCGCTAGCGGCACTCTATACACTACCTATGGTTTATTACTAATGTCATGTCGAGAATCTGTATGACGTCCGTGATATTGATCCTAGTGGCAAATTGTAAGATAAAGCCTGAATATTTATACATGAGGTTAATTAATTACTTTAATTATGTTATAACATTACCACCTCCGAGGGTAAGGTGAATTGATTCACGCTTACTGAATTTATCAGAATTGTTATCTACCTAATACCTAACTGTAAGAAAATTTGGGCATTTTCTTTTCAATAAATCAGTGAAACTATTCAGGAATATCTTCGTGGAAGCTCCAAAGCCTGACATTATGTGCTGTTACGTCAAAATGTTCACATAATAACGCCATTTTGTATTTGTTCACACTGACATTGTCATTGTGTACAGCCAGCCTCGAAAAGATCTATACATCGACAAGAATCCATTTGACTGTCTACAATTTGTGTTCCACCTTACTGTATCAATGTTTAGCTGCAATTAAGTACACAATGTGTATTCAGTGTTTTGGCTATACATACAGTATTATGGAACAAAGATTGTTGACAATTTAATAAAGTTATTTTTGTCGATGTTTAGGTACGTCTTTTTGAGGCTGACTGTACTAGAGGCATTCAAATGATCTGCTTCAAAGAGTTGTGCCTAATATTCTGAGAAAAATGTGAATATTATGTGTGTAATTGTGTGTTAAGAGTCGAGATACTCGTAGCTGCGCTAAGTAAGTTAGATAAGACTGCGTTCGCTAAATAAATCAGATAAATAGACTTCGTTCCACAGTTTTAAAATTGTACTTCGTTCATATTGATGAGGCAGATTCAGACTGATGAAGCATCAGATAGCGTTATTGAACATGACACTGAATTGACGAATAGCAGGTTTAGAGGATTCAGTTATGTAGGTATATTAAAAAGCTTTTGAAAAAATCATATTTAAATGTAGTTAATTTTGTTTCCAATATTAGATAGGAAGATTAGTATTCTTGCTCAAGCCGCAGAGGGTTGACCACTATATGGTACAGAGTGGTTTACCCCACATTACCATGGGCAGTCGTAGAATGTTTGTCGCTGATTAGTATTCAGCGCATGCGACTGCACATCTCGCGATAACACCCGGGTGACCTTTTATGACACCCACCACATACTGGCACATCCCACTCGAGGATGAACTGAGTTGATTCGAAGGACGAATGTATTCGGAGAGCAAAGGACTTATTATTATTTTATTATTCTGATAGGAACAGAGTATCTTCAGAAGTATTCAGCTGCGTCCGGTTAGACTGGAAGCCGACCCCAACATAAGTAGTAGGGACATGCAGACAGATGATGATGATGATGAGAGTATCTTGAGAAGTAGCTATAAATGTCACCCGCTTGTATGGTGGGGGGCTTGGGTCAAAGAGGCTCACATGCAGTAAATCCGTAAATGTTTTAACAAAATATTCTATTGTCTTGAATATTTTTGGCTACGCTTACCTACTGTCCTTATTTTTACAAAAAATGATGACATGTGTGGCTTAATATTTTTTGTAAAAATAAGGTCAGTAGGTAAAATATTAAGAAACGTGTGGTTTTAAATTAATACTGGGCCTTAAGCACTAAGTACCGATAGTACCAGCAAGAATAATAATTAATGTTTGTATTGTTTGCACAATAATAACATGCTTAATAACCTGACACCGCAAAATGCTATGTTTATTGAAAATGACACGCCATAAATTCATAAATTACTACCTTTCATAAATAAGGCTTAACGAAACACATTACTATTATTTAAACATGTTCAACCATGACAACAAATATTTTATGTGTACACAAGCCGGTACCCGATGGGATTTACCATCAACGAAAATGTTGAAACATTCCGGAAAAAAAATTCAAAAGTCCATTCTTAGCTCAATTTCGCTGTATCAGGGTAGCAAATTGGCCAGCTGTGGGACAGTCCAGGCTGACTATAATAATAATATAAAGTTAAGTTGAACCTTCGACCCGTAGAGAGCCGCTTAAGTACCTACGAGTATATTACGGCCGACCAATCACCTGCGTTATAATCGATTACGTCACGGCGACGGTTTGTTCCGTGTCGTCATCACTCAGGCGCTGAAGTGGAGCGCCGCGTTTGATTGGCTGCTTGTGTTATTTATGAGCCCGTCGGGTGATTTGTTATTATTTATTTATTTGTATGTATGAATACATATATGTGATGTTATCGCATAAATTGTTCGCTCATCAGGCAAGAGGCTTTTATATCCATTAAGGAAACAGTAGTTATTTCGTTTTTCTTTTAAGAGATTATGATTTATGATCCGAAGTTTGACATTGTAACCGATATAAGATTGTACTGACTTGACTTCATGACTACTTACTAACGTCATTTCTAGCAATACGTTCAAAGAATAGGAACCTTCCAAATGTACCAGATTTCTGTAAAACTGAGATAAGTCGACAACACAAGAAAATCCTTGTGTCTTTAGATAAGAGACTTTAATGAAAAGAGTAATTTTTTCCTTCCTCTCAGGACGGTCTCGGCTTCTTGCCAAACTTCACTTTACTTCAGCAAAGTGTTCGTCTGCTCATTAGTGGGTAACAAGACCTTTTATACAACGAATGTTACGTTCTATATTAGGTGCAAAGCTTTACATTTACAACCCAATAATAAATATTGTTGTATATATACCTACTTTTTTGTGCAAATCGAAATAAAACAAAAGTAAGTTAAAAAACTAAAACCAGATTACTGAAAAATTACGCTGTAAAAAGTATGAAACAAGAAATATTTCAGACAGAAATCAAGACATAGGTACAAAAATGGTCAAGGTAAAGCCGTGGTCGCCATGCCTGTACACCTAATAAAATTATAATGACATGCGACCACGGCTTTAATGTGACGTCACATAGCCTATAACTAGCGGACGATCAAGACGCTTCCAACGATACCTCATTTGTCAACTTATGATCGTAATTTAGAATTTATGAGGTGACAGATGAACATACATACTTATATACATACATACATACATACCGGTCAAAATCATAACCGTCTTTTTTGCTTCGCCGTAGTCGGGTAAAAATGAACTTATTGGGTATGGTTTCCTTACGATCTTTTTCTTTACAGAGAGGAGTATAGGTAATTTAGATCTTTAGTGATTTTGATTCAGTTTGAAAAATCCCTCTCAATTCGACTAAGAACCTTTTCAATCCCTTCTGTCCTTTCTACGAGTAAGCCTGACATCAATTAACCTATTAATACGTCCCTAAAGACCCGCAGTACCCAATTTCACCGCAACATAACCGCAGATGGCATTTGATAAATCTTCCGACATTGATAACGTCTAATTCTGATGGGTCAAATCCGTCGGCGAGCGGGTCAGGGGGTCGGGATAACTTCCGATCGATATTAATATCGATAGGCGGCTGGATCGACGCCAGCTGTCGATATCGAGCGTTGGTGCGTGCTGCATGAAATAACGATGAACAGAAGATTCACTTCTAATTAGAAACCACGGTCTATTTTTTTAATATATTCTTACAATAAAAACCTGAATGTAACAGTGGTGCATGACAAGGATTGAGGATTTGCAAATTAAACCAACCAAAAGAGCTAATTGATTTCTCTGCAGAATTACTGATCAAATATCTGAAATGTCTTTACAAAAACCGGGGATAGATAAATTTAAGAATGACTAGCTTAAATACGTATACTCTACTAAAGTATTAAAAAACGAGCCAATTGAGTGTCAAGGGATCCATAGGTGGGATGAATTTATCCCAAAAAAATAACGTTGTAGTTGAAAAAAACATGTTCTCCCTACATCGATGTACATCACGGTCAATTCCCCAACTGCAAATGGAAGTTAGAAATCGCAAAAAACAAATTAACGATTATCGGACTTTTTCCTTTAATTGTGCTGTGCATGAGTCTAGGTCAATGGAAAGTTATATTACCTAGTTATATTAACCCTATAGGTTTTGATTTATTTACGAGTACCTATCAAAATATGTTGCATAAATGGCCGTATGTTTTTATTGTGTTGACTTAAGCTTGATTTTTTTAGAGCTCCAAGGGATCTACGTATTTGATTACGTTTTAGACTTGATACCTTCACGTGTTCCTGAGAAAAAGGGTCTTGACAGACAGACGGACGCACAACGAAGTGATTAGGATCTTAATCACTTCGGTGTCTGTCCGTCAGTCTAAGGGTTCCGTTTTTTTCTTTTGAGTTACGGAACCATAAAAAAGAAGCAACTGGAGGCTGCAGCCGTAAAACTACCGTACCCGCTGTAGCAATATTTTCTTTTAACCCCACCTCCATGTGTACGATATCTCGTGTTGTTCGTAGTGAGTCCTCTGTGCCCACCTACCCTGTGGGCTGCTGCCGTGTTTGTAGTTGCATTTGATTGAGGTTGAGCAGGCTGTGCTTACTGTGCTCGCTGTGCTTTTGTATACATAGTTTTTACTGTCGTGCGGTCGGGAAGTGTTGTTGATTGCTTTGGACCGGAATAAGGTCTCGGTAGTACGGATATAGGTAGCACGGTTGTTCATTTAAACAGTTTATGAGGCATGTTTCAGGCTGATATATTGATGAGGATGGCAGTATCAGTGTTTTGGACTTGAAGCTTCCAAGCGGTGAATGTAGTTTTTTTAACATAGAGAGAAGTTTGTGTTCAGTATCAGGACCACATAAACTTATACGCCAGGAAACGACTCATATGATTGTATTATGAGTGACCACCCTAGTTCCCAAATAGTTACTACTGTATACACCGGAAAGGGTCCAATTTAACAGATAATATTGTCATAGTAATAATCCAGTTCATTAACAAATTTACTGAGCTTAACTCATAACAATATTTCATAGTTAAAACTCGAACAAAACAAACTATAAACTAGTGGCGGTCGTTACGCAGTCGTCCCAAAGTTGGCGACACGTTCAACTCTCAACGAGTGTTGGGCGATAGTTGCGCATTAATAGTGCTCGTGATTCACGTCGTGGTGCAGGTGCGGTTGTAGTCGGAGGGACGAGAGGATCCCTTCATATTAAAAGGTCTGTTCAGAGGATCTTTTACGTATGAGTAAGGGTTTTGTAGAATGACATGATTTAATGTTTAGTTTAGAAACTTTTAATTAATCAACTCAGCCATTTGTCATCAATTGTCGGCCTTAATAAGTGTGTTTAGAAATCATACTTTTCCATAAAATGACCGATTCCTTATTAGTTACCTAATTATTTTTTTTATCCTAGAACCGTCTTTATCTAAAACGTACCTTAAAGTAGTGAAATATCCTATAGAAATATATAAAGAAAACTTGAGCAACAAAAAACATGCTCAGTACTTCTCTTATTAAAAAGAAACAGTAGCCGACTGCAACAACGATACACAATCTCATATAATCAGGCTCATTGACGCCACAGATACTACGTCACAGTTCCGGCACGACTTTACAGCGACTTACGTAAATACGATACGGTCTTACGGCCAAGTTGTCGGCCAAGTGGTACAGCCAAGTGGCACGGCCAAGCCAAGGGCGGGCTCTAATTACGAGTAATGGTCGAACTTGGGGACGCCTCGAGCGCGTCGTGTTCTGAGGATAATGAGCTCCGATTGTTTCTGGCTGCTTAGCCTTAAAAATAGACATTTTTGGTGACGCTAGTTGGTGAAATTGTGGAAAAATGGAGTAGTAGTATGAACTGGTTTCGTTGAGGCCATCATTATTTACTCTTGGGAGAGTTTTTCAATTCCTTGGTTTAATGTCGTTCATCGTTTTTTTCCCCAACCCACACTGGACTCGCGTGGTGGATAACGGTCCACTGTCTCTTAAAGAGATAAGAACTGTGTCTGCAGTGGAACATTATAGGCTGATTACACCTTTTTTTTGAGTTTTGTGCCTAGAAAGTGTTTCTAAACGACAAAATATCGACATTCCCAATAAATTATCTAATAACAACACAAGATCAAATACTATTCTAATTTCGTGATAACAATATTAAAAGTAATGGTTTTCTTAAGGTCTTGTAACTAGTAGGTATTCGGAGGATACCCAAACAAATTTAATTAAAGCAGTTAGGTTCAGAATAATTTGAAGGCTTGTTACTGTAGCCGTGCGCCAATCACATTCCACCCCGGTGCTTTGAATACGTTAACGTATGCGGTCGAATTATTTAGGAAACTGTATCATTAAACATGAGGAGAGATCATTAATTACTTCTTTTATATTAAAGTTTATTTGGTTTTCTAAGGTAACATTTACTTAGCCATCACTCATTATGCCAAAGTGCGAAACAACACAGTCGGTGAGTCGAGTGAAATCTAAATAACGTTTTCCTTACCAGCTTGTGTATTTGGTTGTGAATGTTTTCCTATAAATTTATTGCACAATTAAAGTAAATATATACTCAAATATATAACTCTGTGTATTCACGAATTTTATATATCCACTATTTGTGTAGAACATTTTAATATCCAGTGTTAGTGAGTGTACGTTTTGATGTATTTATAATATTAAAACAAACGAAATAAAAACAACTAAAAATGTCCCAACCACCACAACAAGGTTTCGTGCCTGAAAAGATTCAGGAGTTCAATAGGAGGGCCTCTCAGGAAGTGACGGAGTCTATTCCTCATCCTAAACTTCGTCCACAAGAGACGCCAAAGAAGGATGCCCACCAAAACGGAACCGACAAACAACCCGACAAGCCGGTCAGAGATGAGAAACCGAAGGTCGAAACCGGCTACGCATCCAGACAGAACCTGGAGAGCAAGAATCCTTTCTCTCCGAACTTTTACCGGAACAGCCGACCTCATGGTCACTTCGAGATGGGTCCGCGCGGCCTCGACTACTCTCCTCATCGAATGGGACTTGACTTCTCCAACCGATTGCGAGATTATGGTCCGCAAAGGTCCACGTCAATCCATGGACATGAAATGACTGATGCTCCCATGAAACCTGAGTATTTGGGACATCGAAGTCACTTTGGAAGTCAGATCGTGCCGGGTGCTATCAACCACCCTGATGTTGTCTTCAGACATGATTACTATAACAGCCAGATGGGGTTCTCTCCTCCTCGCGCGTCGAGGTTCTCCTCCCAGGAGTACCTGAACGCACCAGCTCAGTACGGGCGGTGGCCCGACTACCGGCAGGAGTACAGGCAACGTCGCCGCTCCCAGCAGGATCTCCACTCACTCGGACAAAGTCCCGAAACAGGTATTTATTAATTTCATACTTGACTTGTTCCATAAACTATAAATACAATTATCTGTAAACGAATTTCTAAACTGTTAGTTACTAGAAAAGCTTAAACTGTTTCTCAATGAGAAAAGTTATGCCGACCATAAATTAATCTAGGCTTTAATATAACTTTTACCCGATACAATAAGCGGCAATTTTGCCTTTCGGCTATTTGTTCCTTTTCGGTATAAATACCGTTCGCGATAGAATTGGTCCGTTAACAGATTTATGTTTGTGGAGCGGACTCGACAATCATTTTTATAAATTGGACGCGCAATGGCGCCCGCGTATTGATCATACGTTTAGTTTCTATTGACGAATGGCCTGTCTAAACGAACCGTGAACCGTGGACGACAATAAAACCAACCCCATGGAATTAAAAATAAGGCATTGATATTTCATTTTCTCTCAAAATATTCACAGCAGCATAAAAACTACGAAGCTAGGTATTAAAGAACGTACTAGAAACGCTTCATTTCGTGTTCTCATCAAGAATTTCTAAAGAAAAATCTGTTAAATGCGAAAATCGTCTTTATAGTGCCATCAGATAAGATTGGCAGCGCTTACAGCACCGAGCAAAAAGGATACCTCTAATTTAAAAGTGAAAAGAAACTCGACTTCTTTTAATAAAAAGTCATAGCAGAAATTTCCAATATGAAATAATAAGACTTACGGAATAAAATATATATTAATTTTTGCAATCAGGAAGATAAAGGCAGGTGTCCAATAATCCCGAACTCACCCACTTAACCTGGAAGTGTTAGCTTAAAAATGTTTGTTCGCGTAATCCTTCGAATAAATGTAATGTTGTACGTGGCACGTTCGAGTAAGTTCGGCTATGTTCGGCTATGTGTCAGAATTAGCCGACACGTCGCCTATATGACTGATTTATAAGTTCATGCACACAAACGATTCCGACGTGAAGGTGAAACGAAATAGTTTTTATTTTAAGGAATATGGATTTGAAAAGTTGTGTCGAACTTTGATTGAGTGTAGTTAGAATTGTTTTTTTGTTTAAGACAGGTTGCAAATGCGATGTATTTGAGTTTATCATGAAATAGTGGGATTGTTTGTATTGAAGCCTGACATGAAAAGTACCACCAGCTGTCATAATATAAATAAAAAGTGCTTTCAATTTACTGAAAAATTGATAAAACATAAACTAGAACATGAATAACATGAACTAAACATAAAATAGAATGATATTTTTTTAAACAGACTTTTTTAAGTGTTTTTTTATATTGTCATATTTATCTGTAATCTTTCAGTAAGTATCAAATCATCCTCTTCGTATAGGTGACCATGTTTATAACAATTATTATCAAAATATGCTTTGTATGACCCGATTCGACCCTCATAAATATTTCTGCAGGAAATATCATTACCGAAACCCTTCCTCTAAAATACATTGAATTGTTTCACATTAAACATCCATTAGTCTCAAACTTACAAGTGATTTGAAACCTTGAGCTATTAACATAAGGTTGAATGTTCAGTGTATGTGAATGAGATTTATAACGTTGGTATACTGGATGTTTTCAGCGCAGGTGATGGCTGAAAGTTTCAGCGGGTACTTTACACGCTTGTCGTACATATGAACGATCGGTTCTCAGTGTATTGAACGACTTTTATAAGACTGATGCGAATTTTGTAGCAGAGAAAACTTATGGAAAAATAGAAACAACTTTTTAAACTTTTAACTTACCGCTTAAAGTACCTACTTACTGAAATCATTTTAGGTTATTGCAATCCACTCATCCCTGTTATGTAAATTCTCCCTTCTGGTCATAATTATAAACATAATTTAAAGCGTATGACATGTCATTAATGCATGTTAATAAAGTGTTAAAGAAACCGAAGTCTTTGTAAAAGATGAACAAGATTGTGATTACCAATTCAAAGGAGTATCCGAAGCGTGTCGTCAAAGGTCGGCAGATTGCATCCGAGCCGATATCCCATTATAATATCCTGTTTATTACGCGCCGCCATGAGATGAGGGGAACGTTATATTTTTCCAATCAGCTGTAGCTACTCCGAGTCGCTAGTAAAAAATAAAAGGCAGAGGGTTAGTTCCGAACAGTGTGCGAAGATAACTTCGGGTAAAAAGTAGAACGGAACAAAAATGTGTCTGAATTACTACTTCTTAGAAACAATGTTTAAGCAGCATTAAAACTGTAACATAAAACTTGTATGATAATAATTGTAATAAAATATTAGAAAAAGCTTGCAAAAGAGGTTTTAGATTACAATTTCTTTATTTTGCATATACGAGAAGGTAATATGGTTGTCAATTTTGTGACCTCCATTCCAATTCTATAGTCACGTTTTACTTCACCAGCTATCAAAGCTCTGGTCTCCTAGTCATAAGAAATCAGACACATATTGGTTTGAAACTGCTTGGTTTTTATGTCCGTGCAACTTTCAGTAAACCTTCCCCTAAGTTTCTTACAAGGTATCATTCTAAGAAAACCTTCTGCCTCCCTTGCCACACGGCTGCACACACTCCCGGGGAGGCTCGCCCGGGCTGGGCTCGCCCGAAGGTTGCTCATCCCTCCTCCCACTGCTTTCATTCAATTTTAGTGCGAATATGTTCCTTCAGGCCTATGTTTTTGTTACACTAACAATATTTTGCTTTGATATCATTTAGGCTCTGGTTGGGATACAAACAGTTCTCATTTTCGCGTATGTTTGAAGTTGCCAAGAAACACTTTGAATTCTGGGAAACTTCGTTTAAACGAAAATAGAACGAGGATTCTTAGAAGTGGTGGGAACAACGTGGAGTTATTGGAAAGGCTTTTCTTTGTGACAAATCTAAACCTTACGTCTAATATCTTGAATACAATAAATGATTGAATTTCCGTTACCTGTTTCCTACAATAGATATTCTTAATACAAGCACAACTAAAAAACACAAAAATGTAGTCAACCTGTCACCACCGTGCTGGACTTCCAAGTCCTAACACGATACGACTCAACAAAACTACCCAAAACGTAAGCTTTACCACCCTCAAAAACTAGCCGAGTAGTGGCGGGTTAACATTGACCCAAAGATAAGCGTAGCGCGCGGTCGTTGACCCGGCGTCGCGTATCGATCCCATTCATGCGTGGCGCTGATCATGCCGCTCACCTGGACGGCCATACTGCCACCGTGGAGGAAGCATAGGAGCAAGGATAAAGAAAATGTATGAAGTTAACTTTCGGTCATCGATGATAAATCTTTTAACTTAAACACGTGTTTTTTAAGACTATTTGTAACTTGTTGCTATTATTTTCATACAAACAATTTTACTACCTATCGCAAACCAATGTTTTCAAGACTAAAATATAAGAATTTTAGCCGTCAGTACAAAAATGTTATCTATGAAATTGTTCGTCCATGCTTGTCCTTTCAGATAGTACACTAGCAGCAAATAGCAATATTACATGGAAAATAATCCTATAAACTAAAGTTAACTATGACAGGTCTCACTACCAACTAGTTAGCGGTTTCCCGCGGCGAAGCCTGACGGGGCTTTGTTGTCAAATTACGAGATCAAACCAATCATCGCCAAGTTTGAGGTCGGCTGACGTATTGCTTGCGGCACAGATGTGTACAGTTCAGTGAGGTAGGGTTTGAACTGGGACAGGTGACGATCTATTTTAAATACAACTACTAGCTTCTGCCCGCGAATGCGTCCGCGTAAAATTTCTTGTTCCCCTGATCCATCGCGTCGCATCGCATCACCCGCCCGCGCTATTAATCAGCTCCTACGGGTCCTAGCGTGATGTACTATATGATAATAACCTTCAAGAATTAGGCTACCAAGTGCAAATAAATTTTTCAAATTCGACTGTTAGTTCCAGAGATTAGCGCGTTGAAACAAACAAACAAACTCTTCAGTTTATTATTGTAATTACCAGCGGCTTCGCCCGCGTGATATCTTTATAAATTATAGCCTATGTTACTTAGTGATAATATAGCATACTACTGGTGAAAGAATTTTTTAAATCGTGCCAGTAGTTTTGAGTTTAATCATTACAAACAAAAATACAAATATTTTCTCTTTATAGCGTTGTGTACTTGTAGTCTCTTTTAAAGTGCTTCTCTAATTCTTTTCATCGAAATATCCTTCAACTCTACTGACCGTCATGGCAAGAGAATCAGAAGTTGTCACAGACGTCCTCAACTTACTGACAAGTATCTGTCAGTGCCTCAATTCGACGACATTGAGTGGAGTCAATGATTTTTCCGGGCAACGGGCTTGAAATCCGAAAGTTAGTTATAAAACAGTCAATTAATAGATACATTGTATAGATTCTTTAACTGTAACTAACCAACTAACACTTGATTAAATTGTGGTGGTTTCTATAATTGATTACCGTGTCTATAGTACACAGTTTTCGTAGAAATTTTCCAGAATTCAGTAAACAACATTTCTAGAATTCTTACTACTATTAAATTCCATTCTAAAGCTTACTGCTAGGGGCTTGTATTTCCACAATAAGCTGTAAATTCATGATACATTCAAGTCGGTTTCTCCTCAGGGAATAAAAACTGCAGAATTAAATTATACTCACAAAATGTACGTAAAATTAAACAGTACATGAGTTTTGTTAAATTCTCCTCTTTTTAAGTTAAGGGGGATTGTTATCTCAAGCCCCCACGGTTGGGGGGGCTTGGTCTCGACATGGGGAATAATAAGCCATAACAATGGGATAGCTTGGAGGCATACACTAATAGTATGGCGGATATTATTATGTCGTGTGTGTCCCTGCCTTTGCTCCCGAATTCCGTAGTCAGATTTGATTAAGGCTGGGTCGGTCCGATGTTGCTTTGACCCCGGTCTCGCTGGGGTCATTCTAGATTCGAAATGTAGTGAATCTGCAGTTGTTTTGACGTCGTATAGTTTCGGCTTAGAGGTATTGTTAGTCGTTTGATGGTTTTCTGATAACTTGTATGACCACAGAGTAAGAAATACTGATTACCCAGTAAATAAATAAATAGAGTACCTATAAAATCTTTTAAAATATGATCATATTAAACAATGATCTGTTATCTCGCTGCTCCAGCGTCGTGTTCACATTCCTACTTCCAAATGTATAAAACCCACGCCAAAAGCTTGTGTGCTATTAGGGGCACCATGTTTTAAGTTTGGAGTTTTGGATCTGGATGTCTACGTGTTTGCCCATGGACCAACAAACTCTTCTTAGAAATTTCCATGAAATGCCCTCCGTCTGGAATAGTCTGGACGGAGAAGTCGTAAGGGCTATCTATAGTCTCCCCAACTTTCTTACACACTTGTGGATATGATATAGCATACACGGGAAAAGGAAAACCGTAGGGTTTAGTCTACAGCCATATGTATAAAGAGTAGTTAGTCGGTATAAGTTCGACAACTTCCCCAGAGTGGAGCGTAAGAGAGTCGGGATCATAACAGATTGCTCCACAAAACAAATATTATACAGCGTAATTATTACTGTATCCACTTACGTTCTAAGGCCTAGAATTCAAAACTATAATCACAAATACCTGAACTTGATCCGCAACACCACTAATTAATCCGTTCTCATTTATCACCATCCAACTAGCCAGGCGGGCAGGCTCCGGGCCGCAGCTGTAATGACGATGACGGGCGCTCATTAGCGAATATAACAATAACGCGTAGTTCCTGTGTCTGCGAGTGTTGCGGGCGGTCGTTAGTGATCCTTATCGACTGTAGTACGAGGCGTAGATGTTTTGGTTCCTTCAAGTACTGTTGTAGTGAGAGTTTTTGGCCGATAGCTTTGAGTGTTGATTCAAAATTGTGAATTGCGTATTGTTGCTATCGCTACATAATTTGCCGATTACGAAAATACTTTAACATTCGGCCTTTTTAGTCATGTGTATGGCATACCATACACATGACTAAAAAGGCAGGATGTTAAAGTTAGTAAAAAATATTTGACTGGTCATACATAATTATATGACCAGTGAAATATTTATGTTTGATCTTGAAAGCAGGGCCATAGGACAGTAGGGACACTAGGATAGGCATAGTTGGTAATACATCCAGTTTATTAAGGTTTTTGTCCAAATTTAACACAGGAACAGGCTCTTCCAAACACCAATAATTTCCGTTTGCCAAATATAGTTAGCTTACTACAACGAAAAAAAACTAAAATATCTGTTCCACTTATACAAATATCCTGCAAGTACTACATGGTTATCTTACTAAGAGGGGCTATCGAACTGCATCGCAAACTTGTCGTATCAATATCGAGCAACTTGGTCGGTGGCCAAGCGCATTTTTGCGTCTGTCGGCCGACTTGGCGGGACTTGGCGCGACTTGGCGGAACTTGGCAGTTTCTTTTATTCGAATATCGAATGCATTGATTTCTTTTTAGAAAAGTGGCTGTTGAGTTTCTTTTGGGCGCCTGAAGTTCCTTTTATGATCTTGTTTCGACGAGGTGCGATTTGAATCTTGGCCATTATTTTCTTTTCAATTACTTACCGTCTTTTTTATTTTAACTTTAATGTAGTGCATCACTGCTTGATACAAGTTTCTATCTATACTCTTTTAAAATTGGACCAAACACAACTCAATTTCCTACTTAGATTTATTCACAACAACGAATCACAAAAAATCTGGAAATAAACCTCAAATCACCATAAAACAATCCCTTCTTCCGTCACACTTAATTCACTCGTATCATACGTCTCAACTAATTTAAAAACCGTCTCTAAACGAATGCGCATACAATTACTCGCGTAACTTGTTCTGAGGCTATTTGCGCGCACGCTGGTGTTTGCGCAAACGTTGGCCCACGTGTTGGCTGAATTGAAATTATGTTGATGGTAACGAGTTGAGGCATTACCATACAAGCTCGTATGGAGTTGGGGGCTAGTAAGCGCGAATCGAGGGGGGGAGAAAATACCATTTTTGTATTTGGCAAAATAGCTACAAAAGAGTGCCTGTGGATTCCTGCCAAGTTTAATACGATTGTATTATTTGCTTCTAGTTGCATGTGGGCGTTTATTTTGCATTAAGCCTGCCACGGAATTAAAGGATGGAAAAATAAAAATAAAATATAATTCCACTTTGCATTTCAAGATGCATCTGATGTGTTTTTGTTTTCCTAGGGGGACTTCTTGCAATAAACTAATGCACTTCATAAAAATATCTAAATGTCTGTATGCACAGTAGGATACAAAATGAAATATGTTTAAAATACAGTGTTGCCAGTGTGCGAGCGAGTGTTGCCAGTGTGCGAGCGAGTGCACTATCTTGTTAAGATTTTAGATTAGACTCACTGCTGTGAGCAGAAATAAGTTAATGCAAAATTCTTTTATGAGCTCTGTGTATGTCTTCATACGGTGTTGTTCAACAGATTGGCTTTTTAAATAACACTCCGACACTGTTTCTATAATGTAGTTGGTATTCAAAATGTAAGAGGGCAGCTTAAAATGATAACACATTTTTGGTTACTTAAAAAAATAAATTGTATAGCTGAAAAGGAAAATTCGTAAATAAACAGAGGTTCGGTACCTCTGAAACCTCAGGCAGTCTTCCGGACTGAGATAAAGGCACAAACCGTTACATCAATTTAGATGTAACTGTTTCATAACGTTTAAGTAACTTAATTTTATTAACATCTATTCACCTTGACTTAACTGCCGGTCTATTTATTCTGTTATAATCTCACTGTGAAAACTTAGGTGAAGTGAGCTGTCATTCCACCTGCTGTTAGGGACTGACAGCTCATTCCGAGCTCACTTCACCTAAGTTTTCACGGTGAGATGGTTACAGAATAGCACTGCTGGTCTAAAATACGTTTATTTGTCACAGAATGCATACAAAAAGATCATAACTTCAATAATAAAGAAAAAAAATACACCAAACCACCAACATCATCCCTGTTTACTTTCTTCATAGCATAATATTGTTCATATTACTAACCTTGTAATGAATTTCTAAAGTACCTAAGTAAGTCATTTCTAGGCTGCCTTCTAGCCCACATAGGGTCAATTTGAGAGGCGGTTGACTTCAAAAGAATATATAAACATTACAGCATATTCCTATGGTATGAGACTAGCTACCCACGCAACGCTCCCCGGTTGCTATGTAATAGTTTCATAACGTTTTATCTGCGAGGATGAGAGAATGCTAATGTTCCGAGTCGGGAATTATATCGTAAAAGAAGATGGCGTCTTCAAAGCATGGAACGAGGTCGCTATGGTAACTACGAATTAAAAGTGAGGCTTTGATTACTTACTTGCTTATCTTAATATGTAAATTGTCAACAAGACTGGTCAAAATATATCTACTACGTTATAGAACACGAAGCAAATTTAAACCCTGACCTCTACGAAGTTTTACTTTATAATTCTCTTTATGCCACCATGTTTTATTTCATAATTCTCATTACTATGCATCCATCACATAATTAATTTATCTGTCATTGCTTCATTTTTCAATCTTTTTACCTATCGTGGTATAGTAATCTTTTTCTAGGTGCATCGTCTTCACATATAATTAATGTACCTATACAAAATATTGTGAAAACATTTTAAAAGAGTAACGGTACTCCGCAAAAAACTTCTTCTTGCCCATTCTTCTCCATACGAAAACTACCTTTTGGAAGGGGCGACTAGAATCAATTCTGTTTTTTGTAAATTTTGACATTCAAAAGTGCCTTTTATGTGCCTAATTGAAATAAATCATTTGACTTTGACTTTATGATTAGGGCATTTTCATTGTCTAATGTTCACAAGCGACTAAATCATCAGTAGTTATCCAGCCATTCCATCGCTTTACATAACTCGCTACAAAAACATTGACACAGCGCTGCAGCGGATGCCAATGATGCCAGCCTGTTGATTTTATTCCGCGCTTCATAACTCACTTTGCGTAGAACAAACAAATTAAATTCAACTATGCTTTGTTAGAAGTATGAATTTTAATTAGTGACGTCATTAATTTGTGTTTTAGTCATTAAGACTTGAAGGAAAATTATGCCATCTTCTAGTGTGGGTTTCGTGACCTAGAAATTATGACAAAAGAATAATGTCCTGTAGTACCTTAATTAAAAGTTATTGCTCTAACTAATCTACATATTTAACAAATAATGCCGATTACAGTAATCGTCGGGTATATACGGGTTATATTAATTAGCATGGTTTTTATTTAATCTTATGCCTCGTTCTGGGCGGTGACATAGTAAGTCATGTTGTTGTGGGGGTTCAACCGTTTGTTGTTTGCGGAAGAAAATCTATGGGATTCTCACCGCGTATAAAGTATTCAATAGTCACGTCTGTGAACCTCAATCGCATGGCAGAGATAGTATCGTAAATCCTGCCACAGGTAAGTACCTTATATCATCAAGACGAAGGCCTCAAATAACATGACTTTTAAACAAAACGAATTCTGATAAAAACAAAGGAAAAACGATAGAAATAAAAATATTCGTCTTGGTATTATTATGAAATGGTTCTAGAGGAAACAAAGAACAGTTTGTTTTCCTGTTCAGCTCATCAATCGAGAGGGGATTGAAGGGGGCGGGGGTGAATATGATGCTGTTCAGGTGACGAACGACCCTTCGGGAACCTTTATTGAACCCGATTTATTAGCGTTTTTGTTTCGGGTGAGAAATCACTTTTTATGTTCATGTTGATACGTACTTTGTAAAAGGGTGATATAATGATATTAGAAAAGTTCGTATTTTATAGACAAAAACATATTTTTCACAAATTCTTTGGATTTGATTTATTAACAATTAACAATAGACAATTCATTCATAGCTTTATAATTTGAATGATAAATTTCATTTATAATTAGGTATGTCAAAAGCACTGAGCAATGTCTATGATGTCACAGTTCAAAAGAAAAGTTTGTTTCAATTGTCGAATTGGACTTCCACCAAAATCTGTTATTATCTTTACTTCGATCATAAACAGTGTTCGGTTGACATTATAATTATAATTTAGTTAAACAATCATTTAAATCACATTCTTTGTAATCCGTTTATTTATTTTCTTCTAGGTATTAACCGAGACAAAAGACGCCCAATCAACAAATTCATTTAAACATTCACTAATTAAAGGGAAACAGAAGACAAGAATCTGAGAAATTCGCATAACAATAATTCACGGCCGCTCGCAAACTAAGCTAATGAAACATGGCGCGTTCACAGCGAGCAATGAATACTGCACCATATTAAACCTTACGAAAACGTAGATCACTTTTGGACTTTGTCACTTTTAACTCATTACTTGTCAATGATGTAATATGTCACGTTTGACGTCGCCGTTTCCTTTTTATTGAACTGTATTCAATAAGAACAAGAAACATTTAAATACTAAAGAAAATATTAAAAACTAAAATGTCAAACATATATCTCATACCATTGTCCACGTATTATTAAAATGATTAAAAGAAGTGAAGGACTGTGGTTAGAGTATACAAAGGTTAGCTTTCTGTGATGATTAAATCTATAGCCTTTTCGTTAGATAGAGTGAATTACGCCAAGTTCCATAAAAAGCTGCTTCAAATTATATGTAATGGTTCTATCTAAGCATGGTTTAGGTTTCCGTAAGTCGACTGTATAACGACGTCGCCATCACGGCACCAAATTGCCTCCAAAACAGTTATAATAGAAATGAGCTCAGACATTCGAAACCGTACCAACATGGCGAATAAAGCCATCGTTCAACAATTCCCTTAAACATCGGCTATTTGCTCCATTTATTGTTATGTGATGGATATTCGGCGGTAAAACAAAGCTTCTGTTACAAAATTATTATTTCGTGAAAACGCGAAAATTCTACGTAATTTTGTAGACGATGATGAAGTTTACTGCGTCATCAAATTGGATCGCCAAATGTAAACTGTTTTGTTCTTACTATATAAGTAAAATATAGAGGAAGAAACCCATCACCGCGAGCAAAAGAAATTCAGAAATGTTTCATTCGACCTTAAAATTTTAGTGTAACTTCAAATACTTATATCCATCCAGGCTCAATATTAAAGATCGAGTATTTCCAACACGTTCGCCCTTCAAGCAATATTGACCTCTATTGGCTTTTGATATGGTTGATATTAAATTGGTTTAGGGAAGCTTTGCGCCACTCAGCTGAATTCACATCGACCCCATCGCGGGTTTCTTCCGATTTTATTTCTCATATAATCTAAGCCGTATTTTCTAGACATATGTGTTCGATATATTTCGGAAATGTTTGTTGCATCAACTCTTGGTCACTTACGGAAGGTATATCATTTATAAGGTAGTAAAACGTTTATATGTCGTGCTTTTGGAGGGTGAATGTCCGAGTTTTATCAACCCATGTTTTGACAGCAAGTATATTATGTAGATTTACATATAAAAGCACATGTGATAATAATCTTAAGAGGTCAAAGCATGACGAATTGACGACTTACGATTAGTTGTGAGCGATACCGTGTTACGTTCAGGATATGGTTTATTTATCGATTATTACGACGGAATCTCTAATAAGCTTAATGCTTTTTTTGTCTTTAGGATTAACGCGGAAACAAAGTATGTAAGTAAATGTAATAAACCATACACATAACAAAATTAACAGGTTTCGACAAAAATAAAAGTGCGCGGTACGGGTACCAAGTACCAAGTTAACCACGTTATGTGCGACTGCACGGCCATAATTTTGGTACACACATGCACAGTTGGTATAATTGTGAACAGCTGTACGCACAGTGAAGTTACAACAGTAACTCAACACCGCAACATCCTTCGGTTTTGTTTACTATAAAACGATTTCGGTGGAAATAAAAGCTGGGTCGTTGATAAGTAATAAAACAGGCGAATGGCAGCCATTGACCGGTGTGACGTCACAGGTTGATAGTAACCTGTGCTTGGGTTATATCTGTCAGAGTTGTGACGTGGGTTTCTATTTCAATGCTTTTTATTTGGGTAGGAATGGAGGCTATATAAACAATGATCTTTTGTTAGTTCGTTCGTGAATTTAAAAGAAAGGACGAATTCGTTTTATAGACCGTAAAATATTATGGGAGTTATTGGCATCTGCAAACTGGAGTATGTACAACAGCTTATATATTTTATTGCGTAGTATTTAATATAATTATGAGACAAATAAAATATAGTAATAATTTTTTTTCTAGTCACAGTTAAACCAATTATGAGCACAGAGAAAACAGTTGTCTTACTAAGCAAGCTGCACGCGCGACGATCATAAACCATACAGAACGCGGTTTTATAGCATTTTTACTTTTATTGCATTACTGAATTAGATTAACTGGCACACGGTGTTGTACACGATCGAATAGTGATATAAACATTGAAATATGTAGACAAAGCGCTTTGGAACTGTTGATTTATATCGGTTGAGTATACCTTTGTTGTAAAGAGATTTTAAAAGCGTCTAGAGATGGTTGATTTTGTAAATATTGAGATACAGTGTTCGTTTTGAAAAAATAGACGCATTCTTTAGAATAAGGAAAGTATTTGTTTTCATTGGTTCGTAATTCATGAGGTGATGAAACATGTTATTCTTTGATACGGTATGGGGCGTTGAAACGGTACGAACGCGAACTATTGTAACAGATTGGATGAATCTTTTAAGAGTAAGCTTGTGGATAAAGTACTCGCATTATTTGTTGAGTTGCCTGTCCATCATCTACCGGAGTTCTCTCTGATTATTTTGATTGATTTACAAAAACAAACACTCTGTTTTATGATGCATAAAAACGTCGGTTTGTTATTGCATCTCCAATTTCTTTAGAAAACAAAAATGTTATCCTTCAAAGCTGTTACAGTTGAATTTAAAAGAAAATTTACACAACCGTGTCAGTAAACTTCTGTAGTTTAATGTTCCTTTATAATTATTATTATTTCCGTTGTATGTTTGTATCAAATTCGAGTTACTTTTATTAAAGAATATCACTATCATTAAAAATGTCTGCTTCAAGGCACACAAAAGCTATCTTTTTAACACTTTCACAAAAGCGTTTATTCCAATTTATTTTTTCCCCGAAAACCAGGATAGTCGGTAACTGGAGGATGACAGCGGTCCAGTGGTCAAACGTCTGGAAGGGTAACAGACAACACGTAATCAACATTGTTCAAATTGTTGCTCAGGCGATGACAGAGTTTACCAACTGTCTTTATTTTAGACAGTTTTTAATTTACTTTATTTGACGGGTTTTGTCACTAGTGCCAGAATCCAACTGTGGGCTCATATCTGCTCATGCAACACAAAGATATTAATCTCGTATTGCGAGATTAACTCATTTTTTAACCGCTATAAGTCTCATGCTGTCGCTGTCCCTTTAAGGTTAATTGTAACGACGGAAACATTAGCGAAGTGTCGTTTGATTTTTCGGGGATATGCAAAGTAGAGTCAGTTATTGAGTTCTTCTTCTTCTTTTCATGTGGTTAGTAACTAACCTGGTGTCAGAGTTTTACAGCCACCCATGGGCCTCTGACTTGGCTTCACATGCCGTCGAGAAATATCTCTCAGGCATTATGGTTTCCTTCACCGTTTTAAAGCAAGTGATAATTATACAATACGCACATGAATCCGACGGTGCGTGCCTTGAGTTAATCAGCTAGGATCAGGCTAGGTAATATAGATAAGATAGACCCAGGTCAGCAGTCAGAATCAGAATCAGAATGTATATAATAGATACCGTCATTTTATCTCTCCTTTCCCGTATGCCAAATCTAAACGGCTTATACTCTTGCCTGTAGGGATAGGCAAGAGTATAAACTGTTTTAAACAAATTTTATATATATATTTTTTAAATTTTATGTCAAAGATGCTCCTGGGTATGGACCCAGGAGCATCTTTTACATAAAATTTCTGTAAAATCCAGCGCCTGTTGTGATAGACTACTTTTTTACTTGTTCCTCAGTAATAATAATAAATAAAGTAGTGACGTATTTGTTTACAGTCATAATGTTCCAATAAAATATATTGGAGCTTTATGTGTTATGCAGTGTTTTATGCCTCTGTAGATTTATGTTGTAGTTTATTATTTGTATATTATGAGATTGTTTTATTGCTGAGAAAATTATGTACCCCAGTTTTGTGCCCAATCGGTAAAGCATTTGGTATTTCGAAACTGTGTTGTATAATTAACGCTATATCTATACCTAACAAATAGTAATAGGTTGGGGAAAAATTTCTTCGCATTTTTTAAGAAAATTCAAAACAATTTTTAACATAGTATGTTTACATTTAACTAAAGTATGTAGGTACCATTTTGTTCGATAACTTTTTGCCATCTTGTAGGTAGGGACATGATCCCATTGCTATAGAAATTTTGGGACTTCTGATCAAAATACCGCGACAAGTGGTTTTGGCAGTCCTCCCGTGATGTTAACCTGACACTGCCTAAAGAATTCTGAAGAGACCGAAACAGGTGGAAATCTGAAGGTGCAAGGTCAGGACTATACGGCGGATGCATTAACACCTCCCAGCCAAACTCTCTTAATTTTTGCTGAGTGGCTAAAGATGTGTGAGGTCTAGCGTTATCATGATGAAAAACCACACCCCTTCTGTTGATTAATTCCGGCCGCTTTCTCTCAACTTCTTGCTTTAATCTCATCAGTTGTTCGCAGTAGAGTTCAGAATCGATGGTCCTGCCTGGTGGTAACAGCTCATAATGAATAATGCCCTTCCAATCCCACCACACACACAGCATCACCTTGTTGCGAGTTAACCCGGGTTTTGCCACAGTCTGTGAAGCCTGACCGGCCTTTGACCACGACCTTTTTCGCACGTTCTTGTCGTACGTGATCCACTTTTCATCACCAGTTATCAGCTTCTTCAAAAATGGTTCGGTTTCATTACGTCGTAATAAAGAATCACAAATGAGTACACGGTTCATTAGGTTTCTTTCAGTGAGCTCGTGAGGTACCCAAATATCGAGCTTTTTTGTGTACCCAGTTTTTTTCAAATGCGCCAAAACTGTTTTGTGGTCAATTCCCAGTTCTTCAGCTACGTCGTAACTACTAATATGCCGATCTTGCTCCACTTTTTCAAAAATGGCATCCATTTTATCCGTAATAGGGCGACCAGAGCGACGTGCATCTTTGACATCAAAATTTCCGGATTGAAAACGCTTAAACCAAATTTGTGCTACTCTCACAGACACTGCACTAGGTCCATAAACATCGCAAATTTTTTTCGCGGCTTGCGTTGCATTTTTACCTTTTTTGTAGTAAAATTTTAAAATGTATCGAATTTCTTCATTAGATTCACTCATCTTGACAGTACGAAAAACAAATAAAAATCACACATTTTCCTAATTTGAATTTGGAATTATGTTCTTTAAAATTTAAACTTTCAATGATACCAAAACCAGCCAGATACACATAGTATAGCCAAAGAGATTTTATTACAAGTTCATACATACTATAATGCGAAAAGACTTTTTCCCCAACCTAATATTACTTAACATAAGATCACCCCTGAGGGCTGGGCAGAGGTGTAACCTACCGTAGGTACTAAGTGTCGCCAGTTATAGGGGGCGAGTCATTTGCCATCAATCGGGCACAGATCCATACTCCAGGGTGTTACTGAGGACTTCCTAATGGAAAAACGAATAACACTTGCTCGATCTGGGAATCGAACCCAGGACCTCGTGTTAATAAGTAATACTAAGATCTGTTCTCAAAATGAGAAAGAAAGGACACTAATCACCACGCCTGCTCACAGCTTGTTCGTGATTTCAGACCATGTTCAAGCTACCTCCCGAAGTTTTCTTGCACTTTACTGAGTAGGTGCAGTCTAAGATTTACTAAGAAACTTTTAAAAGCACAGTGCATAGTATAAAAACCACGTTTTCTGAATCGAGAAAACCCTTAAGCCCACGAAATTCAAAATTTCATTGCAAAATTCCTTATTAATGCCGAGCAGAGTTTGAGAAGTTCTCAACTTCAAACTCTCAATTCAGATACCGGGTGATAATGAAAAGAAGCACTGCAAAGACGAAACAAGAAAAGTACCTATTACTACTACCTACTAATCTTGTAACAGTGAAACAACTCGAAGCTACAGTCATTAACCAATCAATTCAACTTACCCAGCTTATCCTAATTCAGCCCATAAGCTAACACCTAATCTCCTGTTACTAATACTTATCTGTAAGCCGCAGCGACGGCCGACCTTTGCGTGTGCAGGATGAATCAATAGCACATGACTTGCGACTTAGAGACTGGACACATTTGTGCGGAGTCGACTATCGCCAAAGAAAATGGACAAGATTCCAGCCGATCTGTTCGGTGAAGTGAGCTTGAAGTGAAAGAAAGAAAGAAAATACATTTATTTAGCACAGACTAAAAGGCACAAAAGTAAAAGGAAATAAAAGTAAAAAGAAAGAAAACAAAATAAAAAGTGTAAAGTGCGTTGTATGATACTAGCAGGAATGTGTCTCGCGGCTGCGCCAAATGGGCCATGAAAGTGAACTGTCATCTCACCGAAAGATTGACAGATCACTTCAAGTTCACTTCACCTACGTTTTCACGGAAGATTTGTACAGAATAGAAGTTGTTTTAAATACTAATCTGACTTTCTGTCCCAAGGCAGTTGATGCAGCTCAATAGTCGAACAGAACTTCAAAGTGCACTAACATTATATAACCATATCAATGCGTGTAAACGTCTAATTTTTGAAAGCTCTGTTACTGTACTTTAGAAGGCTAGGAATAGATTAACGCTAATGCAGGGTGCAGTTAGATTCCTTTTCCTGTAACCCTTACACATTATAGCCTTCGAGTATAGTAGTGCAAGTCTTCTAACATTGCCTTTAGCTATGTTATTTTTATATTGCTGTAGGATTGGAACGTTGATAAATGCATGACTGTATGAAAGAGCTGAATGCTAAGGTGTAAGTGAGACAGATGACGTATGCTTGGGATGACGTGGACGATATTTAAAAAGACAGAATGTCAATAGCTTTTGAAATACTGATAGAAGGACGTGAAGACGTGATTTTTATTGTTTTATAAGTTTTATGTTATAATTATTATACTCGATTTTCTTTCTCTAACCTAAGCCCCTATTCCCTGATTGCTTTCTAGAAGGTAAGTGTATTGTGCGAGAAAGAAGTGTAGACGATATAAATTGGTTGCGTTGCGGAGCGTACGATTGCTTTCAGTCCCTAAGTAGTTGATAACAAATAGTTACGAGGTCTGTGGTAACTGCGGCGGTGGTTACTTAGCGTAGTCACGCGAAACACCTTATGCTTTTATATAGGTGGAGTTAAAATATAAATAAAATGAAAGACTGTTTTTTAGTTTAATTAGATTGTCTTGGGAAAAACAATCTCAGCCTATTCTGAAAGCCCAATAATCTTTGGTCAGTAAATCTACTTTCAGATCAAAAAATAATATTGTTCATTTAAGATGAGATGAGCTTGGCAGCAGAATAAAATGGAAAGGAATCAATGATAATGAAAAACAAGATAACGTTACCGGAAAAGCGAATAAAATATCAAATTAGAAAATGAGAGGAACTCAGTGCGTTTTATTCAGTACTTTACAAAGTGAGGGGTCAAAAACATTTAAAAGCAAGGTGTTTAAATAATCATTAAGATAACTTGCACGCATGTTCGTGTGTTAATGCGTACCTATCACTAAAATGGGTCAGCACTTCAGCAGGATATGGGTCACTTGAGTTATTTAACGATACAATACATTACAAGACATCTGTTAGAGCATTATTTAGCTTGAATTTACGTCTGGCGCGTGTGACAGTAAACTCCAGTTAGATACTCTTCTGAAGGTTTGTCTTTAAACATACACAAACATTTGAAATGGTAACAAAAATAGCCGCCATCATCAAGCACAAAAACCCCGACCACTCTCACAATAAAACAACATTTACTTGACCCACCATCCAAACGATTACCTGCTTAATAAACAAACAAATAGAAATACCCACTCATATTTCATCACAAGAAAAATACAAAGGATACCCCCCCTAGTCCCTTGCTATGCGGAACTCGCTGAAGATACAATGAGATTTAGGGGTCCTTAGTTAATAATTAATCGGACGGGACCCGAGGAGGGGACCACTTGAGCCAAGTTTATGAAAGTCAAGAATTTTGGGGATGGTAGTAAGTCAGCGGAAGGAGGGACAGTTTGTGTTCTGTGAGTTTTGAAAAGTATGAGATGTGGAGGGGCGCCTCGGTCAAGGCGATTTAAGTTACCTATTTATACTCGTCAGTACCTACATGGCATACTTATATATTCGGGTTTACGTTAGCAAGATTGAGTCCGGATAGGTACTTCATTAGTTTATACGGAAAATATAAGACAATAATCTCGGTGTGCCTTAACTGAAACTGCCATCATCGTAATACAAAGAGGACGTAAATAATAAATGATCTTATTTCTGTAAGTAGGTTTGCACAAACTTTAAACTAGACGAGGTGGCCTTTCCTATCCGAATACTCTGAGAATACACAAACTTAGAGGTCACATTCTCTTTTAAAGTCAAAACATAATCTTGGTCAGATCATGTGAGGACCATGTAGATTAGTGTCTGGAATGGTATTTTGAGGAAAGAACCACATAGATTTGAGTGGGCCTGTTCAACCAGTTCATGCATTTGTCAGTAATCGTGTAGCTCAAGAGCACAGTACTTAAGTATTGTCTAATGAAATTGGTTTAAGAAGACAAATGGTCATCATTGGTCCCAATAATAATGCCGAACATGACGTAAAAGTTTCATAACAGAAGTCACGTCTGAACGATTTTCATTTGAAAACTTTCGACCGGAATAGGTAGCCCACAAGACAGTTTAAATACCCGTTTGTTATTCTACATAATTATTATATTATTTTACTAAATAAATAAAGTTTCCAGTTTCGCATTTATTCACGTGTATTTTGACACACGGAGCTCAGCTCAATGAATTTAGCGCAAACAATAGCTTTGAGCTAAATTAAATCTAAGCTCAACGGATTATTTGAGCTGTTTGTGATTCTATTGTACCATTGTTTCCACGCGTTTAAAGTCGGCGGCGGAGGGAAATTATTCATTTTACTCCTGAAATACTTTGTGTTGTTTATTTTGAGTGTGAGGTATATTATGAACCCTGTTTTCTTTCCATAATTGTGTAAATAAATCCACACACGTGGAGAGGCTAACATTGATTAAAATCTCGCGGTTGTTTTTCTAAAATTATTTTTTTATTATGTTGGGGACTTTTAAGACATCGGTGAAATTCTGGTATTTCAGAGCCGTACTTCTAAAGAAAAAGCATTGGATTCAGTTTCAATGCTGTTTGTAGATATACGAAGAACCCCTCGGCCTTGATTTGACATGATCCTATACATTTTATAGATCCTGTAGACCTAGAAAAAAAACAGCATAAATAAGTGTTTCTATAGAAAAATAAATTCTCACGATCTCCAGTAATATAGCGATTGACTCTTAACTAGAAACTGTCGAGCTATCCTCCAAAGTCTTTACACAACTATACTTTTAAAAGTCTTGCACCGCACTGCGTCCCTCGTGAATAAAGTTTTAAATGCGTTTACTTGAATAGCCTAGTGATGAGACAGTGTTATATGAGTTTGACTCTAAGTAGGTGGAGAGAACTTTTCATTTGTGGAGCATCGTGTATCACACGTGTATTACACGTACTCACGTGACTATGATTATGACGATGATTGTGGGTTAATGCTGTGTATGCAGGTATATTAGTTGGTTAACCTTTTTAAGTAAATAAATATTTAAAAAAACCTTACCTGGAGTTCCTATCCAGGCTTAAAATTACGACAAAGATTGTGGGTTCAATGTTGTGTATGTATTTAGTTAGTAAACCTTTATACAAATAATAAAATAGTAACGAAGAATTTTTGTCCGTTTGTCTGGGTGTATGTTCCGGATTGGCGCAAAAACGGCTGAACAGATTTGGATAAAATTTAGTACAGAGATAGTTTATAACCTGGATTAACACATAGGGTACTTTTAATGCCGGCAGTACGTTCTCGTGGGATATATTCCGACATCCACGAGGGCGAAGCTGCGGGAAAAACTATTAAACACTTCGAATTTCCGAAAGAACCCACGCTCTACTAAACTGAACTTTTACTAATATCCGACTTTCCATTTTTACGGACGGAAGTGTCCTTATTTTCGCAAATTTAACTGGAAGTAGGTAGTACTTACATTCTCCTTCTATATGATTAATTTAGCCAAGTAACCGAGTCAATGTACGCCAACCTTGCTTGTCTTAATAAGAACGCGGAACGATCTCAGAGATGCAAATAAAAAGTTAAGAAGTGAAACTATAGAAAAGCTTGTAAAAATAACAAAGAAAAGACCCGGAAAGGAAAGTTGAAAATCGCGCAAAAATTGTTTCATTTAGGACAGGAAAAAGCATCAAATCTTTTTCTTACATTTACCTAAGAATTTTCGTAATTTGAACCTTTCTCTCTTGAAACCTCTAAAACGGTTACTTACATAAGAAAAAGTTACAAAACATTGTCCCTTCATGAAATTAAAGTCGGGCCATTTTTGAAGACGGAAACAACTGAAAATCTCAGAGGTATTAAAAAAAAGCCGGTACAAATATTCGGCAGGTGAGTGGAAACAATTGAGTTAGTTGCTACGACCATTTTACGAGTCGAAGGGCTGTCAAGCATACGATTTTATTATGAATTTGATTTATTTATTGTGAGAATATTTTTGCATTGCATTTATACTCGAAATCAAATTCAACACACATTAAAAGTGTCTAGGGATCAGGCAACGTACTGTGGCGGTCGCTCTTGACACTACACAGAGCGTCAGAAATCGCCTCTGGTTACGTTATCGTATCACGCGCAGCTTGGCCGAGCAACATGGAGGACGATCTCGCATCACCACTCGCAGACAAGACCGGTATATCAAAAATACTGCTCGACAGAATCCTTCCATGAACGCCATGATGTTGGCTACGAGCCTCCACAGCTCTTCAGGCTTGCTCATAAGCGACCAAATCCCGAAGGCCGCTGAGAGTTCCACCTATAGCACCCCGCAATCGTATAATATTATCAAATATATTAATCGTATATTACTAACCATTTACAATGGGCTCGCGAACACAGAAATTGGGAGGAAGAAGACTGCGTTGTGGCGTTGTGTTTGCTTTTGAGATGAATCTCGTTTCGGTATGAGGCCGGATACAAGACGTACTCGAGTTTGGAGGACCTCTGGACGTCAAGAACGTTTAAAATTTTGTCAGGAAGTTCATTCATATGGAGGGAGGACAGTAATGGTTTGGGCCGGTATTTGGATCGCTGGAAGAACCGATCTCATTTGAATCGGGAGCAACCTCAATGCTAGGATTGTTTCAGACGTGATCATCCCTTTGCGAAGCTGGTTGGGTGATTCGTTTCGACTAATGCACGACAATTCACGTCTACACACGGCTTAAAGTCGTAACACGCACTCTTGCCGATTCTCGCATCAACGTTCTGCCGTGACCTGCTTAATCGCCAGACATGAACCCAATTGAGCACGCATGGGATATGCTCCAAAGAAGAGCTCAGCCGAGTATGGATTCCGTGCATACCCCACAACAGCTTTTTTACTTAAAGAACGTGGGTGGCCATTCCTCCAAGTGATTTCGATGAGTTGTTTTTAACCATGCCATATCGTTGTGATTGTGTGGTTGGTGTCAATGGTGGAATCACAATTTTTTTCTTTATCTTTACGATAAAATAATTTAAAAGTCCCCATTTTTGCCTTTTTTCCATTTAATTGACGAAATTAACTTAGGTTAATTTCCCAGAATTTGCAAATATTGCAATTTTTCTTAATTTTTTACTTAACTTTATAGTTGTACGTCACGGCCAATTCTCCAACTGCAAATCAAAATTTGTAATCGTTATTATTTATTTATGTTATAAAACTAAAAATCAACGATTTTCGGACTATTTCCTATCCTTTGTGGTGTGAGACCAAAAATAAAAAAAAGAGATCTTAAAGTCGTTACCCCAATATCATTATCTAAAACTGTCTAATAAAACTACGTATTTACAATATTTCAGGGATAAGGAAAATTATATGAAACACGAAGATATTTTGTCATTCATTTATATTTCTTTGCCAACATCAAATTCAATATTGTACACCATACCATCACATATCCTAATTCCCCACATAATAATATCACTATTTATTTAATATTCGAATATTTACAATAAAACTAATAGGTTACCTTAATTTACAGTAGATTTCCAACCATTTTATGCCATTCTATATTTTAAACCTTAGCACGTCGTACCCCCGTGGGGACCCGACCCAGAAAAAAAAACCAAATATAATGATTCTAGGTCAATGTACCCTATAGGTTTTGATTCAATTTTGAAATCAAAAAAAAAATGCGATGACTTAATAGCTTGATTTTTTAGAGCTCCAAGAGATGGCAGGCCTACGCATTTGATATTAATTTTAACTTCCTGAAAAAAGGGTCTTGACAGACAGACAGACAGAAGGACAACAAAGTGATCCTATAAGGGTTCCGATGTTTTTCCTTTTGAGGTACGGAATCAAAAAAAAAAATTGAAAGAACAGTCGTTCAGAAGTACAATCAACGGGTGCTGAGCCTGCACCCAAATTGCGTACTTAACACACTGTCAATCATAACCTCAGGGTTTTGAAGGAAATTCCTAGTCCGCTCTACAACGTAAATAACCCAATGAACGTAGCTGAATTGTCAAAACGAAAGGCATTGCGATCGAATACCATTTTATATGTGTTACGCAATTACTCCGCAGGAAATACCTATTATTTTACCCAACATCATTAGAATAAGTAATTGAAAGCGAACCTTAACCTTCGAGCAAAAAAAGTAAGGAAGATCATGACATTCGAAATTCAAATAGTTAGGTACTAGACCCAATCCTACATCTACCGGTGTTCTTAATTTGATTGCGCGCAGTTATTGACGAAGTCGTGACGTCAGCGCCTCTACCCGGACAAAGTGGGAAACTTTGTTTTACAAGTAATTTAGCAAATTGCGGAACGATTGTAATGATTATTTGGGCCTCACTGATTATTAGGCTCTAGTTTATGAAAAACTTTTGCAATATTGTTCATGAATACAGTAAAGAATCTTATGTAATAGTTTAGTTCTATTAGATCGATCAAGTTGCGGTCGACTTATTGCTGTTTTACACACATGAAATTCTATATTTGCCTCAATCAGTAGATAGAAAAATCTGATAACTGTTCTTACCTAAGTGTATTCCCCTCCTTAATTGAAAAAATCTAACATTCAACCGCATCTGCTTATCCTCAAAGCCACATACATGTAAAGATTTCATTTCCAGTGTAAATAAACCCGTATTTTTGTTCGTATAAGTCTGAGCCAAGAACCAGTTGCCCCTTTCATCCCTTAGGCACCTATTTATCATATTCCAGCGTCCAAATATTTTTCTTACCTTTTCCGAAATAACACCGATACATACAAATTAAGGGCCCTTAGGGGTAACAGCGTTATGATACATGCAAACACGTTTTCCCGGGTGACGTCATTATTAGGTCTGTCCGGGCAAAGTAGCGACCATCGTAGCACGGCTTGTTTGTAGTTTGGCTCGATGGTCGCAAGTGAGGGTTAATTGTGACGTGACAAATGTGGATGCATGTTTGGGGACTACCCTGTGTAGGAAGATGGGTCATTTGTATTGATCTTGTGTTCGTATTTTCGTCGAGGCTAATTTTATACTACTACTACTCTGTATGTCATTCTTTAGCCGCAAATAAATCGATTTTATTTCTTTCTTTACTATCTTTTTTAAGTTAAGTTCTCAATACTGTTCAGCAAATGGATTATTTCACTGCACATATTGAGGTTCAGTTTCCTTAACAGAAAACCATTCTAAACATAGTCGGAAACGGATGATTACATTTTGTATTTTCTTTTCTTACTTAGTTTAATTTTGGCGACGACCGTTTTCGCAATATAACGCCAACATTTCCAAATAAACAAATTGACGTGTAGAAGTCTTATTTTTAACCAATTTACAAAACAAATATAATTTGTCATTAGTATCAAATAGAGAATTACCTATCAACGTCGATACATTTATGTTTTAAAGTCATCGTACAGTTACGAAATTGTTATCCTTTAATTCCAAGAAAATTTCCTTAGAAACCTCTATTCATAAGAAACCAATATGTTTGCAATGCGGCCCACCTCGCTCCCACAATGATATAAACTTCTACTATTTATTTATCTTCACAGAGCTGCAATTTTCTTAGTTTATTTATTAGTTTCTACCTCAATCAGTTTAACTGTCTGCGGTGCTTCTTGTTTGGATATAAAACAGTCTGTTTTTAGGATTCAAGGTCAATATTAACATGTGGAATTAAAAAATGTGTATATATGTGACTTGAGAGGTAATGCATGAGTGAAACTAATTAGATGGGTGGAAACCCGGATATTCTTAGCAAATTCTGAGCGTTCAGTTGAGAAAGCTTGTAAACGTGATCTTGTTCCAAGATTGTAATTGAAATTGTATTGGGTGATTGGATCTGCTGGTTGCTGAGTTGGCTTAATAGTACAACTGTGCAATGCTGTTTGTTTCATTGTATTCATTTTTGACTGACCTTTTTGCCATGTCTTCGTTATTTGCGTAGCTGTACCCTATAATTGGACGCCACAGTGGCGTCTTCATCCAAGATTTACGCAAGTTTGTCAAAATAAATATCGATACATAATTCAGAACTATTTCCCATTCAAATCTGCTTTCAAATAATAAACCCAAGTTGTCAACTTTCAATAGATTTGTATCGATGTCCATACAATCCCATCCCTACAGATACAACAAAAGCAGGGATATTCAACATTTTCCATTTTTCCGCGAAGCGATATTACGTACACTTTGCAAACAAATAACCTTCAGCGTATTTCCCTTTATTTCCGATACGAAACAATTCGGGAGCAAATCCGGGACTTATCTGGTCGGTAATGCAATCGGGATTGGTCGGTATTGTACCGGTAACTACAGTGTGCTGTAGTGGCTCTTTAGTACTGTGCTGCACTGAGAAATGGGGAACAGATACATTCTTCGTTTTGGAAACTGACACGATGGGATGGACAAGATTGAATACATTTGGAGTAACGCTATTTTAGATTTGCATAGCCGTGAAGCACACAATATTATTTGGCGCAGCCGTGAGGCACACAATATTATTCGGAATATTTTATTTTTTAAATTAAGTTTTTGTTTTGTTTTTTTATATTGTATCATTGTGTGTACTTATGACATGTGCCAAATAAACATATTTCCTTTCTTTTCTTTAGTTTTAGTTTGCTTTCTGTCTTAATAAAACGCCCTCCTTTTTTACCCCTTTTTTTACAATTTGCCAACAAATAAAGAGGGTCACCAATTAACTTGTTACAATTAAATAAAGCGCCTGTACATACCCCAAATATAGAAGAATATTACAAGTAAGCTGCACTTCCACTACCAAGCTTTTAAAAAGTAAACACGTCTTTCAGACGGTATTTTCTACTGCTCCAATAAACAACGTTTTTACTCGCACAAATAAAATCATATTACATAGAAATTGTCTGAATGGCGCGACTGCACCTGTCTCAACTCTACAAAGTACACTGAGATAGTACTCGGAATAAAATTACAGTAAGATAAGACGTTCTACTGAAAGTGCTGAAAACTTCGCGCTGTTACTGAATGCAAGTAATTCTCAGAGTACACGGAGTTGAATTAAAAACTCGACACCTTTTGTTGCTCTAAGAAAAATCTGCATTTCTATTGAAGAGAGAAAGAAGTGTGTTCGCTGATTATCGTCCTGTGAAAGATACGGAAATTAAATTGAAGAGAGAATGGCTTAAGTTGCAGCTTGTTTATTATTATGTGTAATTAAATTATATATAGATAGAACTCGTGTCAGGAGTATAGGGGTTTAACTTGTGTCAGTAAACTTCAATTAGGCGAAGGTGTAAGATTACGTTTCGCTAGTTATGTTAAGATCCCTTGTATTTTAATAAAACAGAAAGTAATATAAAAATAAAATCGACTCCCAAAATACTTTTAAACATAATATGATCTACATCATAAATCTCCACATAATTTTAAATCCGCCGTACCAAGTGTTAACCAATATGCACCGCGTACTATGGTTGTCTGTAACCATAAAGTACAAGAGATATTGCGATAGTCTGCTTGCAATATTAAAGCAGAATGCGACAACCCTCGCTTATAAACGGCTGTGAAGTGCCAACGCGGGGAAATTTTGTATGCGAACCATTGTTGTACTGGGTGTAACGCAGTGGGGTGTGAGCGAAAAGAATAAGTCTGTGGCTCTAGTAGTTATTCTGTTATCGTCCTGATTTATTATCTAAGTTTGAAGTAAAGATTGGAAGTCTAGACATTGCGATTACTGTGGTTTTGTTCGTGTACTCCGTTGTAATGTTAATAAAATAAGGTACAGTTAGTGACAAAAATGAAGAGACGAACAGAGTCAAAATGGTTAGTAAAAGCAAAAATTTGACTTTATCTTAATTGATTAAAATTCTTGTCAGAATGGCAGTGTCGTCTGCTCCATCTCTTGTGTCCATTGAGATAAGTAGTTTATATTTCTTTGTTAATTTGATAATTATGAACAGTTTTTCGTCCCATTTTTTTGAAACTGACTGTACATTTTAGGACTCAAGAGGAGTAGTAGCTCACAATGTAGGTATTATTGTGTATTTAGACCTAAACATTGCCTTCCATTAGACCAAACATATTAAAAATCCCATCTCATCTACTCGGCGCTAATGTGACTGGTCACAATAATCTGACAGCACAAACGACGCCATTTTGTGTCATTACGTCACTCGTGGGGACCGAGTGACCTGAGATAGACATTGACAACACAAATTGCTATGGGACAGAGAGATTTCTGAATTAGGGAACAATGCATTTGTTCGTCAAATTTGAAATCGTCGTAAAACTTATATTCTAAGGCAATTTTGCGCTGATAAAAGTATAATTGCAGCTAAGTTTTACCGTTTTAAAAGTTTTCATTAAGTTGAGCACGAATCCTAAGTAAATTATATTTCCGCCAATAATTTATCTCAAAGTATCTAAAATAAACTCTCAAACTGCCATTTGAATGCTCACAAAAATGATAAAATCCAGGTTTTAAGTAGTTTAATTTCCAATTCGACCCATTGTAACACCTGGTGCAGACCCATTAACGATTTAGAAGTCATCCCAACAGGCTAATAACAGGCGGACACAAATCCGACGCAAGTGGGGACAGTGGGGTCATGGGGACATGGGGGACATCGGGGGAACCTTCGGTTATTACGCCACCTTTCATGTGTGTTTTGTGTAGACACGCTTTAGACTTCTGTGTGCCTGGTGGCAGGGGAGACGATTGTTACACTTAATAATAAAGTAATATTTGACAATAATCTGTGACGAAAAGCCTAGGTAATTTTTAAGTTTAAATGATATAATTCTATTTTTATATTATGTAGGTACTTTCAAGTTATAAACTTTTGTGAACCAGTTCATGAGAAATAGAGCATAGTTAGCAATCTACAAAACTTTACGTTTCAAAACACACACAAAACAAATGCAACACTACGATTCTACATTACTACACAAATAGTAAACTATAGTGAAGTCCGCGCCATCATAAACTCTATTGTATGTACGGAGGGTAGTATTAATAAAAATTCAATAGTGTGCTACATTGGGCGCCCCCCCCCCACACCTGAGAAGTTCAGGGGTAAGTGCGGCTATTTCGAACCAGACAGACGAAAATGGCGGCGAATTTAAAAGGGGTGGGGTCGGGTCGAGCGGAACACAGGTCAGTAATGGAGATATTTTGTGATTTAGTTTTAACGGGTCAACGCGGAGGGAAGTATCGGTTTTAGTAAAATAAATACTTTTTTTTGTTGAAAAAATACATTGAGGCAGCAGGTCGAAGTAAAAAGATGATATAATTTTCTGTCCTTTTCTAAAAGCGCAGTAGGCGAAGTGCTTTATTACTATTAAACACACACAAACATTCTTGGCTTCGAATAATTTCGTTACAAAATCAATTAGATACAGAATCACACCATTTATTAATACATAAACAACTTACATAATGACTTAATAATTTACCAACTTACTTCAAAGCAACTTCGCAGCCTCATATCTTGCACCTGATTAAAACTTCACGTTGGCCACGCGCACGCGGCTGAGACCGCGCACAACGCGACTGCAATTAACTCCAGTGCTGTACTTTACGCCGCGTCGACCCTATTACATGAAATAAAGGGCAAGAAAGCCACTTTAAACAATGCGGGATAATTTGATGCAAAAGCGCGAACAATCAGTTACTGCAGAAGGGCGAGACTTTTATTCCTATTGTACTTTTGAAGCGACTGTTTCGCACAATAAGAGCCTATCACAGTCATCCTAGCATACCTAAGAGTTGGTTTGCCATAGACATCATTTGGATCTAGCAGTTTTGGTCATGCTTGACCTTTTGCATTAGCGGTTACCCAAAAGTCGAATAAAGAAAAGGAAAGAGAGCGGAGGATACTTTGACTTATCAAACGCGTCCCAAGAAGTAGGGTTGAAGTGTGTTCACTTTAGAGAAGCTAGAACTCAGGGACAGAGACAAAACTTAGTATAACGCTTCTATGTGTCAAAAACACGCCAAAAAGCACTGATTTTGACAGATCGAAGCGTAAGTTTACGCTAAGTCTCGTACCTATATCTTACCCCTATTCACTTCCCCTTATCATAGCACCCTTTATTCAAGCACGTGTGCATTTTGCGCCTGTTTTCTTAAGAGCCTTCTGTATATACCTACTCTGTGGTGTAGTGCAATTCTTTACACCCGGAGCCTATTAGCTGCGTTTTTTATTTACTACCCGCACTGGTTGATCGCGGATGGAGTCAGTTTGTGTTGTATCATTAGTAATGGGCTATTGTTTACTCTGGCTGGATGAATGCCTGTAATGAGGATTTATAGCGGTCTGACAGGGGTGCAGTATATTGTAGTTTGTAGCTGCAGCCGATATAACTTTACATTTGTTTTTTTCTTCTGAAAATGTACTTTTTAATCCTAATAAATCTTTTGACGGTGTTTCTACTGAAAAACAAAACTAACTCATACTGATGAAGACATTATTAATCACATAATCACGTTTGTATTCCCGAAGGGCTAGGTAGAGGTGTGGCACACTCACATTTTGCCAGTTATGCTCATGTCAAAGCGGGAAACTAGACACAAAACTAGGCAACTGCTACTTATGAATTACCTAACTAGGAAAAACTCAAAGCATTTATTTCAATTAAACCATTTACAGGCACTTTTGAATTGTCAAGGAGTCAGTCAGTCAGAAATATGAAGCTAGTTGCCCATTCCAAAGCGTAGGTTCCTATGGAGAAGAACGGGCAAGAAACTCCACGGACACTCTTTTAAATCATAATATTGTTACAAAATATTGGTTACATCATTCATGTTGAAATAATACATGTGAGAACTATGTAGAAAGACGTGCACCTAAAAAGCGTCCGTTATAAAAAGATAAAAACAATTCAAAAATTAAAATAAGCCGTGGCAGATAAGAGATGACCAGGCCCTTTTGACGGCGCCCGATCACGAACATGACTCATGGATCAGCATCATTTAGATCAACCATTTTGAAAGGAACTTAACTCAAATGAAATAAATCAAAGTACAATTTCCATGATATGCTCTAACCCTCTACGCTACCCAACACCGTACATCCGATAGCACATTACACTCCCCCCAATTCCTCAATCGCAGACAGCATGCCCAATTAGTGGGTACATACACGTTCCCTGCCCCTGCCATTAAGGGTCGCGTGACCGCCGCCATAAACACTAGATTAGCATATCTATCGCGCCGCTCGCGCTGTGGCCCGACTTATTAATCGCTTCGTACCAAACTATATGAGTACAGCAATGTAGTACAGTGCAGCAATGGACAGAAAATTGCTGCTTATGTATAGGTTAACTGTTTTGTGGTACGTTTTCAAGATTTGTAGCTTCTGTGGTTGTAAATTGGTTTTCGTGGTGGTATTCATTTGGGCTAATTTATGATATTTTTCGAATATATTCGTTCTTCAGTTTATAAATTGCGTCCTATGTAGACTCAATTGTTTTTATTTAGTAAGTAGTAACTAACATAACTATAGTTCTATCGTCGCCGCGTCGTTTAGTCTTTAGTAATATTTAGATAGTAACTAGGTTCTAAAATACCTTTCATTATCTTCGGTGCCGTAGTTTAGCCGGGACAACCTACTAAACAGACCAACAAACGCTTTCACATTTACAATTCTTTGAATAAACGTTTTTCCTCACACCGCGTATTTGTATAAAATTTTCTCCTAAACATTATCCTCATAAATAACTAAACACACCAATATACATTATAATATATCAAACGTCCATTTCGCCCGTTCCTCCCCTTCCATTATACCAACCCGCGCAGTCGCGATGCGGTTTACATCGGTTTATACCGGCTTGCAGCAGACACGAGCGGTGAAATCTGACCCTTCGTCTTCTCATACTACCCGCTATGGTGGGTACTGTTACTTACAAACCCTTCATATCTTGTCGGTAACTATTCGACACAAACATTAGTTATGATGTCATTTAGAGATGATGGTAGGGTTAAAACTTTGTGCAATAACTTGCGCCTGTATTTCGCGAAGGGGTAAAAGCTGTGAGTACCTAATATAACGGGAATATTTACATAAAGACGACGTAAATTCTGTGAAATCTATTGACTGACTGCTATTTACTTTGACGTCTAAAGAAACATAAACAAGACACATTATTCTATAGAGGTTACGATTAACGATAGTTTATTTGGTGTTGCCACGATAGGCAAACAACTTTCTAACAGTAGGTACCATTATAGAACCTCCACATTTTGCGAGTTTTATAAAATCCTTGTGAAAATGAGAGACTATTACCATGATTGCCCCAGCGGGTACTTAGAAAACCCAACAACACTGTCAAACTCGTTGATTGAACCCTGCACAACATTAATCCCACTTGCAGCCACTGGTCCAACGAGTCAGTCCTATAAATTGACTTATATAATAAAACTTTGATAAATCATGCTAGTAACTGAACTGGGTACTTTATATCTAAACACTATTTGGTATTTTTCAATGTAGGTTAAAATTTACCGTGCCTGCAATTCCCTCCGGCCCAGAGCGTCTGCATTTCTTCCGCCTGATCTATAGGCGATCACAAGGCGCACAGCACCGCGTCGCTAGTACTGACACTTTCAATTAACTGTATCGGCGAGGCGGCCGGCTATAACTACTAGTTTTTATTTTACTTAGTTAAGAATTTAATTAAATATTGTATACTGTGTAACTGAGTGTTTAAATAAAGAACAAAAGCTATACAACTGATTTAGAAAAAAAAACCTCTCATTTTGTACAAAGTTTTGAATGCAAGCGTTCATAATGTTTAGGTAAAGCTTATATCCTTTCGATATCCACCATGTAATCCATGAAGAAATTGTTAAATGGTTTAGTTACTCGTTTTTATGCCGTTCCTGTTGTAGTTTTAGGCCGAACAATTTAAATTGCCATCGACATGCTAAGTAGAAGAATATTGAAGTTAAACAAAGTAAAGTTGACAAAACTTAGTAATACTCCTTGCCTTACTGTTTTGCCATAATGTACGTACCTACTCAAATATCACCCGACCATAGTCTCTGCTTACCTCCAATTCCACAACAACATTATCACAGTTTCCCGCTAATCTCTCCAAGATTGCTTGCTACTGAATCAGCGCTCGCTAATTGGCGCAGAACCCGCCAATCAGGACACGCACCGTGATTACCGCTGACGCTGCGACATGACGGAGACCAAGATGATTGGTGTTCCAGCGCCACGAAAACTGATGAGTCGGTTTGATTGGTAGATTTATAATTAACGGCTGGCTAGCGTTGCTTCATGCTGAATTGTGAACCTAGATTTGTTGTGTTTATTAAGACCAATATAGACATTTATAGTAATGGTCCTTTGTTACTGTAAATAAATATTTTGATCATATTAAATGATCCGGGAAAGCAATCATTGTAAATAAGAAACGCACCCTTATACAATAACATAGCATAAAAATACAACAGGTACCCTTTTACAATACTTACTAAGTTAACTTCTTTAAAAGTTATTTGTGCAAAACTCTCAAAACTATAAACGAAACTGTGTGTATTCAAAAGTCATTTTTAAACAAACTTCTTTCAATTGCGGCACTCCCCGATCCTCAACAAACTGCCGCAGAAGCGGTCAGTGCGTCCCCGTGTTGCCGACGTGGAAATACGGCGCTTTTTCTGAACCCTTCCATGATTGAGGAGCCACTTTCACCCCTATCGCGCCCCGATTGTGCGTTTGTACCCCGTAGGGATGGGACCACGTCGATACCTGCTTGAATGAGTATTTGTTTTATTATGGGCAAAGGTGAGAGACATCAAAATGATTGAACTTTTATTTTTTGTTGTGTGCATGGCAGTGTGAGCCAAGTTCGCTTGAATAATTTAATATTTTTGAGAGAATAAATTGTTTTTTGTCTTCTATCGTCAATACGAAATGTTACTACTATTACTTGGTTACCAAGTTAAGTTGGTTTCTATAATTGGTTAGGCCGATTCCAATCAAAACTGATAGAAATAGAAATAATTTGATGAGAAAATCAATATAAAAAAAATACACAATAGTTTTTAAAACGGGTGCTTTATAAACGTTGTTGTATTTATTTTTTATATTGATTTTTTCTTCAAATTATTTCTATTTGTATCGCATCGCACAATACAAATACCAAAAGGTATTTGTATTGTGCGCTGCGGTATATTTAAATGTTAAAAGTATCACATTAACCAATATAAATAACCACCTATAATTACCATTCGATAACAACATATCGATACAATTTTGTCCCCCCACAATTCGGGCGATCCCATCAATCCGTGGCGTCATTAGCCCATAAAAGCCTCCACTACACTAATGTCCCCCACAAAGAACGTTTATTTCGACCGCCTTTGTATTGGAGACTTTGTCGCTACTGGTATTGGGGACTTAGGGAGAATTTGAATTACTCATGTTGGTGAAATTACAAGCCGTTACAAACTAGTAATCTACTCGTGGTTTCATTACGGTTGATCGTGTAGTTAATTTGTTGTAGATTTTTATTGCATACAATTAAGCTTTTACTTGTTTTATCGGTTTTAATACTTTTCACAGGTACTTCGTCTGTTTTATGATTGCAGCCTGTGAATATAGTATTAATTTAAGAGTTAAAGTTTTAACTGCAAATCAATCAAAATATCGACTCGTAAAAACACATCAATATAAACACAAGCCCCAAGTGAACCCGTCACTCAAAACAATCCATGCACAAAACAGAATCATATTTAACCCTTCTCTCACTGCATGGTCGAGCACTTGGCTCACTCTGCCAGGCACATTCATGAAACCCCGCGCACTGTTTTTATCCTACGTACATTCAGGGAGCTGTATTGTTAGCAGATTGACACACTACGTCATTTCGCCATATTGCATCCAATTCATACGACTGGCTAAGAATGACAGTTGTGATTTGTTTATTCGAACAATTATTTGCTAAACCATCCGTTTCCCTGAGTGTACAGACACGAGCATCTACAAGTATCAAGTATCTTACACTTACGCAAGATTCAAAAGCGATTTTCTCCTATAGTATTTTATTTTATGGTGTTACGAACATAGTGTTATCGTCCACAATTTTGTAAAATTGGCTTTTCCCAAACTTAACATTTCTATTTCACGAAAAATCGCTCTTGAATTTTTCGAAGGTATTTATATTCGTGACTGTACTTACAATCTTCGTGAAACGACTGTCGTCGAACCACTTGTAAGCGGTGGCATGTTAATTTTTGAGGCGTAAAGCTAAGAGAATAATCAAGGAACGTTGTCGTGTAGCTAGCGATGATCGCTGATGTGTATTTATTTAGGGGCGTGTTTAGTGTTAAGTTATCTATGGGTATCGGTACAACTAAGTGCAATGACTTACTAATGGTTCAAATTTGATCGTGAATTTCTAGCCTTTATAGAATTAGATAGATTGGTCAGTGGGTCGTATTGGTTATATTATGTCCATTACAGAGGTTTAACACTATAATTTCTATGATTTTGTCCCTCTTTATTAAATGATCAATTTCTACTCCAGTATGTAACATGTGTATTAAGACCTATTTACCAAGCAGCTTCCTAGTTTATTCTTGTATACAAACACTCAGTTCGTCCCTACGCTACGGCGGAACCCGTGAGCCGCGGTGTACGGCATCGTTACTCAGTGGATCGATATCCACTGAGTAACGATATGACTGTTTAAATACTGCGTGGTCTGTTTGATTTGATTTATTACATCAGGTGAGGAATTTACGACATTAATGTCTTATTGGGTGGGTAAATAGTTCATGCTACGTAAATTATGGCACAGTAATAATTCGAGCGAGCGAAGCGTCTCTGCATCAAGTTTGGCAAAATTTGCTTTCGTGTGTCAGTTTGTACGTACTCCTTTACAAATCGTATTTTACAACCAATCTGGATGAAACTTGGCATACAGGTTTTACGATTTTTTTGTTTTTTTTTGTCGTCGGTTATTTTTGATTGGCGGGGTACTTCCTCCAAAAAGGGACAAAAGGGAGCTACTGGATATCTCCCCCTTATGAGATCCGATTTCGATGGTACTTTTTGTATTTGAAAGGTACCTTAAGTTGGTATCAAAAATTTTGGTGAAGATCTGATGAGGATCTTCGGCATGATGAGCAGAACAGCTCCTCAAAATGCAGTAAATTGCTCACTATTTATTAAAACCTATAAGTTAAAAGTTAAGAGTTAAAAGTTAAGTCTAGCTGACCTACAAATTTTTACTCATAATTTTTCTGGTTTTCTGTAGTCAACAAGGAACCGATATAGTTTCACCATGTTCGTCTGCCTGTCTGTCTGTCTGTCTGTCTATCCGCGGCTTAGCTCAGAGAATCTTAGTAGGTACTAGAAATAAAATTACGTAATTTGTTTTTCACTATTTTAAATACACTTACGTTTGTGTGCGAGGGCTTGATAGAAAAACGAAAACCATTAACCAAGTGTGGTAAGTGCAACAAATTTATGTGTAATGAACACCACACTAAACTTTGTGATTCATGTATTGTGCCTCTTAATTGATGAGAATTTTTAAATACTGTTTTACGAGTTTATATTATGTTGTTGTCTAGATGCCTTATATTTTTGTTATGTTAATATGTTGTACTTAAAGTTCCTATATAAAATAAATATTTTCACTTATTTTATATGTTTCTTTTTCACAAATAAACTCGGGTCTGCACAGATCCCACGCGATTAACAATGTGATTATTTTGGCGCGACTAGCTACAGGTTAATGTTGCCAAAAAGTTTGTGCACGCGAGATCTACTGTTCGCAGAACTACTAGTATAATTTAAATGAAAGACTAGTATGTCTGATCATTTGACGTTTCACTGCGATTAAAACGATTTCATGACTTTGCGGAGGTGTAAACTTTACACCCACCTAGGGAAACACTTGTAACGTTTTTTTGACGGTATTTCTAATGTCTTCAGTTTTTTAACCCACTGGTTTTTAGCCACAAACATGCGAGACAAATTAACCACCGTTAAATCTACTGAAGCACACTGTCACATTTAGATAATTCTTCTCAAACCGTATTTTATTATAACATCACTAAACATTTCCAATATAAATAACTTGTTATTTGCTGAAATAATAAAAGTGTAAATAAATTAACCGTCATCTTCGTCGCGTCGATTGTTGAATAATCCAGTGTTGCCGACAATTTGACGTCACTGCAAGGTTACGTAACTTTGACAGCTCTCTTTATAAACCAATTGGATTTCTGAACGTCACTGCTGTTTTGTTATTTTTATCTGACGGAGGGTTAATGGGGATGACTTACCATTCTATTTAAAGGGTATCTGTAAAGTTGTACTATTTGCAGATGATCTTATTTTTAAAGTAGACAGGAATAGACAAGATTTTGACGACGTAAACAGCGCACTCTCAATGGTTACAGATTGGTTTACGACAAATAACCTAGTTCTCAATGCCAGGAAAACAAAATTTGTAAAGTTCGCCCTTCCAAATGTTAGAAATCTAGGACCCAACTACGTCTTCGATAAAGAGGTGCTTGAAACTGTAAATTTGGCAGTTTTTCTAGGCATAACAGTAGATGCCAAACTTCAATGGGGCCAACATAATTATGTCGAGCCTAGCGGGAAGGCTCAGTTCGGCCGCCTACGCCGTCAGGAAAGTAAGACAATACACTGACGTTGATACAGCTCGGTTAATCTATTTTAGTTATTTTTATAGCGTTATATTCTACGGTATTCTGCTGTGGGGCAAAGCTGCTGATGTTCAAAATATATTTGTTCTTCAAAAACGAGCTGTTCGAGCAATTTACCAACTAGGTGCCAGAGTTTCTGATTTTTGTTTGAAATTGCGATTTTTTCAAAGATATTGGTATCCACCCCTCTTGTACTTCTGGACTTTAGCAGTGCCTTTAGCTCTGTTGATTTCGACATGCTTCTAGGGATCCTTAAATCTTTAAATTTCTCTTCTTCTACTATTTCTTGGTTCGACTCCTACCTTATAGTCCGCTCGCAGTGGGCTCGTCTCGACGAGTTTTCTTCTGTTTGGTGCTCTCTTACCGCAGGTGTACCTCAGGGTGGCGTTCTCTCTCCTCATCTCTTTTCTATTTTTATAAACTCTGCCACCAGAGTCATCTCTTCTCATTTCGATCTTTATGCCGACTATCTGCAGCTTTACAATAATTTCGTAAGGGAAGATGCGGAAACCACCGTGTCAGCCATGACCTGGATTTGATTGGCGAGTGGTCGCGGTCCTTTGGACTTTAAATCAACCCTAGTAGCATGTTTATCAATATATAGCAATGATTATCAGCGGCAGGTATATGCGGAATAGGCTCGATGTTGCGTCGCTGTCTCCACTCTGTCTGAATAGAGTTCAGATTGTATACGCAAATACGGTTAAAAACCTGGGGGTGACCATGGACTCCTACTTATCGTGGACTGCCCATGTTGCTCAAGGCAGTCGCAAAGTGTACTTTACGTTCCATTCGTTGAAATGCCTCCAGAGCTTCTTACTCTTGAACACCAAAATCTCCATTGCTCAAACTTTCATTCAGCCCATTATAGATTACGCCGATGCCTGGTATCTGGATGCCACCGAGGAGCTTTTAAATAAACTTGAGCGTTTGCAAAATATCTGTATTCTTTTTGTTTTTAACCTTAAAAAGTATGATCACGTTTCTAACTTTCACAAGATACTCAAGTGGCTCCCTATTAGACTTCGCAGGAACTCTCGGATTTTGTGTCTGATATTTAACTTCCTTCATAATCCTAAAATCATCTTATCTGCGGGAGCGCTTTTCCTACGCCCGTCCTTCTGATTTGCATGATCTTGCAGGTCGCATCTTAGAAAACTCCTTAAGTTCCCTCCCCACTCCACTGACTTCTATTCTTACTCCTTTACTGTGCATGCGGTGCGGCTGTGGAATTCACTTCCGCCCGACATGGACTGCCAAACTGTTGCAGTATTTAAAAGAAGAGTGAAAGAATACTATCTTTCCACTTCGTCATAGTTGCTTAGGTATTTATTTTGTATTCTATTTATTTTAGAAGTATGTATGATTGTTTTTATGTATGTAAGTATATTCTCATATTATTTGTTTTATTTTAAAGTGAATTGTGCGACGGGGGTCGCTAGATAGACAGCTGTGCTGCTGGGGAGTTTCTTGCGCCACTTCTTCTTCTCAGATAAAGTGAAAGTGTGAAAGGTGGGCGTTTTGGGTGACTGTCTTATGTAATTTTGACGTTCGAAAAGTGCTGATTCTCAGCCTAGTTTGAATAAATGACTTTTGAATTGAATTTGATAAAGGTATGATATACCTATAAAGGATCGATAGTATAAAAGTAGAATTTTCTAATTAGCCTATTTTTAGGTTTATGCTACCTCTATTATGTTGTAAAACATCGCAGATTAGGGTAATGGATCGAGGGATTGTGAAGAATTCTTTATTTTCACTGTAGCAGTTCTTTTCAGGTCCAATTTTACCCTATACAAGTGCAGATAAATCCAAAATTTTCACAAAATAAAATGCAACTTTCAAAAACAGACATTACCGTTAAAGCCGGACGGAATTAAAAATGTTCATATTTATAAACGATTAAAAATAAACGAGTGTACGTCCCATGGTTGACACGGGTCGCACGGGGTGTTTTTGTCTAAATATAAACATTTGTGTGTTTGTAAACCTTCCCGTGTGGGCCGACGGTGGCTCGTGTGATGTGTACACGATTGTTTACGTTGTTTGTGTCACATTGCGCATTACGTTCTTATGTCAGAGGATACTGACTGATAATAAAGGGTAATGGATCAAGTTGGAAGAAATCGGGAATCGCGTAGGTAAACAGTTACCATTGCAGGTTATATTAATACATTGTGGGTATATTTCCTGCTCAATTGGTCAGTCCCTTGTCCCTTGTCATCTGTCGTATTTACAAAGGCGCCCATGATAAACATGAGGGTGGGCACAAGCGAAATTAAAACATGATTCTAATTTTCAAGGCAATTCAAAGCAACTTAATATTCAGTTTCCACGGAAATTCCGAACTAAACGGTTAACAAAATACAAAGTTTTCAATTTTCTCCTTAATCATTGCAATTTTTTCAATGACTTTCTAACTCCTGAGCGGGAATCACAAAAACGCCATGAAACTCTTCTAAGCGTTGTATTTTGTTAGAAACGGTTCCCCCCTGCATCCGCCCCTTGGCGACATTGTTCAAATGTTCACTCTTGAACACGGTTCTGTTTCGTACCGTAGTAAGTTTGGCTTTCATTTTATTATGAAATTGTGAACGAAAAATTAATACTTAGATGTCACATTTATTCACATTTACGATTTTATTTACGTAGGGCACTTTTTCTTATTTGAGAAAATTGTCTTTGGTATTATTATAGCTTAACGACTCCAAATTAGTAATGTCAGTGGAAGTTTCTCATTCTACCTAAAACCAAGACTTCTATTTTCGTCGGTCTGCGGGCTTTTAACATTTAATTCCTGTGGTAACAAAAGAAACAATACTAAACTATATAATAACTGCCACACACACACACACACCATACACTAAACAAACATCCACCTTTCTACGTCTAAAATTAAACCTGTCCGCCTTGAATATTTGAAATCCTGCAAATATACCGGGCCTGCAATATTAATGCATTTTTGTCCGGTGTCCGGAGTTCCGGACACCGCCGGCTTTCGGACGGTTAATTATTTAAGATAGCGCCCTCTACCGGACAGCGGTGATTCATCGCGGAAATGTTCCCAACGCTTTATTTCCGCGGCGTGTTTAAATTCGAAAAATTTTGGAGATCTGTAATGTGGGACTTTGGCATTTTATGCGGGTTATGAAATGTGATTTATGTGTTGTCTTGTCCCTACCTCTGTATCGTGCACATCTTTTTTCGTGTCGTTTTATTTGCATGGTTACTCGGGCTGACATTTCTTTTCAAAGTTTTTGATATTAATTTAATTATTCCTGTTGTAAATTACATTGCTTTGCACCCTAGCAATGTAAATTACAACAGGAATAATTAAAATATTTCTCTCTCATATGCCAGAAATATGTAATAATCTGTCGTCGCAACCACAGCAAAAAGTTTATCCTAAAAAACTGCACTTCAGAGCATCCCTCTTCTCTCATTCACGTCACTAAACAGTCGACAATCTCGTGGTGTTTAGAGAGAACTTCCACAAGACGGACCAACAACAGCGGTCGTTTGAGTCGCGTCTGTGTGACGTCATGACGTGTCGCACAATGCGTCGCGCGCTCAAAGTGAACGCACTCTGTTTACCGCGCGATGTGTAGGAGACGTACCTGGAAATAGATGGTGTTTGTTTGTCTACCTGTTTGTGAGGACAGCAAGCGGGAACAGAGTTAGAAAGTTGATGTTGAACATTATCTGAGGGAACACTATTATTATACTTGTATAGTATGAAGAGGATTACGTAGTGTGGAATAATGAGGATTACAAAATTAAATGGTAATTCTAGTTAGACCCATAATGTAGTACATAATCAATTGTATTATCGTATGCAAAGTCATTTTATGTTTATTTGTTTAATGGTGGTAGGTACTCAACTTTCCTCTCAAAAGTTCTGCAATAATTAGTACCTAGTACCTACCAAAAATTACGTGTTCCAAAATTCCCAGTTCCAAAATTCAATGATCCTACAACTTTGTCCAACACTATTCTCGTTACACATAAATTTCAAGTTTCGTACAAAATCGCCGGCCCCTAGGACACGCACTTAGACGACAAAAGAAAACAATATTTGTATTCATGTCCCCGGGGAGGCCACGGCTCGGACACAAGTGGCCGGCCCTTTGTCGTGATCGTTAGTGTGTTCTATAAAAACGTTTCGTTCAACTTTTAGTTGGGGCTGGAAGATCAAACAAAATGTAAACGGTATCATATTTTGGTACCGTTATTACCACTATAGCACCATCCACACTATTCAACGGGAAGAAATTATTTATTATTCTTCGCACAGTTTAATAATTAGTAATTATTCTGTTTCTGTGATTTCATCACATTGTAATCAGCCTTTAAACGATTGTTATTTAACATGGAATGAAAATCATGTGGCATTTTTTACCTATTTTTTCTGTTTTTTGTTTCAGGTAATTTAGATTATTATATTTAATTGTAGATTGGGTTTTTATAAGCTCCACTACTGTCAAATCGTAAGTTTTTAGTTCGATTAGAACTCACATTTGTGTGAATTACCCATCAGTAAGTGTTTTAATTATATTATTATTACATAAATTATAAGTATGTACACTCAAATATCAATGTTCAAGTACACTACAAAATATAAAAAACAAAACGATGATCATAAATCCCAAAAACAGATGGGGTTGTTCTAAAACCGTTAAGAATGAATAAATAATACGCCTGCTAAAGGTGCACCCATTGCCTTCACAATAACATCGCCCTGTATAATATTCCACGTATTTCACGATAGCACCCAGAGGAGGATGATACTGGCCGCTGATTGATGAAGCCACGTCACGGGAATTTGATCAATTATCATTATTTTTTCGCCGCAGATTGATGATGGCAGCAAAATTAAATTATTTGAGAAGTTTTTTATAGCACCGAAGAATATAATTATACAAGGTGAGTTTTTGACAGGACTGTAAGGGAAAATCTATGAAAAATTGAGAAAGTTGGACTCTATCTCGAATTAAATGGTTCAGTCCAATTTACTCTCGCAATTTATCAGTTTTGTTTTTTGCCCTGCAGTCTCATCCCAGTCAAAAACTCAGCGTGCCATAGAAAGGTTGACAATTGAACAGCGATGTAAAAGCATTTCATTAAGGGGCCTGCGGAGCATGCGTAGTTCATACAAACGTAATACCAAAATAATTTGTAAATCAAACATATTCTTAAGGCAGTGTGTATTTATTCCGATTGGGTTACAGTATATCTAGGCTCCCAAATATATATTTTGAATGGAAACTGATATAAAGACGAGATATGAGGAAATTCAAATTTCTATAGAAATGTTTGATTTACAAATTATTTTGGTATTACGTTTGTATGAACTACGCATGCTCCGCCGGCCCGTTAAAAAAGATAATTGGAAATCGGTGTCGGTTCGTGGAACGACACCATAAAATGTCGAAAGTCGCTTTATATTTAAAATAATCTCTCTCCCGTTGACATGACAGACAATTAATTTTTAATACCCGTTGAGATTTAAGCAGCAAAAGAAATATACAAACCAATTTTCTAACTTTCGCAAACAATTTGTGAAAATCTTCTGAAAAGTGAACATTTATAATAAAATATAAAGAAAAATGAGTGCTTTTTTTAAATAAAATACAAATACGATGTACGAGAACAATAACACAGAGTAAAAAATTTAAAACAAACAGTATCCCAATTAGAGGCAGAACACAGTTGTCACGAACTAGTTTTGTTCCGCATATAACGTCCAATTCAAAGTTCACTACACCATTATTGCGCGCGACGTCGCTTGTAATGTGGAGTCACTTTATTAACAAGTAACAAGTAAGACTGTGTCTGTTGCAATATTGCTCGCTGTTGCCGAACAAGCATAATCCAAATAGGTATTTATTTTTACTCAGGAAGAACGGTTATCAAAATACTGTAAAACTAATTGAGATAGCAACCGAGGCAAACATCCTGAGTCAAAATGTTCAAACCGATGTCAAAATGTTATTTACAGAGATTTAAAGCCCAGAGCCATCTTCCAAATAAAAATTACACGTAAAAACAGAACTCAAAAACAAAACATAGCCCATAAAAAGCGAACAAAATAGGAAAAACACAATACAGTAATCTCTGTAATATCTATATTTTAACATCTTCTAACCTATGTACACAAAATAAATGAATTTGAATTTGAATTTGAATTTAATAAAACGAATCCATGTGAATAATCCTTTGAAATATTTGGCGGCGTATTGTCGAGATGTCCCTTCACTAGCGCGTGACTAGATTTCCAAAATGGCGGCCACACAAACACGCGGGAAAATGTGTTTTTTGGAAAAGGCGTTATCTTTAGGGGTGTTCTTATTACTTACTTAATCTGGGTGTTATTGAGGAAAGATTTATAAGAAAAAGCAAGTACTAAACATACCCAGCATGAAGCAGAGAAAACTAGAAAAGTTGGTAAACAGATTTTTTAAATCCACACTTTTATAAAACTGTTGAGGCAAAATATAGTCGAGATTTTCACAAACTTCTTTAAGATTTAATGTTGAAGAAAATCTTGAATTGAAATCTAAGTTTCCCGTTTTTAATTAAAGTAAACAGACTCGGATATCTAGCGAGCAAGGATTATCGGATCAAAACCAAGACTAGGTTATTGAATTGAAAAAGTAGTTTTAATAAGCGGTAACTGCACCGATAATTTTGTTGATAACTTAGTATTAGTTTAACTGGTTAGTGCTCCTTTTTATATGCTCAATTTTAATGAGAAATTCACAGACCCACAAAAATAAATCATTAGCTCGCATTTCACTAACAGACATGAAAATAGTACCTACCTCCTGTCCATCCCTAATAAAAAGAAAAAAAATATACCCGGTGTGACCATTTCCCGCCACCGCCGCCGCCGGCAAAAAGGGTTGCCAGCTCATCGACTGAGCACAACAGCAGATATTTTCTTTTCATCTATTTCGTTTAAAAAAAGTGACAAGTGGAAAAAAAGGGCTTCAGTTATAAAATACCGGTGGAAACGGATGTAATAAAACGGAATAACAGCCCCCAGGATGGTTAGTCGAGCCTTTTATGTAGCCCCTCCGGTTTACAGCGACTAATTCTTGTTATACGAATAATTTCCTAGCTCTGACTATTCGGTCGCCATACGGATGGGCAGCGGGGAATCTTCCTGACTTCTATTATCATTAAACATTTTTTTTTCTTACTTTTGAAAAAATGGCCATTCACTTAAAAAAAAGTAAATGATGAATACGGTGACAATATTTAACGTACGACGTCGGATTAGCATATAAGTACTATCGTTTTGTTTTCAAATATTTTAGTAAAAACTAAAAACTCCGAAATAAAACCAAGTTATTATCAAGTTTCATTTTGCTAGGTTAAGTTCTGGAAGCACAACCAACTAAGCGAAGCAATATCCATAGTGACTTTAGTTTATACTATATTAGAAAATAAGCAGAGCATCTCAAGTCAAGATGATTTTCCTTCATAATTTAATGTCATCCTTACTAAGAAGTACACGAAAACCCCATCTTGTTATACATCTTATTCACGGTATACTATATATGTAAGCGCCACACATACACTTATTTATATAAAGTACGAAACAAGAAAATATTTCAGACACGAATCAAGACGTACAAAAATGGTCAGGGTAAAGCCGTGGTCGCATGCCTGGTATACCGCGTGGGTGCCAGGAACACCTACAAAATTATAATGGCATGCGACGACGGCCTTACCCTGACCATTTTTGTACCTATGTTTTGATTTCAGTCTGAAATATTTTCTGGTTTCGCACTATTAAGATCACTTTTATTTTTCCGTAGTCGGGTTACAGTTTTTTAAACTTCAATTTTTTTTTAAGTAGATATCCTTTCAGCAGTGGTGTATTTTTTATGAAGCAGCAGAGGATAATCCCTTCACTTATTTCATATATTTTAGCTAATAGAGCTCGCAACTTTCAATTCCTATTTCCAGACTCCCCTTTGAGCAAACAGAAACCATAAGAAGGTTAGTCACATTGTACCAAATAAGTAGGTACCAATCTATGTCTTTGACAAAATATCCTGCAATTCCTCACACAAAGACGCCATTATAAAAATAAGCCAATTTCCAAAGTTTATTTCGTTAAGTTTGTTCTTCAATCAGAATATGTTATGACAACATTACACTTTATTTTCTTTTATATTCTCGAATCAGTATGATCAAAGTAACGTTACTAGCGAGTAAGTAAACAACAAAGTGGTAACGACTCGATGTAAGTTGACAACTCCGGAGAGGTTACCTCGCATCTACCAACTTTTAATTACGTTCGGTTTCGCCTCTAATCGGTTACTAACTGATAACAGAGGTGCTGAGTAAGTTGGAAACGAGAATAATGCTATGGTGATGTCTGCTTCGTTCGTTGGTCTAGTGATCTCAAGCGCTACTGCTCAGCATGAGTCCTGGGTTCGATAACCAGGTCGGGCAAGTGTTATTGGATTTTTCTATCTTGTATTGCTTAGTAGCAGCCAGGGCTCTGGATTTGTGCCCGGTTGATGGCAAAGGCTCGCCCCCTATGACATGAGACTTAAACATAAATGACGAAATTTGAGCTCTGCCCAACCCTTTGGGGATACAAGGCGTGATGTTGTATTTTGACATTGACGTATTATTTGTGGAACGTAGATCTACGCGAGACGAATGCATATTACGGCACACGCGAGGTTAAACAAACATCCTAGGAACCATAAGAAGAACCTATCATAAACGCCAACTAATTGCCACGCAAACTGCAAACATTGCTAGTCTACATCACCCCCTCAATATCTGGATATTGGCAATATTTCAGCCGTTGTCTGCGCTATGAGTGGCCAGGTATTGTGCGGTGGCCGTAAATCTGATGTCACTGGTCCGGGGGGACGGCCGTGATAAATTGTTAAGGCTTTTCGGGTTTTTAAATGAGAAAATCATCTTGTATGAGTTTATTATGTTTTATTAGTTTACTAGCTAATGCCCGACATATAAAAATCCGGTCACTCCATAACTTGAGAGCGGCTGCACCAAATTGGATAATATTTTTTTTGTTGTGTTCGTTATTCTCAGGACATATTCTTAGGATAGGAAGGTGAAGGTAGGTAGGTATGTTATAGGTAGGATAGGGAGGTAGATACCCAAGTAGCAAAATTTGGTCCTGTAAATATCCTAGGAGCATGTATTTTTTTGTCCTATTGAAATCCTACAAACGTTTATATAACCGCATTTGGGCGCAGTTTATAGGACCATTACGTCCGATATTCGTTTATTTACTGCCCAGTAAAGTGCAATTCGATTATATAATTATCTTATTAAGTGCTTTTACAAGATATAATGGTAATATAAAGATCCGGTAAACGCACTGAATAAGCGCGATTAGTCCTCTAACGATCTGATGAATGCCACTACTGGCGTAATGCTACTACTAGAGCATTCGTTTGATCATCTTTTTGTAACGGTGAGCTGGTATCTTAAGAAAAAATATTTTATAACTATGTTATAACTTTTGTATTTTGACTGTTGTATAGAATGCCTAACCAACTTGCGAAATGAATTTTATTGATAAAGTGTTCGATGATAATAAGCATATCTTCATGCCCATTCAAAACTAACCATATTTGTTATTAATTTATTCGATAATAATTAGCAAATATTTAAATCATTATATTCATTCATATTTTATCACGTGCCATAATATTGCATTATCAAAACTGTTATAAAACAATTTAGTCAAAGTTAAGACTACTACAGAATATACCTACTTCACCACCATATTTAAGTTTTAGAGTTCTTTTAGAGAAATACAACAGAAAAAACCCCGCATGCCAATACATGTAAGATAATGTTTTAAACAGAACTAATATTTTCAGAATAGTGTCAGAATTACTTTGAAACGAATTTACATTTCTCTATAAAATTGATTACGAAATAGATCAGGAGTGAGCAGTATAGGGATGCAAAACGGTAATATACATTATGTCAGTACTTTTAAGTTTTTTTTTCGGTTAAAATGTTTTTTTTTTTTTGGTAGGTAGGGCAGGTAGGGTAGGTAGGGCAGGTACGGTAGGTAGGGCAGGTAGGGCAGGTAGGGTAGGTACGGTGGGATAGGTAGATAGGTAAGTGCGCCGTAGATAAGTACTTAGTGCTACCCGTGTGAAGCCGGGGCGGTCAGCTAGTAACATTATATAGATAAACTGGTGCACGAATAGTATGCGATACACACTATTCGCGGACTATACTTAATTTGCGAATATATTGGTTGCATAATTTAATTTTATCTGGCTTTGTCTCGCACTTACTGTCAAATACACTTACTTACGTGCAAGGATATTGAATAGTTTATATTCCCTCTCAGTGAGCGTACTGGTCAATGATTTGAACGGTTTGTGAAAAACTGACTTTTAAATAATATTCATGTCGTCTAAATTCTTGTATCTAAGGCCAGCGATAATTGTAGTACCTTTTTCCTCTTTTTAATTCTAATTGACATTGACGACCGACGAGCTTCGCTTTCTTTCTTTCTTTCTGTCGAGCTAAAATTACAAATAAAGTTGTGACTTCAGTCTCAACGGTGGCAGTCTACTTATACAAATTACTTTTGAAACAAAATAATCTTTATTATTCACTAAATTGCCGAAACTTATCAAAGAAAAGTTTTGAGGCTTCAAGAAGTCCTTCAGGTGAGAAATTATAAGTAGGTATTGAAAGTAAAGTATTCAATCATTATTACGCTAGTAGGTAAAGTACGAGAAGTTAATTGTTTATCAAATAGACTACCAACTTAAATCGTTCGTATATTCAAATCATAACTGTAATTCTTTGACAGTTGTATGAAATGGTTAAAACACGGCAAGTTGACGTAGTGTTTCAATTTGATTGACAAGTAATTCCCGTGACTGTACCTAAGTCTCAAAAGTTAGGTAGAGGCGTGCTGTTGTTTCGGTTTTTTTTAATACTCTTACAAGTTTGTGTTGAAAGAGTGACAGAGATAAGGTGCAAATACAGGGTGTATCAGAAAGGTGTGGTCAAAATCCTTAAATTTGACCACACCTTTGGTAAAAATCATCAAACAACAACTTTCTCCATGGGACCAACATCGTAAACACGAAAAAATTATCAGTTGTCCCATACACACATTTGGTCAAGTCGGTATTGCAATTTGGTAGGTATGGGAGGTGTGATATTTTTTCTGCACAACACCCTTAATTTTGATCACACCTTTCTGAGACACGCTATATACGTCCATGATCAGCTTTTACGACTAAGAAATTCCCAACAGCTACAGTAACTACTTCTCAGTCTCGGGAGCACAGGAACACATTTATAGAAATAAAATAATTCCAGTAAAGTGTGCTTGAAGATACCTTTATCGCCAATAAACAACTCTTACACTCGGAACTTTACGACTTTTCGCGAATTTAAAACGTACCTGCAAATGCTGTTTTATGTAATAATTATGCAGTTTATCCGGTAGTCTTTTAAATATGGCCTTTAGAGAAGACAAGGAAAATTGCTTATATATATTTTGGATAAGTCGCTACAGTAAAAACAACTTTAATATGATTAACATTAGGGTGACTATGATTTTTAAAATTATCGTTTGGTTTCGTTTTCTACAAAAACCACATATAAACGGGTTTTTACTAGTTTGCAAATTAATACAATACCTCATACGAAATCCACTTTATTTGTTTGGGTAAAATAATAAAATACTCGTATCACAACTAATTTCGTAACAAAACCGCCAGTATTTTTTCAAAGCAGAACAACAGGACATATTCTCAATAAATAACAAAAATACTGCAAAAGCTCCCCTTGTGTAAGCTGCTTTGACATCAAAAGAGTGTTCTTCAAGCAATTCTTTCGCATCATCGCTCGGCTGCCGGCTAGCCGGACGTTGCCGAACGTTTCCGAGGTTTCCCGAATGCTTTCCATTGACCGGTGGGATGTGGAACCGAGACAAGGCACGTGTATAAACGATGGAGGATATTATGATATTGGAATTAGATAATGGAATGAAATAGGTTAATAAAATAAGAGTTTTAAATATATTTTATACTTCTACGTATTAAGACAGGCAGATGTGAGTGGAAACGCCGGGAGGGGACGCCCTAGAAGGACTTATAGTGACCTTATTGGTGATGTTGTAAACGAGGCAAACGGAGTATGTAAGGATCGTAGCAGGTGGCGTTCTGTAGTTTCTGTCTACCCCCGTGGGAAGAAGGCGTGAGTTTATGTGTGTGTGTATAAAATATCCCCGATAGTCTCGCGTCCTGTTACCTCACTTGATGTGAAGCTACTTTGTTTAGAGTACATAAAATGATTATACCAAAACGGTTTAACTCATCAAAGTTCCAAAATTCTGCGAAAGTTTGCAAAATTTCAGGCTGATAAAGGACACGCCAAAATGTGTAATGAATGGAATTGAATCGGAATGCTCAGGTATTAGCGTTTGTCGCATTATCGCTGAGCACTGGAACGCGAAGTTATTACGATGTTAGTGGCGGATTATCATCACTTTGTGCTAATAAATGAGGCTGTGTGGCTTGTTTGAACTAGTTTATCGTTTTCCAAACCAGACGGAATTAAATTCTATTTTGGTCATCTAAGGCTGTTAAGTTTATATAAAAATCAACCAGTTTAACTTACCTAATGTTCATGATATCATTCAAGTTTAAATTATGACTTTATAAAGTAGGTACGGATAGATAATATTTTGTTTTAATACTTTTCATTTGCCTGTAATGACTAAGTCCAAAAATCACAACCATCCATTCTATTTATTTTGAAGTAAAATTCACAGAATTATCATATTCCATCACTAAACAGACTAATCTCACATAAAAACAGCGACAACCTCGTCCCCGCTCCCCTGAGCGGCCCATGAGCCCTGATCCCTGCTAGTCATCCATCACCTTCAATATAAGCTGTCGCCTTCCCTTACTTACGTTCTACTCTTTTTACGACCCCATTGACTTTGAGACATTCGTGTAAACTACAATGGAAAACGCAACATTTTTTTTGTGTGTTTTGTTGCAACAGAATAGTAAAAAGTATATAAACTGGCTCACTATCGCAGACAAATCACTTAAAAAATATTTATTTTCAACATTAAAAAATGAAATTGAAATGAGATATGATCACTTTCACGATTTTTTTTTTTTTGAACCAAGTTCTTTAACGCGGCTTACGGTAGGAGTAAACTGGCAAATATCGTCACGCAAAAAGCGTTCATACTTGCGACTGACTTCTTCCAATGCCCACTTTCTCTATCTCGATAGAGACCGCACACGTTTTTTTGGAAAGAAGCGTCTAGCTTTCTGCAAACTAGGTTACTGCGAGGTTGCAACTGACAGCCTATCAATATGTCTACCCACTACCCACACGATCTTCGAGCCAAATATATGTTAAATAACACCAGCTCTATCGATAACACGTGAAAATAAGAAATATTTTCCTATCACATAGCGCTTAGAAATAGGTAGGTAGTACCTACACTCCAATAAATAAAACGGCAAACTTTCAACAAGACAATATCTGATATTTCTTGTGTTTGTCACATTATTTTGTTACTGATACAAAACAATATGAGCTCCCAATTCTCAAATAAGATTTGTCGAGTATTGACAATATATTATATTTTCGCGAACACTTTACCTTCAGGACATTTTTCAGGAAACACAGTTACTTTGTTTTTACTTATTGTCAAAAAATGAACGTTTTCTACCTTTTAAAATAAAGTTTGAAACAGAACGAAGCCTTGTTATTTCCATAACATACTGCCAGTTAACTATTTACAGTTCAACGAGGGTAAAAAGTGCGAACGCAGTGGAACAGCAGCGTAGGGAGCATCGCAAAAAATTGGTTCGAACCGGTCGGAACTAGCTCTAACTAGAATAAACCGGTTTAATTAGGAGGTCCGCTCTCTGCTTGTCATTTAGATTTTTACACTTTTAGTTAGATTTTCGTTTTGTGTTTTAGTACTTTAACATAAGTAATGTTTCTGTAAGATATACAACGATAAACACAGTTCGTGTTGTAGGAAATAACAATATTTTTTCCAAACGAGGTGGTGCTCTATACTCACTTCAAAAATATTTTGTACAACACAAATCAAGATTATCAAATCTTTTATCCCACTCCAGTCTCCAACAAATGAATGTCTCCAAAAAGCTTACGAAACAAAAACAGCTTGTTTCTTATTTCCCGCATAAATAGGAGTCCATTACGTCACTGCGTATCTGTCTCAGTCCATTGCTGGCTCGCTTCGCTTGCGTCTCGTCTTCGCCGCAATCTCGTGAGACGTGTACAGCTGCCAAATTGAATTCTACCCGTTAGGGTCGCCATGAGATAATAACGCGTGTTTATTTTGTGTGGGGTGAATAAGTTTAGGTGCTGTGTTGTATAGCATTTTCTTGGGTGGATAGGAAAGAAATACTAATCATTAAAAACAGGCCAAGTGCGTGTTGGACCACGCACAAAGAAGGGTTCCGTAGTTGGGATGAAATTATCCCAAAAACAAACTTAACTTTGTAGTTGAAAAATATGTTCTCGATTTAGGCCACGGTCAATTCTCCATCTGCAAATGTAAGTTTGTAAAAGCAAAAAAAAATATTTGTGTGATAATAGGTACTACAAATTAACAGTTTTTTCTTTACTTGTGCGTTGCTTCCTGCCAAATTTCATGATTCTAGGTCAACGGGAAGTACCCTGTAGGTTTGATTTATTTGCGAGTATCAAAATATGTCACATAAATGGCCGTATGTTTTTATTCCGTTGACTTAGAAGCTTGATTTTTAGAGCTCTAAGGGACCATAGATCTACGTATTCGATATTAATTTGAACTTAATACCTCTACGCGTTCTTGAGAAAATGGGTCTTGAAGGACAGACTGACAGACAGACCGAACAGATCAGACAACGAAGTGATCCTATAAGGTTTGCGTTTTTTCCATTTGAGGTACGGAACCCTAAAAAACCGACATCTAATTTCAATATATTTCATTAACAAAAATTAAAATGGGAAGCCAATTATAAAACTGTCAGACGCAGTAACAAAATCATACTTAGATGTCAAAAAGTTTTTTTTTTTCAAGATATCCTGTCATAATTACTTAACTTGACTTGTCCCTCATTCAGTGGGTACTGTTTTGTAATTATTTTTAGAAAATGTTAAAACATTTCAGGTCATATTTGTTTAGATGTTAAAGAAAATACATTTTTAATTGTTTATCCCTTTTCCGTGCAGAAATACCGTGAAAATAAAATACAAAATAATTCCGTAACCATGGTCACCGTAGCTCGTTGATTGGTTCATTGTTCGGGACATATTCGGCGAATCAATCGCGCGCGAAGCTCCTGATTGATTGGCCGATGCATTAGCAGGGCTAATATGCCGCCTATTCGCGTTCACTGCCATTTATCAATCAGTGATTGATTAGATTTTATTGTGAAGTGATGATGTTTAGATTACTACGTCACCGTCACCGTTAATACGATTCAACCGATTTTTTGGTTTTACCTATCTACAATCTGCTTTATTAAAGAGGATAACAATATACACTCGATAAACTTGAAATGAACTAACAAACTATTAAAATTAAAATATAATAACAACCTAACCTTCCTAAAAATATTAACCAACTAAGATATGACGTCGAAAAATTCCCCCGCATCCTTATCGATTGGTAATGTACCCAAGAGACAATCACAATAAATTGTAATTGATTTTGTTTCATGCATTCAGAAAAAGCGTCAAATCATAGCGAACATGCTATATTCAAGGTAGAAACGAACAATACGACATTTACGATTTTTACCACTCGACTCCTCTTCTTTATACCTACTCAATAATCAGATGGACAATCCCTTTTCTATTGAATGTGTACACAACACATACACGATAATAAAAACAAGGAAACGGACAAAAAAAGATAGTATGCAATATTAATATTAAGATAGTAATATTCATCTGAATACATCTGTACATATCTACTGAATTATAGTTATGCTATATGATTTGATGACCTCTGACTTGGCAGATTCTTGATCAAGAAAATCACCAATGACATGATCTATCGTTGGTTGAATTCAGTTCAGTTAAGGTTTAAGAACTACCCCATGCACATGATAAGATATTAGAATACTTTACTCTTTCTTTGGACTTTGTCAACAGTGAAGGAGTCTGCTAAAAATAAAAAAACAACAATCCAAGTGAATTTAGAGAATCACTTTAGACAAAGATTCAAGCCCGGGGCTACAAAAACACGTAAAATCAATAACCTAAGCCGGGCGACACCGGGATTCTGGAACACCGGGACTCTGGAACACCGGGATCCCGGGACTCAATTGAGATAAAATAATTCGATGACAATCGGAACGAGCGCGACGTGTGAGCTCAACTCATTAGTGACATTTTGTGATTCGTGAATGTCTTCAATTGTCACAACGTGCTGAATTTAGGAAAGATTTTCTGTTATATAAAATTATATAGCTGTTGTGCTTAAGGCGCAGACAACAGGCAAACGGTAAAAGTAGGCTTGACTTAAACAAAAAAATCTCTATAGCTTGTGGTAGCGGAAAAAATATATGTGAATCTCGAACATATTTCTCAGAACTTGATTGTTACCAAAACACGTTTTGAAAAAAAAATCTCGATACAAATTAACGTTAAACTAACCCTTTTCCTTGAGTACTAATCCAAAAAAATCTGTATTAAATAGCAACGTACGTTGGTATTATAATTAATAACAAGAACGTCTTATTTGAATGCAGAACTTGGTTGTTTTTTATTACTCAACAATTTTTTTAATAAATCGATAATTGCTTCATATTTTGCAATAAATTATAAGCGTTGTGTTATCACGCTTCTCTTTCTTTTCTATGCAGTCCGACAGTGACCGCGGTTTAGCTGTTGTCAGCGTCTTAAGTAGAGACTAGCTTCACTATAATGGTGACTTAAGTAAATATCAAGGGTCGGGAGATGAAAATTCATGGGGCGGGTGCCAGCCGGTGGTGTTAACTATACAAAGTGAACATAATTTACTTCATTTGTACGATCGACTTACGAAAACCTTAACCACACTTAAAACCTTGTCCTATTATTAAATTCGACGACTCAACGTTTTCAGCAACTGACAAGTTAAGCATTTTAATGTGTAAAAGTTCAAAAGTGATCAACGTTTCCGTTAGGTCATTGTACCAGGGGCCTAGTTAACAGACCCGACAGGCGACAATCCGACAATTTAACAAGTTTCCCTCATATATTTTCTGCTTTATTAAAAAAAAAACTGTCGAGAATATTTCTAATATTTTAATAAATATGTCGCATTGTCAGTTAAATTGAAAAAGTACGGCCATTATGATAGGCCAACAAACTCTGCCGTGCCGCATTATACTAACAATGCTGTCAACGGTCCTTATTCTTCTACCAGCTATAGAAACACTTTTAAACCGTCAATACCTGATAAGATACAGATAAAGATCATTTATTTGTCCAAAACATGAGTATACACATACATGGCATGCAAGATGTTACAATAGTCACAGTCATGTTTTGCCTTAACGACACTGTACAAAATATAAGGTTATTATATTTAATCAAATAATTATAAATTTATCCATTATTCAAATAATCAACAGTCCACATTAGAATTTAAAAATTCAAATGTACTACAACTTGTACGTCGACAACTCATAATATAATAGAATTAGTCAATTTAATGTCAAAGTAATTAGAATACACAATTATAATAATTAGATTAATTTATCATTCAGAAATTCGTCAGTGCCGTAGTAGGCTTTCTCTATAATAAGGCTTTTTACCCTACTTCTTAATTTTTCCGTTGTATATTCCCTCAAATATTTTGGCAACGTATTATAAATAATTGGCGCCATACAGAATATACTTTTACGCAGTAGAGCTGTCCTGGATCTAGGATTGCAAAGTTTGCTATTGTCGCGTCTGTTTCGAATTACTTTATCTGACAATAGGGGGAATAGATTTAGATTCGATTTGACAAACATAATGGTCTCTAAGATGTACATGGATGGAAGGGTTAATATTTTATATTTTGTGAAAAATGGTTTGCAGCTCCCAGTATCATGAAGTCCAAACATAGTTCTAAGGCACGTCTTTTGGGTTTAAAAAATGACATTATTTGTTGAATTGCCCCAAAAGATAACTCCGTATCGAACTTCCTCTACGCTCTCTAAAAACGCAGGCACACCTATGTGACCACTCTGGGTAGAATTGTTTTATTTCTCAAACGTGCTTCAATCATTGCAATTTATACCTTATTTCGATGAAAAAAGAGTCACATGAAGTACGGCCGTGTATTGCAAAGGCTATAATAATAATAGTTTCTTACGTTAATTTGTTTACTGTACTAGCTGTCCCGACAGACGATGTCCTGTCCAAATTTCAATAATTCATACATAAATTCCATAGAAAAAGGACGTTCCGGATTTCCCAAATTTGAAAACTTTTCCAATTTTTCTTTCTATTAAAACCTAATTCAGACTATTCTTCTTCTAAGCGTGTCGATGGAAAATATGATTTAAATTTCCTGTTTGGTCCAGATCTCGGCAACGCGAACACCATTCGCTGACGCAGACATAAGGTCTCCACGTGTACAGGTGACACGTGAGGACCTTATGCGGCGCAAGACGAAAGGGCCATGGTCTGCGGGGAGGCGCCGCATATACATTGAGGATCGGAACCATTCGAGAAACCCCACCTGTAGAGTTTATCTTTGCTGCGGACTATTAAAAACATTCTAAAACAACAAACAAACAACCAAATCAGTCCACCCGTTCTCAAGTGATGCGCTTACCGATTAACATAATTTAATTCTTATTTATATAGACTAGCTTTTTCCCGCGGCTCTGGCCGCGTAGAGGGCGGAAATCATCCCAAGGGAACGTACTACCTAGATCAAAAGTATCCTATATATAACCTAACCCAGGGGTCTACCTGTGTCCGCCATCAGGGCGACGATAACCGACTTTTAATTATGTTATACTGAAGATCACGTTTAAACAAGTAGTGTTAATGATTTGGAAAAAAAAAAGTTAAATTAGAGCAGTTTCTTAATATCTTAAAATATGAATATTTTAGATTTTGTTTATATTACATAGTGAAAAGTTAACGCTGATAAAACACTGAGAATCACGCAAAACCTATCAAGTGGATTTTTCTGAAACCTCCACCATTTTTGAAGATAATTTAATTATTGATCTTTTAGTATACGTGTTTTATTAAAATACTTTTTGTTTTATGTATAATAAATTAATAATGCGTCTAATTTGGGACAGCGGTCCTTGATGGGCGAGTCCTATTACTGGCTGGGCAAACAGCCCGTTGCGTGAGCTCAGTACAGAATACGCATGCTAACCACTCAAGGGCACTGGCATATATTTGCGTCGTAAGGTATGAAAAGGTAATAGACAGACAGTTACTTTCGCATTTATAATATTAGTGTGGATTAGCGTACAATATGTGTGCTAATTGGACAGAGACTCATCGAGAGATACAAAATAATAAGTAGGTGCTGGTATGTACAGATAAATTCGAAGTGTCTTATTCTCTTCTATTTCTAACAATATTTTTCCCTCACCAATTATTATAATATAAGTACCTTATTTAATTATGTCTCTATGAGAAGAATCAGAATAATACATAGCTGCCATATTGCCACGTATGTACTTTACCTAATGTTTATGTATTATGCATTCATTGGTCCGTGTTATTCATTTGCTGATAATTGATGCTATTAATAATTTCTTGTTTATTTGTGAAAGAAATGTCGAATTGTAATTAACCCAGATTGATATTTTGTGTTCGTCGCTATTGGATTCGCGGAATTTTCTCTTAAACAGATATTTGGTTTGGAAACGGACTGTTTCAATTCACGGATTCGTTTAGAACTGTTTATTGTAACTTAGTTAAATTTGATTTAAAAATAACAATAGTTTGTGTTCAATTAAATCAAAATTCTAACTAAAACTTTGATATCAAAACAGTACATAAACAACATTTCTCAAGTTCATTAGAGTAAAAGCCTTTCCGAGAACCCAAACCACAATACAGACCAACCGGCCAAATTAACATTTTATGTGCCCGTAATTTACTGTCCCTAATATTCCCTTTGCGATCCCTACTAGAGCGATGATCAAAGAAAAAAAGCTAAAAACCTAACAATATATTTCGCTAAAGGCAAATAAAAATACTATAAACTCGTAAACGGCACACAAATTATATTTTATTTATAAAGTAAAAAGTACAATGCCGGCCAAAAAACCGGGACACAGAAATAATCCGAAAGAAGTCCTATGAATAATGAAGCGGTGTTCAGGGGAGCTCTGACGTCACGACCTGTGTTGCCAGGCTGGATATGACACAGTACGTTCACAATTTACTTATATACCTTTATATGAATGTTTCTATGTCTGCTTTAGGGCTTAAGTTTTATTTTTGATCAAATGATAGCTATCCCGCAGAAATGAGTTATTTTTCAACATGGTTACGATTGACGCACGTAAATTGTTTATTACTAAGAACAGCGTCGTTATTAGTGACGCCATCGTCGTCGTCTCAATTGTGTCCTCTAAGCTGTGTCAAATAAACGTAATGTCTTTCTTTCTTTTTGTGTCATTCATTACTCATTAAGAATGTCGCATGCTTGACACAATAAACGCTTCAGTGGCTGATTAACACCGTTCGTCCGTAGTTTATACTTGTTGATGCTTTATCAAATGAATACTTTTCTTTGTATTTTTATTTCTGACAAGCTGTTCGTGTCCGGCGTCGCTAGGGTGAATGTTCAGGTGGATGTTCCAAAAAAATCTTTCATGCAAACCTTGTTCTGACAATTACGAAAACAACAAAAAAAAACTGCCATTTCGCTCAAGCCGTTCTCAAGTGATTATCTTCCTGGCAGCAGTCCGCAGTTACTGGTCCTTTAAATAATATTTTATACATACATTCTGGTAAATAGTCAAATCTTAAATAGCGGAGCCATATTTATTACGATTCTACTTTCTGTGAAACACGTGAGACAAAATATAGCCTCCGGGCTCAAGGGATAGGAAATCCCGGGCTTTAGCGGCCACTGGCCCGGCCGGCCCGTGCTTAGTCTGACGTATGCTTTATTTAGCTGAAGGTAAACAAGAGCTACATCAGATATTCAGGTTTATGAAATTATACTGGGCTTACACGATGATTTTGAACTTGTTGAAAAGATATATCTTATGACTACCTGTTTCTGAAGTAGCAGCTTATTTTTAAAGGTACTGCGCAAGCCTAATGAAAAATTAATAACGCTACTTTCTGAAATTCACAATTCTTATCATAACAGAGTATGAAAGCCTACTCTGTATTTAAAAACAAGAAAAGGTATTTCCAACACCCAAACAAAACATTTTTCATCTTCAAAAAAATACAATACAAACTTACTATCGAGTTTTAAATACCGCTGAAAATCACAGCGTCCCCGGACGATTCAACCCTTTCCTACCTTTACATTTCCGAGTACTTCCGAGTGGTCCCGATGGTGGCCGATTTTTCGATCTCCATTTAAACAGGTTTATTATTGTTAACTGAGGTTTACGGCTGACGAGGCTCCGGAAGCCTGTGGCCTGTTTAATCATTGTTATTGAATTATAATTACTGTGTTTTCGGTCGAACGGTAGGAGTCAATATTTGATGTAGTCGGTGGCAATATTTATCTTTCGTGTGACGTTGTATGTTACGTTACCGAGGCTTTTTGTGGTGATTAATTTGATATAACTGTAATGTTATCAAATTAATCATAACTATTATTGTATCTTATGTTTTTACCTACTTTCTCAAAGTACATTTTCTTGAGTGTGTTCTTGAGTTGCGATAAAAGCCGTAGCAACTATAATACCTAACTAATAATAATAATGAGTCGCGATGGGTATAATAAAACAATATCAATAAGTTAAGGTATCAAATTAGAATAATTTTATTCTGGCCTCCGGTGTATTAAAACAGAGAGTTTAATGTTATTAAATTAGGTATTTCTATTTATTTTTAAATAATGAACTCAAACAAAAAGCAAAATATAAACGCAAAAACATCCAATGTTTACAAATCGCAAACATTGACTAAGCCAGCCAATCCGGGACTGCTAAAAGCTATTGCCAGCAATTGCCAGCGATTGCCATCGATTGCCAGTGGCAATTCATTCCCCGATTGATTGGCGTCGTAATAAGCTGTCCATTGGCATCGAACGCAGACATTCGCGATATAAATGAGTGATTCGACGATTCGGATTTAAAATCCATCGGAGCACTCTCGCATACAAATTATTTTGCACTGCAGTGTACACGTTTCGTGAGTTCATTTGTCACTATTGTCGGGATGGAACTGTGCGTGAGGTTCATTTCAAAAGGATATTGTTTTATTTCAGTTTCGGAAAATTTAAATAAATTGTTATTATTAATAATGTTTATAATATGACATGGACTAGACAAAGGAAAAAAAAAAGGTGAAAAGGTGTCTGAATATTTACAAAAACTGAATTATGAAGAGACTGAACTTCTACTACATATATCACAATGATCACGTTAGCTATACCTTATTTGATTCATATTTTCAAAATTCACACAGATCACACGCATAAACTTCCAAATATTTAACTTCTCATGGACTACACACACTTATACACACCCCCACACACCCTCTCTCAATTCACACACACAGTTCATTCCACACAATGAGAGGTCACGTATTCATACACATTCATACTCATATATTATAATAATATAATATGTGTAAAATAACACTACTGTTAGTTATCTTGTAAAAAATAATATTAATGGCTATTATAAATGTAAATTATCCGAGGGGATTTGCCCTGATAGCCGAAATACAGGTTTTGCCTAGTTCGGCTACAGATGCTTAACTCCAAATGAGTTACTACTCAAAACAAATAAATAATTATGAATTAATTTACTTAAATAATTAAACTCATTTCGTATCATTTATGGCTGAAAATATTCAATTTATTTTATTATATTTTTTTATTTTATTCAATACGGCATGACTCTTTTAACCTGAGCCGTATTGAGAGGTTTAAAGTTGTTTAAAACAAGTATCAAAATAAAAACCTTAAATCAAATCATTTATTTCAAATAGGTACATAAATGGCACTTTTGAACGTCAAAATCTAACTCCGAAAAAATTTTAAAGTCAACATCGGGGAACGAAAGCCGCGAAATAATTGTAGTGTAAATAATAAATAGTGAGCGCATTTGTCGGGAGCCGCTCGTCGTAAATAATACCTCGGCCGAGATTGAACTGCCAGCCCGCACGGTATACGTGTCATTTGCTATGTCATTTAATTCACTTTTTCCTATAAACTTTTTGCGGGATACCGGGAATGATTTTTATTTTTGTAACGAATGAAATTTATGTTGATGCGACGGTTTTGGTGTCATTTTATTTGTTGTTTTTGTTAATTATAAAGGACTAGCGACCCGCTCCTTCGCACGGGTGCAATGGCGACAGCACATAAATCTCGATGTCAAAACATCGAGATTTATGTGCTATAACTAAGTTAAATGCTAATGTATTATACCCATAAACCTTCCGGAGTAAATTCTCTAAATGATGGTGAAAACCGCATCAAAATCCACTTTGTTTTAAAATATTTAGAGATGAGCTTTAAAAAGTAAATATATACCTACCGACTATAAAAGAATATGTAGATTCTGAAGTCTATGCTTTCAGTTAGATTTTGATATCCATTCTTCGCTACATTTTGGTTCAACACTAAACACCATCTAAACTCTGATATCAGAAATTAGTATACTAAATAAAATCTACTTGAAGTTATGTCTTGCAGTAGGTATCGTAACAACTATTTAGTCACGTGAAAAAAAAAAATACTGGCCCATTAAAAGTTATCAAACCTATAACTACCAAAGTATGGTCCATTCGACCCCAAGTTCACCACATGAGTGCTGAAGAGTCTATCAAAGCTCCAAAACTTTATCAAACCGACTAGTATTCTCACAACACAGACGTAATAATTGTCAAGACGTCGCTACTTGTCTCGACCGAACATAAATTACCCACACTACGAAGATATATGATTAAGAGACAGCCTCCTTAAGGTTAACACTCAAATTATGAATACTTGCTAATCCTGCTGAGAGGTACTGAGTACTGACTGACATAACGGGATGTGATACAGTATCATAGTTAGCTGTCTAGAATATATTGGTTTGAACTTATGTTTTGTTGAATTTTAGCTTTTGGCCTGAAGTTTTTGTAAAATACAATAATTTTGTGAGATAATCTAACAGGAACACATAACATAACATCACGTATTCACCAAAGGGCTATCCAGAGGTAAATAAATAAATAAATAATAATCCCTTATTACTCCCAGAAATATAGGTGAACTTATAATACAACCACTTTTCACCAGTTATTTAGGTCCCATGTAATAGCCGGCGTGCCTATTCCCATCAACCAGGCACAAATTACCAATTACCACAACTCCGGACTGCTACTGAGAAATTCCTGGTGGAAAAATATAATAACACTAACCCAGGACCTCACGCTCTGCAGTAGCGCTTGCGACTAATAGACCAACGAGGCAGGCACACGAGAAGCAAGAATGAGGAACAAGCACAGAAGGACAAGAAATTAGGTATTTTGTAAGCGTTCGTCATCAATATTAGTTTAACCCTCTAACGATCGCTTGGATTCTGTTTCTGTTATAATATTATACTCAATTACAACTTCCATAGCCATAATTAAACCCCTTCCCTTTTGCTTTGACTGTCTTTTATCGGCCATGTTAAAAGGGAACCCAAATTAACATTCACTACAGTAAACATCTTTTATTTCCTCAGTATTTTTGCATGCAATCACCGAAATTAGGGATTCACAGTTCGTAAAGGGGAACTCCAATTTTAATGTCATCTGTGCAACCTCGTGTTGCCCCCCCTTCCCCCCAACTAATTAACTTGTTCGTTACGCTGTCTTTTTTAACACCTACGCCTTTCGCAATTAAATTAGATTAAAAAGGCCTTTATTTCTTCAAGGCTGTGGGGTTCATGTGTTTCCAGTTTATTGTTATTGTTGGAAACAGTTTATAGGAGAATAGGATTTATTTGTAGGCATGCGTCTTCTTCATTTTGGCATTTGTTTGGCGTTTTGCCAGAGTCTATTCACATAACGGTAAGTTTGTCTAAAGCCTGCTCCCTTTTTGCGCCAAACACAATCTATTTTGTCGAAGTGTTATACCAGTAACCGTACATAAACAATGTTTTGAGAAACTTAATTCATCTGAACTCAGCAACCTACTCGTCACTTACTTAAAAGTAAGATGCTATCTATTATGAATAACATTTCCCTCATCCAACAGATTTCATTACTCGAAAGTGTTCTTTCTCAATCAAGCGCCTCTCCCTACGGGTTTCATTATCTAAAAGGCCGGTATCGCTAATTGTAATTCGGTAATTAAACCATAGCGCGAGGTTTTTACAATGCCTCGGTTTTCGGCACTCGGCGAAAGTTTCGGCCTGGTGTACCAATACACTCGCATTTTAGGGTTAATAGGGTTGTACCAGTAATAAATATTTGGAGCTATTTGGTGATGAGTTTTCACGATGCTATTAGATAATTAGCCTTTTTTTTGGATGGGAAATTGTCAAATAACTTCTCCCGCTCTGGGCGGAGCGGGAGGGCGTGTCAGACTCATACTGACTAAAACCCACCCGTGTTCCTTCAGTTGCCTGTACGTTGCCAGGGGCCACGGTATCCCTTTCGGACTTTCCCGCATAGATAATTAGCCTTACTTCGTATGTTTAAAAAGGTTGGATTATTATTAAGTACACTATAATGTAAATAACTGACCGCAAGCGCTACTGCTGAGCATGAGGTCTTGGGTTCGATTCCCATGTCGGGAAAAGTGTCTTCGTCAGTAGCAGCCCGGAGTCTGGATTTGTGCCCGGTTGATGGCAATAGGCTCGCCCCCTATTTCGTGGGACTTAAACATAAGTGGCGAACTGTGGGTGTACTATAGGTGCACCTCTGCCTAACCTTTCGGGAAACAAGGCGTGCTGTTATGTTATCTTCGTTATGTTATCATATACTTATTGTATTGTATTATTTTCACTTTTTTATTTGTATTTTTGTATTATGTGTTTCACGAACTGTGTTCAAATAAATATTATTCTTTCTTTCTTTCTTTTTCTTTAAATAACTTTATGATTGCGACACTTTTACTTTTTACTTTCAAGGCACATTGACTTTCAGTCAGAAAGGGCACTATTTCTCAGGCAACAACGCGGTAATCCTTAGTCTAACTAGGTATCTAGTTTGCCCATCTCCAGACATCTGATAACTTGCCAACTAACAAGGTCTCGGTATTCCGTTAATTAGGAAAATTATGTAACCAGCCGCGGAAGGGAGATTCCTTTGATGACGTCGAGGTACCATTTTTACTTCATAATTGGTGTTATACCACAATTTTCGACCGTTGGCAAGTTGTATTTTTATTTCATCTTCATACTTTTGTTGTCAAAGGGAATTTCTTCGCAGATTCTGATGTGGATAATCATCGTGTGTTACATGGGCAGTTTGTTAAGAGGACGGAAAAGAGTTCGCTTGTTTTGTTTATGTATTGGCAAGCAACAATATTGTTCGTAGTGAGATTTTTTTGTGATTTTTTGAAAAATCTTTTATCTTGTTTTTAGGTTTCTTAACTTAGGTGGTTTTTAGGGTAACCTGGGTATTTTTTTTAGAAGAAAACTTTTATAACAAGTTACTGCAAAAGTAGGTCATCATTATCATCATCATCATAATTTCAGCCGACAGACGTCCACTGCTGGACATCGGCCTCCCCCGAGCACCGCCACTTTGACCGGTTCTGTGCCTCCCGCATCCAGCGGATTCCTGCGGCCTTTACAAGGTCATCGGTCCATCTTGTGGGAAGCCTTCTAACGCTACATCTTCCGGTACGCGGTCGCCGCTCCAGAACCTTTCGGCTCCATCGGCCATCTGTTCTGCGAGCAATGTGCCCTGCCCATTGCCACTTAAGTTTGGTAATTCTGCGGGCTATGTCGGATACCTTGGTTCTCCTGCGGATCTCTTAATTTCTGATCCGATCACAAGGGGAAACTCCAAGCATAGCCCTCTCTGTTGCCCTTTGGATGACTTTTAGCTTTCTGATAAGGCCCATTGCCACGACCATTGTGAGCGACCACGTTTCAGTGCCATAGCTCATCACTGATAACACGCACTGGTCAAAGACTTTAGTCTTGAGACACTGCGGTATTTGGGACGAGAAAATATTGCGTAGCTTCCCGAACGCTGCTCAGTCGAGTCGGATTCGACGATTGACCTCTTTCTCAAAGTTGGACCTACCTAGCTAGACAGTTTGTCCTAGGTAACATACTCGTCCACAACTTCGAGCGTAGCGTCTCCGATCTTCATGAGAGTGGGTATTACATGGGCATTGGACATGACCTTTGTCTTGTCCATGTTCATTTTAAGACTCACTCTTTCGGAGGGCTTAATGAGGTCATCGAGCATTGTACTGAGGTCCTCCATGGTCTCAGCCATGATAAATTTGTCGTCGGCAAACCGAAGGTTAGTGATATACTCGCCATCGATGTTGATTCATTTCCAGTCCAGAACCTTGAAGACATCCTCCAGTGCAGCGGGGAACTGTTTCGGAGAGATAACGTCTCCTTGTCTCACACCTCGCTGCAGAAGGATAGGTTTCTAGGTCTGGTCGTGGAGTCGGACGGACGTCGTTAATGGCGTTTTTGTACGACACTTTAGCACCTCGATGAACCAATAGTCGATCTGGCACCGTTGAAAAGACTGCAGTACAGCCCACGTCTCGATCGAATCAAAGGCTTTCTCGTAATCCACAAACGCTAAGCAGAGAGGCAGATTATACTCTTCGGTCAAAGTCAAAGTCAAATAATTTATTTCAATTAGGCACAAAAAAGGCACTTTTGAACGTCAACATTTAAATAATAATTGATTCTAGTTGCCCCTTCCAAAAGGTAGTTTTCGTATGGAGAAGAATGGGCAAGAAACTCCACCGTTACTCTTTTAAAATGTTTTCACAATATCTTGTATACATCAATTATATAATTATATGTGAAGACGATGCACCTAGAATAAGATTACTATACCACGTTAGGTAAAAATAATGAAAAATTAAGAAATGACAGATAAATTAATCATGTGATAGATGCATGGTGCTCAAATATTTACAAACATTGTAAAATTATAAGATATTCCTAGCATTTTTACAAGTAATATAACTCAGTGTGTGAGTTCGAGTAATTACAGAATGTAAAACCAATATAAAAAATAGATATTATACAATTAAATTAGCAACCAGTTAGATTTTGTCTAGATTCTAAATTGTCTTATGGAGCAGGACCAGCTGTCTTCTGTATAACCTGTCGCAGCGTATGTATGTGGTCTACGATGTTAAAGCCTTTACGGAATCCGGCTTGTTCGGGAGGCTGGAAGTCGACAAACCTGCGCGTGAGATGGTTCGTGATGACTCTTGAAAACAGCTTGTAGATATGGCTCAGAAGTGTGATGGGCCTATAGAACCTCTCGATCTCTCTCAATTGTTCAGGTTTGGCGGATACGATCCTGTCATCATCGGTCTTCAGTTTCACAAGCTGGCTCTGCCCAATAGACAGATCTGTTGCAAAGACCTTGGAGCCCTTATTCCGCTCTATCGTGTCCTTAATGCAGTCTGCACTAAAGCGGCGAAGGTCGCTTTTCAAGGACTTAGGGATCCGTCTATTGAGCCGGTACTTGAGCGCATTGTTTGAAAATTACAGGATCATCTTGCGCCTCTCCTTCATGAGCTGTATAGTAGGATCAAAGAGCTTCTTGTTTATATTTGTACGACGGGTCTTGAAGATCTTGAAGACAGTTTCCACGAACCCATCGTTAATATCGTCCACGGAGCTCGCTAGGCACTCGAAACGATCCTGAAGTTTGAGTTGAAAGCTCTCGGGGTTTTGGACATGGATCGGTGCTGGACGGAGCGTAGACTTCTTCAGTCGAGATCTTTCCAGCTTGATCTTTAAGTTAAATGTGCCTCTTACTATGTGGTGATCACTTCCGGTTTTCACCGCGTTGATCACGGAGACATCATCGAATACTTGCTTCTTCGTCGACAGAATAAAGTCAATCACATTTTTGGTTGTACCATCAGGGCTCTGCCAGGTCTACTTTCTGTGCTCAAGTTTTCTAAAAAAGGAGTTCATCTTAAAAAGGCCTTCCTTCTCCATGAAACTAGCCAGTAGGTGACCCCTCTGGATCCGACGCCCAACTCCAAATTGCCCCACTCCCAGCTCATCATCGCTTTATTGCCCAATTTCGCGTTGAAGTCCCCCGTGACAACGGTGAAGTGAGTTTTAGAGCCATGCATGGCTCTGGAAATATCCTCATACATAGTTTCCACCTCAATGTCGGGGTGTGACGCGATCGGAGCGTAAACCTTTACGACCTACAGCGAATATCTTGAGGATACTCCAAGTATAAGGTACGCCACCCTAGTCGACACACTCTCGGTCTTTTCCACGTTGCTCACAAGGGACTTATGAAAGATAAACCCGACACCATCTTGGGACTGCTGGTCGCCCTCCCAGCAATAGAGCAAGTTCCCGGATTTGAGGATTATGGTCCTCCCTTTGTCTTCGGACTTCAGGTAACCCTACTATACCCCATCGTAATATGCTCAATTCTTCCTCGAGTTCGATGATCTTCTCGTCGGTACGGAGTGTACGCGTGTTGTATGTTGCCAGGTCCAGTTTCCGGTGAATGTGGTAGCCGAATCTCTTCTGGGGATTCTTCGCACCCCTTGCCTCACCTTGGCCTTGACCGCTACCGTAGCCAAGGGTAGGTGGGCCGCCGGGCACTAGGGGCCATTTCTTTTTGGTGCTTGTTATTTTAGGGGGGTTTTTTGGGTGGGTTTGCCATAATCGCCACGCTTGACAGGTGGGTTGACGATCGCAGTATGGTGTTAAAAATGCAAAAATAGGTACCTAAAACATTTGAAGAATCATGACAAATAGATAAATAAAATATGTTTAAAGAAAAAAAAAGGACAAATAGTGTTTCCGACACCAGAATGAAATAAATGAAAACGCAAATAAAAGTTTACACTTCCATGATTTAATAAAAAAACATAAAACTATTCTAAATCCCGGTATCACAGTTTCGAAGCGCGTATTTCGCAGCTGTTTCAGTTTCCCGAGTTTTTTTTATCTCGCATAAAATGTTACGAAGCCATAGTATTTTTTACCGGTACAAAGTTATGTAGGACCACCACCATGGCTATAGCTACCTATGTCGCTTTAAATAAAGCCTATGTTTAAAAACTTAACAAACTAGCACAGGACGAATGTAATATGGATGTAATAAATATTATGATAGTCTTTAACGTCTACTCGGTGAAGTCGCAAGCGGTGCTGCTAAGCATGAGGTCCTAGGTTCGATTCCCAGATCGGGAAAATTAGTATTGGGTTTTACCATTAGGAATTTCTCAGTAACAGTCGTCAGGATTTGTGCCCGGTTGACGGCAATAGGGTCACCCCCTACAAGCGACTTAAAATTATAATATCTGGCGAAATGTGGGGGTAAAGACAGGGATACCTCTGACTAACCCAGCGGTGATTACAGGCGTGCTGTTATGATGTCGTTACGTGTTTCTCGCTCGTCATCAACATACATTAGTTAAGATTTTCCTATAGTTTCAAATAGGTTCACATGGCGCTGTAACAATTTCCTTAGAAAATAGTTTGATGGCTGCATTGTATCGATTAGTTTTAGTAGAAAATCTAGCTACGTAAGAATTTTTGTTACTCTATGCACAGTGGGCAAAGCCTTTGCATTTTCATAGACAAAATCAACGGCCCCTCTTAATCATACAGGTGCACTAAGTAGTTGAGTAGAATGGACCACTGTCCAAAAAGTGATCAATAAGCGGTCAGCTCGGGTGAACCCTCGGATGGCCACTAATGGCAGACTGTTGGCGGGTCGATTAGACCTCGTTAAATTAAGATTTTAGGCTTACCGGCTCTGAGCGAGTAGTCGTAATTTTTTAAAGCCTGTAACAATGTGGGAAGCTCTGTAAAGTGATTTGGGTTCGTGCGAAACGGTTTATTTTACGTCCATCGCACCTGGCTGGTAGAGGATTCAATTATAATAAAATTATTTTATTTTATAACTCTGTGAAAACTGTTTTATATGAATTTTATTGAAACGGTTTTAAATACAAATGTCATTCACATTTTTACTAACACTAGGCGACATTTAATTGAATGCCTGAATAAAAGCGCGCTATTGGAAGTTTAAGTATCGTCACCAAGCCGAGCGCCCGAGCGTTGAAAATCGAACAGCGCGCTTTAGGTGTCGCCTATTGTTGGTGGAAATGGGCATTAATGTTATAAAACTAAAAGTTTGGATCCATTTTTATTATATGTATAGGTATTTCCTTGCTTCTATCTGTATAATAATGATAAATAACTTTATTTACTTAACATCCATATATAGTTTATGTAGTTGTGTGTATATTTCTATTTCAGCGAACATTACCGGTTTCCCTGTGTCTCAGACGAGCGCGCCGCTCTTACACTTGCGGGCTCTGTTGAAAGGTTCGATGCTTGAGTGATACAAATAACTAAATAACAGCAATTAATTTATTTGTAACACTTTTATTTAATAAATAAACAAAGTTTTCAGCTAATAAAATATTTAACAGATTTTGTGAGCAGGTTTTAATTTAACAATAACAAATTTTTGAAATAATAATTCGATACCTAAGTGTTCACACGATATTTTACGGCAAAAATTTGGGATCACACATCAAAATCCTACAGTTCATACGGTTAAAAACAAATACAGTATAAAACTGACGTGAGATCCTAAAATAGTACAGTAAAAATCCTACTGATCAACGCCGTGTCAACGTGGGCTAACAATAAAATAAAATCATCTCATAAATCGGGAATTTCTCTTCATTCAAACTCAAACTGAAACCATTTATTTCAATTAAACCATTTACAGGCACTTTTGAATTGTCAAGGAGTCAGTCAGTCAGAAATATGAAGCTAGTTGAAAGCATTCTGAAACTGAATCATTTAGCTCCCTTCAAAATGGTTGAGCTGAATTGTGCTGATCCACGCGTCATGTTCGTGAACGGGTGCCGTCAGTTGGGACTGGTCATCTCTTAGCTGCCATGGCTTATTTTAATTTTAACTAATATTTTGTAACAATTTTTTAATTTAAAAGAGTGTTCGTGGAGTTTCTTGCCCGTTCTTCTCCATATGTACCTACATGTGGCATGTTTTGGAATGGGCAACTATAGCTTTATATTTCTGACTGACCAACTCCTTGACAAGTCAAAAGTGCTTGTAAATGGTTTAATCGAAATAAATGCTTTGAGTTTGAAAAAAAACATATTTTTGTCTAGTTTGTGGTAAATGTGTTCACAAGTCCGTTCCGAACGTTGGACAAAGTTGTGTCGTTACGAACGCGACGATAGTGTGTTTCGAGCGTTAGTAAGTTGTTAATGATAATGTTATTGTGATGTTACTGACTTCGTGACTGCTCCCTTATGTGTTTTCCGATAGTTGCGTTCATTAATAATCGAGTGAGATATTGATAACATAACATCATGCCTATATCTCCTGAAGGGGTAGGCAGAGGTGTAAAGATACTACACCCAATCAATGCTAATGCAATGCCACTGGAAACCATTCATCAAACTCCTTTCAGCAGCAGCGTTTGCAAACAAGAGAACATTTGAATAAGCAATGACATTCATATGTTCCAGTCTAACCACATTCATTGCATTACTTGCGATGTTAAGCAGACGAATTTTTAATTCTTATGAAGCAATAGATTTGGAGTTTTCTTCGAGATTCTTCGGATTGCGATTGAAAGTGAGTTACGCAGATGGGATGCAGATCTACTCTGTCCAGTTGGATACACGGAATAATTTTGAAAATATGAAGCGCAATTTAGTTATTGCTAAGTAGCACCCAGCTCAAAGCATATACTGCTGGGACATAGGCCTCCCCTCTACGAGGGGGGAGGGAGTGGTGAGGGCCACCTACCACGCGCGCCCAGTGCGGGTTCGTAGATGTCACATGTCTTAATTTTTTTAGTTCTAGGACATGCCGGTTTCCTCTCGATATTTTCCTTCACCGTTTCACAGCCCAAAGCACCTGAGCTCTAATGATATGGTCAAGACTAAGCGGTAGCAGGTGCTAGTAAAACTGCATGCTAAGCCATTGTCACCCTCAATCACCCCTTACGAAATGTAAATTCAAATGACGCGGCCAAAGTAAACAGCGCGTGGTGCTCAGTGCGCGCACCCTGTGCCGCGGCGCCCGCTCCAGGACAAAGTTTAGTTGTTAACTAAAGCTAAACGGCCGTCGTATCCCATTGCGTAGTGTAATTAATTTTGTTTTACGTTGTCGTGTCGCATCACTGAGGCTTCTTAGGTGAGCTGCTGAAATGTCCGTGAAGATGGCGAGCGTTTTCTAACATGAATGGTCGTAGTTTTAGAAGTTTGTACTTAATTTGATAAAGAAAGTAGAACTTTAAAATTAAGGTGGCATTATTCTTATCGTTGATACGGTATCATAACAGTGTTATCTAGTTACTTAATTATGGCATGCTATTAAAGGTTTATGAATGATAAGCATAAAATATATTGTCATAACGAAATTCCGCATTATGATCATTATGTATAATATTATTAGGCATAAATGTTTTGCCATAATGTTTATTGCCATAAATACTGTTGGCATAATAATAATAAAGCAAAATTTTATAAAGCATAATGATATTTACACATAATGTTCTTTGAAATAAAAGAATAAACCCTTATATACCTAATTCATATAAAAACAAATATGTTCGCGGCCCAGAGGCCAAGGGCCATCCCCGCCGCACCTTAACCTAATCCAATAGAGTAATTCCCAAATTATAATAAATAATGTTTATATTGGGATACCTTCTTTTCGCATAATGTTCTTTGCCCTAATATACTTCGGCATAACGATTTTGGCACAATTTGTTTTGGCATAATAATACTTCGGCATAATTTTTTTAGGCATACGTTTTATGTTGGCATAATCATCTTAAAGACTAATTTGTTATGGCATAAATTTGATTCGCATAACGTTAGTAGGCCTAAGAACCGAATTGCTGCAAAACCGACTCCACGTAGTCTTGTTTGTCCTACCCCTAGAGTGTAATTTAAAATCGCGTAGGCGCGTAGGGGCGAGGCGGCTCGCGGGCTGAGGAGCAGGCGGCTGCGAGCGAACCGCCGCGGCTGAGGCTGGCCGGCGAAGCCGGCCAACAAGCCGAAGCTGCGGTGGTGAGCGAAAGCCGTCTGCGACGATTAGCACGCGTGGGGCCGCCGGAGGCCCGCAGCGCCGGAGCCGTGACAGAAACCCTGCCTGCTGCATGTTGCATGCTCGCTTGAATGCTGCATGCTGCATGCTTGCTTGCATGCTGCATGCTTGCTTGCATGCTGCATGCTTGCTTGCATGCTTTAACTTTATGCTTAGTAAATTTATGCTTTAACTTTATGCTTAATAAATGTATGCTTTAGAATATTATGCTTAATCATTATTATGGTTAGAGAAATTATGCTTAAAAAAATTATGCGTAAGCTGTTATGCGTAATTATATTATGCGAAAATATAATTATGCCAAACAACATTATGCTAAGTTATATTAGGTCTTAAAATTTTATGCAAATGGATAGGGAACCGTTTATATTTATGGCTCATGAAGTCATGATTCATAGACGAATAATTATTATGCCTAATATAAATAAAATAATAAATAAAAAAAAATAAAATCATTTTATTTCGGACAACTACGAGATCCATAAATTGTTAGTACCAGGTTTGCACTTAAAACACTATTGTTAGTAACTTAAACTAAAGACGAATTAATGAGAAGACCACCCATCACCTAGACACCGTGAAATGGAAGCTAGGGTATAAGTCTTCTCACAAATTGCCTTATTATGGCCGAGAAGGTATCTGCCGCCACAGCCTTCAGGATGCTATTGTGACTGCCCCTTATTCTCCTCAGAAGTGAGGCCGTTTTTTTGCGGAATATGGCATGAAATCCATCAGTGTGGTTTACCGCGAACATTTCCGATGTATGCAACTCATAATATAATATGTATATAATATGTATGCAACTCTAAATTATGCCAAAACAAATTAGACCAAATGACAGTTACGCTAACCTTTGCATTATGCTACAGTATTATTATGCTAATAAAAGTTACGCGAAAACGTTATGCCGAACAATATTATGCCTTAAAATTTTATGCCAAGAGGGGGATTCCCGCTATTAAACTATAAATTAAGTCTAAGTGGTCTCACTTAGACTTGATTTATAGAATTTTGAAAATACCTATTTGAATGGTTTGTAAAATAATCGTTGAATCTTCACCAAAGTTCAAATTTTACTAACATTTTACCTATCTATATGTCATTAAATGTATCATCGCTGTCAAATCAGCAAATAGGTACCAATACTCGTACATTCATTAATTAAGCATTTACAGCGCAACATTTTTAGTAATCACGTAAAAATATACGCTCGCCAGAATTTAATATAAACATTTGTCGAGCACAGTAACAGAATTGCGCCTTCATATACACCACAGTAATGGGGGATGTCATGAAAGTTTTTACAGCGCCATAAGGCGTAAGTCCAGGACGTAAACTTGTATTATTGTTATTTTTATTTGTATTTACTTATGTTTTAACGAGAGAAGAGGTTGTATTTTATCGCTGCATTGGTCTTTGGTAACAGCTGGGAATTGAAAGTCATGGCATTCTCTTATCCGATTAGTCCCTAATCGGATAAAACAAACAATACTTTTATCTGAAAATATTTTTATGGTGTTGTTTGAATACTGATGTTCATGTCGTTACCTGAGAAATGTTTCAATAGCCCTATTCAGGGATCCGTGCCCAAAACAGCTAACGGGACTCTATTATTAAGGCTCCGTGGTCCGTCTGTCCCGCCGTCCGTCCGTCTGTCACGGGGCTGTATCTTTTGAACCGTAATGAACGAACACTTGTTTTTTTCTATTCTAGGTAACTAGCCAAATGGCCCACTATGGGTACGCCTCTGCCTAACGCTTAGTTGATTACAGGCGTGATGTTATGATATGACAGTAAACTTCTTGTTGTGAGAGCCTACTTGACTTTACTTTAACAAAATCCCTTTGAGAATCACGAAGAAAGGAATTCATGAGATCTGTAACGTTAAAGCTAACTTCATTCCGTCCACGATTTCAAATCCCACAGTAAACTGCAAACGAAATGTCAAACCGACCCGGAAAACTGGGTCGGTTTGAAGAAGTAGAAGAACGGGCTAGAAACTCCATGGACACTCTTTTAAATCAAAACATTACGTTACAGAGCTTACTTGTTAGACAATTACAATTTCAGTGTTCTGCACCATTGTGCGCGCGACCCTTTCTCAAAAAGTGGGCGGACATACCGCGTATTCCAATACAAAATCTTATTACTTAGTTTGTTCAATAAAACTTACAAACAATGCTAAAATGCTTATCAGTTCATTCTTTTATACTTAAACGGTGCTAATATTCACAAATACAGAGGTTATTCAGAATTAAAGTTAAACTAGAAGCTTTATTACTTTCTACAACTTCACTATTACTATAAACTCAAACAAGAATAAAAATGTATTTAAAACAAGATCGCTATTATAATACACATATCAATCTATTTTGACAACACTTCCTGTGATTCAAGTATTTAATCAAACAACTGGTATTCTTTAGTAAATTGCAGTGTAAAATAATCTAATAAGATTTTTTTATAGTTTTTTTTCTGTTATTGAAACTTATTTAGTTCTCGAATTAAATTATTACATTCAGTTATGTATCATAATATTCGCATTTCGTGCCATCTTCGTGACATTACGTAGTGCTTTGTCATAAACACATTTACTATGTAAAATGACCACTAGTTACTATGACTAAAAACCCAAAAATCAATAGATAAATGTTCCCTTTTAATTTAAAATATTCGAAATAAAATATACCAAAGGAAGGAAGGACCAAATATTATATGAAACATTTTCTGGGAAATGAAATTCTATAAAACTTCTGTCTGCGAAACAAGGGGACACCTTCACAGATGCATGCAAATGGTAGTAACAGTACTCCACAGTAACCCATAGAGGGCAAGATCAACGATTTTATGGTGAATAACAATTATAATAAATAGTTATGTTATAATCTTTACAATTAGACGCTTTCGCGGTGACTTATACATATATAATATTATAAATTAATGTCGCTTTTCGTGTTTGTCTGTATGACCGCGTTGTTCTTCTAAACCACGCAACAGATTTTGATGAGGTTTTCACCATCGTTTAGAGAATTTATTCCGGAAGGTTTATGTGAATGATACGTTAGTATTAAAGTTACGTAAAACTAAGAAATCTCGATGTTTTGTCAAGTCGTAGAAACCGTGCGAAGCAGGAGCGGTTCGCCAGTAGAAATATAAAAATATCTATGGTTTAGCTATTCTGTGAATGTGCAGATCTTTTCTTACGTTAATAAATAATACTTTCATAAAAAATTTGGTTAATATTTTGTTAATTATAAAATATTCGTGATTGTTTTCAATAGTAATATTATAAGGAGGTATTTGTGAGTTTGTATGCAGGCGGTAATCTTCGGAACTACTGATCCGATTCTGAAAATTCTTTCACTATTGGGAAGCTACAGTATTGCCGAGTGTCATAGAATACAATGTTATGTTAATACAATAAGATTCAGGCGAACGATGTCGCGGGCAGTAGGTAGTCTCAAATAAACATGTAAACAAAGCTGTTGAAATATGAGAGAATGTTTTAAAAATAACGTTTTAATTACCCAAAGTGTTTCGCTAGGCCGACATGAAAGACGTCGGTCCTCAGAACATACATCTTCATTATCATATTCACGTTTCTAACTCCACACATCAGCTTATTCCAACATTCATCCCTTTTTTACCATCATTCAAAAGTAAACCCTGTTTCAAATAAGTCAAGGTTGAAATTCCAATGAGTTTAGAGTCTCAAATGCATGATATTTAATTCATAAAAGTCATACATTGGTCTGAGATTGCGTCTAATGTTTGTGTTTAGGTATTATTTGCGTGCTTCGTATGTTTGGTTTGAATTAACAATTTTCATGTACAAAATGGCGGCGCGATCGTGCAGATATTGAAGGAAAACAAGATCTTAGAGCTTGAAAGCTTAAAGATGGCGGATAAATCAGGTATTCAGGTATTACAGAAATTTACTGAAAATTCCATTAAACTGATATATAGTGAAATGTACTGAAATAAGCGTAGGTTAATGTCTGTGCCATGTTTCTAAAAGTAAAGAAACTAAGTCAGAATACTCCAACAGAAACAAAAAACCATCCCATAAACTCAGCCATTAAAACGTCAAAACATTGTTTTTCCAAACAAACCTTAAGGCACTTGTTTGACACATTAAAACAAATCTTTCTTTCCAAGAATCTTATCAATTCCACTGTGTACTTGTTCAAAAGCAATTTACTTCGAACTTATTCCATATTTACTTATCCAGTAGATAACGGTACTCTGCAATCTCCGACGCCACATCAAATTGCGAATGAAAATCTGTTTTAGAATACATTGCAGGCTTTCTTCAATAACATTACGGAAGGCGGCCATCTACAACCGCAACGGTAAACATACTTTGACGGTTCGTGTATTTTCAATACGAATTACGTTTCGTAGTATGAATATATTTCGAATGTGAATAAATATTTTAATATACATGGTTTAGTTTGACAAACCGTTCCTTTGGGCGTTCTAGAATATAATTTATTTCTTGATAAAAACATAATAGAGGCAGTTGGGACCAGTGATATAGCTGTTTTCATTGAGTTCCACCTAATTCTTCTGTTAAGAATGTGTTGCGAATATTTTAGTATTATTGGTTGGGAATATTGGTTAGGAATATTGTATTGAAGGAAAAAACGATCGGGGCAGTATTTTTTGGGTTCTTCTTATCATACGCTTTTCATACATAATGTTCGCATAAATATTTTGTCAAGGATAAAAAAGTATGAGGATATCCCTTTACGTTAATTTGCAATATATTTTCTTGATCCCTTTTTCTTAGGCGCAAAAAATTGTTCTTTTTAGGTAAAGAAGTACCAATAATACCTTTTACCTTTTCGGTATTTTGTGTGACTATTTTAAAATTAAGTATTTAAACTAATTAACATGCTTATCTTGTCATCGAAAACACCTACAAACCTTTCCAGCTACCTACTCTTTAACAGGACTAATTTAATTAATTAGGTCCCACCGTCTCGGGCTCTCGTTAAAGATATACAGGTCGGGAATAAACCCACAAACGGTTTCAAAGGTAAAATAAAAAAGCCAGTAAATAATTAAACTGAAACCGTTTCACATAAGGACTCTTTAGAGACAGGGAGGAAATAAATAAATTGAAGACTAAGTATTTAAGGGACTGCCGCCATTTAACAGCCAGAATTATTTAATCTTTCATGATAAGTAATAAAATAACCTGTAAATTTCCCTCTGCAGGGCAAAAGCCTCTTCACATACAGGGAAGTAAGCGTGTTTGCTCGAGTTCAGACCATTATGTTTAGGTTTTCTTTGCGTTATCATTTTCGTGACTTAATTTAAGAGACTAAGACTAAGACTTAAGATTCCAAAGTCATGTATTCAAACTAGACTGAGAATTAGCACTTTTCGAACGTCAAAATTACATAAGACGCCCGCCCTTCACCGTTTCCTAGTGCTTTATCTGGGAAGAAGAAGTGGCGCAACAAACTCCCTAGCAGCATAGCTGTCTATTCAGTTAGAAAAACTTGATTCTATACAATAGTATGCAAAATAATTTACATTACGCAACACAAAACATTAAATTAAATTATTTGCTATATGTTAGCTAGCATACGCCAATATACCAAAAAAAACATCGAAATCTACACTCAAGTGAAAATGAAAACTGAAAACCTAAACAGAACTTAATACCTGAATAAAAGCCTCCAGGCATAAAGGGCGTACCCGCTTACATATAGCTATTAAAGCTGTAACTCGAAGTTACAAATGATAAACTGGGACCATCGAAGTAAAAATAAATAAACAGTTAATTACCACGACCAGGCACCACAAGTAGCCCCTATTCACGAGCATAACGCAAAGATCATCCATTACCCGTTCGCCATATTTGAGGGAAGGAGGCAACCCGACCCCCGACGCTACCGCTATCAGTGACATCTAAGGGAGCATGACGAACTTGCTGCCGGTTGCTCAGGCAAGAATAATAAGTATGCTCAATTGTCGAGGTCGCTAGCTAACCACATATTGCAATACAACTCATAAAAAAACATTGTAATTAGTAGATTATGTCAATAATTAATTTTAAAAAATATTAAAATAAATTGACTTATATAGACAAATAAAATAAACAATTATATGAACTCACATACTCCAGAATTTGCTTACCAACTGACAGGTACCTGTCAGTTGGTATGCAAATTCTGGAGAAAGAACATAAATATTGTCTTGAGTTAATCACAGCGACCAGTCAAGTTTAGAACCTGGTGCGCAAAAAAAGCAAGTCTTTATAAAAAAACAAAGATCTAACCAACCATTTGTCATTTTGTCCACAGTAACGGCGCTTCGCGAGCACTGGGACGAGGCCAATGCCCGCGTGCTTCAGCGCAAGGCACAGCTCGATGCCATGCTCGGCGACTCGCAGCGCTACGAGGCCAGGCGGCGCGATGCGGACGCGTGGCTGTCCAGGATGGAGGCAAGGCTTGCCGCTATGCAGCCGCCGGCGAACACCGCTGATGTGCTGGAGATGCAGCTTAGAGAGCAAAAGGTATGTAGATAATCTAATCATTATAACGCTTGGAAGAAGTTTACTGAAAAAGATCAGTTCTGGACCACTAACTTTTTCAAAAACACTTCCTCTCTCCTTAAACATCATCATTATATTGTTACTTGCACTTGTTTCATGTTTATAATTTTATATAAGTATGTATACATAATGAATAAGATTATGCTTTATATATTTATTTATTTTATATGCCATTTGCATATTACACCACTGACTACCTGCAGTATTGTCTCTCCTCTTACCTTTAATCCATCCATAGGTTGTCTGTAAAAGATGAAGATTTTTATGCAGCACAGCATAAAAGTCTAAAGAAAGAAAGAAAGAAGAAAAAAGATATTTATTTAGCACAGACTAAAAGGCACACAAGTAAAAAGAAAGAATACAAAATAAAAAGTGTAAAGTGCGTTACATAGAGTTTATATGATAGAATAGGCGCAAGCAACAGTCGTAGTCTCGCTGGTAGGTAACTAATGATATATTATGTTTTTCAGTTAGAAGGGAGCTGTCTGTCGGAAAATTAGTTTTAACCATAAACTCCAGATAAGTTTATTGTGCAGCTTGGTACTAAAGGATGCTGCATAAAGTGGACTCCCCCAATTCTAAAGTATTTATGTATGCGTGACGGGTTTCCATTTAATGAAAGTGCCTGGACTACACTTAGGATTGTAGGCTACTCATCATCTATCCTTCCAAAAATATAGGCAAGTTGAAAGCCAACTTATTTGGCTTTCAACGTGCCTATATTTTGCTTTCAACGTTACAGCCATTTTCTCGGAAAACCTATCTTCAGTACCGCCAACATGTAGACTAAAGTAATGTTTCTGAAATAAAAAGGTGATAAAATTTCCTTGCGTGAACCGCGTCGCGACAGTCTGTAGTTTTGTATTAGGTGTGGGACGTGACTCGAACTGTAAGTACGTGCCGTCAGCGAGTGTGTGGTGCATGCTGGAAGATGTAGCACAAGAATGCGGGGTGTGGTGTAATAGATAGTCTCTGCTGGGACGGAATCTAACCAATGTTGGGGAAGTATTCAGATTTTTTTGCTGATGGTCTAACTTTAGTGCTTTTGTCAAAGATTACTGGTCAGTTTTGAGGGTCAATAATGTTCATGCTGTACAATTGTTAATGAGCTGTCATTTCCATATTATTATGTAATTCAGAAAGATGTGGCTCTACCTACTTCATACAAAGCTGAACATTGAAAATATTAACATTATTTATTTATTTAAACCACAATTATAACAACTTTACAGAATCATCCAAGGCGATGTTATAAGTCACGATGTCTACACTTTACAAAAAATAATAGACCTGTAAGCAAAATTACAAAGAATTATTATAATTACTAAAATAACAATGATAAACATGACAACGCAACATTTATGCCTGAGTAAGTAAAGCAAGACTAGTAACTCGATCAATTAAATTTCATGGACGGGAAATTACTTACCTACCTCGTCGATATTCTATACCTGATTTCTAAAGGAAAAATATGCATCTTTGAGGTTTTGATGTACCTACCCATATTATCAGTTATATTATGATTATGTTAAGTCTACCTATATTTCATGAATATCACACTTATATTTTCTCCCTAAATCATGATAGCTCTGAAGCTCGTGCTCATGTAACGACGTGTAACATTTCTCCCGACACACTAAGACACAACGTCGCTGCGCGTTATCTCAGCTCACTGCCTGCGACACTGCATTGTCTGATACTCCTGAGTCCTGTCTGTATTAATATCATCACATATTATGTACACACATACATTATATAAACTCACGCCTTTTTCCCATGGGGGTATGCAAGATCAACAGACCACGCCACACCAATGACTACGATCCTTTCATACTCCTTTTGCTTCGTTTACCTTCATACATCTGGTCGTACACGTTCATACATAATTATTATATCTATCTACATTTAAAACTAAATGTCTGCTACGATGTCCGAATGGACTCGTAGACTGGCAGATGCATGGAATTACGCCCGAAATTAAAAATGTATCTCAAACCAAATCTTGACCCGTCTTTGAATGTTGACTGTGATTTGCCCTTTGATTGGTTATTGGTAATGCTTTAACCAAAAATAGAGTGAAATGTCAACTCAGATGTCAATTAAGATCCTGGATTGATTATCACAACGCTACAGGGTTATTTTGTCGCGTGGCATAAATCAGAACTAACAACGCCGCCCTCCTGTCAATGTCGTTCAGGCGCCAAAAGATCTTTGTAGCACTCTAATTTAGGACGTTAGAGAGGTTTCAAGTTTATATATCCAAGGAAATCATTCATAGATTTTGATTTTCTATTTTTTTTGTGGTCAAATCTTGGTCAAATACTTAGTGCGGATTTCATAAATGAAACTGAACGCGTTCAGCACATCTAAACGCGTTCAAGAGCTGTCAGTGTACAATATTCCATAACAATTTTGACACTGACAGCTCTTGAACGCGTTTTAGAAATGCTGATCGTGTTCAGTTTAATTAGTGAAATCAGTCCTTAGTATATACTAAATCTATGGGCAAAAAGAAAAATGAAACTGGCCGGGGAGAAGACAACAAAAAGAGGTGTGTAGCCTTTTTGCCATCTGTAGGGCAGAATAGAATACAATGAAGAGAGAAGCAACCATTTTCACTGGCTTCTAGTTTTTTTGTTTGGATTAGGAACACATAGTTTTTATACTTGGAAGACATTAGTTTGTTTCTTTTAAGGAAAATTACAAACTAAAAACAGCGTATTTTTATCTATGTATGTAAAAATTAATCACTATTATATTCCCTAGGTCACGCTATAACTTGAGAACGGCTACACCAAAATGGATAATTCTTTTTTTGTTTTGTTCGTTATTCTAAAGACAAGGTTTTAGGTAGGTGTAGGTAGTGTAGGGTAGGTAGGGTAGGGTAGGTATGTAGGTAGGTATGTAGGTAGGATAGGTAGGTAGATATGTAATTAGGTTGGAACAGTACAACTATTTTCTTAATGTTTCTCGGGAATCATCGCATTTCCGAATACAAACAGCATTCCTCCAATTTTTTAAATTATTTACATTAAGTTGAAAGAGTATTAACACCTCTATATACTTCCAAGTCCACTGAGAGCGTCCGGTCTGCACCAAATGCAAAGAGCAACTGATAACTGACGAAACACGAAGTTGGCCGAGGGACATTAGATGGAAATTGTTGTTTTTAGGCGTACATAATCAGAGCTATTTTAATTATAAATGCAATAAATGCGAGTGAAACCGTGGACTTCGGCGTTACATAATAAATATGAAATATACGTCCAAGTACTATCGACATGAGGAAAATGACAAGTCGGAAATCCGACAGTACATAGAGAAGATATTTTCTCGTTGAATCCGTTCATTCGTTGAGTCGTTCATTCGTTCAATCGTGATCGGATTCTCGATACATGAATCTGTTAATGAAAGCAATTCAAAGACGCGACACTTTCGTGTAATGTGAAATATTCAGAGTTTCCGATTAGAGACATATTTTTTGTGAAAATGCTGTTGCTTGTGGAACTGAATTTAAATGACAAGGATATTTTCAGCTACAGTTTTGGCAGATTGATCTTTGATTGTGATTTATTGCTATTTGTAGATATATGGATTCTGTTGTAAATGTTTGTGGTTTAATTCATCGCCATTTGAATATAAGATAGTAGATTCATGGCTTTGATCATCATGATTGATAGAATAATGATTGTAAATTGCCTAAGTTACTTCCCAGCAGATAACGACACTAATACCACTACCACCACCAACACTACTTCTAAACATAATTCCTAATATATTTTGTACCCTGTTTACGAAATGAAAAGGAGTTTCATTACACCCACTTACTAAATTAATTTAACAAAACGTCTTAACATAAAACTCTAGTACAGAAAAAAAGCCCAACATAAAGCTAGTCTCATGTGTCATCGTAGGCATGTTTTTATTACAAAACTTTCCTAACATTATCTTGATTATTATCTCCCCGTCTGTACCCCTGTTACAAAAACTTGCAAGCAATATAATTTCTTGCGGAATCGGCAAAAATATGAACGTTGGGGGTTAGTGCCGACGCCGACGGAAACTTTGTACATTTGCATAATTACCACGACGATACATTATACCTACCTACAGACGAATGTATTAAGAGTAGTTGTAATGTATATGTTTACGTTATAGGCACACCCACATGTAACCGAGTCTGTTTGTGTAGAGCTAACTTTGAGGTATTATGTCTTAGCGTACTTTAGTACAAAGCTGTGGAAGTTCCTTCATTCCCGTGTTGACATGAGATAATAATATGTCGAAGAGAAAAAACAATTGACAGTGACCAAGGAGCTCGTCCCACTCCTGACCCCAGTGGCGAATGTAATTATTGTGTGGATTATATTTAGTACATCTAGATGCCCAGAGTACGCTGGAAATACCTACTTCTAATACTGTCGGCCTGCAACACCCCACTGCTGGGCAAAGACCTCTCCCATGTCTTCCAGCTCTTTCGGTCTAGGGCTAAATGTAGGCCGTTGTTTGTTTCGCTATGGAGGCTAATCTATGCATCCTATAAAAAAGCTGCTGTTCTCTAGCTTAACTTTAAAAGTTTAAAGCAAAAGACAGGAATTGCACAAAATACTCAATAAACGTCGTTTATTTCAAAATCCTAAGTATTCTTTAGTAATGCTAGACTATTGTCAGTATCTAACCCGTAGATACCATCCCTTCCTTATCTCCTACCGCCTTGCAGGCAATATTACGTACAACTTAGTTCAAGTTACTCGTATGAACGCTATAAATCCTCGTTAATTGGGAGCCGGCCACGGTAAAGCCTTTTAATATTCCACTTTGCATGGGAACGGGACTTGGAGGGTGTTTAACTTGCATCCTGGAAGTCTAAGTAGGTACTAGGATATTGTTGACACAAGGTGTTATCGAAATAACTGAACAAATGTTCTACGGGAAAAAAAGAAATCGCAGAAAAAAAAAAAACTGCTGTTCACTACGTTTTCTTGGGTTATGCAATCGATAAGCAGAATTTTTTTTCGATAGAGATAAGGTCGTTGATGGCATGTAACTTTTCTCATCAAGTCAACAGAATCCAATTAAAATCATGTTAACAACGGGTTCACAGTTGACAGTTACTAAGGAAATACCAATGAATTGTGATTACTTCAATCAAGACCTCAAAGTACTATTTCTTGGAAAAACCTGACGTCGCTGTAACCCACCGACTAAACTTTGAGTAAAATTAATGTATAACTGGAGCAATTTAATTACATTAATTATGCTTATCCCAGCGCCCGATCTTTATTGCTACAACCAAGACATTTGTTTTGTTTTGCTAGCTCTGTCATCTTGACTTAAATTTAGCGCCATCTATTGACAAAACGTTCGTAAGTTCGTAACAAAACGTTCGTTTCTTGCTCCGCCATTAGATGGCAACAGTATCAAAAACTGAATATTCATTCAACCTATTATTTTTTAAATTGGTACTACTTAATTTTCTATATATTTGTTTTTTTTGTTTACAGTCATTCCACGCTGAGGTGCATCAATATAAGCATCAGATCGAGCTGTTCGGGCAGCTGACACAGCGACTGATTGCAGTGTATCGCAACGATGATACCACTCGTATCAAACGTTCCACTGAAGCTATCAACCATAGATACAATGAGCTTAATAACAGGTGAGATTATAAGATTTTTTTAAATTTTAATCTAGGTAAAAAGTTACAGTTAAATTAGAATCAAGTCCCGAACAGCTACATGGTTACAACTAACGCCATCTGTCAACAGTCAGTTGTTCCTTTGAAACAACAACATCAGATTGAAGTTGTATCTTTGCTTAAGACTTGTTTGACCATGTTTAGGTAGGACTGAACTCCCTTTACAAAGTTGGAGTCTTTCGTAATATTGATTAGTGCAGACCAGATGGCATCGTTTAAAGAAACACCTCATAAAAGTTATCCAAATTGTTGAAAAGTTAAGATAAAACGAAGAGTGAAATTATTCTATGTTAACTCATTTATGTAACTGCTGGAGTTCTGGTGCTGTATTGTAACATTTAAATTAACCAAATGTTTAATATTCAACAAGGTTCTGTATAAACTAACTCATAAATATTCAACTTAAGGCATTGAATTCATGAATATTTCATTCGTAAACTGTTGATTAAAATAACAACTGTAATTAAAATAATAACTTGAACATCTTGAACTCTGATAATAAAATCGTTTGCTTCATTTATTTCATACATACAATATTTAACTTCTATTCAGTTCAGTCGTTTTAAATATTGACGGAAATAAATGAATGAACGATATGTTTCATGTTTAGGTAAAGAAAAACGTAGTAAGAGATATCATACGAGTACATTTAAACAAAGAAAAAGTAATTGCCATACTAAAAATGATTTCTTTTACAGCATTGTTGCTCGAGGCAAAGCACTGCATTCAGCAGTTTCATCGCTGCAGAACTTCGATCGGTCGCTGGAGAAATTCGTCGCGTGGCTAAGCGAAGCGGAGTCGTTGCTGGATGCTGCTGAACGGGATCCTCATCTGTTAAAGGTAAGACTAGTTTAGAACTTTCTCATTGCGAAATATGATGACACAATTGTTAAGACGATAACATGTCAAAAATAATCCGTAGTTCAACACCAAAAATAATCTTCGGAGTGTTATTATTAGTCCTGAACTCCTTGACAGATCCTTTTTCATATTGTAACATCTATCGGAAGTTCCGTGAACTACCAAGGTCTCTGGCTTGATATTAATTCTTGCGTGCTCCGCTAGAGGGCTTTGTGGATTCGAAAGTTCGTACTTTATCCGTGCGAAGGGAGGTGCCGCTGCAAATGCTCACAACGCCATCTCTGATAAGTTTAGCGTATTACATTGGTTCGGGATTCTTGAGGGTCTTAAAACTTTCCGTTTGCTTCTCTGCAGGGTAGATTTCGCTGCGAGTGGTTGATTCGTATAAAAAAATATAATAATCTATTAGGTTCGTAAATAAGCTGATTACAGTAAAGTTCGGAAAGAGTTTCTTTTTTGACTTTTTATTTTCTAGTAGGTATACGTTTAGAAAGAAAGAAAGAAAGAAAATACGTTTATGAAATTATGTACGGTTATAATATTGGCCTTTAACTAAGTTCTGGAAGCAGTGATAGGCTAGTGGTGTGACGATAGGATTACCAAGTCATAGGTCTCGAG